>CM053026.1:450775418-451402918 GCA_028564925.1 Lithobates sylvaticus | reverse complement strand
GGCCGTGTTCTCCAGGATGATGCTGGCTCTGTTGGCGGGAGAGTGCTTTAAATGTGCAGGAACCACAACAAGGTAGGCAGGGGTTTAAAAGAGGGGGCTGGGGGTGTGCCAAAATCTGCATTAAAGCAGAAACCTCTAAATGCAGGAAGAAATGGTCTGGGAGACATACATTTATAATGCCCAGAGAACTTGTTTTTGCTGCATGCAGAAGTGCCAGTATGAATGAGGCCTAAGGCAAACACTGGGAGGAGTTAGCCAAGTGTGCTGTGGGGAGACCCCAGAAATGGTTTGGCACTGCTCTGTAAAACCACTGCACAAAAAAAACCCTTTGCAATCCTATTAAGTGTGAGTAGTCTTAATTCCCAGTCTGTTTTTTAGTGGTACAGTCCACTTATGTGGAAAAGGGTATACATCAGAGCTCCAGCACATATAAAGTGGAAGGAAAGCCTACACATAGTAGGTTGGACTTGTGTCTTTTCAATCTCACCTATGTGTGTGATTGTCAGTATTTCGTTACACAATAACTTGCCTGTTAAATGTTGCTTCCCATTGGTCTGCCTCCCCCACCCAAGTTTTTCTTTGCAGTCATGTGGCAACAAAACTTAACATATCTCAACCGCCTTTCTCTGCCGCTGGTAGACTTGTCCTTTCTCCTGGCCCATAAGGCCTTGGATCTATAGATGCTGGCAGGGTAATTTCACTGCTCTAATGGTAGGTTTAGGCATACGTCTAAATCTCCCTGGCCTCTCAAGCATTCAGATCACGCTGCCTGTATTAACTAGAGGTCGACCAATATATCAGCCGATATTTGGCCTTTTTAAAAGATATCAGATGATTTTTTTTGTGCAAAAATCGGCGATTACCTCCCTTCCCCACACTCCACTGACCGTTTCACAAACTGAGCGGCTCTGTGTGTGAAACTGATTTGCAACTGAATGCAGAGGAGCTGTCAGAATTCAGTGTGATCTCGGGGGTGGGCGGCACCCGGATATCAAACACCAGCCGATGGGATCTGGGAGGGCTGCTGCATGTGGCCCTGCCCACTTTCTTAAGCAGCCCAATAATTGGCTGGGGATTGATAGCTGCAGGGCCCCACCACCCCTGGTCCCACCCACCTCTGACATCATGCTGAATTGTGACAGCTGGTCTCTGCATTCAGTTGCATATAGTGTATCTGAAACTGACAAATTGGCACTGGCAGGTTTCACACTGAGCCGATCAGTGCCACCTGTCAAAAAAATAAAAATCTACTTAAAATATCGTCATCGTATATCGGCCATTGGCCGGCCCGATTTTGAAATATCAGCATCGGCCAGAGAAAAACCCATATCGGTCGACCTCCAGTATTGACCCCATTTTTGCTGACACGTGGTTGTGGGGCATTTGCAGTGCTTCCCCCCCCCCCCCCCCCCCAATTAAAATGGTAGTAAACTTAAAATAAATGAATTTAAAATCCCTGTGAGGTAAAGGCATAATGTGCTAGTATTCATCGCATACTAGCACACTATGAAAAACTTGCCTTAAAACAAAACCCTCCAGCAGCATGCTGTCACTGATGTAGTGGCTTCCATCTTCACCTGGCTTGACTGGCCGAGCCACGATGTCACTCCATGCATGGCCACGGCACTGGGCTGTGAATGAATGGCACACATGCTATTCCTTCAGAGCTCATATGCCAGTGACATCACCGTCTGCTGCTCACTAGAATATCTCCTAAGCAATGCATGTTTAGCTATTCATTGAACCTGCATGTAAACTTAATCATAAGCTTACCTGTAGGTAAAAATACAAAAGTACAGTTTACTACAGCTTTAACTTAAATGTGTATAGTTTAGCAGGCCTGCCAATCTCTACATATTGGGTCTACATTGCCACGGGTGCAAAGCATCGTTGCCCCAACATGTAGACACCCCCCATCGGCTGCCTTTTGCAGATTGAGGGTGGACGGTGGGCAGGAAAAACTTGACTCAGTCATTTTTACCACCTCCTGTGCAGTTGGTTTTGCACAGAGTGGCCTCAAACCTCCTTTTCTGGGGTCCCTCAGCTGGCTTCTCCTCTTCTCGAGTACCCTGTTGGAGAACCGCTGTCCCTCGGGGCACTTGTGCGTGCTCCTGTGTCCTGCTACTGCATCCATTGACACAGGCAGCAGGATTGGGCCCCACCCCTGCTCCCACATCATTGGATTTGATTGACAGCAGCGGCAGCCAATGGCTGAGCTGCTATCAATCTATCCAATTGGGACCAGAGCTGGCGTGCTCATCCCGGTCAACGGAAAGACCGGGTTTGGGTAAGTAAAAGGGGGGACTCTGGGGGGGTAGAATGCATTAAGGTGAAAAATCTTGATGGTTTACAACCCCTGTAAGATTCAGCAATTTTTCAGCTCTCCACAGGAAATGGATCAGCCAGAGCTTTGTGGTCATTTGATGGGGGGGGGGGGGGGGGGGGGGGGGGGTAAAAAGTATTCAAATGGCTTATTTGAAAATGTGTGCAGATAGTACGAAGCAGTAGGGAATCCTACATTAAACAGATTAGGTCATTGTGTAGCCTTTCCTTTTTAAAAAGCTCCTGCATTTCTCTTGCCTTAGAATAATTTGTCTGGTCCATGCAGAGAAATGGTAATGCATATGCATCCTTTGTTACTAGCATCTGCATGCTGAAATGACCCTTCGTGGTTTTAGCTTTCACATAAAAATAAAGCGAGCATAAGGTCTTCACCTGTTTACATGCAGTTGGATTTAAGTCTCATCATACCTAAAGCAGAACTGGTTATGTGAAATATTTAGTTACGTTTGCAACATCTGCACACAGAACCCACAGAATATTAAAAGCATAGTCCTGGCATTTCCCGGAGTTAACCAATAATCATGCTACAAAATGGAGGGTTTATTTTGTGCATAAAACAATCTGTAAATGGCTGCTGTTTTCAGGTCTCAAATCCCTATGGGCATCTGCTTGCTACATCTGCTGAGATGACATGAGCTGGGGGTGAGGGGTGGTGTGTAGAAGAGTTAAAATCTCTAGACAAGAGCCTATTCTAAATCTAATATTAGATCATACCTCAACTGTTTAGCAGTGCTTTACAGCTTATCTGTTAGCTAAAATGACATGTGAGCACCAATTAAAGATGTCATTTTAAGCTGATAGGATGGGTTTTGCTGATCACATTTCACAAAGGAACTCCATATAAAACGATGCATTTTATTCATGTTTATTAAACCAGTTTTGCATGAGGGCATTTTTATTCCATCATACAGGGTTTCTTGCTAATGGCATGCACAGCTAGACTCATGTAATAAATGTGTGGCCGTTGCTTGATTATGACAATCCAGTGCCTATAGTTAATCATGAAATGGCAACCAGCAATTCCCATACAGATTGAAAGGGTTTCCTTTTTTTTTTTTTTTTTTTGTCTGCCTCCTATATATTTTAAGTCGGCAACCTGACCAGTTTCCAGTTAGAATAGGGACAACCTTATTTCACACTTTAGAATTCAGTTGGTTAAATAAAAAAAACAGAAATATAAAATTTTGCTCACCGATCGTACGATGTGGTGACTGCATCAGTTTTCTAGACCTGACCTGATTGGCTAGTAGCACACCACCTGTATTAGAGTGCCCCCCACTCTGAATGTGCAAAGGTGGGTGTCATTGGACAGCAGTGTTGTCAGTTCAGGGGGGAGGGAGTGTTGGCTGGTTTAGCAGATATAAGTACAGTAACAAATAATGTTTTTCTTTCCTTCAGTTCTGGAAGCTTCTGATTGGATGCCAGCCTCATAAGCTAGGGAAGGAGTCATGGGCACCCTTTGGGTCCAGGGGACTTGCTGGGGGAAAGTTCATCTTGCATTTAACATACTAGCGCTCATGGATTTAGTTATCCCTTCAGTGCTGGACCTATTGCTTTACTGAATCATCTGACCTAGATTTATGCACATACCACAGATGTGGCATATGGCCTCCATAAGGGGGCATACAGAAGAGCAGCCAAGGTCACTGGCAGGGCACCACAGGAGGTTCAGGGCTGCTCTGTGCAGAACCATTGCACAGAGCAGGTAAATATAACATAACATGTGTTATTTAAAAAATAAATAAATAATTAGCCTTTAGTATTTAAGGGGCTTGGAGAGGTGGGCATAGACTGCAGGAGGCAGAGCAGTACACTGATCTTTCCAGCACAGCAAGAAAACTGACCACATTGGATGTGCTTCCATGCCCTAGCGTGGCCAGTTTGCAATAAATCAGGAACTGGCAGGGTCACAAGGTATCTCACACAAAGGAAGCAATGCAAAGAAAACGGAATACTATTTAACACAAGTACATGGTACAGCAGACCCATCGGGTATATGAAATGTTGGTGAAACACTCTTTAACATCTAGTCTGGTCTGAATCGGCACTGTGCCAAAAGCCAGATCTTGCAATTCTTTTCCAAAGACTGCTTGCCTCTCATTCCCTGTATGGCTCCAAGGAACCTTAACCTGGTTCTGTTGGCCTATTTAATTTTTTTTTTCTTCATAATTGTTCACTCTGGCTCCCAAGGTAGTCTTCCTTGTTTAGCACCTCTGCATTGGGGGTTTGATTTGGCGGCCAATTCTTGAAGTTAACTAGTTCTATGCTGGGACAGGGTTGTCTTGAGTTCTAGGGCCTCTGTTCTACCTAAGGAGGTACCCCTTCTTACTCTTTAGCCCTAACGAGGTTCTTGTGCTTCCATTTGTTCTGCATCAGCAGTACATTCCAAGAAGAGTATTTAACAGCTACTAAAGTATTAAAATCCAGTTTTTGTAGAGTAGAAGAGTGAACGGGTGTGGATTTTTCCCCTGTCTGCCTTCCTGTCCAGGTGACTACCACACACTTATCTTTTAAGGGTATCACAGACAGGCAGTAAGGAAAAGCTGGCCAATGATCAATCTTAAAATTCCTTTTCAGAGAAGTCTGTGTTGCAGGGGCACTGAGCCACTTTAGCTATTTATTACAGGTACTTGTATAATGCAGTCACTTTTCAGTGTGTATAAAATCATACCAGTCCCTGCCATCAAGGAGCTTACAATCTAATAACAATTGGGTTGCTAAAGAAAAAACAAACCCATTGGTGGTCTGTCCATAGGGCACTTTATTTTCCTATAACTCTATTCCTCATCCTCCTTTAGCAATGTTTAGCTTGTAGGTAATGGTGTGGTAAAATCTAAACACTGAGCCTACAGGTACTCCAGATGTTACCTTCATGCTGGTTGCTTGAACTTTTGAGATGCTAGCAGGATCTGCAGTAGGGGTCGACCAATATCAATTGTTTTTTTTTTTTTTTTTTCCTGCTGCCTTTTAGGCTGATATTGGGTGATATTCTGTAGATTTAAACTTTTTATTTTTACACGGTTCTTTTAAAAAAATTGTATCACTGTTATTGCTGTCACCTGGAATGTAAACATCCCCTTGTGACAGTAATGGGTAGTACATGTACTCTTTATGGAGGGATCTGGTGTCTAGAAGACCCAAAACTCCTCCTGCACTTGAAAGTATTGCAAACGTCAAGATTGCCATTTTTGAATACTTTTTTTTTATTTTTTTTAAAACTCACTTTTTAGGATTGAAGTGATGTCATGATCTTCTGGGTTACCAGATATGAACAAAGCTGATCTGCTTTGTTTTGGTCTTAAGCCAGCGGGCCTCCTGGTGGGACAGGAGACCTGGGCAGAGTGGCGGGAGGGAAGGCGGTGGGGTGTGTATGTTCCCTCCCACTGCTTGTAATAAGAGCTGTGTGGCTGCTGGGCTGCATCGGTTAATACAAAGCCTACCCATTCGCTCTAAAGAATGGCATCACCCAGTACAACCCCTGGAAGCAATATCGGTAAGTTTGCGCACGATGCTTCAGAGAAAGTGAATATTGGCTGGACCGATAATCGGTCGACCCCCCCCTAGTCTGCAGTCCTATATCACATGATCCAAGATGCGAACATAAGTGTTTGTCATACTTCCTTTTTGGATACTTAAAGGACAATTTGTCATTCATACTGCTTTTATGTATCTGGAAGGACTAAATGCTTTAAAGAGGAGCTCCAGTCAATTTCGTGTTGAATACAGTGAGGGAAAGTATTTGCTCTCCTGCTGATTTTTGTACATTTGTCCACTGACAAAGAAATGATCAGTCTAATTTTAATGGTAGGTTTATTTTAACAGTGAGACAGAATAACTGATATCCATAAAGACTCATTTAAAAAAAGTTAAATTTGATTTGCATTTTAATGAGTGAAATGTTGATCCGCTATCTATCAGCAAGATTTGTGGCTCCCAGGTGTCTTCCATACAGGTAACGAGCTGAGATTAGGAGCACTCTGTTAAAGGGAGTGCTCCTAATCTCAGCTTGTTGCCTGTATAATACACCTGTCCACAGAAGCAATAAATCGGATTCCAATCTCTACACCATGGCCAAGACCAAAGAGCTGTACAAGGCTGGAATGGTCTAAAGACCATCACCAAGCAGCTTGTTCAGAGTGTTACAACAGTTGGTGCGATAGATCTCGCCTTTCGGAGTTTCAATTATGAGAACGGTGAGGGATCAGCCCAGAACTACACCATAGTATACAAGAAAACAATAATTTAGGGCTGCAACAACTAATCGATTATGAAATTAATTGATTACTATTTTCATCGAGAAATCGGGCAGTAACATATAATGGGGTTTAAAAAAGCTAAAATGAGCACTTTATAGTACAAAAGAGCAAATCGGTACTGTAAATATTGGTTTCAAAGTTCTACAGTAAAAAAATGAACCCCTTAGAATAGTGGTGGTCTGTTTTATTTTTTTTTTTATTTTTTTTTTGTATACTCTAAAGGGCTAATTTTAGTTCCCTTGTGTTACTTAAAGTCTTAGACCTGGTACACATCTATGTGCTTTTTGCAGAAAAACCCTAGTTCATTTACATGGTTTCCTATGAGACACATTCACATCTGCTTTTTTCTGTGGCTACGTATTTGGAAAGGGTCAATGACTTATTTTTTTATGCAAAATTGTGTTTTTTTGGGGGGGGGGGGGGGGGTTAATATACTTCAATTGAGAAGCTACAGAAAAGCATGTAATGCATTTTTGCAGCAATTTTTTATTTTTTTTTAATCTGCCCAACAACAAATTGGCCAAAAAAATGCAAACTCAATTTGCAGCAAAATCACGTGCGCAAAAATAAAAACGCTCTACAGAAACGGATCAAAAGCAAACTGCATAGGTGTTTACTGAGCCTTATGTTGGCCACACCGATCAATTTTCTAATGAGAATATTCAGACGAAAAATCTTTGTACCTTTTTGAATGACAATGTTTGAAATTTTCACTTGTTTTTAACATTGTTTTTAAAATGAATGTAATTTCTGAACGAAAACCACATACACTGTCTGAAAATTCCTTTGACCAAGAAGTTTTCTATTTCCAAATTTTCCCGTCAGTGGTTGAAAATGAATGTGGATTTGACTCCACTAACGATTAGAAAATCGAACGAACGTTCTTAAAACAAATTATTTTTTATTTTTTTTGAACTGAGTCTGAGATTTACCAGATTCACCCTGTTAATAATTAATACAGTGCATCTGTAATTTATACAGTATATCTCTTCTAATGGTATATGTCTAGTGTATATACACTGAGTGGATTAGATATTTTGCTCCCTAACCATATAGTTATTTATTTTTACCACTGCATAGATATTTAAAAATTGCCTTTTTTCTTAAACTTTACATATTAACTAAATTATAGCCCACATTCCTTTTTTTAATATAAGGTTAACTGATTAATCAATCGGCCAACTAATAGCTTATGAAAATAATTGTTAGTTGCAGCCCTAAAATAATTGGTAAAACACTATGCCATGAAGGACTAAAATACTGCAGCACCTGCAATGTCCCCCTGCTCAAGAAAGAACATGTACAGGCTTGACTGAAGTATGCTAATGAACATCTGGATGATTCAGAGGAGAACTGGGTGAAAGTGTTGTGGTCAGATGAGACCAAAATTAGCTCTTTGGCATCAACTCAACTCGCCGTGTTTGGCTGAGGAATGTTGCCTATGACCCCAAAACACCACCCCCACCGTCAAACATGGAGGTGAAAACATTATACTTTCCGATCAGTGGAAGTTCCATTTTTTTTTTGGGTGGCACTCTGCTTTAATGACTTGGAGAGGATCTGGAAAGAGGCGTGGGACAAAATCCCTCCTGAGATGTGTACAAGAAACATCTGACCTGATTGTTAACAATGGTTTTGCCACCAAGTTATGTTTTTTGCAAAGGGGTCCAATACTTATTTCACTTATTAAAATGCAAATCAATTTAACTTTTTTGAAATGTTTTATTTTTTTCCGTTCTCACTGTTAAAATTATAGACCATTTCTTTGTCAGTGGGCAAACGTACAAAATCAGCAGGGGATCAAATACCATTTTTCCCTCGCTGTAGCTCTTGCCTGTCCCAGGATCCAGCGATATGCTCGAGACGTTCTTTCCCATTTGGGGAAGGTGCTGGCATCTCAACTGTGGGCACCTGGCTGTGACTGCTTGTGCATGCACTCTATTGTGAAAGGTTTCTGCAGTCAAAACCAGGCACTTCCCCACAAGGCAGGAAGGCCTTCAAGCATAACTTCCTCTTTTGGGTGGAGCTTTGTTTTTAACTAATAGCTTTTACTGTGGAGAATAATCCTAACATGTACAGTGTGTTTATTTTTTTTATTTTTTTTCTTCCAGTTCCAGGGTTTCTTTCAATTGCTGTAGTAACCTGGGTCCGGGGCCTCGGTGGTGTTCCTGATGTCCCTCACCCACCCCTGAAGATCCCAGGTGGGCGAGGGAATAGTCAAAGGGATCACAATCTTTCAGCTAATTTATTTTATTCTGTAAGTATCTGCATGTTTTAAGTAGATATTAAATGAGTGTTAACTGCCAGATTTCTTCACGTATTGTTTATGGTTCAGTTCTGAAAGACATGCCTGTGACTCGCCTTACTACATACCACACAGAAAGCTGCCATGAATAGCTCAAAAGCAAGCACTGCACTGTCCATTTTTAAAGCATTCCTGTATTTTAGTGCCTGAGCGGTTTATTGCAATAGATTTGAAGTGTGTGTTCAGAGCTCTGGTAAACTGCATTGACCAAGCAAGCCAGCTTTGTGACTTTCATGCTGCATAGCCAGATGGCTTGATCACTTGGGTGGCACAGTATTCCGGAAAGGGCAGCAACTTGTCTGGCCTTGCATTGTGCCAGAGTTGTGTATCCCAAGACTGGATAAACAAAATGGTGTGCAACAGTCCACTTGTATAATTTAAGTGTGTATTTGTCTGCTTTAATTTTGTTGAGCAGTTGAAGGAAGCCTGTGCTAATGCAACCCATTGCCTACCCATACAGCTTATCTATTTGGTAAAATGGCATGTGGGCATCAAATTACAGATTTGTATTTAAGCTGATGGGATGGTTTTTGCTGATTACACTTAACAAAAGAACTTCATATAAAAAAAAAAAAAAAATGTTTTTCATGTTTATCAAACCAGTTTTACTTGAGGGCATTTTTATTCCATCATACAGAGTTCCTTACTAACAAAATGCACAGCTAGATTCCTGTAACAACTGTTGCTTGGCATGATGATCCAGTGCCTATGGTAGATCATGAAATGACAACCAGCAATGCACATACAGATAGAAAGTTCTGGTAGATTTGCCTCATACACTTCTTTTTATTTTTTATCGAGTGAACAGGTGTGGGTTTTTTCCCCATCTGCCTTCCTGTCCAGGTGACTACAACACACTTTCTTTTATGGGTATCGCAGGGACAGGAAGTAAAAAAAAAAAAAATCTCACCGCTGATCCCCCCCCCACCTTTACACCTAATTCTTCCTTCCCATGAGTGTCTTAATCCTGTGTATCTGCAGACTAAATGTATTTACCCCTCAATAAATCAAGAGTTACTTGGGTCTCACAAAGCAAAAATATGCTACATCAAGGTTATTGTGTATACTCTGCTAAAGCGGCCTCATAAATACAAACTGCTTAACAGGAATTTTTATTTCATTTTTTAAATCTAAAGTTCCAGTACCCAAAATGTTATGAAAATGCTAGACTTTTTTTGTACTATCTATTTGTAACCTTTAAAAACGTGTCGGTTGCCTCTGCTGACTTAGGAATTTGAACCCCACTATTATGCTGATCAACGGCTTTACTGATTCTGAGATTTGTTTTCTGAACCAAGTATGCAGGTTAGGATTTCACACTCGGTTTGCTACATCTTTATTTAAGATGCAGCCAGGCAACTAGTGTTTTTTTTTTTAAAAATGCAGTGGCTAATTGGGATGCATTTAATTAACATGTTTTTGTTAAAGTTGGTCAAGATCAATATTTTTCAGTCTGTGGGTTAAGCAGTGTTTGGGTTTGTATGTACCGTATTTATTGGCGTATAACACGCACCCCAAGTTTAGGAGGGAAGTTTAAGGAAAAAAAACTCACTTAAATGCCCATCTGCAGCCTTGTCCATCATTGCAGAATGATCAGTGCCATTTGCGGCATTTAACCGTTTAAAATTGCTGCCGCCAAGATAGACAGAGCCTGTGTACTCGGCTGTAATCGGGTCATCTCGCAGTCCCGCCCCTTGGCCCGGCTCCTATGATGGACATAACACAGGTCCAATGTCGGGACTGGGCAGGATTGCGAGCCCAGTACACTCTGCTCAGTCTTTTTCGGCATCGCTCGCTCCTCATAGACAACAGGGAGGCGTGACTGCGAGCAGTGTACTCGGCTCGGTCTTTTTTGGTGGCGCTCGCTCTTTTCCCCCTCACAAACAGTGGGGATCGGCGTATAACACGCACCCATGATTCTCTCCTGATTTTAAGGGGGGAAAAAAGTGCGTGTTGTACCCCGATAAATACGGTATATGTATTGTGTGTGTCTCTGCTCCTGACGCACATCCTGAGCATATTTTTTATTTAAGCGACCCCATCACTAGAGGGTTGAGAAACTAAAGGTAAAACGAGGCTCGGATCGGTGACATTTAACACACCGGCAAGTATCTGACACTTTTAGGTTTGTGCAATACCTGCTCCCCCACACATTCTAAACACAATGTCTGATCCTGGAGTGGAGTCGTAACACATTGGACTGAACATATTTTACAGCGACCCTGTTACTACTTTTCTGACAGGTTGATTATATTCTACATGTGTTCTGACTGTTTACCTATGGACCCGATCGCCTCAAATGTTTTAAGGGGTTTTTTTTTTGTCCAGGATAACAGGCTGAACATAACAGAGGACCTTGCATCCTCTAACAGGACCAGAATTCTCAATGTCCAATCTAGGCTACCAGATGGAAAACAAGTAGACTGGAAAGCTGTACTAAACAACAACAATTTGTACATAGAAATCCCAAGTGGCATACTTCCTGATGGGAGCAAAGATAGGTAAGTTGATATACAGCTCTTCTAACTTTTAGTGACTCAAATTTTAAAAGGGAAGTAAACACTTTATGCTTCAAACTATAAACTTTATTTATTTTTTTGGCCCTAGTTCCGCACACTGCACCCAGAACTGTTGTCCTGTGTCCTTTTAAAAATAAAAATATTTTTAGGTTATATTGGGTCTAGTCTTCTATGGTGGCCATCCATACAGCTTGCACCTGGCAGCTTGAAATGTCTGCTCTTGCTTCCAGGGCATGCTGCTTGCTCTGGGGGCATTTGGCAGAGGGAGGGCGCCAAGAAGAAAAGGTGTAGGGCTGCTCTGTGCAAAAGCCACTGCACAGACAAGTATAACATGTTATAAAACAAAAACGTAATCAAGACTTTGAAGTGGAAATAAACTCTATCGTTTTCTGCCACGGAAGTTGCCATCTTGGCACATGTGATCAGTTGTGAAACCAGCATCTGGATGATTTCTCAGTTTGGTTGAGAGCACAAGCAATGTGACCGTTACATTTCTGGCATGTGCTTGGAATGTAACTGTTTTTGAAACCAGTAAATCGATGGGTTTACTTCGCTTTAACCACTTTGGCCCCAGAAGGTTTTACCCTCTTATTGACAGGCCATTTTTCGCAATACAGCACTGTTCTTCTTCTTTTTTTTTTTCTCTCCACACAAATGGCTTTCTTTTGATGGTATTTGATCACCCCTGCGGTTATCTTTTGCACTACAAACAAAAAAAGAGCAACAATTTTGAGAAATATTTACCTTTTTGGCTATAAAACTTTATCCAATAAAGTAAATCTAATTTCTTCATTAATTTAGGCCAATATGTATTCTGCTACATATTTTTGGTAAAAATCCCAATAAGCGTATATTGATTGGTTTTCACAAAAGTTATGGCGACTACAAACTATGGGATGGCTTTTATTTTTTTTTTTAAGCAGGATTGCGACAGACAAATCAAACACCTGATTTGGGATCCAGTGACATTTGTGATCGGTGCTAAAAATATGCACTGTTACTGTGCTAATGACACCAGCTGGGAAGGGGTTAACAGGAGCAATCAAAGGGTTAAGTGTCCCTAGGAGGTGCTTGCTAACTGGGATGGACCGACTGGGAACACAGATCCATGTACTGCTTGGCAGGAACAGAAGATCTGTGTCCTCCCCCTGACAGAACGGTGATCTGCCTTGTTTACATAGGCAGATTGCTGTTCTGCCTCTCTGTGGAGCAATTGTGGCTGGCTGAAAGAGCCAAGCTTGGATCCAATGGCTTTTAAATAGATTTTAAATTGCCCAGTGTATGACTTGTGTTGGGGTGAGAGATTACCTAAAACTTCAGTTTTTGCTCATTAGCTGCCTGACCTCATTCTAACCATTCTGAAGATTTTTGCATACAGGAACCTTGTAGTTATGCATTTATAAGGCCTAAGAGTAAAAAAAATGAAATTCTTGCATACGACAAATGGCAACTAGTTAACAAAGGAATTTTTTTTTTTTTTTTTTTTTTTCTTTTTAGTTTTGCTGTCCTGCTGGAGTTTGCTGAGGAGCAGCTTCAAGTTGACCATGTGTTCATATGTTTCCACAAGAATAGAGATGATAGAGGTAAGTTCATTGTGTGTGTGTGTGTGTGTGTGTGTGTGTGTGTGTGTGTGTGTGTGTGTGTGCGCTAGGCTGAGCAAATCCCCATAATTGTATTGGTTTGCAAGCCAATTTTGACAATTAACAGCAGAGTAAGGAAATGGTGCTGCCCACATAATACTGTTCCCTGTGACCCCCAGCCTTGCCTGGGATGCAAAAGTTCACTTCAATAGAAAGGACAGCAGAGCCCTATGCAATGGAGTTTAAATCAAAGCACAAATACAGCAGTTGCAATGTCTTGTCATATTTCACACCAAGCCTTTCAAGAGGAGTTTCATCCAGCCCCAAAAAATTAAATCAGCAGCTACAAATACTGTTGTAAAGTTTTCGTGTTTTTTCACCTTACTGCATCCAAGTAAAAAAAAAAAAAAACTGTCAGACCAGAACCAAAACTGCAAAATGAGCTGTGTAGGCAAGTAGGACATGTTTCTTTAAAAAAAAAAAAAAAAATGCCTTGTGTCACTTTAAGGCTTCCTGTACATAGGACGTTTTTATAACCTCTCCTGAACGATTCAACTTGATGGATAGTAACTGACGTGTAAAACATCTGCTTTGCCTTTTTTAAATGATAAAAAATGAAAACCGCGTGTTTGATGCCTGTAAACGCAGCTTCTGAACTCATTTTTTTGCATTCCAAAAAATGCCTGTAAACAACCCTGTGTACATGGATGGTTAAGATGACATGGAGTTCAGGGGCACTTTGGAAAACGCCCAACTGCTCCTTAACGTCTGTTTAGTAGCAGCAGTGTACATATGAGGCCTTACCATTAGGGTACTTGCCTATCCAGGCGTCCTAAGGTGTGCACAAGCCTCTTCTTGAATCGACTCTTGAGGTCTGCTGCCACCATCTTGACTAAGGGGAACAGGCAGGGAAGCCTTGCCGCTTTAGAGCCAGTTTCCTACTGTGCATGTGCAAATTGTGCGGTGCTTTCTCAATGGGCCTGCTGTGGGGGAGGGACCGAACTGTCGGCTCATTTCACAGAGGTGAATGGAGTCTAAGTGGAAACCTGTCAAATCTGGTACCAGATGTGGCAGCGGAGTGGGGGGGGGGCAGATGAGGGGAGCTTCCCCTTTTGGGTGAAGCTCTGCTTTAATTGTAAGGCTACCAGTCTTATGGCTTTTGATTAAGTACTGTTAAGTGCAAAACTATTTAAAAAACTTTTATGCACAATAACATTGTAATGACTTGCAACAGCATGGACTACATTACATACTGAGCAGATGTGTATTGTACACAAATTAAACGCGTTTCTTTTTTGAAATTCTTTATAGGATCACGCCTTGGTTTGCACATACAAGAATCCTTTTTTCATAGTGTAAGGTGACTTTCACACAAAGGTGCAGAACAGAGTAAAAGTAACAAGAATTGAACAGCGTGTTATACCGAGAACAGTAATCCCGGTCAACCTACATGAACTGTGCAGGGAGCCTAGTCTCCAGTACAAACTAGTGATTTGTTTTATTTTTTATGTAAAGAGAAATGTACACCATAATCTACAGGTCATAAACATGGTATACTTGATTTGGAAGTTTAGGCGCTTTATCTTAACTAGGAAGAGAAGTATAGCCATTTGATCAACACTATGATGTAAAGTAATTCCCCTTGCTACTTTATTTTTTTAAATGGCATAATCAATGTGTAGATGGTAGTATGAGTATCTACTTATCCCAGCCATAATCAAACTATCAGGTTTTTAAGCATTTGAGCTTGTGTGCTATTTCTTGACTATTTGCAACACAAGGCAATGCTTAATTTTTTCTCCATCTTTCACATGTCAAAAGTGACGGATTTAGTTCTCTGCATCACAACTGACAGACACTTCTAAGTAAACGCCAGTGTGGAATGCACATACTGCATTTGGTGTTGAACTTTTCTTTCATATTCATGATCGCTGTGTAAATTGGTTCTATATGTACCTATAATAGTTTGGGGTTATGTTTGTATAATCATGTCTACTTTTTTTTTTTTTTTTTTTTTTTCTCCCCCAGTGCCAGTGAACTGTTCTTTCTTACAAAGATCTTCTGTACAAGTTGTTGTTAAATACTGAGCACTCTGCATTTACATTCTTGCATAACTGGTTTGACCACTTGCCAACCAGGCCAATTATAGTTCTCATACATGTAAAAAGCTTATGTTTTTTTGCTAGAAAATTTACTTGGAACCCCCAAACAGATTTTCTGAAAGCAAAGTCCATGGAAAATAGTGGGTTTTGCAAAAAAAAGTTTTTTCTAGTGCACACAATATTTATGTATGTCTTTGCACACCTCTGGAATGGTGGAAAAAACAAGGGTACGTTAAATTGGCTGTAGGCTTTTTTTAAAATGGCACGAAAAATCCTGGGCGCCATGGCAAATTGAAATTGCATCCTGGTGCCTGGGTATTTGTCAGCCTGTTCCCAGGTGTGGGCAATTCCTACTGCCCGACACCCTGGACATGCAGTTCCAGACTTGTAGTTCTGCAACAGCTGGAGGACCCCAGGTTGCCTTCCCCTGCTTTATATGGTTCCCAGTTTAGATTTTTTTTGGGGGATATTTTTTTTTTGCCCTTGCTATCACAGAAGGTAAACATCACTTGTGTGATGGCATGTGCTTGTCCTCTTTATGAAGATGTCTAGGGTCTGTTGGACCACAGATCTTTCCTCTGCCCTCCAAAGCAGCCAATCGAACAAGGATCAGGTGGCTGTAGAGTGGCTCGAGTCACTCTTGCATGAGACCATTGCCTGCTCTGAAACTTTCATCATGACCTGGGATTTCAGAAAGTAATTTAGTTGACTTCAGGTTTCTAAAGCAAAAAAACACTAAATCACTTTGACAACTCAAATGTCAGTCTAAACTAGGTCTCAAACTGGCAGCCCTCCAGCTGTTGCAAAACTACAAAGCCTATCCTGAAAAAAAGTACACTGCAGTAAGTGTTATAAATAATGAACAAAATTGACTATAAATTGTTGGTGAATATATACAGGTGCTCGTGCTCAAATAATACATCTGGGCTTCTTGGTGCCTGTGGGAGTCATGCTTGTAACTGCCAGCCTTGCAATGCCTCATGGGACTTAGTTTTACAACAGCTGGAGGGGGCTGCCAGTTTGACACCCCCCTGGTCTAAACAGACTATGGTTCACTCACTTTAGAAGAATTTATCTCTTGGCCAGCAAAGATCACTCTCGTTCAAAATAGTTCTCGCCTGTCTTCTCCACATTGCATTGAAGTGTTTTTTTAAAATGCATTTAATTAAACCATAACCCTCTGGGGTGCTGCAGTTAGTGTTTTTACCTATTTATTTTCATTCTTTCTGCAGCTGCTCTTCTCCGGACCTTCAGCTTCTTGGGCTTTGAGATTGTGAGACCTGGACATCCCCTTGTCCCTAAGAGACCAGATGCTTGTTTTATGGCTTACACATTTGAAAGAGATTCTTCGGACGAGGATTAGTAATCTTGCAATGTTCTGCGTCTTTAGAGCTGTTTGTTGTGTGTCCCCCCCTCCCCCCTTCGTCATCTAAGATGAGTTGTGATAAATTTTCAATATCTCCTCAGTTTCAACATCTCTTCAGTTTACTGCTGTGGTTGAATGTTTGCCCTGGTCTCTGTCCAGGTTAGAGCTGTAAGTGAAGGCAGGATGTTGAATTTTATTGGTCAGATCATCTTTCCTGAATTATTTTTGTTTGCATGTTTTGATGTTGAATAAATGCGCACTCCAGATTATTGCAATGTCATTTGAAGCTTAATGTGTTTTGTGATATCAAAGTACTTTAATTCTAAATAAAACATTTATATTATGTTTTTAAGAAGAACCCTATTACTTTCCGCACAGTCCTGTATAGCATGACTAGGGGTGGAAGAGGGTGGGGTACAGGGCAAAGGGGATACAAAGCATGGTTTGGCAAAATTGTCAGTAAGTAAACCGCATTATCTCATTACAATGGAATCCTGAAATTGGGTGGGATATACTGGACAGTAAGTAAACTTGTCCCTGAAGTTGATGTGTTGAAAGCAGAAAAATGGGCAAGCATAAGGATTTGAATGACTTTGACAAGGTCCAGATTGTAATAGCCAAGACCCATGCTCACCTGTGTCCACAGCAAAACTCCTGCAGTGGACATGTGCACATCAGCTCTTAAGCACAGAGCAATGGAAGGTGGCCTGGTCTGCATTTTTATTTTATTGCAGATGATCAGGTATGTGAATTGCTTACCTGGGTAAGAGATGACACCAGGCTGTACGAGGCAAGCCAGCAGAGGCAGTACCTAAACCTTTTTGACAAAGTACACCCCTTCATGGAAACTGTATACCACACTGCAAAAATAGTTTTAAGAGTGTTTGAGGAACAAAACGGTCAGTTCAAGGTGGCTTGGCCTCCAGATCTCAATCCAGTTGTGAATCTGTCGGATGTGGTGTTTAAAACCAGTCCAAATCATGGAGTCCCCCACAAAACAACTTAAAGGACTTGACTGGTCTGCTACTGACAGCTTGGTGCCAGAAACCACAGCATAACTTCAGAGTTCTTTGCTGTCAAAACAACCCTGATCTTTCAAGGCATGGACACACTAAGGGGATCTACTCTAATATTAGGGGAGTAGTCAGTGTTATGGTGTGTTTTAAATAACAGACCAGGTTTGGTGTAGGGGTGAATGTGTAGTTTTTGTGACGGGGTGTTATTAACCTGCATCTAGCTTGTGGTCCTCAGTTTTCGGTGAGCTGACTTCCTGAGGCTGGCTTTGCAATCTGTCCCCAGGGTCACACCTAATGTAATGGATGCAGCGATGGTCCTTACTGCTGACATCTTGGATTGCAAATGCTTTAATGTCCATGATTCTCAGTGTAAACTCTCTCTCCCATTATATCCCAATACATTATGGGAGATGTAGTGTAGACCTTTTAGTTCTGACTTCAGCTTGGGTAAACATCAAATGGTGGTGGTTGAGGTTTTTTACCTTAATGCATTCTCTGGATTATCCCCCCCCCCCCCCCCTCCCACCAAAATGCTTTCCTGAGTCTGGTTCCTGGTGCTGTACCCAAAATCAGTCTATGGAGGCAGAAGCAGGAACCATTGGCTCAATCAAATCCAGTGAGGAGGTAACAGGGCAGACATGTGGCACACAGCCTGGCATGGAATTCCACACAGGGTGAGCCAAGAGCACTGGCAGGGGACCAGAGAACAGGAGGATCGGGGCATTCCTGTCACCCAGCCTGTGCCGATAATACAGTATTATCAGTCTCTGCCAGTCATACTAGAAGTCACTCATCGCCACCATGTGACTAGTGTCTGGATCGGTATCCTGGTCTTGATCAGAACTAGGGGTGCAACGGATCGTCACCGATCCGTGATCCGAATGGGTCAACCTGTTCGGATCGGCACACCATGCGATCCGTGGGGTGCTCTGCTGCTTCGGCCTTAGGAAAGGCCATGGCTTTGGCCTAGCTCTGGAGCGGTGGCTATCTCGGTACACCCAGCGGCCGTTATCCCGCGTGATCGCTCCAAATGACTGAGCGGTCACTTGTAAACAAACGGCCTCATGTCATGCTGGTTCCTCTGTACTGATCTGCACAGTGGAGGGGAGAGATCGGATGGCAGCAGCGCTGTGGGCTGGATCTGTAGTGCCCACAGCGCTGCTCTGTGACAATTGCAGTCGCATCCATGGATCCATCCTATGCTGTACCCTGCCACACCCAGCCAATATTAGTGGAGGAGATTGTGGATATTACAGTGGGGACTACATGGTGGTGGAATTTTCACAGGTTTTTGCAAATTCAATTTGATCTGAAAAATAAACTATACCACTGTCTCTAATAGCAGGATTAACCCCAATCCCTGCCAGCACTTTCTTTTAGCCAGCCCCCCCAGTGCAGGGTTAGCATGTTTCTGATTACTGACACCTCTTGTACATTGTTCACAAAACCGGAGATGGCAAGATCGTTTCTGAGCTCTTCTAGCCCTAGCAGTTAGTGATTGTAAAGTCTCTTGTTTTTGATTTTATTTATTTTTCTATAAAAATACCTGCTCTGTTGCAGTGGATTTGCACAGAGCAGCTCAGATCCTCTTCTGGAGTTCCCTCTTCTATGATCCTGGGCCCTCCCTCCTGTTCATTTCCCTCACAGCAAGCAGCTTGCTATGGGAGCACCTGAGCTGAGAGTCACAGCTCCATGTGTCTATTCAGGCATGGAGCCCTGTCCCCAGCTGACATTGACAGTAGCGACAGCCAATGGTGCTGCTGTGTCTCAGCTAATAAGGGGGGAGAATCTGACAGTTGAGATACTCATGGACCTTACTGGACAGAGGTGCAAGCTCTGGGGGCCACTGGCTATAAATACTGCTTTAGAATTTGAGGGAAAAGACAGTCAAGTGGAGCCTCATGGATGCCTAGACTACATGGGGAGCAGTGGTAAGATAGTATGGGACTACTTGTCACCCCTTGTTCACATACAAATGGTACCCCTATGTTGGACAACTTTTATGCAAGCGTACTTTTTTTATTTTTTTATTAGAAATTTGTTCCTCAGGAAATGGGTTGCATGGCACCACAGCAGCGAATTCCAGCGGCTTCCCCCAATGACTTGGTACTCCACTTAGGAGAAAGGTTGCTTGCAGAAATAAAGAACTAGCAGTAAAATGAAAGGACAAATTTGGTGTTCTCAGACTTGGTTTGACAGCTCTCATGATTGGCTGGCAACTATTCATGGGTATTCCCTATATTGCAGAGATAGAAAAGGTAAAAATGGGGGACGGGTATGTATATCAGGAATGATGGGAAATGTCTGTTATAGGGTATTTTAATCCAGATACAGACTGGGCAGAAGGAACCGCGCATTTGTCTAAGGCTTGCCATTTTCTAAATGTCTTGCACGACAACTTCATGGGTCAGATGGTGAATGCACCAACAAGAAACCAACCATGCCTTACTAGACCTACTGATTATTAACAATACACACCTGATTGCGGATGTAGAAATACGGGCCAACTTAAACAGCGACCATGGGTCAATTCGTTTCAGTATAAATTAGATATAGGAAACGCATGGGTAATACAAAGACTGATTTTCAAAAGGGCTAACTACCCTAAACTGCGCTCTTTGCTTGATTTTTAAATGGGATAAAATCCAAGCACATGGAGGAAAATGGGAGTGCTTTAAGAGCATGCTAAACAAAGGTATTGGCCAGTGCATTCCAACGGGAAATACATTTTAAAAGAGCTAAAAATAAAAATAAATTCCTGGGTGGCTAAACTCCAGCATGAAAAGGCCTCCAAAAAATGCAAGGCTTGAGGGGGCATTGTCAGCATTTCAACTTTACAAAGAATGCAGTAAGAAATGTATGCCATCAGGGCTGCTAAGATGGAACACAAAAGGCACATAGTGGAGGGGCATAAAAAAATTAATAAAATTCTTTAAGTAGATAAATGGTAAGAAAGCAAGGCCAGAACATATTGGCCCCATAAAGGATGATTAAGGGAATTTGGCTACAAAGGACAGAGAAGGCGAAGGTTTACAAGACTAATGTTAATAACAAGTTGCAGTTAACACCCTCATGGCTAACAAGACAGAATCAGAAATAGACTTGAAAAACTTAACCTAAATAAGTCACCGGGACCAGATGGCTTACACGTGAGGATCCTTAAGGAGCTCAGCCATGTGATAGCCAGACCATTGTTCCTAATTTTTTATGGACAGTTTACTAACTGGAATGGTGCCAGCTGATTGGAGAAAAGCCAACATGGCACTAATATTTAAAAAAAGGGCTGAGGCATATCCCTGGGAACTACAGGCTAGTTAGCCTAACATAGTTTGCAAGTTATTGGAGGGATAAGGGACTACAGTGCCTTAAAGTATTCATACCCCTTGAAAGTTAACACATTTTTTTTCATGTCACAATACATTAATGTTTTTGGTTGTATTGGGGTTTTATGTGATGGACTAACACAAAGTGGCACCTAATTTTGAAGTGGAAGGTAAATGGTTTTCAATTTTTTTACATATCTGGAAAGTGTGGCATGCATTTGTATTTCTCCCCCCAGGTCCATACCAGGCCCTTTGCTCTAGTATGGATTCGGATGGGACTCCCATGCCACTTTAAAAAAAAAGGGAGGGTTTGAGTGAGCTCCCCTCCTCCTGAACCATACCCGGCCGCATGCCCTCAAGATGGGGGGGGGGGGAATGGGTGCTTTAGGGTGGGGGGGCTCTGCACCCCCCCACCCCAAAGCACCTTGCTCCCATGTTGATGGGACAAGGGCCTCTTCCCAACAACCCTTGCCCGGTGGTTGTCGTGGTCTGCCTATCAGAATCTGGAAGCCCCCTTTAACAAGGGGGGGCCCCCAGATCCCGGCCCTTCCTTATGTGAATGAGTATTCACAAAAAAAAAAGTAGTGTAGTGTTAAAGAGGAAGTAAACCCTGATGGGTTTTACTTCCTCTTCTTCTCCCTGTATAGCCTGCAAATGAAAAGTATAATGGGCTAGTATGCATCGCATACTAGCCCATTATGTACCACTTACCTGCAAAAGAATCCAGTGACGTCCCCTGTGTGTGCAGCGTCCATCTTCTTGCCTTCTTCCTTCGGGGCTGCAGACTCTGGCTCAGTGATTTGCGGAGCCGCGTGATGTCACTCCCGCGCATGCGCACGGGAGCCGCGACCTACGGCATATGCTAGGGAAGGAACGGCCTTTAGGTTTGTTTCTTCCCTGAGCATGCGCAGTGAAGATTTCCGGCGGACTACAAGTGAAATATCTCCTAAACGGTGCACGTTTAGGAGATATTTCCACTACCTATAGGTAAGCCTTATTCTAGGCTTACCTATAGGTAAAAGTCAAAAAAGTGGGTTTACAACCACTTTAAATACAGTAGACAGTTTTTGACAAGTCTTTTATTAAAAATCTTCATCCTCCCGTCTCCTTCTTCCTCTGTCTTCTTTGTCCGGTTTTATTCTTCATCTGCTGCTCCTTCCGACGCCCCTCCTCCGATGCTGCGTCCCGCTGACCTGTCGGCGCCGATGTCCTGCCTGTCTTAAATAACAATGGGGGCGTGGCAATTGTATTACGTCATCCGGAGGCCACGCACCCTTGTGATGTCACCGCCAGGGGCATGATGGGTCCATGATGTCACAAGGGGCGTGGCCTCTGTATGACGTAAGACATTGGCGCCAAAAGATCAGCGGGAAGCAGCATCGAAGGAGTGTCGTCAGCAGTGGCAGGAAGATTTTTTTTTAATAAAAGACTTGTCAAAAACTGTCTACTGTATTTTTTAACACCACTACTTTTTTTTTTTTAGTGAATGAGTAGGGGTACCTCATACTGGGATCTGGGGGCCCCCCGCCTGCAGACCCCGACAACCACCGGGCAAGGGTTGTCGGGAAGAGGCCCTTGTCCCCATCAACATGGGGACAAGGTGCTTTGGGGTGGCGGGCGCAGAGCCCCCCCTGCCCCAAAGCACCAATCCCCCCATGTTGAGAGTGAGTAGCCTGGTATGGTTCAGGAGAGGGGGCGCTCACTCGTCCCCTCCCTTTCCTGACCTGCTGGGATGCATGCTCGGATAAGGGTCTGGTATGGATTTTGGGGGGACTGCCATTTTTTATTTTTTATTTTGGTGTGGGGGTCCCCTTTGAATCCATACTAGACCCAAGGACCTGGGGGGGGGGGGGGACCCTCGCGCTGTTTTTCTTCACGATTATTTTTTTTTTAACATTCAGCGGGAAGTCAGCTGACGACTCATCAGTTGTTAAGGATGTGGCGGCCGGCTTCCCGCCCCTCTCCTTAGCAACCAGCTATATACAGTGTAGAATTGCAAAATGCACTGCAGAAACGCTCAAAAAGCAACATGCATAGATGCGAATCGAGCCTTAGAGAACCTTAGTGAACAAACAGCAGCATAAAGGCCAAGGAGCAGACCAGACAGGTCAGGGACAAAGTTATGGAGAAGTTTAAAGCAGGGTTAGGTAATAAAAAAAAAATATCCCAAGCTTTGACCATCTCATGGAGCACTTTTCAATCTATCATCCAAAAATGGAAAGAGTATGGCACAACTGCAAACCTACCAAGACATGGCCGTCCACCTAAACTAACAGGCCGGGCAAGGAGAGCATTAATCAGAGAAGCACACAAGAGGCCCATTTTAACTGGGGGAGCTGCAGAGATCCACAGCTTAGGTGGGAGAAACTGTCCACAGGACAACTAGTAGACATGCACTCACAAATCTGGCCTTTATGGAAATAGTCGCAAGAAGAAAGCCATTGTTGAAAGAAAGCCATAAGAAGTCCCTTTGCAGTTTGTGAGAAGCCATGTGGGGGACACAGCAAACATGTGGAAGAAGGTGCTCTGGTCAGATGAGACCAAATTTTAACTTTTTGGCCTAAAGGCAAAACGCTGTGTGGCAGAAAACTAACACTGCACATCACCCTGAACACACCATCCCCACCGTGAAACGTGGTGGTAGCAGCATCATGTTGTGGGGATGCTTTTCTTCAGCAGGGACAGGGAAGCTGGTCAGAGTTGATGTGAAGATGGGTGGAGTCAAATACAGGGCAATTGTAGAAAACCTGTTAGAGTCTGCAAAAGACTTCAGACTGGGGCGGCGGTTCATCTTTCAGCAGGACAACGATCCTAAACATACAGCCAGAGCTACAGTGCCTTGCAAAAGTATTCACCCACCTTGGCTTTTTACCTTTAGTTCAATGTTTTTTTAATCTGAATTATATGTGATGAATCAGAACATAATAGTCTAAGTTGGTGAAGTAAAATTCGAATAATATATACATAACACTATTTTTCAGAAATAAAAAACTGATAATTGGCATGTGCGTATGTCACCCCTTTGTTATGAAGCCCATAAAAAAGCTCCGGTGCAACCAATTACCTTTAGAATTCTCACAATTAGTGAAATGATGTCCACCTGTGTGCAATCTAAGTGTCACATGATCTGTCATTACATATACACACCGTTTTGAAAGGCCCCAGAGGCTGCAATACCTAAGCAAGAGGTACTACTAACCAAACACTGCCATGAAGACCAAGGAACTCTCCAAACAAGTAAGGGACAATGTTGTTGAGAAGTACAAGTCAGGGTTCGGTTATAAAAAAAATCCAAATCCTTGATGCATCCTAGGAGCACCATTAAATCTATCATAACCAAATGGAAAGAACATGGCACAATAGTAAACCTGCCAAGAGATGGCCACACATAAAAACTCACAGACTGGGCAAGGAGGGCATTAATCAGAGAGGCAGCACAGAGACCTAAGGTAACCCTGGAGGAGCTGCAGAGTTCCACAGCAGAGAGTGGAGTATCTGTACATAGGACGACAATAAGCCGTTCGCTCCATAGAGTTCGGCTTTATGGCAGAGTGGCCAGAAGAAAGCCATTACTTTTAGCAAAAAACAAAATGGCCCGTTTTGAGTTTGCAAAAAGGCATGTGGGAGACGCCCAAAATTTATGGGGGAAGGTGCTCTGGTCTGATGAGACAAAAATTTAACTTTTTGGCCATCAAAGAAAACGCTATGTCTGGAGCAAACCCAACACATCACATCACCCAAAGAACACCGTCCCCACAGTGAAACGTGGTGGCAGCATCATGCTGTGGGGGGATGTTTTTCAGCAGTCGGGACTGGGAAACTGGTCAGAGTTGAGGGAAAGATGGATGATGCTAAATACAGGGATATTCTTGAGCAAAACCTATACAACTCTGTGTGTGCTTTGAGGCTAGGATGGAGGTTCACCTTCCAGCAGGACAATGACCCCAAACACACTGCTAAAGCAACACTTGAGTGGTTTAAGGGGAAACATGTAAATGTGTTGGAATGGCCTAGTCAAAGCCCTGACCTCAATCCAATAGAAAATCTGGTCAGACTAAAAGATCGCTGTTCACAAGTGCAAACCATACAACTTGAAGGAGCTGGAGCAGTTTTGCAAGAAGTAATGGGCAAAAATCCCAGTGGTAAGTTGTGGCAAGCTCATAGAGACCTATCCAAAGCGACTTGGAGCTGTGATAGCCGCAAAAGGTGGCTCTACAAATGATTGACTTTAGGGGAGTGAATTTTGTCCTATTTGTTGTTTGCTTCACAATATAAAAAAAAAAAAAATCTTCAAAGTTGTGGGCATGTTCTGCAAATCCTCAAACAATCCATGTTAATTCCAAGTTGTGAGGCAACAAAACACAAAAAATGCCAAGGGGGTGAATACTTTTGCAAGGCACTGTACAATGGAATGGTTTAGATCAGAGGTCTTCAAACTGAGGACCGGGGGCCAGATGTGGCCCTTTGCTTGCCTTTATCTGGCCCTTGGGACACTATTCCTCCCACAAACACCAATGATGGGGCATTATTCCTCCCACTGACACCAATGATGGGCCATTATTCCTCCCACTGACACAAATGATTGAGCATTATTCCTTCCACGGAGACCGATGATGGGGCATTATTCCTCCCAATGACACCAATGATGTGGCACTATTCCTTCCAATGAAACCAATAATGGCGCACTATTCCTCCCACTGACACCAATGATGGCGCACTATTTCTCCCACTGACACCAATGATGGGGCATTATTCCTCACACTGACACCAATGATGGGGCATTGTTTACCCCCACTGATACCAGGACATTTTCTACTCCCACTGGCCGCACTCTGGCCCACCTAAAGTCTAAAGGACAGTAAACTGGCCCTTTGTTTAGAAAGTTTGGAGACCCCTGGTTTAGATCAAAGCATATTCATGTGTTAGAATGGCCCAATTAAAGTCCAGACCTAAATCCAATTGAAAATCTGTGGCAAGACTTGAAAATTGCTGTTCACAGACACTCTCCATTCAATTTGACAGAGCTTGAGCTATTTTTCAAAGAAGATTTGGCGACAATATCACTTTCCAGATGTACAAAGCTCGTAGAGACATACCCAAAAAGACTTGCAGCTATAATTGTAGCGAAAGGTGATTCTACAAAGTATTGACTCAGGGGGGCTAAATACAAATGTACACCACAATTTTCAGATATTTATTTGTAAAAAATTTTGAAAACCATTTATTATTTTCCTTCCACTTTACAATTACAGTATGTACCACTTTGTGTTGGTTTATCACACAAAATCCCAATAAAATACATTTACGTTTTTAGTTGTAACATAACAAATTGTGGAAAATTTTAAGGGGTATGAATACTTTTTCAAGGCACTGTATATACAAGATTTTAGTAATGAAAACGGTATCAGTAGCAGTAATTGGCATGGATTCATGAAGGATCGTTCTTGCCAGACCAATCTATTAACCTTCTATGAAGAAGTGAGCTGCCATCTATATAAAGGAAGGCCGGTGGATGTGGTGTATCTGGATTTTGCAAAGGCATTTGATACAGTTCCCCATAAGCATTTACAGTAAAACTAAGAGATGTAGACATGGATAAAAGGGTGAGTACCTGGATTTAAAGCTGGCTACAGGGGTGAGTTCAAAGAGTGGTGATAAATGGCGAGTGCTGGGAATGGTCTCATGTGAAAAGTGGGGTCCCCCAAGGATCTGTTCGGGGACCAATCCTGTTTAATTTATTCATAAATGATCTAGAGGATGGGATAAACAGCTCAATCTCAGTATTTGCGGACGATACAAAGTTAAGCAGGGCAATAACTTCTATGCAGGATGTGAGAAGACCTAAACAAAATAATAGGATGGGCAAAAATGTAAGATAATGCACTTGGGTGCCAAGAATACAAACACAAGTTACTGGCTGGGGAAGAACCTCTGGGGGAATATAGGATGGAAAAGGACCTGGGTGTCCTTGTAGATGACAGGCTCAACATTGGCATGCCAGGCTGCTGCAAGTTAAGCCAACAGAATATTGGCATGCATTAAAAAGGGGAATCACTCCAGAGATAAAAACAATAATTGTCTCACTCTATGTCTTATAGAGTGAGTCTGGTCTGGCTGCATCTTAAGCATGCCGTCCAGTTCTTCGCACCAGTCCTCAGGAAGGATGTGCGGGAACTGGAGAGTCCAGAGAAGGACAACAAAGCTAATGGAATTGAGGGCTTCAGCTATGCGGAAAGACTACAAGCATTGAACTTATTCTCTCTGGAGAGGAGACGCTTGAGGGGGGATATGATGTCAATGTACAAATGCCATACTGGCGACCCTAGCATAGGGAAAACGCTATTTAGTGAAAGGAAATTTAAAAAGACACACAGCCATTCACTAAGGTTGGAAGAGAAGTGGTTTTACTATATGCTGCATAGAGGTTTCTTTACTGTCAGAGCGGTAAGGATGTGGAATTTTCTTTCACAAGTATTAGCAGGGAGCATTGATAGTTTCAAAAAACTAGATGGGCACCTTAATGTGGGGATGTTTTTCAGTGACATTAACTGGGAGACTAGTCAGGATTAAGGGAAAGATGAATGCAGCAATGTACATAGACATCCTTGATGAAAACTGCTCTGGACCTCAGACTGGGGCGAAGGTTCATCTTCCAACAGGACAACGACCCTAACCACACAGCCAAGATAACAAAGGAGTGGCTACGGGATTACTTTGTGAATGTCCTTGAGTGGCCAAGGCAGAGCCCAGACTTGAACCCGATTGAACATCTCTGGGGAGATCTGAAAATGACTGTGCACCGATGCTCCCCATCCAAAATGATGGAGCTTGAGAGGTCCTGCAAAGAAGAATGAGAGAAACTGCCCAAAAATAGGTGTGCCAAGCTTGTAGCATCATACTCAAAAAGACTTGAGGCTGTAATTGGTGCCAAAGGTGCTTCAACAAAGTATTGAGCAAAGGCTGTGAATACTTCTGTACATGTGATTTTTTCATCCAATCTCCCCATAGAGGAGAGCTATGCTCTGACAGGTCCATCTCTGCAGTGAGCGGATATGAACCTGTCATACTCCTTCTCCGCGAGGATAAGCGGATCGATCCCCCGCTGAGCAAAGCAGAGTCTGTCGTGCGGACCGCCTGTGTGATAGAGCCTCTAGGGTTTGATCTCTACTGTCTCATCTCATCTCTTTTTTTTTTAACAGAAAAGTTTTATTAGTGGACAAGGCATTAATACAATTTGAACATACAGTAAAGAGGCATATGGGATATTTAGATAGCAGAAGTAAATACATACAATGGTATAATGCTGGAAATTAAGAGGTCTAGAGTGAGTGAGCAGGGTAAGAAAACGTCTAACAGTAATTAATTAACACAAATTATGTTGCGGTCCAAAAAAAGAAAAAGGATTCCCTAAGGATTTAGGAGGTACCGTTGATGCACCTAGTTCATCGGGTACCAATTACAGTTGTGTTCATCTCCAGGGACCAAGGTCCAATTGAGGGGAAAGGATAAAGCATAAGGGTGGGGGGGGGTGGGTGTGTGAGAGATAGGTGTTTTAAAGGAGGATTGGGGTTGTCAAAGGCCCACTCTGAGCTAGCGTGATCAGCATAACAGGTTCTAGAGCAGAGAATCCGAAACCCAACTTAGTCCCAGAATGGGCCTATACCATCCAGCAGATCAGTGAGCCTGAATCTAGATATTGAGTAACCTGGCAATGACCCATGACTTCCACATCTTTTCAAATTTCTGGGGCCACTTGCGACCCATATATGTAAGTTTGTACAGGGGCAGCACAGAGTCTACAAACATGTGCCACCGGGCAGCTGTGGGGGGAGTCACCAATTTCTAGTGCTGTAGGAGTACCTTTGTGGCATAGAAACACAGATAAAACAGCAAGAGTTGTGTATGTGTGGAATGTGTCACTGAGTCTGTAATACTTAAAAGAAGCACCTTGGGGTCCATTGACACTGAAAGGTTGGTAGCTGTATTGACATCAGATACCACCATCTTCCAGAAATCCTGAATGGCCGGGCAGTCCCAGATGACATGAAAGCATGTTCCAACCACCTGTTGGCACTTAGAACATGTCTCCGATTGTGTGGGATAAATTCGGGTCAACCTTTGGGGAGTGTAATAGGGCCTATGTATGAATTTTAATTGGATGAACCGCTCCTTAGAAGTTATCACAGTTGATATATATTGTTGTAATGCTAGGTCCCAGTCTTCCTCTGACAAGGAGGGGATGTATGCCTTTCAGGAGCGAAATAGGGGAGATTCCTTATTAGAGTCTCTGCACGTGATGTGGCAATACAGAGGGGACAGGATTCTATCTGCCCCTCGGGAGGTGAGTAATCTTTCCACTACGTGTAGCATCACAGTGATCACTCTGGGGAATTGCGCTTGTGTCGCATGTTTCAGCTGTAGGTAGCGGCATCCACGAGGGAAGTTGGAGTGCCTCCCGCAACTCAGGAAAAGGAAGCAACACCCCAGCAGGCATAATCTGCAGTTTTACTATTCCAAATCTAGCCCAGATGTTGGGGTCTGGAATGGATTTAAAGTGTGGTAGTTTAGGGTTGCCCCATAACGGGGTATGAGGTGAAATAATGTCTGCTGTTCTAACTGCAGCGGTAACCCGTTCCCATACTTGGATCTTAGTCCGCATAGAGGATGTTGCTTGCGGACTGGCCTTTACTCCTCTATAGACCATGTTTGTTAGGGCAGAGTAGGAACCTATAACAGTTGCCTCAAGATTGACCACTGGGTTAGACTTGACCTGGGTGAACCACCAGCGAACAGTGACTAGAACTGCCGCCCAGTAATATTTCCAGAAACAAGGCAGGGCCAGTCCGCCCGAAGATAGAGGGAGCTGTAGTTCATATGTGGCTATCCTATGAAGGATGTGACAATCCCATCCAACTTGCGGAAAAAAGCGGCAGGGATAGGGACTGGGGTGTTCCTAAAAATGTAAAATTTTTAGTAAGTTTACTCGTCCCACCGGTGTCAGGGGGAGTGTGTCTACTCTCATCTTTTAGCTACCCCAATCAATAAAACTAGTGTATAGAGTGCATACGTATTTTTGCCACCCAAATGCATTATTTAAAAATTTTCTACATTAAACCTAATGTGCCATGTAGTTGCCCACACCATAAATTTTTGTTCAGATCTTGCAAGGTTTCCACATCCTGCGAAGAAGTTATTGCCCTGCTTAGCTTAGTATCATTCACAAATACACAGATTAAACTGTTTACCCCATCCTCCAGGTCGTTTATGAACAAATTAAATAGGATTGGTCCCAGCACAGAACCCTGTGGGACCCCACTACCCACCCCTGACCATTCTGAGTATTTTCCCTTTATCACTACCCTCTGAGCTTGCCCTTGTAGTCGATTTTCAATCCATGTACTTATTTCGTACAGTAAACGTTTATGGGGAACTGTCAGTATATTTAGCATAAGGTACCCCTATGGTACCTCTTAGGATGTACCATACTTTCTCTTTGTTCTCCTTTCTTTCCCTTTTATCTCTCTCTATCCTAATTTCTTTTCGTTTTTTTTCCCCATATATCCCTCTCTATCCATCTGTCATGTTCTTTCTCACCCGCTTTCTTTGTTCCTCCCCCTCTTTTTATTCCTTCTCCTACTCTTTGTTTTTTTTCCCTCTCTCACCTCTATATCTATACACACACATATATGCACTGTATGTATTTACACCTATATGTATATTGCACCCAATGAATTATTGTCTTTTGGGGGAGGGTGGATTTCAATGTGAAATGTGCCTTGGCCATAGCGCCCACCATAAAGCATCCTCCCTCTGTAATGGTCCAGGCCTGGGGGCTGTAATATACTTCTGCTGTGGCAGATGGGGAAGTGTGTACAGTGTGTGTGTGTATCATGTGTGTGTCCTCTCCTGCAGGGATTGCAGACACATTACAGGAGATGGTCAGAGGCTGCAGATATAGTACAGGCAGGGCTTTTTTTCAGCTGGAATTTGGTGGAACTCAGTTCCACCACCTCTGGCCCTCTGCTCCCTGCTCACCACTATCGCTCTGTGGAATCCAAGCTGTCACTTGTAAAATACAGAAGCCAGACTTCTGTGTTTACAAGTGACAGCTTGGCTCCCTCAGATCTGATCTCCTGAGTGGCTCCCACTGAATGCAGGATGGGGAGAAGGGGGATGCAGGTGCCCGGAATGTGTGAAGGGGCATGGTTGAGTCCCTGCACCTATTCTCTGAGAAAAAAAGCCCTGAGTACCGGAGATGGTCAGAGACTGCAGCCATATTACAGAAGATGGTCAGAGACTGCAGATATAGTACAGGAGATGATCAGAGACTGCAGCCATATTACAGGAGATGGTGAGAGACTGCAGATATAGTACAGGAGATGATCAGAGACTGCAGATAATAGTACAGGAGATGATCAGAGACTGCAGCCATAGTACAGATGATCAGAGACTGCAGCCATAGTACAGATGATCAGAGACTGCAGCCATATTACAGGAGATGGTCAGTGACTGCAGACATAGTACAGGAGACAGTCAGAGACTGCAGACATGGTACAGGAGACGGTCAGAGACTGTAGACATGGTACAGGAGATGGTCAGAGACTGAAGACATAGTACAGGAGACGGTCAGAGACTGCAGACATGGTACAGGAGACGGTCAGAGACTGCAGATGTAGTACAGGAGACGGTCAGAGACTGCAAACATAGTACAGGAGAGGGTCAGAGACTGCAGATATAGTACAGGAGATGGTCAGAGACTGCAGATATAGTACAGGAGATGATCAGAGACTGCAGACATAGTACAGGAGATGGTCAGAGACTGCATATATAGTACAGGAGATGGTCAGAGACTGCAGACATAGTACAGGAGAGGGTCAGAGACTGCAGACATAGTACAGGAGATGGTCAGAGTAGGGTTGCCACCTTTTCTTCAAGCCAAACCCGAACACTTTTGCAGCGCACAGCAATTTTTTTGTAGTACACGCTATAGGATTGTAAAATACCTGGGACACCTTTTGTGTTACCCAAAGAGAGTAGTAATGAGGTGTGCTACAGTGGCTGTGGCCAAATTGCATTAACAGTAGGGGGACTTAAAGGGGCATGATTAAAACAAAAGCATTCGTGTACCCATAAAATATGATTTAATTAATAAAAGAAATGTCAGTTAAAATATGGAACAAGCCTACCTTAAAAGTGGACACTGTCATCCTGTGGAGCAGTGGACGGCGTCTGTGGAGCAATGGACGGCGTCTGTGGAGCAGTGGACGGCATCAGTGGAGCAGAAGATGTCAGTAGAGTGGAGTGTGTAATACCATGCTTTCGCCTGCAAAAGCGTCCCTGGTTGCTAGGACACCAGTCCAGAGGCCCAGTCCAGAGGCCCTCAATTCACTGTCTCTGGTGGCATCGGTGCCAGCGGCTGGATGGAAGAGAGACAGCGCACATACAGTGTGGCAGGACATTAGCCCCACTGGAGCGGGGGAAGAAGGGGGGAATGCGTGCTGTTTGGGGGTAGCTGACAGAGGGGAGGGGTAGCTGACAAAGGGGGTGTAGCTGACAGAGGGGGGTAGCTGATAGAGAGGGTGGGGGTAGCTTACAGAGAGGGTGGGGGTAGCTTACAGAGAGGGTGGGGGTAGCTGACAGAGGGGAGGGGGGGTAGCTGACAGAGGTGAGGGGGGTAGCTGACAGAGGAGGGCGGTAGCTGACAGAGGAGGGGGTAGCTGACAGAGGGGAGGGGGGAGCTGACAGAGGGGATGGGGGTAGCTGACAGAGGAGGAGGGGGAGCTGACAGAGGGGAGGGGGGTAGCTGACAGAGGAGGGGGGGTAACTGACAGAGAGGAGGGGGTAGCTGACAGAGGGGAGGGGGGAGCTGACAGAGGGGAGGGGGAGCTGACAGAGGGGAGGGGGGTAGCTGACAGAGGGGAGGGGGGAGCTGACAGAGGGAAGGGGGTTAGCTGACAGAGGGGAGGGGGGTAGCTGACAGAGGGGAGGGGGTAGCTGACAGAGGGCAGAGGGGAGGGGGAAGCTGACAGAGGGGAAGGGGGGTAGCTGACAGAGGGGGTAGCTGACAGAGGAGGGCGGTAGCTGACAGAGGAGGGGGGGGGGTAGCTGACAGAGGGGAGGGGGGAGCTGACAGAAGGAAGGGGGAAGCTGACAGGGGGGAGGGGGGTAGCTGACAGAGGAGAGGGGGGAGCTGACAGAGGGGAGGGGGTAGCTGACAGAGGGGAGGGGGGAGCTGACAGAGGGCAGGGGGGTAGCTGACAGAGGGCAGGGGGGTAGCTGACAGAGGGGAGGGGGGAGCTGACGGAGGGGGGTAGCTGACAGAGGGGAGGGGGTAGCTGACAGAGGGGAGGGGGTTGCTGACAGAGGGCAGAGGGGAGGGGGTAGCTGACAGAGGGGAGGGGGGGAGCTGACAGAGGGGGGGGGGGGTAGCTGACAGAGGGGAGGGGGTAGCTGACAGAGGGCAGAGGGGAGGGGGGTAGCTGACAGAGGGCAGGGGGGTAGCTGACAGAGGGCAGGGGGGTAGCTGACAGAGGGCAGGGGGGTAGCTGACAGAGGGGAGGGGGGGGTAGAGGGCAGGGGGTAGCTGACTGAGGGGAGGGGGGTAGCTGACAGAGGGGAGGGGGGAGCTGACAGAGGGCAGAGGGGAGGGGGTAGCTGACAGATGGGAGGGGGGGCTGACAGAGGGCAGAGGGGTAGCTGACAGAGGGGAGGGGGGTAGCTGACAGAGGGGAGGGGGGAGCTGACAGAGGGCAGAGGGGAGGGGTAGCTGACAGAGGGGAGGGGGTAGCTGACAGAGGAGGGGGGGTAGCTGACAGAGGAGAGGGGGTAGCTGACAGAGGGGAGGGGGAGCTGACAGAGGGCAGGGGGTAGCTGAAAGAGGGGAGGGGGGGCTGACAGAGGGCAGAGGGGTAGCTGACAGAGGGGAGGGGGGTAGCTGACAGAGGGGAGGGGGGAGCTGACAGAGGGCAGAGGGGAGGGGTAGCTGACAGAGGGAGGGGGGGTAGCTGACAGAGGAGGGGGGTAGCTGACAGAGGAGAGGGGGTAGCTGACAGAGGAGGGGGGGTAGCTGACAGAGGAGGGGGGTAGCTGACAGAGGAGGGGGGTAGCTGACGGAGGGGAGGGGGTAGCTGATGGAGGGGAGGGGGTAGCTGACAAAGGAGGGGGGTAGCTGACAAAGGAGGGGGGTATCTGATAGAAGGGAGGGGGTAGCTGACGGAGGGGAGGGGGGAGCTGATGGAGGGGAGGGGGTAGCTGACAGAGGGGAGGGGGTAGCTGACAGAGGGGAGGGGTAGCTGACAGAGGGGAGGAGGGTAGCTGATGGAGGGGAGGGGGGTAGCTGATGGAGGGGAGGGGGTAGCTGACGGAGGGGAGGGGTAGCTGACAAAGGAGGGGGGTATCTGACGGGGGAGGGGGCAGCTGACAGAGGGGAGGGGGGTAGCTGACAGAGGGCAGAGGGGAGGGGGTAGCTGACAGAGGGGAGGGGGGAGATGACAGAGGGGAGGGGGTAGCTGACAGAGGAGGGGGGTAGCTGACAGAGGGGAGGGGGGTAGCTGACAGAGGAGGGGAGGGGGGGGTAGCTGACAGAGGGGAGGGGGTAGCTGATGGAGGGGAGGGGGTAGCTGACAAAGGAGGGGGGTAGCTGACAGAGGGGAGGGGGGGTAGCTGACAGAGGAGGGGGGTAGCTGATAGAGGGGAGGGGGTAGCTGACAGGGGGGGTATCTGACGGGGGAGGGGGGTATCTGACAGGGGAGGGGGTATCTGACGGGGGCATCTGACGGGGATGGGGGTATCTGACAGGGGGTATCTGACGGGGGAGGGGGGGTATCTAAGAGGGGAGGGGGGTATCTGATGGGGGAGGGGGGGGGTATCTGACAGAGGAGGGGGGTAGCTGATAGAGGGGAGGGGGTAGCTGACAGGGGGGGGGGGTATCTGACAGGGGAGGGGGGTATCTGACAGGGGGGGTATCTGACGGGGGAGGGGGGTATCTGACAGGGGAGGGGGGTATCTGACAGGGTGGGTATCTGATGGGGGAGGGGGGGTATCTGATAGGGGAGGGGGTATCTGACGGGGGCATCTGACGGGGATGGGGGTATCTGACAGGGGGTATCTGACGGGGGAGGGGGGTATCTGACAGGGGAGGGGGGTATCGGACAGAGGGGGGTGGCTGACAGACAGGCGGGTGGTAGATCAGATGACAGAGAGACCTCACCTCAGCCAGGAGACAGCGCGCACCAGGCAGGGACACATTTGACCAGTCCACCAGGCCAATCACAAACCCTTTCGAAAGCCGCCCGCACATGACATATTCAGACAATAATAGGGCGCCTGCTCCCGCTGCCCACTGCCCAGCTCTCGCACACTCGCACAGCACAGTGAGATTGAAGGTGGCGGGAATCGGGATGCGCCGCTATAGATGTTGCAGGCCGGGGCCAGAGGATGGTTGAATATGTGTCCGGGTTTCGGGCGGGTTGAAACCCGGGCACATGTGTCAAAACCCGGGATGTCCGGGTCAAAACCGGACAGGTGGCAACCCTAGGTCAGAGACTGCAGACATAGTACAGGAGATGGTCAGAGACTGCAGACATAGTACAGGAGAGGGTCAGAGACTGCAGACATAGTACAGGAGATGGTCAGAGACTGCAGACATAGTACAGGAGATGGTCAGAGACTGCAGATATAGCACAGGAGACGGTCAGAGACTGCAGACATAGTTCAGGAGACGGTCAGAGACTGCAGACATAGTACAGGAGAGGGTCAGAGACTGCAGACATAGTACAGGAGATGGTCAGAGACTGCAGACATAGTACAGGAGATGGTCAGAGACTGCAGATATAGCACAGGAGACGGTCAGAGACTGCAGACATAGTACAGGAGATGGTAAGGGATTGCAGACATGATTGATTCAGGAGACTGCATTTAAAGCTGAACTCAGTGCACAGGTATATAGTATTGCAGGGTTGCTCCACTCTATTTAAACCATCTCTGCAAGATCAAGTCAGTCATTTTCCTTTGAAAGTACAACCAAGTGACAGAGCACAGCTTCACATCCCATTTCCAAAATACAAATTTTCTTGCAAACACTGAACTGCTCAAGATTAGTGGAGGACAGTAACCAGTTAATGGGGCTGTGAAACTTTTAGCATGATCCAGCAGTACATCCTCCAAAAATTAAAGGTAAGGTATTTGTAGGAGGAGTCAGGCTGCATAAAGCCTGCCCTCCTTTGCCTCCTCCTCTCGTGGTCGGAGGCTCTCGTGTCTGTTCCTGATAGCGTCATTTCCGGTGCGACCTATCTGACGTCATTCCGGGTTTCCGTCTCGACTAGGAAGATGTGCGCCTGGAAGGGCGGCTCCGAGTCCCCCCGCTTTCACTGGCAGGGTACAGGTTTGGTCAGGGGGATCCACGGGCGGACGTCCACCCCCATCTGGATTAATCCCGGGCATCTACTGGCATGCCGCTACTCTCCCCATTCAGGGGTCAGAGCCCAGCCGATTTTCCCAGTGTCAGTTCTGACACCCTCAGGGCTGAGGCCGTCACGGCGTCTGTGTCTGGTGCACGTGTGCGGGTTACCTAGGAGCTGTTGGTCACTCGCAGGTGTGATGTTGTCAGCCTGCACTCTGGCTGGCTCTGCTGTTGCCTGCGGGGCTGGGGGTCTCTGGTGTCAGAGTTGGCTGGACTAGGGACGATCATGGCTGCTTAGTGATGTTGGTATTTGGGGTCTGTCACCACTGGCTGGTCATGTATCTGTGGGGAGGTCTGGGGATGCCTTGGTTATGTTGCAGCAGCTACAGCATGCATGGGCAGGGTCTCCTCCCTCCTAGGCTCCTCATGGTGGTTCTCCCCCCCCCCCCCCTCCCTCCTGAGCTTCATGTGGTGGGTCCCCCCTCCTGAGCTCCACGGGGTGGGCCCACTCTCCTGAGCTCCACATCCTCCTGAGCCCCATGTGGGTCCCCCCTCCCCTCCTCCTGAGCTCAGTGGGCACTGTGTATTCTTCACACAGCCTATTCACTCCCCCTCATGCTATAAGGCTGCGGATGGGGGTGTCCGTGGTAGTACATTTAGCGGTCAGGGTGGCCCGCGGTGTGCTGCCGTTTCACCTGATTGGGGCCACACTGCTAGTACCCTGTCACATGGTAAGTATGGGTTTTCAGAGGTTAATTCAGGTTGTCTCTTCAGGAGCTGCATGGTTCTAGAACGTTTCTCATGCAATTTTTCTCATGCAATTTCACATTTCTCAGGCAAATGGTACGCTTCTCATGCAATTTCACGTTTCTCATGCAATTTCACGTTTCTCTTGCAATTTCACGTTTTCCCATGTTTCTCACATTTCCCATGTTTCTTACGTTTCCCATGTTTCTTACGTTTCCCATGTTTCTTACGTTTTCCCATGTTTCTTATGTTTTCCATGTTTCTTACGTTTCTTACGTTTCCCACGTTTCTTACGTTTCCCACGTTTCTTACGTTTCTCACGTTTCTTATGTTTCTTATGTTTCTTGCGTGTCTCACGTTTCTTGCGTGTCTCACGTTTCTTGCGTGTCTCACGTTTCTTGCGTGTCTCACGTTTCTTACGTTTTCCAGGTTTCCCACGTTTCTTACGTTTCCCACGTTTCATGTCATATGCCTTTTCATGTCATTACCTTTCGTTCGCTGCATTGCCGTTAGTTTGTGCTTACATCCAGGATCTGTCACGTCTACAGATCCATACGGGCTGAGGTTTCGTTTTTAATTGATTGTCGTCCCACAATCTTCTCGCCTGTAGTCCATACGTCATACATGCACGTTCACCATTACACCTTTACTACTACCCACCACGGTCTGTGGGTACCTTAGCCCTGAGTGTTCGTTTTTAATTTCCTGTCTTGGCGCTGCAGGTTGCTCGGGCTCGCTTACTGCATACGGTAGGGTGGGGTGGTCTTTAGGTTCACATTCATGCGCTGATTGGTCTTGTCATTTCTGCACCCACATCCTTATACTTGTCAGGTACCAGGGGTATTGTAATGTCATGGGCTTACATCCAGGATCTGTTGCGTCTACAGATCCATACGGGCTGAGGTTTTGTTTTTAATTGATTGTCGTCCCACAATCTTCTCGCCTGTAGTCCATACGTCATACATGTACGTTCACCATTACTACTACCCACCACGGTCTGTGGGTACCTTAGCCCTGAGTGTTCGGTTTTAATTTCCTGTCTTGGCGCTGCAGGTTGCTCGGGCTCGCTTACTGCATACGGTAGGGTGGGGTGGTCATTAGGTTCACATTCATGCGCTGATTGGTCTTGTCATTTCTGCACCCACATCCTTATACTTGGTCCTGATGGTTGACATCCAGTTCCTATTTTGCTTTTCTGTTTTTTTTTTTTGCCTCTTCCAACTCGTATCGGCCTACAGCACTATCGGGGCACATCTGGTGGAGACTCAGCATTTCATGTTGTTGGCATACCCCGATAGGCCTTTCTTCATTGTCTGCGCACTCTATTCAAGCCATCCTCAGGGATCCAGAAGAGTTGCCCTCCTGCTGTACTCGGCAGTCTTCCCATCGTTTGTTAAATTCTTCATGACGTATCCGACATGGTCTCCTTTTCGTTGTGAACCAGCTTGATGCTTAAGGCAGCGCTGTATCTGACCTTTATGGTTCCTAAGGCCAGGGGAGTTGCGCTTCTGGCCCAGGGTCTCGCATACTTTTGGTCAATCAACTGGTTTGGCACCCCGGTCTTTTCCGTTACATCTGCATGCTCGCAAGACGCAGCATTCGGGAGGCGGCACGTCATCAGGATTCTTGGAGCCTGGCAAGGCGTGGGCCCGGTGTTGGTTTTAAACCAGCCCGTCAGTGCCACTTCTGATATACCCAGGGGGGTCCCCGGTTGCCTTTTCCTAGTGCTTCCCTCTCTGCAGCTCTATGCATACGTTATTACCGTCCCCTTTTGGATAAATCAGGTTCTGGACCCTTAAGCATACTTTGGCTATTTCATTCAGGATTGGAGCGGCTTCCGTGACTGCACCAGGGGGTCCCGACCATTATCATTTGGGTAGATGGAGGTCGTCTTGTTTTCTCTGGGTACGTCCCAGAGCCACTTTGGAGATGTCATAAGCGTTTGTCAATTTCAGCAGATTGAACGGCAATTCTGTTGGTAAGCTTTCATCCTACTGTGGTTATTTTTTTGCCCCCTTTTAGGCATACTGACCACGTGACCCCTGGCACACCACAGGTCAATGTTCTCTTTTGCTCTTTGTTCCTTTCCCATACTATCCACAGATTGACTCTGAGTACAAAGGTAAGGCTGACCGCAGGTCAGCCTGTATTTGTAGGAGGAGTCAGGCTGCATAAAGCCTGCCCTCCTTTGCCTCCTTCTCTCGTGGTCGGAGGCTCTCGTGTCCCACCCACCCATTCCCTTTTTCTTTTTCTTTCATTCCATTTCATTTCATACTTGGGTATGCCCCCTTTTAGGCATACTGACCATGTGACCCCTGGCACACCACAGGTCAATGTTCTCATTTGCTCTTTGTTCCTTTCCCATACTATCCACAGATTGACTCTGAGTACAAAAAATAAAAGCCATACAATCTGTGCAGCACACACAGAGGAAGCTCTGGCTAAATAGCTGATTATAAGCTGAAATGGTTAACAGCCACGTGTCCCTGATCTCATAGAATGCTGCTGCAGCATCTTCCAGAGATCTTATCAGTGTGATCAGACAATGTGCAGGTCAGGTTAGCAAATAAAAAAAAAAGTAACCAGGGAGACAAGAGGGAGGAGAGGATGATGGGTAACCTGTACACTGCCTGATCACATTTGGAAGACACTGCAGCCGGCCAGCAACATGTTACTGTGCTCCCGATGATCCTGTTTTTTCCATTCAGCCAGACTTGTGAGTCCTGCAGAACTTACATTGTTTTAGTCATACCTCCTTGTATCTCCCTGCTGGCATCCCCATTCAGCCCCACTCCAGCGCTTACAGTCAAATGTGAGCGGGGGAGGGCTACACTGCCTGCTGATTGGCTGTGGATGGACGGGAGGAGGAGCAAGTCCTCCCTTGTACGCCCCTAAGCAGCGCTATTGGCTGTGGGTTCCCTGCTACAAGAAATGATCAGTCCACTGCCCAGTGAACACACAGTAAGTGTCCATGCTCCCTCCCTCCTGCACACCACAGACCTGCCTGACACACGATAGCCACGTGCTCCTCCGGCCCTCCACTGCTAGAATTCATTTTCTCAACCAGCCCCACCTCCTGTTCACAGCTCCTAGATGACAGTGGCCCCAGGGCAGCCAGCCTAGCGGTAAATCTCCCGCTATCCCGGTAGGCCAGTCCGGCCCTGCCCCCCTAACATTTTGGCCATCTTTACTCCCAGCAGATCTGCACCCTCCTCATTTAGGTGCAGTCCGTCCCTTCTATAGTACTGGTGACCGACTGAGAAGTTGGCCCAGTCCTCCAGGAACCCAAACCCCTCCTTACTACACCAGCTCCTCAGCCACTTGTTTACTTCCCTAATCTCCCTCTGCCTTTCTGGTGTGGCTTGATGTACCGGTAGTATTCCTGAGAATACTAGCTTGGAGGTCCTTTTCCTCAATTTAGCTCTTAAGTCCCTAAAAACGTTCTTTAGGACACTCCATCTGCCTCTTTATTTGTCATTGGTGCCAACGTGCACCATGACAGCCGGGTCTTCCCCAGCCCCTCCCAGTAATCTGTCCACGAGATCCGTGATGTGCCGAACCTGAGCGCCCGGTAGACAGCATACAGTTTGGCGCTTCAGGTCTTTGGCACAGATTGCCGTCTCTGTCCTTCTAAGAATTGAGTCCCCTACCACCAGAAACTGTCTATCCTTTCCCTTTGCTCCCCCCCCCCCCCACTCTCACTGGAGAAGTTCTTTTTCTGACAGCTAGGAGAGTCCCTCAGCTCCAGCAGTGCTGGTCCCTGACTAGTTTCACCAATGTCACTCAATGGAGTGAAATTGTTGAGCTGCTCCAGCCCAGGATTGGCCTCCCTGGCACTTCCCCCTCTATCCTTCCTGACTGTCACCCATCTACTCTTTTCTGGTGCCTGCACCTCTTTGTCTCCACCCGCCTCTGTGCTGGCCCCTGCCGGCACCGGCCGGGTACCTTCCCGGCTCTCCTTTAGTATGGAGGGTCTTCTCAGTGCTGACAGTTGCTTCCCTAGATTCAGAACCTGGGCTTCCAGGGAAACAATGTGCTTACAGTTTGCACAACAATATTAGCCCTTGATTAGATAATCAAGGAACGCATACATGCTGCAAGTCCGAGTTGCATCTCCACACCCGCCGGGCATTGTACCTACCATTTTAATGAGGATTGGGATTATACCCTGTCCAAACTACCTAACAACTAGCTTTCTGACACTACTACTCAACAATACAATACACAGGTACTCAACAAGACAATACACAGGTACTTGCAGACCATGTGCACCCGCAGACCCACGTACACTCGCAGACCCACGTGCATTAGCAGCCCACGTGCACTCGCAGCCTACATGCACTCGCAGACAACGTGCACTCACAATACACAGGTACACACAATACACAAGTATACATAATACACAGGTACTAACAATCCAATCACTACTCAGTCAACACTCAGGTACTCACACTACACAGGTACTTTGAACACTGTTATAACCTGTTTTCAACTCTGGTTTTTAACTCACCACTTAGTCCAGTTCCACTTGGTCTAAGTTCCAGCAAGCTCAAAGATGAGCAGGCTTAAAATGAGTTCTACAGAAAGTTATATAGGCCTCAGGCACCTGTGACCAATTAACCACTCCCCTTAATTAGTAGGCTGAAGGAAGGAAAGAAAGAAAAATGTCTTTCTTCTTTCCTTCCTTTCAGCCAGTACATGGGCACTCTGGATAATAGTCGCAATATGAGGTATTTTACTTGGTTTATTGCATCTACCGTCTTCCCCTTATAACATACTATGTTAGTTACTTCCTTAGTCCCCTATGGGTCCACCTCACCAATGGTCCACACTTTCTACACAAATCTATTTTCTTTTGGCAATATAGTCACTTACACATCCTTTACAACACTTTTGGGATTTTACTGTGTTTTTTGGATATTTTTATTGCATGATATATTGGCATCGAGACACATAAGTATCCACCTTTTATGGATGCTTCTTGTACACAGAAAAAAAGATCTTCTGGGTTTCTAATTAGCAGTCACATAGGACATGCTATATAATTAAACAATAATATTTACTACAATCTATTTTGCATAACATTTCTTACAGAACATCTTTGGGATTGCTAGACTGTCATCCCCCATCACCCACTGGAGATCCGCATTGACTTGGAGATCCTCTCTTTTGTACCGCGGCGTTATACGAGCCTTTGTCCATAGTACCACGTGTTGAATAGCGAGTGGATTTGTGAGTAAACTAGGGCAGAATGTCCCACTATCTAGTGGACTTGCTCCCCTTTTTCACCTCTTCCTTTCCCTATTTAGGTTAATTGTTAGACTACATTGTTGTTTTCATATCTTTTTAGATACGCCTATTTGAATATGCTCCTGAGGAAGTGGAGCGTACTCCACGAAACGCATCGAGCCCTTTGGATGCAATCTTTTATTCCAACTATACGTTCCATGATATATATAAATTTTTTTCGATTTTGAATTTACATTTTAATTGTCAATTGAGATACATTACAAATCAGCTCATAATCCTACATCCACATGTTATAGTGTGCTGTGACCTAGTCGAACCAATATTAATAGGTTTTACTATACGAAAAAATACTGTAATCATGTATTATCTGTTTTACCACACTGTAATCATGAATTATCTGTTTCTCAATTTGTTGATGAGGCTATTAATAAAAAAAATGTACTCTCAACATTACCATTCTCCACATTATACAGTGTTATGATTCCACTTGTGTACACATGTGGTATATCAAATGTATTTATTATATGTCAATTGCATACTCCGCACCTCATTTAAAAGTCCCATTTCTTTTTTCTGCAAGAATAAATCACCCCTAACATTGGGTGTCCTACACGTAAATGTTGCGGCATTATTTAAAACTATTAGAATAATTTTTTTAGAATGAAGTACCTTGAGACTGTCCATAATTTTAAAGGGTGCCTTGACTGAACAAAGGTTGAGAAACACTGAGCTAGGGAATCTGTTCCCACTGCAGAAGTCACACTTGCAAGACTTTGCAAGATCAAGAGCACAGTGCAAGTAAAAAAGCCTTTATGGAAAGGAAACATTAAGGCCCCTTTCACACGGGCGGATAGAATTCAGCTTTTAGCTACGGATAGATCAAGTTATCTACCACAGCTAAACTCAGAAAATGCTTTCCTATGGCCCCATTCACACACTGCATTTAGCAGTGGTTTTGTTACATAGGGTTTTGTGCGGTTATAAAAAATTAATTTGACTGCGTCCAGGACAAATTTGTTGCAGCTATCTGCACCTAACTGCAGGTAATCGCAGTGTACTATTTCTCCTGCCGATAGCAGCCGCAACAAGGAAAGAAAAACAACAGGAAGCACATCAGAAATGGCAAGAATGTTCCAACGCAGCTAAACACAGCCGCATGTAAACGCAAGTAAACACAGCTAATCGCAATGTACAACTGCAAGTGATCGCTGTGCCTGGAGTCTTGGAATTTCAAAATAACAAAACATGCTTTTAACAGCGGCAGAACAGCCGCCGTGTTAAAGAGGCCTAAAAGTATGCTTTTAAAATGTTTAAAGTACAGTAAAACCTTGGATTGCAAGCATAATTCATTCCAGAAACATGCTTTGTAATCCAAAGCACTTGTATATCAAAGCGAATTTCCCCATAAGAAATAATGGAAACGCAAATGATTCGTTCCACAACCATTTATTCATAAATCCTTCAGTTTATAGTCCATATAAAAAGATTATAGCAATGCGATAGGTTGTGTAACCATAAAATGTCCATCCACAAATTGAAGCCTCAACAACAGGAGCTACAGAGTATAAAAGAGAATAGGCACCTCTAAATGTAGCAATATGGTTACATTTATTGAAGGTAGAACATTTAGCAACTCACATGGTTGATGATTAAAAGAGGCACATCTAAGTATGCAGGCATCCGGGGTAAAGCTGTCCACATAGATCTTCCCCAGCACCGCCGGCTCTCAGCGCTATCAGTCTGCAATCGTGACTGGGAAGACTACCCTGCAGTAGATCTGAAGGCGAGGCTTGAACTGCTCATGGAGCACAGCGTGGAAGGGACGACTTCAATGGCTATGAGGAGGATGGTCTATGTCACAGGTGTCAAACTGGTGGCCCTCCAGCTGTTGCGGAACTACAAGTACCATGAGGCATTGCAAGGCTGACAGTTACAAGCATGATTCCCACAGGCAGGGGCATGATGGGTAGTTATGCAAAAGCTGGAGGGCCACCAGTTTGACATTCCTGGATATGTGAACAGCTTTACCCCGGATGCCTGCATATTTAGTTAGATGTGCCTGTTTTAAAGAGGAAGTAAAGCCTCCTTTTAAAAAAAAAAAACGGAACCTGCAAGGCAAAGGCATAATGAGCTAGTATGCATAGCATACTAGCTCATTATGAATAACTTACCAGAGAACGAAGCCCCCAAATCGACCCTCCTCCACGACCTCCTCCGCCGCCATCAATCCCGGAGTGACTTCCGGGTCTCGCTGCTCCAGCGCTGTCATTCGCTGGAGCGGCGATGACCTCACTCCCGTGCATGCGCACGAGAGCGGCATATCGCCATGATCTCGGCATGCTCAGTGCTCCTGCGCGCCACTGTCTACGGCCCATGCGCCGTAGACAGCGATGCCTGTTTTTTTCTAAATATCTCCTAAACCATGTAGGTTTAGGAGATATTTATTGGACCTACAGGTAAGCCTTAATCTAGGCTTACCTGTAGGTCAAAGTAGTTTGTAAGGGTTTACAACCACTTTATTCATCAACCATGTGAGTTGCTAAATGTTGTACCTTCATTAAATGTAACCATATTGCTACACTTAGAGGCGCCTCTCTTCTATTTTATACTCAGTTGTGACATGTATATCAAGACATCGCTTGTATATCAAGTCAAAATGTATTAAAAAATGTTGATTGTCTTGCAAAACACTCTCAAACCAAGTTACTCTCAATCCAAGGTTTTACTGTAGTTGTAAACGTAGAAGGTTGTTTACCTTAACCTCTTTCGGACCGCCCACCCTCATTATACAGCCGTATTTTGAAGAGGAATATCGTTGTTATGGCAGCAGCTAGCTGCCATAACCCCGGAATCCTCTTCTTCACGGGACGCTCTGCTTTCAGATAAAAGTGGTCTCTGCAGCGGATTCGTAGCCAGATCACTTTTATTGGTGGTGCTCTGGTGCCCTCTGCTGCTTACTGGAGCTGCCGGCAGCGGCAGAGGCAATCGGATCCTGTGGGGAGCACAGATTGAGGGGAAGATGGCCCCCACCCGGCTCCATACCAATGCAGGGCAGAAGCGACATCAAAACATCACTTTCACCCATAGCTCTTAAAACAACATGAATTTTTTTTTTTTCAAACAACGTTTTTTTTTTTTTTTTTTTTTATTGCATTTTAGTGAAAATATGAGATCTGAGGTTTTTTGACCCCAGATCTCATATTTAAGAGGTCCTGTCATGCTTTTTTTCTATTACATGTGTACATTCCTTGTGATAGGAATAAAAGTGATACATTTTTTTTTTAAAAGAACAGTGTAAAAATAAAAGGTAAAATAAATAAGAAAAACATTTATTTTTTTTAAACGCCCCCTATCCCGCCGAGCTCGCTTGCAGAAGCGAACGCATACGTGAGTAGCGCCTGCATATGAAAATGGTGTTCAAACCACACAAGTGAGGTATCACTGCGATCATTAGAGCGAGATTAATAATTCTAGCCCTAGACCTCCTAACTCAAACCATGCAGCCTGTAGAATTTTTTAAACATCGCATATAGAGATTTTTAAGGGTAAAAGTTTGTCGCCATTACACAAGCGGGAACAACTTTGAAGTGTGACATGTTGGCATCATCTTTCACGATATAAAAAAAAATTGGGCTAACTTTACTGTTGTCCTATTTTTTCATTCAAGTGTGTATTTTTTCCCCAAAAAAGTGCTCTTGTAAGACCGCTGCGCAAATACAGTGTGACAGAAAGTATTGCAATGACTGCCATTTTTTTCTCTAGAGTGTTAGAAAAAAAATATATAATGTTTGGGGGTACTAAGTAATTTTCTAGAAAAATAAATGATTTTAACTTTGAAAAATAGGCCCGGTCTTAAAGTGGTTAATGCGTTTTCTGCATTAAGGTAAAAACCTTCTGTGCACAGGACCCCTCCAGCCAAGTGCCCCCCCCTCCCAAATATTTACCTGTGCCTGAGAGCAGGGGTTCTCTCTTCACTGGACATGGAGACATGGAGAGAGCGGAGAGTGTGGCTTGGGACCGAGTCTGTGGGAGTACCCCCATAGCAAGTGGCTCCTCCCCACTGCCAAGTGCCAATGGTGGGACCCCAGAAGAGTAGCATTAGGGCTACTTTGTGCAAAACCATTGCATAGAGCAGGTAAGTATGACATGTTTGTTATTAAAAAAAACATGCCATAAACATGTCAAAAAAACAACTTTAGGTTTTATGTGCTTTTACCTGCAGGATAAGTGCACCTTTGGAACATGTTACATGTTCTACCCATTTTTAGGGTGTAACATGTAAACATGTTCCAGCATCTGCAGCCTTACAACACCCCTCTTGATCCCACCTCCTTGTGACAGAGGGCAGGGAAACCTCCCCGCAACCACTGTTACAATTTGCTGCAGGAGCCTTAAAAGCAAATGCTGGCAAAATGGAATGTTACTAGGCTATTTTCTCTCTGGTCGTATTTTCTTCATTCATAATAGCACAAATATGGAAAATACTACAATATGGCTACTGGATGGAGCTGAAGATCGTAGAAAAAAAATACGCTGATCGTCCTCTAATATTAATAGATCCTGGGTTATAGGCTGGTACCTTAACCGCTTCCCGACTGCCTCCTGCACATTTACGTCGGCAGAATGGCACGGCTGGGCAAAAGCATGTACAGGTACGTCCCCTTTAATTGCCCAGCCATGGGTAACGCGCGCGACCCGGTCGGGAGCTCCGTGACCACGGCCGCGGGACCAGCCGACCCGACTGCCGATTGGGGTCACAGAGCTGAAGAACGGGGAGAGGTCTGTGTTAACAAACCTCTCCCCGCGCTTCCTACACTGCCTGTTACTGATCGGCTATTCCCTGGCTATTCCCTGTCATCGGGAAAGCCGATCAGTGACGTCAGACGTAAAGCCACACCCCCTACTGTAAAAAAAAACACACACGTCACAGACCTAACCCCTCCCCGCCCCCTAGTGGTTAACTCTTTCACTGACAGTGTCATTTATACAGGAATCAATGCATTTAAATAGCATTGATTGCTGTATAATTGACAATGGTCTCAAAAATGTGTCAAAAATGTCCGATGTGTCCGCCATAATGTCGCAGTCACAATAAAAAACGCTGATCGCCGCCATTACTAATAAAAAAAAAAATTAATAAAAATGCTATAAAACGATCCCCTATTTTGTAAACGCTATAACTTTTGCGCAAACCAATCAATAATCGCTAATTGCAATTTTTTTTACCAAAAATATGTAGAAGAATACGCATCGGCCTAAACTGAGGAAGAAACATTTTTTTTTATATATTTTTTGGGGATATTTATTATAGCAAAAAGAAAAAAAATATTGCATTTTTCTCAAAATTGTCGCTCTATTTTTGTTTATAGCGCAAAAAATAAAAACCGCAGGGGCGATCAAATACCACCAAAAGATAGCTCTATTTGTGGGAAAAAAAGGATGCCAATTTTGTTTGGGAGCCACGTCGCACGACCGCGCAATTGTCAGTTAAAGCGACACAGTGCCGAATCGCAAAAAGGGGCCTGGTCCTTTGGCTGCAAATTGGTCCGGGGCTGAAGTGGTTAAGGCGCTTGGACACTGACAAATCTTTGAGGGCACACCCCCCTATAACTCTACCCCACTCTGTGAGTCCTCATTTTTTTCAGTGTCCTAATGTGATAGACATCTTCTGTCCTACAGAGAGAACACTCATACCTTAACTAGTTTATTATTTTACTTTGGGTTCTTCAACTCTTTAATCAGCACTTCAGTGTCTTCTAAATCTACAATAAAAGTAGTTCATCTGGATTAGCTCAACCTCAGTAAAACCATGGAAGCTGTACCCGAACCTTACACTGCCTGTAATGTTGCTTGGGCCATAGGACGCTCACTTGGTGCAACAAGTGTAGTTAGCTACAGGTTGCTATACAGGTCCAAGTTTGTGGCCCATCCCTATGGACCCCAGACCCTGAATAACACCAGCAATATGGACAGGTAAGATAGGGTCACCTTGTTTTCTTTGATCACTACTGTACTCCCACAGCAAATACGAGACAAAATACCTTTAATTTATGTAGCGCTGGCATTTTCCTTCCATTCAATGTTAAACTATGGACAATGCTATAAATTGGTATTTGGCTCCATCTAGTGGCATAAGTGAAAAAAGAACTTTGTCTATTTTCTGTTTGAAGAACATAACAAGAATCTTACAGGAAGTGACTCAATTGTTTACATTGTACAAGCACTTACCTACCCACAATGCTAACTCACCTACACTCAGTGACTGAACTGCATGCTGGGTAGGCTATAAAGGGCCCCAGGAGGCCATTTTCTTTCTATTCTGGATGCGCGGCCTGCCTACAAGGATCTGTGAGGAGGTGTTCCAGAGAGCGCGGCCTACATCCGCGGAGGGGAACAACCAGCCATTCTGCCTCACTCCTGTGTGCTGGAGCGACAGTGGGGTCGGGTCGGGAAGGAGCCAAAGACACCTGACTGAGCCATCTGAGGGTCCCGGTCATCTTGCAGAGCGGAGCAGCATGGCGGTGCTGACTGGCAGCAGGACAGAGACAACCGAAGTGGAGGTTTCCAGCTTTCCATGCCTGGTGTGGTGAGAGGGCTGTCGCCCACAGTTCTTTAACGCACTTTACACATTTAGACTTATACCACAGTGTTGCTGAGGCCTGCAGTCCTGCAGAGGAGTCTCACTCAATTAGACAGAATTCAAGCAGGCCTCAAGCCTATGTTTCACTGGGACACCAACACTGCGGTTCAGAGACAAATTTACCTTAGGCAGTTATAAGTGTGTCACATCACCGGAACAGTTTAAATCATCAGTTTATATTGCCTTTTTCTCTTGTTAAAACCTTTGGATTACAATACACTGCAGTATAATAGCTAGCAGAAGACAGAAGACCAAAGACTGTACCTTTCACCGAGAGGCCTTGTATTCAGCTATAGTAACAAGGGACTGCATCATACCTCAGAGGAAGCTTTTAAGCAAATTGTACTGTACTATTGTACTATTTGATAACATTGCATTTCTGTGCTTAGTTGCAGCGGGCTGGAAGTGGGAAGGTGGCCAGTGTCAGAACATTGTCACTCTGAGCATTAGTCCCACTTGGAGACACGCTTGCAGGGGTTAAACAAACAAACTTTACATATTAAGAAGTTGTGAATATTCACTGCATTGTCACATTACGTTTGTGTGGCAGTGCGGTTACCGTAACTACTGTTTATACCTGTCCTAGAAAAATTCTGTTTATGCTTAATGTCCTTCAGTAAACTTATTATAATATCTACTTACAATACAGTGAGTTTGTCTTATTGCAAGCATGGAACCCGAAGTGTCAGAGGTAAGGGTAGCCCTGAATGTCTGGGATGGCCAGTGGGAAAATGAAACTTTGCAGCTCCCAAGGGAGTAGTGCGCTACATTTATTACTTGCTTTACACTATATTATGTATATCCTGATTAGCATGTGTTTATACATTAAAATGATCAGAAAACCAGGATTGTGTTTAAAGCTTTTCAAACTTGGCACTAGAAATGTACAACTCAGAGCTTAGTCTCAGGTAGATGACCAGGTATTACATCACCCCATAGGTCGCACCTCTGCACTTTTTCCCATGAGGACTTTGCTACAGGACAGTCATCCCAGGGTTGCTGCATTTTCCGTTTCAGACACGCATACCCAATTTCCCCACCCTTCTCCCCTCACTGATGACAATGCAGGAACCAGAAAAAAGAGAACTGCAGCAAAAGCTTGGGGAAACATTTTTCTCTGCGAAGGCCTAAAAAAGGGGACAAAGACAATCATCTTTTTCCCAAGACCTTCCCTTCTTCCTATGTGGTGTCAGCCTTCTATCTCCATAAAGATATAATCCTTCCCTGAAGGTCCTGCTCCAAAACACCCTCTTCATTGTTTGAACGTGGTCACAGCCATCGGAGTCTTATCAGGAAGATTTATCTTCACTGCTTGGATGTGGTTTATGCTGTTTGGGTCTATTTTCTGCTACTGGTTCAGACAAATTACAGCCTTAATCAGGGCCGATCCTAGGCAGGGTGCGCGGGGTGCTCTGCACCCAGGCGCCGCAGAGTGCTGCTCCCCTCCCTCCTCCTCGTCTGTGTCCAGAGGCGGAGGTGGAGCATATGTATTGTGTGCTGCGGTTCCCCATCCCGCCAAAACTGACAAGAGTGCATACCGCTCCCGCTGTCCCCGGAATCCTTGCTGAGTACCTCTGTGGAGCCTAGTACCGGAACACGTTTTGGTACTAGACTCCACTAATCCGGTGCGCGCGGAGCAGTCTCCCGTCTGCCCCGCTGCCTCTGCGTGTGTCGGCTCTTCTCTTCTGGGTTGGCCGGAGCTGCTGCCAATCATCCAGTGCACTGCCAGAAATGCTGTTCGAGTGCCGCCCTCCTAGTAACCAGAGATGCCATGCCCCTCTGCAATGTGCACGGTGCTTCTGCTCCCAGCGCACCCGAGCTACAGGGATCTATTGGACAGGTACTGATCTATGGGGACACCTGCTGTGGGGGGGCTCTGATGGGGGACACCTACTGTGGGGGGGCTCTGATGGGGGACACCTACTGTGGGGGGCTCTGATGGGGGACACCTGCTGTGGGGGGGCTCTGATGGGGACACCTGCTGTGGGGGGGCTCTGATGGGGACACCTGCTGTGGGGGGGCTCTGATGGGGACACCTGCTGTGGGGGGGCTCTGATGGGGGGGACACCTGCTGTGGGGGGCTCTGATGGGGGGGACACCTGCTGTGGGGGGGCTCTGATGGGGGGGACACCTGCTGTGGGGGGGCTCTGATGGGGGGGACACCTGCTGTGGGGGGGGGCTCTGATGGGGGACGCCAGCTGTGGGGGGGCTCTAAAGGGGGACACCTGCTGTGGGGGGGCTCTGAAGGGGGACACCTGCTGTTGGGGGGGCTCTGATGGGGGACACCTGCTGTGGGGGGGGGGGCTCTGATGGGCACTTTGATATAAGCTGCACGTGCCGCAGGTCACAATCTCCGCAGAATGTCCCTCATTCTCAACTTGAAAAGTTGGGAGGTATGCAGGAGCAGATGAGGGGAGAAGAGACTGTGCCAACGCCGTCCCCGTTATCAATGGGAAGAGGGCTCTCTGTGTTTACTGCCCATCCCCCTCCCTCCTCCTGTCAGAGGAGGAGAGCAGAGAACGGAGTGCCCGTGTCTGAGTGGAGAGAGAGCAGCTGCGGGTTCTTAGACCCCACCCTCCCTCTCCTCCTCGCACTGTTGTACTAGTGAGCGGCGCTTGCCAGGTCAACTACCCGCTATGTTTCTTCTCCCTTCTTCATATTGGCCAGGGTAGAAATACAATAAAAAGGGAGCAGAGTAGAGGATTGTAGGACATGTAGTCCTGAGGACTGGCGGCCCCATTGTGACCGGGAAACTGCAACCCACACAGCATGCTCAGCTGAATAAGAGGGGGGGAGAGAGAGTGCCAGGAGCCCGGGAAAGCTTTCGGGGAACTGCACCCAGGACTCCAGGGAGAGGAAGTGCTGAGGGGACATCATCAGAAAGAGAACCCCACTGCCCTGTGCCACCAGAGGGAAAGCCGCACAGCCTGGCGCCATCCCTGGTGAAGAAAGGGAGTCATTGCCTGAATAGAGATCTGAGCACTATCCAGCGGAGTCGCCACGGGCAACCCAGAATGAGCTGACTCCTGATCAGAAGAACTGATGTTGCTGTATCGCCGGGTCTGGTCGGCCATTATATACTTCCATCCTTAGGAACTGAAGTCTCTGACCACCTCCAGTACTATGTCTGCAGCCTCTGACCTTCTCCTGTACTATGTCTGCAGCCTCTGACCTTCTCCTGTACTATGTCTGCAGCCTCTGACCTTCTCCTGTACTATGTCTGCAGTCTCTGACCTTCTCCTGTACTAAGTCTGCAGTCTCTGACCGTCTCTTGTAGTATGTCTACAGTATGTCTGGGGGCTCTTTCTAACAAACTCTCTAACAGAAGCCCTCTCTGTGTGCATTAGAGAGACCCCCCTCCAGGTCCCATTAGTGTACTCATTTTCTTTATTGTTAAAAGATCATGGGAGGATCCCAGGGTAATGAAGACTTCTTAGGGGGGCATTTCTGTGTTTGAGTCATAGCCATAGAAACATTTATAAAGTGGGGGAGTTAGTAAGATGACCACGCCCATGTGGGGGCGCCAGAAATATTTCCGCACCCAGGCGTCTGTGACCCTAGGATCGGCCCTGGCCTTAATGCAAAAGTTTGGGGTAGTTAAAAAAAAAAAAAAGCATACATACTCACCTCTATGCTGCAGCTGTCCCCCGGCAGCTCTAAGCCTTGAGAAGTGAGCGACTGATCACTCAGTTATTGGTCAGCTCTGAGCAGAAAGCGGTGACTTTTCCTCAAACTCTTTCCAGAACTGAACTCATGCTACTTCCTCCCCCTGTGGCGCTTCCCCTGACTTCTCCATCCAATCAATGGCCCAAGTATTAGTCCCTCTCCTATTGCCAAGTATAATTCTGGCTTACCCAGCTTACCAAATGTTAATTGTCTGCCAATCCTTCCACTGGTCTCCACTCGCCCAACTTATATAATTCAAAATACTAACAACAACATACAAAATCATCCATAATTCTGCATTGAGCTATATCACCAACCTCATCCCAAAATATACTCTTCGCTCCTTTCTAGACCTCCTACTCTCTAACCCCCTTGTCTCCTCCTCCCATGCTAACCCCCATGACTTCTCCAGAGCCTTTCCCATCCTAAGGAAATGCCTTTTCCCACCTATCTGACTATCTACTCTGTATGCCTTTGGGCTCTCCTTGAAAATTATCTCTTCAGCATGGTCTATCTCACCTCACCTAATAAACTGTACTTTTACTTTCTTAATAAGTTCATCCTTCACAGTTATTCATTTTTGTATCACTTGACTCTCCCTTTCGGATTGCAAGCTCTCACAAGCAGGGCCCTCTGAACTCTATTGAATTGTATTGTAGCTGTTATGTCTCCCTTTATTTTGTAAAACACAGAGCATTTCTGTGACTTAATGCGGTTTGAGAAACAGATTATAAGTTATATTTAAAAAACTGAAAAAAAAAGCACAGAGCACAGAACAAACTGCTGGTGCTATATAAATTCTGTATAATAATAATAATAACACGGTTCTTGCAGGCTACTATTATTATTATTATACAGGATTTATATAGTGCCAACAGTTTACGTAGCGCTTTACAATTTGAGGGTAGACAGTACAAATACAATACACTTTAATACAATAGGAATCAGAGGGCCTTGCTCCTTAGAGCTTACAATCTAAGAGGGAAGGTCAAGAGATACAATCAGAGATCAGAGATCAGCGATGTGCTGATTTAGAAGATAAATGTACAGTTGTTAGGTGGGGGCCAGATAGGCTTCTCTAAAGAGATGAGTTTTCAGGGATCTTCTGAAAGTGAATAAAGTAGGAGAAAATCGGACAGATTGGGGTAGAGCATTCCAGAGGTTGTGAGAGGCTCTGGAGAAGTCCCGAAGACGAGCATGGGATGAGGTGAGTTTAAGCGCAGGAGGTCTTGGGAGGAGCGAAGAGAATGATTAGGTTGGTATTTTGAGACTAGGTTAGAGATGTAGCTGGGGGCCAGGTTGTGGATGGCTTTGTAAGTTATAGTTAGTATATTTAATTTAATTCGGTGACTGAGTGGCAGCCAATGGAGGGATTGGCAGAGGGGTATAGCAGACGCTGATCGGTTTGTGAGGTGGATGAGCCTGGCAGCAGCGTTCATGATGGACTGAAGTGGGGATAGTCTATTTAGAGGTAAGCCAATGAGGAGGGAGCTGCAGTAGTTGAGGCGAGAGATGACCAGGGAGTGGATTAGAAGCTTTGTGGTGACATTGGTTAGGAAGGGGCGTATCTTGGAGATGTTGCGGAGGTTGAGGTGGCAAATTTTGAATAGCGATAGGATGTGGGGCCGAAAGGTTAGTTCAGAGTCCAAGATTACACCTAGGACCTTGGCGTGGGGGGACAAGTTGAAAGTTGAGCCGTTGATATTGACAGAGAAATCAGGGGAAGCGGCACCTGAGGGAGGAAATATCATAAGCTCGGTTTTGAATAGGTTGAGTTTGAGGAAGTGATGTGACATCCAGGCTGATAAGTCTGCTAGTAAGTTGGTAATGCGTGAGGAGACAGATGGAGAGAGCTGGGGGGGGGTGGAGAGATAGATTTGGGTGTCATCAGAGTAGAGATGATATTTAAAGCCATGGGAGGCAATCAACTGACCCAGGGAGGTGGTGTAGATTGAGAAAAGGAGAGGTCCAAGAACAGAACCTTGGGAGACCCCAATGGAGAAAGGAAGAGGAGAGGAGGAAGTAGAGTTACTAAGTTTTTCTTTTTTATTATGTGGGCTTGCCCACCCCTCAGTTAGACTGCTTTTGGACATTCCTGTTGTCTATGAATTACTATTGAACCTGTGTCTCTTAATTATAAAGAAAACAGAATTTTTGTATTTATTATGTAACCTCTAAAATCTCTATTTCTGATTTATCAATCACAAAATATGATATGGGTTAAATGAGAGTTCTATTGACCAGGAGGAAAGGCTTTAAATAAAATAACATTTATTACAGGTAGTTAAAAGTCTAGCTAATACACAAATCCCTAGCACATCAAGGCAGAAAATGCTAGGTTGAAAAAAAATATATATATATGAAGGAATATAGATTATATTCCTTCAGACCGTGATCTACAAGCATGTTTAGTTACAAGTAGCAGGGCATACCTTCCCCTGCTACTGGAGAGATTACCTTAGGTCCATCCTGCTTGCTGGTTTCCCCGGAAAGAGCGAGCTGCCTCCCCTTTCCTCAGAGTATCCAAAAACCAGCCTGATTTCACATTGGCTGGCTTAGCGTAGTCTAAGCCAGCCCCCTTCCAGGCAACTCCCACCAGTGATGTAAAATATACTTGACTGGTCCCAGGGAGTTTAAGTATGAAACCTGGGGTGAGACTTACTTCATTGTTTATCCCAGCATGGGGTCGTTTATAGTGAATAGGTGACAAATAGGGATGAGCCGAACACCCCCGGGTTCAGTTCGCACCAGAACCTTTGAACGGACCGAAAGTTCGCGCAAATTTTCGAACTCTATTCGTTATAATGGACGCGAACGTTCGAAATCAAAATTGCTAATTACAATGGCCAATATGCATGTTAATGTCATAAAACAGGTTTGGGGACCCGGGTCCTGCCCCAGGGGACATATATCAATGCAAAAAGAACTTTTAAAAACTAAAATTTTTTCGGGAGCAGTCATTTTAATGATGCATAAAGTGAAAAAAAAAAAAGTGAAATTTTCCTTTAAATATGGTACCTGGGGGGTGTCTAAAGTATGCCTGTGAAGTGGCATGTGTTTCCCGTGTTTAGAACTGTCCTTGCACAAAATGACATTTGTAAATGAAAAAAAGAAGCCATTTAAAACCACTTGCGGCTTTAATGTCATGTCTTGTCCTGGCCGCCATATGGCTTAAAATACTTGAGAAAAATGGCATGGCTACCCCATCACCCCCCCGCCACCCTTTGGGTCTTGTATGGATATTAAGGGGGACCCCGAACCCAAAATAAAACCCTATACCTACAACCCTATATACTCTGAACAGCAGTATACAGGCGGTGCAAACAAGACACGGACTGTAGGTTTGTTCTTAAGTAGAATCTGAACAGGTACATTATGAAGTGTAGCTCCATCCCAAAAAAATCTATTTTTAAGCTTTTTGGAGAACATAGGGAGGGGTTATCACCCCTGTAACATTTGCTGTCTTTGCACATCTGTTCAGAACATGTCACCTCACTTTCCGTCCCAATGACAAATGTTTTTGGAAAAGTGGGGTTTTAATTGAAACAAGGATTGGTGATAAAGCATCAGTAGAGAGGAGATACCCTTTTCCCAAATTAAATCTAACAGGATAGAATTTCCCTTCCTAGGGGTAGATTTCCTCTCACTTCCTGTTTTCTCTTTCCGTTTGCAAGTAGGAGTCGTTTGTAAGTTGGATGTTTGAAAGTACAGGCCTGCCGTATATACTCTGCAGAAATTTGCCCTATTAGATGTTGGTGTAGCCACAAGACTGGTGGGCACAGGAATGGGCCCTGCTGTGAGTTAATAGATCAAGATTTGTACTTGCATGCACCTGTTGAACCGGGCAGAAAAATTGGGCCTTTGGTGGTGGTGGTGGTAGTGGTGGACGGTGTTGCCACAAGACTGTAAGCCCTCACAGTTACTCTTGGTGGGTGCAGGAATGGGCCCTGCTGTGAGTTATTAGATCAAGATTTGTAATTGCATGCACCTGTTGAACAGGGCAGAAAAATTGGGCCTTTGGTGGTGGTGGTGGTGGTGGTGGACGGTGTTGCCACAAGACTGTAGGCCCTTATAGTTACTCTTGGTGGGCGCAGGAATGGGCCCTGCTGTGAACTATTAGATCAAGATTTGTAATTACACGCCCCTGTTAAACAGGGGCTGAAAAATTGTGCCTTAGGCATTGGTGCTGGTGCCACAACACTGCAACCCCTCACAGATACTGTACTCTTAGCACAGCAATGAGGCCTGTTGCAAAGCATTGCCTAAAAATTGTAATTACACGCCCCAACAGGGGCTGAAAAATTGTGCCTTAGGCACTGGTGCTGGTGCCACAACACTGCAACCCCTCACAGATACTGTACTTGGAGCACAGCAGTCACACCTGTTGCGACGCATCTTTTTAAAAAATTGTAATTACACACCCCTGTTATACAGGGGCTGAAAAATTGTGCCTTAGGCACTGGTGCTGGTGCCACAACACTGCAACCCCTCACAGATACTGTACTTGGAGCACAGCAGTCACACCTGTTGCGAAGCATCTTTTTAAAAAATTGTAATTACACGCCCCTGTTATACAGGGGCTGAAAAATTGTGCCTTAGGCACTGGTGCTGGTGCCACAACACTGCAACCCCTCACAGATACTGTACTCTGAGCACAGCAATGAGACCTGTTGCAAAGCATTGCCTAAAAATTGTAATTACACGCCCCAACAGGGGCTGAAAAATTGTGCCTTAGGCACTGGTGCTGGTGCCACAACACTGCAACCCCTCACAGATACTGTACTTGGAGCACAGCAGTCACACCTGTTGCGAAGCATCTTTTAAAAAAATTGTAAGTACACACCCCTGTTATACAGGGGCTGAAAAATTGTGCCTTAGGCACTGGTGTGGTGGAATGGATCATTGAGGAGGAGGAAGAGGATAGTCAGTGAACATAACAGGACAGTCACTCAGCATCAGCATAGGCAGTCTTGAAGGGATGTGACATTATAAATTATTCCGTTATATCCGCTTCAGGTGCCTGGTAGCTGGTGGTGATCCAAGACTGATTCATTTTTATGAAGATCAGTCGATCAACCGAGTCGGTGGACAGGCGCACCCTATGATCGGTGACAAACCCTCCAGCAGCACTGAATGTGTGTTCGGAAAGAACGCTGGATGCAGGACAGGCCAGTAGCTCAATTGCATACTGTGCAAGCTCTGGCCAGTGATCCATCCTCAGGACCCAGTAAGCCAGAGGATTTTCGGTGGGAAAGGTGTCCAAGTCTGACCTTGCCCCTAGGTATTCCTGCACCATGTATATCAGACGCTGGCGATGGTTGCTGGAACCGATCATACCTTGGGGCTGCGGACTAAAAAATTGTCTGAACGCATCAGTCAGACGTCCACCTTCCCCACCGCTCCTTCTGCTACTGACCAAAGCCTCAGCAACTCGTCGTCCAGGACCAGGAGTTTGTAACCTCCCAGTTTCTGGGAACGTGTTGCACAGACCTTTCTGCAAAGCCTCCCTGAGATGTCTCATCCTCTGCTCCCTCTGCGACGGCAAGATAAGGTCCGCAACCTTACCCTTGTACCGTGGATCAAGGAGAGTGGCCAGCCAGTAATGGTCCCTCTCCTTGATCCGAAGAACACGAGGATCCTTCCGCAGGCTTTGCAGGATCAGGGAGGCCATGCAGCGTAGGTTAGCTGAGGCATTCGGTCCGGAGTCTTCTGGGTCACTGAGGATGACATGATCGCCAGCCAACTCCTCCCAGCCACGTACAAGTCCACTGGTTTGTTGGGACTGTACATCATCCCTAAAAGACTGATGCTGCTGATGCTGAGTGCAAGGCTCCACCTCCATGCTCACACAATCCTCCTCCTCCTCATCCTCATCCTCTTCCTGTGTGATGGGTGGGACAGAAGGAACACTGTCTGGATAAAGGGGGCCTTGAGAGGCAAGGAAGTCCTCCTCTTCCTGCCTCTGTTCTGCCTCAAGTGCCCTGTCCATTATCCCACGCAGCGTATGCTCCAACAGGTGGACAAGAGGTACAGTGTCACTGATGCATGCACTGTCACTGCTCACCATCCTCGTGGCCTCCTCAAATGGTGAGAAGACAGTGCATGCATCCCTGATCATGCTCCACTGGCGTGGGGAAAAAAGCCAAGCTCCCCTGACCCTGTCCTGGTGCCGTAGTCGCAAAGGTACTCATTGATGGCCCTCTGCTGCGTGTGCAGTCGCTGCAGCATGGCCAACGTTGAGTTCCACCTGGTGGGCATGTCACATATTAGGCGGTTCTTGGGCAGGTTCAGCTCCTTTTGCAGCTCAGTCAGCCAAGCACTGGCATTATAAGATCGGCGGAAATGCACACAGACTTTCCTGGCCTGCCTCAGGACATCCTGTAAGCCTGGGAACCTGCCCAAGAACCGCTGCACCACCAGGTTGAGGACGTGAGCCATACAGGGCACATGGGTGAGCTGCCCCTGTCGCAGGGCGGAGAGGAGGTTGGTGCCATTGTCAGAAACGACCATTCCTGGCTTAAGCTGGCGTGGCGTCAACCACCTCTCGGCCTGCCCCTGCAGAGCTGCCAGAACCTCTGGCCCAGTGTGGCTCCTGTCCCCCAAACACACCAGCGCAAGCACGGCATGGCATCTTTTTGCCTGCGTAGTCGCGTAGCCCCTTGTATGCCTACGGAGCACCGCTGGTTCCGAGGACAGAGCACTGGAGGAAGAAGAAGAGGAGGGGGTGGAGGAGAGAGGTGTGTCACAACCAGTAGTAGCATTTTGGAGGCGTGGTGGCGGAACAACCTCCAACACTACTGCACCTGGTCCTGCATCCCTCCCAGCTGCCAATAGAGTGACCCAATGGGCCGTGAAAGAAAGATAACGTCCCTGTCCATGCCTGCTGGACGATGAGTCAGCGGTAATATGCACCTTACCGCTGACCGCCCTGTCCAGCGAGGCATGGACATTGCCTTCCACATGCCGGTAGAGAGACGGAATCGCCTTCCGTGAGAAAAAGTGGCGTTTGGGAACCTGCCACTGAGGAACCGCACATTGAACAAACTCACGGAAGGGGGCCGAGTCTACCAACTGAAAAGGCAGTTTAGCCAAGCTAGCATTCAACCGCTGGGCATATGGATGGCTGGGAGTATACTTCTTTCGACGGTCCAGCAGCTGGGGCAGGGAAATTTGCCTGCTACAATCGGACGTCGGTGTACTGCAAGTACTTGGTTGTGACACACCTAATTCTACACCTTCAGTCCTCTCAGAGCAGCTTTCAGAGAGGACTGAAGATATAGTGGGGATGGAGATCCCAGCTGATGAGGAGCAAGGAGAGGTCCGCTTTGTTCTTTGGTGTGGGTCTTTTATGTGTGCTTGCCAACGAGCTGCATGGCAGGTCGACATATGTCTGCTCATGCTTTTGGTGCCCAAGCGGCTGATGTTTTGGCCACGCGAGATACGCTTGAGACAAATATTGCAAATAGCAGTGGTGCGATCTGATGCACTCGTCTCAAAAAAGGCCCACACCAAAGAACTTTTGTGATAACGTGCAGAGGCAGCGCCCTGCACAGGCGGAGCTCTGCGGTGTGGTACAGTTGCTGTGCTGGCCTCTAGCTGGCCTCCAGGGGGCATCCTGCCTCGTTGGACATGTGCCGCCGCCTCCTCCCCTCCTCCTCCTCCTCCTCTCTCCCTTCAGGCACCCACGTGGAGTCAGTGACCTCATCATCCCCTCCCTCTTCACCACTAGAGCAAACCTGGCAGTAAGCTGCAGCTGGTGGAACAGTACTGCCAGATTGCTGTCCTTCAGCATCCCCTCTCTCTGCGCGCACACTACTGCCTTCCTCAAGCTGGGTATCATCATCCGAGCCTTTGAATCGTTGGGCATCCTCCTGGAGCATGTACCCAACACTGTGCTCAAAGAGTTCGGGGGACTCCTCAGGAGGACATGGTGGGTCTAGGGAAGGGGTGGCTGATGATGCCATTGAGTACGCGTTGGCAGCTGCTCTGCCAGTACCCTGAGCCTGGGTGAGAGAGGATGAGGAGGATGAGGAGGGCTTGGTCATCCATTCTACCAAGCCTTCGGCATGATGCGGCTCCACATGTCCAGCTGCCAAAAACAAAGACAAGCGTGTCCCATGGCCACGTGCTGATGACGATGCACGACCACGTCCACGGCCAGCACTGTTGTCTCTAGAAACAGAGCCTGCCTGCCCTGTGTTCTTGCCTCGACACGCTCTGCCTCTCCTTGGCGGTCTTCCAGCCATTGTAGTCGGTAGTGTATATAATATAAAAAATGGGTGCTGCTGAGAAGAAAATATAGGAGATCTGTGTGCTGCCACTAACACACTAGAAGTCCTATGGGTGCTTCTGGGAAGAAAATATAGGAGCTCTGTGTGATGCCACTAACACACTAGAAGTCCTATGGGTGCTTCTGGGAAGAAAATATAGGAGCTCTGTGTGATGCCACTAACACACTAGAAGTCCTATGGGTGCTTCTGGGAAGAAAATATGGGAGCTCTGTGTGATGCCACTAACACACTAGAAGTCCTATGGGTGCTGCTGAGAAGAAAATATAGGAGCTCTGTGTGATGCCACTAACACACTAGAAGTCCTATGGGTGCTTCTGGGAAGAAAATATAGGAGCTCTGTGTGATGCCACTAACACACTAGAAGTCCTATGGGTGCTTCTGGGAAGAAAATATGGGAGCTCTGTGTGATGCCACTAACACACTAGAAGTCCTATGGGTGCTTCTGGGAAGAAAATATAGGAGTTCTGTGTGATGCCACTAACACACTAGAAGTCCTATGGGTGCTTCTGGGAAGAAAATATAGGAGCTCTATGTGATGCCACTAACACACTAGAAGTCCTATGGGTGCTGCTGAGAAGAAAATATAGGAGCTCTGTGTGATGCCACTAACACACTAGAAGTCCTATGGGTGCTTCTGGGAAGAAAATATAGGAGCTCTGTGTGATGCCACTAACACACTAGAAGTCCTATGGGTGCTTCTGGGAAGAAAATATGGGAGCTCTGTGTGATGCCACTAACACACTAGAAGTCCTATGGGTGCTTCTGGGAAGAAAATATGGGAGCTCTGTGTGATGCCACTAATACACTAGAAGTCCTATGGGTGCTTCTGGGAAGAAAATATGGGAGCTCTGTGTGAGGCCACTAACACACTAGAAGTCCTATGGGTGCTTCTGGGAAGAAAATATGGGAGCTCTGTGTGATGCCACTAACACACTAGAAGTCCTATGGGTGCTTCTGGGAAGAAAATATAGGAGCTCTGTGTGATGCCACTAACACACTAGAAGTCCTATGGGTGCTTCTGGGAAGAAAATATAGGAGTTCTGTGTGATGCCACTAACACACTAGAAGTCCTATGGGTGCTTCTGGGAAGAAAATATGGGAGCTCTGTGTGATGCCACTAACACACTAGAAGTCCTATGGGTGCTTCTGGGAAGAAAATATAGGAGTTCTGTGTGATGCCACTAACACACTAGAAGTCCTATGGGTGCTTCTGGGAAGAAAATATGGGAGCTCTGTGTGATGCCACTAACACACTAGAAGTCCTATGGGTGCTTCTGGGAAGAAAATATGGGAGCTCTGTGTGATGCCACTAACACACTAGAAGTCCTATGGGTGCTTCTGGGAAGAAAATATAGGAGCTCTGTGTGATGCCACTAACACACTAGAAGTCCTATGGGTGCTGCTGAGAAGAAAATATAGGAGCTCTGTGTGATGCCACTAACACACTAGAAGTCCTATGGGTGCTTCTGGGAAGAAAATATAGGAGCTCTGTGTGATGCCACTAACACACTAGAAGTCCTATGGGTGCTTCTGGGAAGAAAATATGGGAGCTCTGTGTGATGCCACTAACACACTAGAAGTCCTATGGGTGCTTCTGGGAAGAAAATATGGGAGCTCTGTGTGATGCCACTAACACACTAGAAGTCCTATGGGTGCTTCTGGGAAGAAAATATGGGAGCTCTGTGTGATGCCACTAATACACTAGAAGTCCTATGGGTGCTTCTGGGAAGAAAATATGGGAGCTCTGTGTGAGGCCACTAACACACTAGAAGTCCTATGGGTGCTTCTGGGAAGAAAATATGGGAGCTCTGTGTGATGCCACTAACACACTAGAAGTCCTATGGGTGCTTCTGGGAAGAAAATATAGGAGCTCTGTGTGATGCCACTAACACACTAGAAGTCCTATGGGTGCTTCTGGGAAGAAAATATATGATCTCTGTGTGATGCCACTAACACACTAGAAGTCCTATGGGTGCTTCTGGGAAGAAAATATGTGAGCTCTGTGTGATGCCACTAACACACTAGAAGTCCTATGGGTGCTTCTGGGAAGAAAATATGGGAGCTCTGTGTGATGCCACTAACACACTAGAAGTCCTATGGGTGCTTCTGGGAAGAAAATATAGGAGCTCTGTGTGATGCCACTAACACACTAGAAGTCCTATGGGTGCTTCTGGGAAGAAAATATGGGAGCTCTGTGTGATGCCACTAACACACTAGAAGTCCTATGGGTGCTTCTGGGAAGAAAATATAGGAGCTCTGTGTGATGCCACTAACACACTAGAAGTCCTATGGGTGCTTCTGGGAAGAAAATATGGGAGCTCTGTGTGATGCCACTAACACACTAGAAGTCATATGGGTGCTGCTGAGAAGAAAATATAGGAGCTCTGTGTGATGCCACTAACACACTAGAAGTCCTATGGTGCTTCTGGGAAGAAAATATAGGAGCTCTGTGTGATGCCACTAACACACTAGAAGTCCTATGGGTGCTTCTGGGAAGAAAATATAGGAGCTCTGTGTGATGCCACTAACACACTAGAAGTCCTATGGGTGCTTCTGGGAAGAAAATATAGGAGCTCTGTGTGATGCCACTAACACACTAGAAGTCCTATGGGTGCTTCTGGGAAGAAAATATGGGAGCTCTGTGTGATGCCACTAACACACTAGAAGTCCTATGGGTGCTTCTGGGAAGAAAATATGGGAGCTCTGTGTGATGCCACTAACACACTAGAAGTCCTATGGGTGCTTCTGGGAAGAGAATATGGGAGCTCTGTGTGATGCCACTAACACCCTAGAAGTCCTATGGGTGCTTCTGGGAAGAAAATATGGGAGCTCTGTGTGATGCCACTAACACACTAGAAGTCCTATGGGTGCTGCTGAGAAGAAAATATAGGAGCTCTGTTTGCTGCCACTAACACACTAGAAGTCCTATGGGTGCTGTTGGGGTGCAATGCTGTACTAACAGCACTGCGGTTGGTACTACTGCAATACTGTACTAACAGTAAGCACGCACCAGACTAATCCCCAGCAGCAGCTAATAACACACTAACTGTGCAATCAGCAGCAATGAACGATCAATGACTTAGGTAGCAATGGTTTAGCAAAGAAATAGCCAATGGTTTAGCAAAGAAGAGCAAATGTTTCTGTAGCAATGAATCAAGCAAAGACAGAATCAGCAGACTGATCTCTACTAAAGCCGGAACTCATGTGACCGGGGCCGACGGCGTGGCGGCCTTTTAAATGGTGGGGCGTGTACTAAAGCCCCTGAGCTTTAATTGGCTACAGGCGTCCTGCTTGTAGCCAATTATTGCTCTCCGAGTTTCCGGCGCTGTGATTGGCCAAGCATGCGGGGTCACAGTGCATGCTTGGCCAATCATCAGCCAGCAATGCACTGCGCCGGCCGCGCCGGCCGCAATGCATTGCGGGGGCCGCTCGCATCACACGAATGTGATGCGAACGGCCCAAATAGTTCTGGGCTCGCCAAGCGAGCGAACGCCCGGTGCTCGATTCGAACGTGGGTTCGAATCGAGCACCGGGCCCATCCTTAGTGACAAACAATGGAATTGGCTAAACCATTGTTAGTGTCAAGTATCGGCCCCGCAATGTCTGCAATTAACTTGAGCTTGCCCAGCTTTTATAGCTGCAAGCAAAAGGAGACCTATTCATAATTACAATATTTCACAGATATTAATGGAAATTTCACATAAACGCCATAAGGCAACAGATGGCCCCTTGTGGCCAGTTGAGTATATGAGACTCGGCCACACATAGAATAATGGTTTATGTGCAATCTTCTTTAATATTTGGAACTTTTCGGCTTTGCCCTTTGAAATGAAATAAAACTTTGAGAATAAAAAAAAAATAAAAATACTTTTAAACTCTCCATCTCTACAGTTCACATTTCTGGATCCCAGTATCGGCAGTCATTACTTGTTCCGGATGTAATAAGTCCATAATAATAACAGAAAAATCATATGATAAATAAAGAGAAAAAAAACACACCCCCCAAAAAAAACGAAGGGGGAAGAAAACAATAAAAATAAAAATAAAATAAAAACATGAGGATCCTTGTTCTCCACTGTCCAATAATAATAGTGCGAAAGTCCATAATGTCAATCTGGTCATGTTGCCCTTCCATGGTGATTCCAGTTGGATACAGCATACAGTAATGGCCTTTGGAACAGCTATCCGGGCTTTCTAAGATTGTACTTTATTAATGTAGACAGAGGTAGAGAAAGGGATACACAAGTACATTTGGGACATATGTATTCAAATGAATGCTTGTCTGGTAAGTCTGAGCAGTAAGGACCTTTTAATTGCCATAGATATACTGCAACATAAAGTGAGACCCTTTTCCCAGTGACGTGTAACAATTTGAAAGTTTACGTTCTTCAGCCAGGTTTCTGATTTCACTGCTCAACTTTCTTCCTCCATTGTCATATGCCTGCAAGTAACTCTGCTCCACCTTCTGCTGAATACCACTGTGTGTGTGTGTGTGACACTTTAAGTGTCCAGGGGGATCTTGTTGCCATCGCAACTCACCACTAGCTCCCTTTACTGCAGCTATGTTCAGTGCTGGTGCCAAACATTTGGGCATATAGCTCCGTCTTTGGCTACCATGGGTAGCTACTGTACCGTCCGGCCTTTAGCAGGCTACAGAAGAGGTCACCACTTTGAGAGTTCTATGTGCAGATTAGGCAGTGTCATCTACGCAGATAAAAATAACTTGATTTCAGAATATGGATAAGTGTGATGTCACCAGTCACTAGTGGCTTCAGGAACAATCAAACTAAAATACAATTGTACTATACTCCCTGCTATTTGCCAATCACTATGAGTCTCACCAGTTCCAGTATATCTATATTATATTCACACAATGCTCTTTGACTTATTCTGGCACACAAAGGAAAACCTGACCAACAAAAAAAACAATATCCATGACCACATCTGATGACTGCCCAAATGTTAGAACTGTAGAGAGGATTGTATGTCACATTTACACAGAAAATAGTCACATGACTGTTGTTAAACCCTCATATTACTAGTGTCATGATAAATAGCTACCATGACCTAAATTCATATAAAACGATTATCCCATGTCATAAGAGAAAACTAACACCTGTTGGAACTTGGCCCATCCCCAAAATGCTACAGGGAAGCCTCAATATTCTATATCAACATTTCTAATCGCTTTAAATGTTCTCCATGTAGTGTTCCCCATACTCACTCCCCTCTTTTTTTTTATTTGACCATAGTCATGCAAAACTGAAGAATCACCAAAAATAAATAAATAAGGTGATATAGGAAAGAAATAAAAAACAAACAAAAAATAAAAATCCTTTCCCTTAAGAGAAAAAAAAAAACAAGAAAATCAAACAAAAAAAAAATAGATTAAAAAAATAAATTAAATAAAAATTAAAAATTACAATTAAAATAATAATAAAAAAAAATAATAAAAAATAATAATAATAAAAAAAAAATAATAAAACAATACAGATTGAATGCTGGCCCAAACTTTAACTTTGTTAAAGAGGCTTAAATCTGTGTTTTGTTAACCCAAAATTTTTTTTGAAAAACTGCCTTTAGCATGTAGCTATACAAAAGGCAACCCCCTCTCCCGGTGGTGATTAACATATTAATTGACTCTCAGTGCAAACCCATTTGCAAGTCAAAAAGGCCACAAAAAGTTGTTTTTAGAGATGGTAGGACCTCTGTTTATTGAAACAGACCGCCCCAAACCCGTGTTTAGAATTTAGGCCTGACTGTAATTAATTATATTCAAGGCTTCTCCTCAGATTATGTTCTTTTATGTTCTTTTAAGGTCCTTATTTGTATTTGGGTACACATCTGGGTCCAATCATCCGTCCTTGTTTGTGCATCTATCCTATAATACAAAACTTAAAAATCATTAATAACATCTCACTGTACCTCTCTGAGAGGTTCATACTGGCCTAACAGGACCCACACCCATATCTATACTGTGACAGCCAAAAATTATAGGAAAAATCTGTAGAGTTTATAAATACTTACATTCTAAGAATACAACATGTAGACCTATAATCTTCACATGAGTGAATTTGGAAGGAAAAACAACACGCAACACAAGACCTGCTGAATGCCTAAGATGCCACAATGTGCAAAGTAATGTATCATGTAGTTTCCAAGTGTCAGAGTGAATGAACCTTCACTCTAAGCCACCTGAAAGGACATAAAAAAAAAAAAAAAACGAACGAAGGGAAAGAAAAAAAAAAAAATATCTCATATCTGTGCACAGGTTATTTATTTGCGAATACATTTAAACTTGTAAAACCAAAAGTTATAAATTTAAACTGGTACCAGTATTGAGCTCCTTGTAAATGGGAAAAAAACAAATATTTATAAAATCATCATAAACAGTACAACGCATGCTCATTAGTGTGATCACACTTATTGATGGCCATAAAACAATGTTGGGTGCACCCCCTATCAAAAAAACAAATCTTAGTTTATACATGTACTGTTCATACTCATGCATTCCATCGCTCACACATACACATTCATTTCAAATGCATCCCATACATTCTGTATAAGGCTTTGGTAATTGCAAATGAATTGCTAGGCGTTTCCGACCTCTGGGAGAATACAAAGTAAAGAAGAGAAAGAGGAAAAAAAAAAAAAAACAATTTGCCTTTATACCTTACCCTCTTGTTAGGGGCGTATTTTGCAGCTGTACAGCTAAATGATATGCACATATCATTTCTGGAATTCACTTAACCTGAAAACAAATAACTTTATAGACAACAGTTGTTAATCTCTTCCCAAATTTGTCTAACCTATTTTAAAGCAAACAATACATAATTTATTTTAATAGATTGGAATGTATAGCACTTTATCTTTTGTAAAGTAATAAGGTATCCCTTAACAACTGGTGTGGTTTTAGGCTGATTGACCACCTTTCCTGTCTTCCTAAGAGATCTAGGGCTATTTACCCCAGAGCTCTCACCTTTCAAGGAGTTGTTAAAATTAACACCTACTCCAGACGGAATGATTGCATTACAATCTATGGTATGTGTAGATTGCCCACACTGCCCTGTGCTAGAAGATGCCTTATTCTGGTCACTAAGACTTCTCACACCTATGTGTGCATTATTTTTAATTTTGACAATGTTGGGGAACTTGTCTTGCTCCTAATTCTGTGACCATGGTGCATTCTCGATTTTCTTGTGGCTCTGCGCTTTCTCCCATCGCCACAGGAAAAGTAGAATTAGGATCCATATCCTCCTTTCCCCCATACTTTTCATATACGTTATTGTCCCCAATTTCATAGGCACAAGTAGATGCCGTAGCATTTAGCATTTAAGAATTTAAATTGTTTGTAGCAACTGTGACATTGTGACATTGTCACAAGTTGCTACGGACTTCTAGACGGGACATGGCTGCCATTACCAACAAATAATATGCACAATTTGTAAGCTAGTTAAAGCTTAAGTTAAATGTTGAAAACAACAAACAGCTCCGCGCTTAGGGACAAGTAATCCAGGTATGCAGCCTTTCCAGAAAAAATTGACCCCCTAAGAGGCAAATTTAAATGATTGGTACAAAATAGGGAAAATTGGCGCTTCCTGTGAGTCCAGGATATTAGAATGTACTTGACTAGACCGTACGATAATAAAGAGAGAGGGGTGGAAGTAGACATCTAATTGCTGGCGGTACTACCATATCCTATCACCCCCTCCTAGACAGTGTATTATAAACCCAGAGCCTATACTGAGATAATAAAATGAGTGTAAGGGAGGGCAAACCCTCGGGGTATAAGCATCCACCCCTAATTTGCCTGTCTCCAATATCCACTGATAAATATGTGCAAATATGTATGCAATAAAAATAATGTGCCTGGGGGGAGAGAGAGTGTACCCCAGGGCGGCTATCCGAATAACCTATATCCTCTACCCACCCGTCAATAGTTTAAGTTAAATGTTGCATTAAAATCGAATAAAATCCTGAAAATACAGTAAAGTGGAGTGGAAAGGAAAAAAATAAAAATAAAAATAAATAACATATATATCTATATATATATATATAGATATATATATAGATATATATAGACATATATCTATATATTTTCAGCTTTCAATAAAACAATCTTTTAGATTACTGTAGACACCCCAAATCCACTCACAATAGCCTGTAGTTTACCTTATTTGAGCCTACTGTCCCCTGGGCCACCCACAACACAATAGGCCCAGGGGAAAATAGGAACAATAGTAGGGCCCCAAGTATCAAATAGGGTGAATAACCCTCTTGGTTTACAATAGAAAGGTAAACACATCCGTGTTTACACCAAAGTTCACCCAATTCAGTTTAGACACAAAAAAAAAAAATGAATCTAGCACAAACTCAGGTTATCAAATTTGTGGTAAGGTTTCATCCTAAAAAAAAGTCAGGGTATCATACAGTATGCTAAATGCACCTTATTTTACCCTATACTAATAATCTTTCTCAGATATTAGCTTCAGCATTCAGCAACAAGACTTCCACAGTCCTGTACTTTAACTGACAACAATGAGAATATTACTGCTCTCCTGTCCTATACACAAATATTATGCATTTAGTGGACAGACCATTTAAATAAAAAATCTGTTGAAACTTTCCAACGAATGAAACATGTACTCATCATGCCACACTCTCAAACAATGGTTAGAGAGAGCAATTAAGCTTGGTGAGCATTAAAAAAAAAAAAAAAAAAAAGAAATAATAATAACACTTTTTCCCGCCAAGTAGCTTCCTCCCCACAACATAAAACCGGTTTGTAAATGGTACATCCTAAGAACTTGTTCAATTAAAATTTACGGGATATTTATGCAAAACAAAATATGTGGTGTATCCTCTCTCATTTTTAGAGTTAATACCCACTTTTTTTTTTTTTATTCACCTATAGTTTTCCCTAGATAGATTGAACAAACTGACTCAATTTAAGTTCAACTACTAAGTACCTTCAGCAAATCCACAGTTTTTAAACCAACAAAAAAAATTAAAATGTACCTATAGTTTTCCCTAGATAGATTGAACAAACTGACTCAATTTAAGTTCAACTACTAAGTACCTTCAGCAAAACCACAGTTTTTAAACCAAAAAAATAATTTATATTAAAATTTACCTATAGTTTTTCCTAGATAGATTGAACAAACTGACTCAATTTAAGTTCAACTACTAGCCTTAATCTCTAATACATCGATTTTGATATTAAATTCAAACACCTTCCGTCCTGTCCTGATTTCGTGGTCGCCATCTGTAACCTCTAAAATCTCTATTTCTGATTTATCAATCACAAAATATGATATGGGTTAAATGAGAGTTCTATTGACCAGGAGGAAAGGCTTTAAATAAAATAACATTTATTACAGGTAGTTAAAAGTCTAGCTAATACACAAATCCCTAGCACATCAATGCAGAAAATGCTAGGTTGAAATAAAATATATATATATGAAGGAATATAAATTATATTCCTTCAGACCGTGATCTACAAGCATGTTTAGTTACAAGTAGCAGGGCATACCTTCCCCTGCTACTGGAGAGATTACCTTAGGTCCATCCTGCTTGCTGGTTTCCCCGGAAAGAGCGAGCTGCCTCCCCTTTCCTCAGAGTATCCAAAAACCAGCCTGATTTCTCATTGGCTGGCTTAGCGTAGTCTAAGCCAGCCCCCTTCCAGGCAACTCCCACCAGTGATGTAAAATATACTTGACTGGTCCCAGGGAGTTTAAGTATGAAACCTGGGGTGAGACTTACTTCATTGTTTATCCCAGCATGGGGTCGTTTATAGTGAATAGGTGACAAACAATGGAATTGGCTAAACCATTATTAGTGTCAAGTATCGGCCCCGCAATGTCTGCAATTAACTTGAGCTTGCCCAGCTTTCATAGCTGCAAGCAAAAGGAGACATATTCATAATTACAATATTTCACAGATATTAATGGAAATTTCACATAAACGCCATAAGGCAACAATTAGTAGGGTCGGTTCACACTGGAACACACGCATTCTTGTGTGGTCCTGCCCATTCCAGTTTTGACAGTCAATTCATGTTCATAGAATGCACTGTGTTCTGGTGTGAATTTCTTGAAGTTCACACAGGTCTCACCACTGTGTTAGTGATCTACTACTGCTTTTCTATGAAACTGATGGTTGTGTGAGGGGCTATATTGGACTGGCCAATGGCTTGTTTGTATCACACACCTGGTAGCAGGGCCTGATATGATAGGGAAGACCTCTCTAACACCTCTGACTCAGGGCCCCTGATAGTGTGAACAGAAAGTACAGAAGTGCAGAGTGGCACGAGTGCCTGTAAGTCTTGCTAGCAGAGCAGGTATCTACGTCAGGCAGGGGTAGTCGCCAGAGGTCTTCAGTGAAGCAGTAAGGCTCGTGGCAGCTGGTGAGCAGCGGATCAAAGCAGGCTGGTACTGGCAATAGCAGGCAAGCAAAGCATATACTGGTAGCAGACAGTGGGTAAGCAGCCACAGCCTGTTGTCAGTTAGATCCTGGTGACAGCAAGAGGAATAGCAGAGTCGGGCAGGCCGGGTCATGCACTGGCAAGACAGATCAGGTACAGGAGCACAGGCAAAAGTGTGGTCAAAGTACAAGCCGAGTCAGGAGCTACTGGAAGGCAACATGTTTCACTTCCTGGTTGATGCAGACAGGTGGCCTTTGGAATGTAACGAGTTGCACACCAAAGCTTTGTAAAACAAAAGCTTGGCTCCTATCCAACTGGTGTGATAAGACAAGATGATTAATGAATGTCCTGCTACAGAAGATCAAAGGGCCAGCTAAGCCATGGACGCATACTGCCCCTAGAGGCCAATACAGCAGGGCGGACAAAAATAAAATATATTTAAAAGGACTACCTCTTGGCAATATGTCATTGGACAGGAGGCTAGTGGGGGTGGTAACGAGTGGGTCTGAATGAATGTGTAAAAAGTGCACACAGAATGGAAATCGTCCCTTTTTAACTCATGGCTCTTGCCAGATGGTTCTCTGAGCCTCATGGCTCTCTGTTAACATTTTTGAGCCCAGCTGATGAGACAATATCTAGAGGACAGCCTTGCAATAATTATATTTGATGTTCTTTTGTTATAAGCTCTATAATATTTTCCTTTAGTGTTTTCATGTTAGCATTTTCCTATTCTCTTGGGAAATAAATAAGACGTTGTTTTACTAAGCAGTGTGTTTGTTTTTATAGATAACCTTATATTATTGTGCTATCAACAGTAACATTATCAGAGTTTTAATAGACTAGCTAACTATAGGAAAAGACAACTTTATACATATATGGAATAAATAGAGGGAATCCTTAACCACCCTTGGATAATAATATTTATTTTAGTAGTTATTTCAGGAGCCAATCAATGGAGCAGTGTCAAATGGTGCAGGCAGAAGCGGTGATCAGAACGCAAAGCCAAGGTCAGTACAGGCAGAGTTCAGGGAGTAGTCAGCAACTGGAATTGGGATACAGGATCACAGATTCTCAGGACACAGAAGGCTGAAGACAAAGCAGCACTGAACCTGAGCACTGGCTCTGTTTAAATAGCCCATTTGACACTACTGTCTGTCACGGGTGCACATGAGCATGCCATCGTGCATGTGTATGCACACATTCGTGTGCCCAAGAATATTTGCACACGCGAATATTAGCATGTGCCCAATTGCTAAGTCTACGAGAAGGAATGCGAATTAGCCTGTGAAGATGCACAGAAGTCTGCCCAGAGGAGCCAGCTTGTCTACTCATGTGCATGCTCATCCTGACAGTTTGCAAGTCTCCCTTTCCTCCTGAAGGAAGTGGTATAACCCAATTTTCCATATTTTTCTACTGATCATGTGTCCCTTAATTAACCCCTTAGTGCCGACCGTACACACATATTGGCTTTAAGGGGTTATACCAGCATGATGTGAAAAAATGTATATAATGTTTGGGGGTTCTAAGTAATTTTCTACCAAAATACTGATTTTAACTTGTAAGCAGCAAATGTCAGAAATAGTCTTACGCATGAAAGGGTTAACCTGAAGTACCTGTGTAAAATACTTATCTTGAAGAAATTCTTGGATGTAGCAACACATTTAGCCTGGGTTCAGACCAGTGCGGTGCGAATTTAATGTCCGGCGTGACTGCGCACTGAAACGTCTGTTGTTCTGCGGTTTGTCAGCGTTTTAGGTGCGAATCAGCTGCAAATTCATTAGTAACCCTACCTGTCTAATTAGAGTTGCTAATTTTTAGCTTACCAAGCACTTTTTCTGATTGTCTGGCTGCTAATAAAACCTGGGCTGTTTGTGTACACTTCCTGGTTGTCCAGGAGTCTGTAGTGTGTGTTTTGTGTTTCTTTGCAAAATGTGTGCTGCTCTGCCTATGATAATGCCAACAGTTGTTGCTGCAACAGCAGCAATCTTGCTTGAAGAAGTGAATAGGAGAAGGATGAGGAGAAGAAGAATATACTGGGTTCATCCCATCATTGCAAATCGTGAACAGAGAGGCCAGTTCATGATCTTGTATGGGCACCTCTGTGGGCATGAAGAAAAAATTTTCAATTTCACACGCATGTCAATAAGTAGGTGAGTAATTTTTCATCCAAACCATACTTTATTTGTAGCCATTGATGTATAGTGTGTTTTATTTTTTCAAGACACAAGTCCATCCAGTCTAACCATGTGTGATTATGTCATTCTAAGATTATTGTAACTAATAAGCGTTGCCCCCCCCCCCCCCCCAAAATACAAACTGAACATTATTTGAGCATGCAGCCTAAAGGGCACAAAATGAGCGTCAGCTAGCACCCCCCCCTGGTGTAAACCAGGTCATATGCCCTTAACATGTGTTTTTGGATATTTTACCCCCCAAACACCTTGGCCCAAATTTGCTGGTGACAAGGTGCTTTGTGGGTGGTGGTGTTGCCACATAGCTTTGTTTAGCATTTTTGAATCAGACAATTGTTAGTGTTAAATTAAAAGGCCAGTGGCTTCTTCTCTGTTGAAATGAGGACCCATATGCATTTTTTTTTGTGCCACTTATTTAGCCATAATTATATTGTAACTAAGGATGCATGCCTTGTTACCATAAATAATGTCCTTAACCACTTACCTTACTCTTTTTTATACAGTAGGCCCAAATGTTTTTCCCACATGTATTTATGAATTTAATATTTTTTTACTTCGTTTTGACGAATTGCTTGGCTTAATCTCCCCTCGCTTGAAGCGGCAGAACACGTGCTTCAGAACAAGTATCCAGCCTGCTGAAAGATTATTGATCACATTAAGGTAATTTTCAGCACTGATGTCCTTTGTCATGTGATTTATGTTTTTTTTTACCTGGGTATTTGTAAAAATATGACGGCACAAAAAATGGTGGAATAATTATTTATTCACGTATCATAAAATATGATAAAAATATAAACTTTACCCATGTATAAAACATAAATTAACTCTGAAATAACTTAAAAAATAAACTTGCCTGTCAAGTAGGCCTCTTCCCTGTTGTTTTATCACAATGTGTCATGTTGGTCCTTAACCTTGAACAGACCTCATCACAGATTCTGATATGTTTTTGGGACAGGGGCCTCATAGGAGTATTGAGTTGCGGAAGCTGGGTCATCACTGGCAGTGTGGGGAGCAGGCCTAGCCTCCCCATGTTGACTTGGCACATACATACCCTGAGTTTGGGGGGGGCCCTAATTGAAGGAAGTGGGGATGGGATGGGATAGGGAAGGTTACTGTGTGGCACTTCATATCTGGAGATTTGCTTGTCATAACTTGAGGGATATGATGGTGGATTATAGGGGTAAGGATGGTGTTGCTGCTCAGGGTAGTGCGTGTATCTTGGGTAGTTAAGGGGGGGTCTTGGTTGGGGCACATTTGGGTATTTAAATGCAGCTTCCTCCTGTGGCTGGGAGAAGGAGTGCAGCATTTTTGCGATATTTTTTCGCATTTCATAGTAACGCTCTGGGGGTACCTTTTTAATTAGTGGTACAAAACTGAGCGCCAGGATTGTATCGGGACATAAAAATGCATCCACCTTTTCGGTCATGTTTTTTAACATGTCTAATAAGCTCTAACTTAGGTCAGGTTGGGATAGTGCTGGGCGCTTTGCCAGGCTAAACAATATGTGCAGGAGCAGAGGATGTCCCAGGGGCTCTGCCACTGCACATTGTTCATCTGGATTAGTTTCCCAGAGATTGGAAGATGTTTGGATTAGTGATAAATCCTATGTGTCTTCTGGAATATCAATGGGTGCTTCCTCCTCTGTTTGTTGTTCTGGTTCTTCATCCAAAACATCTTGCTCCTCCCAACTAGATTCTGTCCTGTTTTATATTGTAAAAATGTAAGAAATTAACTAGGCATATTCATTATTAACAGATTGTGCGATACATAGATGATGTAGATGAAAACTTACTCCCTCATCTCCACAATGGGTTGCAGAAAATCCAAGTCCCTGGCAAACATATAGGGTACCCTAGGCGCTGCCCCCGAGCCACTCCTTGTTTCTTTGAGGTGCCGCATATATTTTCTGTAAGCATCACGCATGCTACGCCATCTTGTCTGTAAGCAGTGCACTGAAAAATATATAACAACATAATTGTAATATATATATATTTTTTTATAGGTACTTAGCAACAGGAAATTCCTTTGGAAGTTTGCACTATGAATTCAAGGTTGGAAAATCAACGATTAGTGGCATTGTTCATGCTACCTGCCTAGTCATACGGGAAGAACTGAAGGATATTGTTATGAAGAAGCCCAAAAAACAAGAATGGCTGATGGTAGCGGACCTATTCTGGGAGCGATGCAACTTCCCCAACTGTCTTGGAGCCATTGATGGCAAACATGTACGCATCCTCAAGCCTCCAGCTAATGGAAGCCAATATTTTAATTATAAAAAATATTTTTCGTTGGTATTAATGGCAGTGGCAGACGCAAATTATAAATTTATTTATATTGATGTAGGTTCTTATGGCAGCAGCTCAGATTCTAGTGTATTTGAACATTCCTCATTTGGCCGCATGCTGCGTGACAATACACTAGACTTGCCCAATGATTCTCCCCTGCCAGGGACTACAGAGCCTCTCCTCCCACATGTATTTTTTGGAGATGAAGCTTTCGCACTTTTCCAGAACATGCTCAGGCCTTTTTCAAGTCGCTCTCTGACAATTGAAAAAAGAGTGTTTAATTATAGGCTGACTAGGGCACAACGAGTAGTAGAATGTGTATTTGGAATTCTTTGCAATAAGTAGAGATTCTTGCATACTTCTATCAACCTCAGTATTGATCATGCGATCAGTGCAATTAAAGCAGCCTGTGCACTGCACAACTATGTGCGTGAACGAGATGGCTATCTTTTTGAGGATTCCCTGAGCCATAACATGGAGGCAGCACATTTCAATTTTACTAGGGGCACCACTACTGGTACACTTATTCGTGAAGAATTTAAGAATTTTATTTTGTCACCAGCTGGGGAGGTGCCTTGGCAGATAAATTCTATTGACTAAAAAAAATTATGTATTTGTTTTCTTTATGTAAAGGCATGATAATATAATGCTAAGTGTGCTGTATGAAAAATGTTGGATGTAATTTTGGCAATGACAAATAAAACATTTTTATCTCACATTTGTGGTGTATATCATATTACTAACCTTACAAACTCTAAGAATATGCATTTATTTAGGGACTCCTCCGTCGCTAGATAAAGCTGTTATGTGCACAATGTTTACAGCATGTGGCCTGGTACAGATTTGGGGACGACCATATGCTGTTTGTTCAAATCTAATAAATTAAATAAATGTACACCATATAAAAAATACAGGACAGCATCTACAGGTAGTGAAAGGTAATAAAAAAACTTACATTTGTCAGCCTGAACTTGGGAAGAGCACCTGCTCCACTCTGGCAAGAGGTCTCTGGCAATTTCCTGCCATGCACGTTTTTTTATAACGTTGTCCTTATATTTAAGATGCCGGGTGTCATAAATCATCGGTTTCTCCCTCACAAGTCTGATCAACTTCTCACAATCCACAGATTCTTTTGCCTTTGATGCCGCTTTTTGTCCTCTTTTCGCCATGCTGGTTCCAGTCCGGATTTCAAAACATACAGGGGAGGAACAGGAAGAGGGGGAGGTGTTGGAGTGGCGCGAATTTCTGTTCACAACGCAAGCCAGATGCGAATCAGATGCGTGCCCATAGAAGATAATGGGCCTGAATTTGCACCTGATCCGCACCGCATTGCCCAAAAGTCGCACGCGGTTTTTCTGCAATGCGCAGTACGCATGCACCGGACATATGTGAACATGCCTCATTAAAAACAATGTATTTGGAATTGTCCTGCGAATTCGCAGTGTTTTAGGCCGCTGCGAATTCGCATAGGTGTGAACCCAGGCTTAAACAATTGTTTCCTTACGTCTTCTCAGAATTAGGTGAAACTATCAAAAACAAGTTGGAGGATTGTAGCGGTTCCAGTGGTGAAGTTTCATTTTTATGGTTTCTAGAGGCAGAGATAGCAGATGAACTAGCTTGTAAATAATAGGTCCGGATAATATTTATCCCAGCACTCTTAAAGGGGTTGTAATCCCTCTTCTTTTAAAAAAAAAAAATAACAAACATGTCATACTTACCTCACAGAGTGGCCCCGATCCTCATCTTCGGTGGACCCCCGGCGGCGCTATCAGCTCCTCCAACTTTAAGCACAAAAGTCTGTACATGTGTACCACTGTCTGTTCAACAGAAGCTGATCTAACAAATATATAAGAATACATAAGCACAGAGGGAGTGATCCCTTCATCACACATCAGGTTTTTTTCATTCAACCCACTGTATATGCAGCCTAATACCTGGTACTCACTATAAGCGCCGGTCCGAGCTGCTGTACTAACCATCTGAGGTTAGCGATCTCCTCTGTTGAGCTGTTGTGTTTCCCTCCACCAGAACACACTCTGATCAGCGCTCTCTGCCACTCTGTTAACTGAAGTTCCATATGACTGTCAGACAGCTAATGATGTACTTATCCACAAGAAGGTATTAACCACTTCAGCCCCGGACCAATTGTCAGCTTAAGGACCAGAGGTCTTTTTTCAATTTCGCACTGCACTACTTTAACTGGTAATTGCGCGGTCATGCAATTTTGTAACCAAACGAAATTTGCGTCCTTTTCTTCCCACAAATAGAGCTTTCTTTTGATGGTATTTGATTGCCTCTGTGATTTTTATTTTTTGCGATATAAACGGAAAAAGAGCAAAAATTTTGAAAAAAAAAAGAGATTTTCTACTTTTTGTTATAAGAAAAATCTAATAAACTCAATTTTAGTCAAACATTTGGGCCAAAATGTATTCAGCCACATGTCTTTAGTAAAAAAAATGCCAATAAGTGTATATTTATTGGTTTGCGCAAAAGTTATAGCGTCTACAAACTAGAGTACATTTTCTGGAATTTACACCGCTTTTAATTTATGACTGCCTATTTCATTTCTTGAGGTGCTAAAATGGCAGGGAAGTACAAAACCCCCCCAAATGACCCCATTTTGGAAAGTAGACACCCCAAGCTATTTGCTGAGAGGCATGTTTTTAGTCCCAAGTGATTGAATAAAGACAAAAATAAAAAATAATTTTTTTTTTTTTTTCAAAGAGTTGTCACTAAATGATATATTGCTCACACATGCCATAGTTATATGTGGAATTGCACCCCAAAATACATTTTGCTGCTTCTCCTGAGTATGGGGATACCACATGTGTGGGACTTTTTGGGAGCCTAGCCGCGTACGGGGCCCCGAAACCCAAGCACCGCCTTCAGGATTTCTAAGGGTGCAAATTTTTGATTTCACTCCTCACTACCTATCACAGTTTCGAAGGCCATAAAATGCCAAAATAGCATAAAACCCCCCCAAATGACCCCATTTTGGAAAGTAGACACCCCAAGCTATTTGTTGAGAGGCATGGTGAGTATTTTACAGCTCTCATTTGTTTTGAAAATGAAGAAAGTAAAGAAAAAAAATTGTTTTTTTCTTTTTTCAATTTTCAAAACTTTGTGACAAAAAGCGAGATCTGCAAAATACTCACCATACCTCTCAGCAAATAGCTTGGGGTGTCTACTTTCCAAAATGGGGTCATTTTGGGGGGTTTTATGCCATCTGGGCATTCCATGGCCTCCGAAACTGTGATTGGCAGTGAGAAGTGAAATAAAAAAATTACACCCTTAGAAAGCCTGAAGGCGGTGCTTGGTTTTTGGGGTTCCGTACGCAGCTAGGCTCCCAAAAAGTCCAACACATGTGGTATCCCCGTACTCAGGAGAAGCAACAGAATGTATTTGGGGTGTATTTACACATATGCCCATGACATGTTTGAGCAATATATCATTTAGTGACAACTTTTTGTAAAAAAAATATATATATATATTTTTTTTCATTATTCAATCTCTTGGGACAAAAAAAAAAAAAATATTTAATGGGCTCAACATTGCTCTCAGCAAATAGCTTGGGGTGTCTACTTTCCAAAATGGGGTCATTTGGGGGGGGGGGGGGGGGGGTTGAACTGTCCTGGCATTTTATGCACAACATTTAGAAGCCTATGTCACACGTCACCCACTCTTCTAACCACTTGAAGACAAAGCCCTTTCTGACACTTTTTGTTTACATGAAAACATATTTTTTTTTTGCAAGAAAATTACGTTGAACCCCCAAACACTATATATATTGTTAAAGCAAAGGCCCTACAGATTAAAATGGTGGGTGTTGCATTTTTTTTTTCACACAGTATTTGCGCAGCGATTTTTCAAACGCATTTTTTGTGGAAAAAATACACTTTTTTTTTTATTTTAATGCACTAAAACACACTATATTGCTCAAATTTTTGATGAAATAAAAAATATGATCTTAGGCCGAGTACATGGATACCAAACACGACATGCTTTAAAATTGCGCACAAACACGCAGTGGCGACAAACTACATACATTTTTAAAAGCCTTTAAAAGCCTTTACATGATACCACATTAGATTCACGGAGGAGGTCTACTGCTAAAATTACTGCCCTCGATCTAAACCTTCGCGGTGATACCTCACATGCATGGTGCAATTGCTGTTTACATATGACGCCAGACCAACGCTTGTGTACGCCTTTGCGCAAGAGAAGGGGGGGCAGGGGTGCTTTTTTTTTTTTTTTCTAGTTTTTTTTTTAATTTATTTAGCTTTTTTATTTTATTTTTAAACTGTTCCTTCCATTTTTTTTCTTTGTTATGATTTTTATTGTTATCTCAGGGAATGTAAATATCCACTATGATAGCAATAGGCAGTGACAGGTACTCTTTTTTTGAAAAAATTGGGGTCTATTAGACCCTAGATCTTTCCTCTGCCCTCAAAGCATCTGACCACACCAAGATTGGTGTGATAAAATGCTTTCCCAATTTCCCAATGGCGCGGTTTATATCCAGGAGGGGGGACATTCCCTCCCACTGCTTGTAAAATCAGTCTAGAGGCTAATTACCTGCTAGAATTGCTTTTACATGAAAGCTGATCACTGGCTGAAAAGAATGATACCAAGATGATACCTAAACCTGCAGGCATCATTCTGGTATAACCATTCAAAGTCCAGCAACATACTGGACATATATTGTAATCTTTTTTTTTCATGCAGCCTCTTGGCTGAACGAAAAAAAGAGATTGATTGGTGGGTATGCCCACCATTAGAATACCTCCCTTCATCCACCCACTTCTAATGATGGGCATACATGCACCATTTATATATGCCGATGCATGGGGGCATCCTCCCGCAAAAGTTATGCCGTGTACACACGGTCGGAATTTCGACCGTATGTACGTGGCATTAGGAGCCAATCGCTCCCCCCCCCCCTGCTGCCCCCATGCTTCGGCACATATGCTCTTTTTTTTAACTGTGGTGGTGAAATCACCTCCTACAGCGTTGGAGTCGCGGCTTTATGTATCGTGGGAGCAAACGCTGTTGCTGTCAAGATAATAAATCCGCGCTGCAACTGAATGGCGCACCTGAAAACAAAAAAATGCTTAACACTAAAACACAGTAAACAAAATTACATACCTGAAAAGCAAGCATGATAAAACATAATAAAACATTGCAGAATAGAATGGAGTAAAAAAAGAACAACAATAGAGAGAGAGAGAGAGAGAGAACAATAAAACGACAACTATTTTTGTTTTTTTTTTATTTTTTTGAGATTCACAGGTAAAAAAGCTCCTAACTGTTAGCGACTGAATCAAAACGCTACCACAAAAAAAATGTTAGCGATCGCAGGGATCAGGCCTGACTCTGCGAACGCTGCAGTTATGTGTGCTTAGTGTTTTGTAAGTGACAGTGATCGATCGATACTGCACTTGGGTGGGCTGGGCTGGGCGGAGGGGGAAAACGCAGGTGCTAGCAGGTATCTGGGCTGATCCCGCTAACAATGCGTTTTTTTTGGAACCCTAAACTGATGGGACGCTAGTATAGATCTGATCAGATCAGATATTGATCTGTTCAGATACTGTGCCACTAAGGGAGGTGTATGCTTTGCGCGTGGGTGTTTGCGGTACTGGCACTAACCTGGGGCGACGCAGACCTTATTTGACCCTAAAACCTAATTGATATCACCCGCCGGGCGATCAGGGGGTTAAACCGTTATTCGGTAATAAATGGCGGGTGCCCTGACAGTATAAAAAACAAGCTAACTAACCAGCGTCACCCGTAACAGTAATACGGTGATCACCTGGCGGTTAACCTAAAAAAAAAACTGGCTACCTAGCGGCACCAGTGACACTAATGCAGCGATCAGAAAAACTATCGCTTAGTGACACTGGCAAAAGGGGGTGAAAGGGTTAACTAGGGGCAATCAGGGGGTTAAACCTTTATTAGGTAATATATGGGGGTACCTGACGCTATATAAAAACCTGACGGGGAACCTAAATAACGAAATAACTAACTGGCTAACCAGCGTCACCAGTGACACTTATACGGTGATCACTGGTGAAAGGGTTAACTCTAGGGGCAATCAGGGGGTTAAAACCTTTATTTAGGTTGTAATATGGGGATACCTGACCTATAAACCTATTTATGAACCTATATAAACATGGCGGTTAACCTAAAAAAAAACTGGTTACCTAGCGACACCAGTGACACTAATGCAGCGATCAGAAAAACGATCGCTTAGTGACACTGGCAAAAGGGGGTGAAAGGGTTAACTAGGGGCACTCAGGGGGTTAAACCTTTATTGGGGGGGGGGGGGGGGGGGCTACCTTAGACCTAAAGGGGCCTAAAACTAACTGCCCTGACAATTATTACAGTCACACTGACACTAAATGCAGTGATCAGTAAATAAATGATCACTGCAATTAGTGACACTGTGACTGGGGGGGCAGGGGGTGATCTGGGGGGTGATCAGGGGGTGACAGGGGGGTGGAATATGTGCCTATGTGTACTGGTGTCAGTGTACTGTTGTGCACTAACCTTTACACGTTCACAGCTCGGCGTCTCCGGTCAGATAGACCGGCGCACCGAGCGTGACATCACTTCCGCCTTCCTGTCTATACAATAGACAGGAAGGGGAAGCTTTTCATTCGCCAGGAGCGATCGCGAGGGGGTGGCCAGAAACCACTGGCCGTCCCCTCGTCCCGGATCGCTCCTAAAGCGATGCCGACCGTCCCCGCCGGCGGAGGGGGTTCCGATCGGACACCCCACCCGCCGGAAGAATGTCACGTACTGGTACGTGATTTTGCCTGTACGTGCCATTCTGCTGACGTATATCTACATGGGGCGGTCGGCAAGTGGTTAATGAAAAAGCTTGCAACTACAGGCCAGTGAATTTGACATCTGTAATAGGAATGAGTTTAACTGCGCTAGGTTCGGATCAAGCAGGGTTCTTTGAACTCCAAGGAAGTTATGATGCAGAACCCAAACTCCACTGAAATCAATGAGAGCCGAATCTTCTAAATTAAAAATGCCCATTTTCTGGGCTGATAGGTAAAGCATTGTCAAAAGAGCATGGAGGGGTGGGCACTGTTCTGGATAACTTTTACCCCTACAATTTTTATTTTTTTAATTTAATTTAACCTTTTTAAAGCACTGACAAAGGAAAATGGTTTTAAAGTGCACGTAACTTTCCCTTTTCTTCTATTAAAAAAAGGCCCCTCAAAATATTTGGGGTATCTTCTGAGGGGTTTGTGTGGTTTTATTTCTAAGCCAGCAAATAGACTATTTTTTTTTTTTTTTGCAATTTGGTTTTGTAAACGTCACCTTTCCTGTAACACATCCTACAACAACAATTTAAAAAAATCGCGTGAGTTACATAGTTGGTGAGGTTGAAAAAAGACTCAAGTCCATCAAGTCTAACGTGTGTGTGTGTGTTTTTATGTCAGTATTACATTGTATATCCCTGTATCCCTGGCATACTTCAGGTGTGACCGGACCAGAGTCTTTTAGATTGGGAGAGTTATCGTTTTATCTCTGGAGTTAATTCCCTTTTTAATGCATGCTAAAATTCTGTTGGCTTTGCTTGAAGCAGCTTGGCATTGCATGCTTGTCATCTACTAGGACCCCCAGGTCCTTTTCCATCCTAGATTCCCCCAGAGGTTCACCCCCTAGTGAGTAGATTGCATTCATGTTTTTGCTACCATATGCATTATTTTCAATTTTTCTACATTGAACCTCATTTGCCATGTAGTTGCCCACCGTATTAATTTGTTTAGATCTTCTTGCAAGGTTTCCACATCCTGCAGAGAAATTATTGCCCTGCTTAGCTTAGTGTCATCTGCAAATTCAGAGATTGAGCTGACATCTTCCAGGTCGTTTATGATTAAATTAAAGAGGATTGGTCCCAGGACAGAACCCCGGGGGACCCCACTTTCCACACCAGACCATTCCGAGTACTCCCCATGTATCACTACCCTACTTGCCCATGTAGCCAGTTTTCAATCCATGTACTCACTGTGACAGACCTAGCCGGGACACAGGCTTTTTGAGAGGACTAAATGCGAGCCTCCTGCCAACCGATTATGGGCCCTGGATTTTAAGGGGCACAGGGTGAAGGACCATCAATAACCATCAATAATCTGTGCTAGTCAGATTCAATGCTGTATATATGTGTATATATAATGTGTGCTGGGACACACACTGTCAGATGCTAGTGTCATGAACTCAAGATGTTAATTGAGAGAGCTGATCACATTGTCCTCTGACAAAATGTAGTAGACGGTCCGTCTGTTACTGGTGGTCTCCTGCTATTGTGATAAAATGTATTGTGGTTGTAATTATGATAATTTATAATCAACTGTGTTTAGCTCGGTGACCTGTAGTGAAATCCTGATGAGTCACATCGGCTGCTTAAAGGGATTAGTTAATTAGTTTATGTTAAGTTGTTACAGGTGTATTGTTAGGTTTTAGTCATCTGGCTGTATAAATTTGTGTGACATGTCAAAAAAAGATCATTCCTGATGTACTCCAAGACTAGTGTTGTCTAGTTCTTGGGGGTTCCTATAACCAGATCCATTGGACTCATGTTCCAGGACTTAGGAAGCATTTACGGCGGACACCTTGAGTACAGGATCCGTCACACTCACCTTATGGTCCATGCCAAACGGACCTTACTTTGTACAGTAAACGTTCATGGGGAACTATATCAAATGCCTTTGCAAAATCCAGATACACCACATCTACGGGCCTTCCTTTATCTAGATGGCAGCTCACCTCTTCATAGAAGGTAAATAGATTGGTTTGGCAAGAACGATTCTTCATGAATCCATGCCGATTACTGCTAATGATACTGTTCTCATTACAAAAATCTTGTATCTATTGAAGTTAGGCTAACTGTTCTGTAATTCCCTGGGATACATCTTGGTCCTTTTTTTAAAATATTGGTGCTAGATTGGCTTTTCTCCAATCTTCTGGTACCATACCAGTCAGTAGACTGTTCTTAAAAATAAGGAACAATGGTCTGGCAATTAATTGACTGAGTTCCTTAAGGACCCTCGGGTGCAAGCCATCTGGTCCCGATGACTTATTAATGTTAAGTTTTTCAAGTCTATTCCTAATTCTATCCACTGTTAGCCATGAGGGTGCTTCCTGTGACGTGTCATGAAGATAAGCATTGCAGTATTGGTTACTGAATTCCCCCACTTCCCTCGTGAAGACTGAGGAGAAGAATAAATTCAATACCTTCGCCATCTCTCCATCTTTTGTAACCAGATTCCCTTCATCATCCTTTATATACTTAACCACTTACGGAACACCCGCCGTCGTTATACGTCGGCTGTTTGAAGAGGAGTATCAATGCAAAACGCTCTCAAACCAGGTTACTCTCAATCCAAGGTTTTACTGTAGTTGTAAAGGTAGAAGGTTATTTACCTTAACCCCTTCTGGACCACCCACCATCATTATACAGTGGTATTTTGAAGAGGAATATCATTGTTATGGCAGAAGCTAGCTGCCATAACCCCGGTATCCTCTTCTTCAGCGGGCGGTCCGCTTTTAGATAAAAATGGTCTCTGCGGCGGATTTGCCGCAAAATTACTTTTATTGGGGGTGGAAGAGGGGCCCCCCTCCTGCCGCGCTCCTGTCGTCCCCGCTGCTTATGGGTGCTGGTAAGCAGAAAAATAGGCCCGGTCCTTAAGTGGAAAATAGGCCCGATCCTTAAGTGGTTAAAGAATTTCTTGGGATTTTTTTTACTCTATTGCATTATGTGCCTTTTGTGTTCTATCTTAGATGCCCTGATTGCACCCTTGCATTTCTTGTTGCATTCTTTGTAAAGTTGGAATGCTGACGATGATCCCTCAGCCTTGTATTTTTTGAAGGCCTTCTCCTTTGCTTTTATATGCATTTTTACAATTGAGTTAAGCCACCCACTTTTGTTAGCTCTTTTAAATGTATGTCCCATTGGTATGCACTGGCTATTACCCTTATTTAATATGCTCTTAAAGCACACCTATTTTCCCTCCGTGTTCTTTGTTACTAGGATTTTATTCCATTAAATATCTTCTAGCAAGGAGCATAGTTTATGGAAGTTGGCTCTTTTGAAATTCTGTGTCTTTGTATTCCCCTTATGTTTCCTATTTGTGTCATTTATACTGAAACTATTTACAAATCTGTGATCAGGTCTGTATTGTTAGTAATCAGTAGGTCTAGTAACGCATTGTTCCTTGTTGGTGCAATTACCATCTGACCCATAAAATTGTCCTGTAAGACATTTAGGAAATGGCAAGCCTTAGACAAATGCCTGGTTCCTTTAGCCAAGTCTATGTTGGATAATTAAAATCCCCCATTATGACGAAACTTCCCATCCTTGCCGCCATTCCAAACTGTGATAGGCGGTCCGCCTCCCCCTCCTCCCTCTGGATAGGGGACATATAGCGTACTCCCAGTATTACTTTCCCCTTGGTTTCCTCCCTTTGTAGCTCTATCCATAAGGATTACACGTCCTCCCTTGCTCCATTAGGCTGCTTTCACACTGGGGCGGTTTGCAGGCATTATTGCGCTAAGAATAGCGCCTGCAAACCGACCCGAAACAGCTGTTGCTGTTCCTTCAGTGTGAAAGCCCGAGGGCTTTCACACTGAAGCGGTGCGCTTGCAGGACGCTCAAAAATGTCCTGCAAGCCGCATCTTTGGCTCGCTATAGGAGCGGTATATTTACCGCTCCTATAGCGCCCGGTCCCATTGAAAACAATGGGGGAGCGCGCCGAACCCGCCCGCAAAACGCCGCTGCAGCGGCGGTTTGCGGGCGGTATTGACCCTTTTTCGGCCGCTCGCGGGGGGTAAAACCACCCCGCTAGCGGCCGAAATGCGCCGCTAAAACGCCGGTAAAGCGGCGCTAAATATAGCGCCGCTTTACCGCCAGCACCCCCACCGCTCCAGTGTGAAAGCAGCCTTAGTGATGTCGTCTCTCACATTCACTTGTACATCATTTTTGATAAACAGGGATACCCCTCCCCTTTTTTACCCTCTCTATGCCTGTGATATAGGGAATACCCTTGGATGGTTGCCAAACAATCATGAGAGCTGTTGAACCAAGTCTCTGAAATTTTCACAAAATCGAAATTCTTCTTGTACAATAGCAGCTCTAGTTCTCCCATCTTGTCTGCCAGACTCCTGGCATTAGTGAACAAGCCACGCAGTTTTGAATGGTCACATACTATCTCCTTATTGGGTATTCTGAGGTTGCAAATAGGACTTGTTACTATACTTCGGGTTTAGGCGCTTTAGTCAACCTACCACTAATGTCCCAATACTACCCTCTGGAATTTATTCCACGTTGGCTAACTCTACATCTGGACCCTTCCCCCCCTCGCCTAGTTTAAAAGCCCCTCTAACTTATTGGCCATCTTCTTCCCCCTAAAAATCTATACCAGACCCTTAGTCAGAGCATGTAGAAAGTCTGGTCACATAATGAAGGGGGACAAGTGGCGCCACTCACCCCTGATCCATACTAGGCAACTTTCCAACAAGAACACTTTGATAGAAGTACTGTAGTTTAAAGGTATGTGCTACAAGTTGCACATGCCCTTTGTTTTTTTAGAGTACAGTGCAACATTGTTTCTTATTTATGTTATTTAATAAATTGTATATGTTTTTAAGAATCCAGTGTTACTGATGGATTATGGTACTGTGAAAATACCCTTATGTTGTAAAAACTTTAAAATATATTGTTGTTTGAGGTATGGTCTTGTGAGGGATGATAGTAGAGGTGTTGAATATAATTGCAGCATTGGTGCATCGCGATTCAGACGTTTGCGATGCTGCGAGTTGGCCGAATCGATGTTTAGTGATGCCATCCGTCACTCCGTGCAGTGCTCTGCCCATCCTGGAGATACACAGATGCAGAGCCTGCATGGTGTATAAAGCCCCTTTCCCTTCACTGAAGCAGAAAGTCAGCTGATGAGCTGACAGCCAGTACAGTGCAGGGGGAGGAGCTCAAGGAGACCCGTCATTGGGAGAAGCTTCACTTGAGGCACCGGAAGGGGGAAGACACACTGAGCAGCATGGAGGAGGGGAAATCAACTGACACTCAGAGCAGGTGAGTGCCAGTGTCACTAATCCCATCCCTCCACTACCCTCACCCTTCTGCCTGATTCCATCTATCCCTCTTGTCTCTGATCCCACCATCCCTCTGTGTTATCCCTTCCATCCCTCTGCCACTGATCCCATCCATCCCTCTGCCTGATCACATCTATCCCTCTGCCTCTTATCCCACCATGCCCCTGCCTGATCCCATCTATCCCTCTGCCACTGATCCTATCCATCCCTCTGCCTGACCCCATCTATCCCTCTGCCACTGATCCCATCCATCCCTCTGCCTGACCCCATCTATCCCTCTGCCACTGATCCCATCCATCTCTCTGCCTGATCCCATCTATTCCTCTGCCACTGATCCCATCTATCCCTCTGCCTGATCTCATCTATCCCTCTGCCACTGATCCCACAACCCCTCTGCCTGATCCCATCTATCCCTCTGCCACTGATTCCACCACCCCTCTGCCTGATCCCATCTATCCCTCTGCCACTGATTCTGTCCATCCCTCTGCCTGATCCCACCACCCATCTGCCTGATCCCAGCCATCCCTCTGCCTTTGATTCCACCATCCCTCTGTCTGATCCCAACGTTTGTTTCAGGAAGGAGGAAGGGCTTTGAACCGATGCCAGCCGGCGTCTTGCTGAATTTGTTCCAAAAACATTCCTTACGCTTTCATTATTCATTTTAAATGTGAGTACAACTCCCCTTTTTTAATAAAAGCCTATCCATCAAACAGTATTATACGATGGTCTGCCTTTTTCTTTTTATGTCACTATTTGGATGCACCGCCGAGTGCTGTGATCAGTACTAGATCTATCAGGCTGTGTCTCATCTGGAGTCCTTTGGTATCGAGTGGTGAATCCCTGGTTATCATCTTTCAAAGCATTGCTTCCCTTTGACGTCAGGATTTCCGTGTAGAGCTCAATCTGAGTGCTGGTTTATAACTACCTTCTGGTAAGGAGCATTGATATTGGTGGTGGCACCCTCTCTTGACGTGGAGCACAGTGGTGTGGCATGAAGTAGTACACCTATATACGATCGCATTTCACTGGAATAAGGACTCACCATACCTACCATATTCACCTTATGGACTTTTCTTAGTGATATATTTTATTTTTTTAACAAGCACCATCTAGAGCCATCACTTATGCAACTCTTTTTTATTTTGCATCGTGCTGTCTCTGATGATGTTAATTGGCTTCTCACTGTTATTATCAGGCTTCAGTGTTTTATTTCCTGAGATATAATCAATGTGAATGTTCTTTTGATATTTATGCAAATTAGGTAGTTATTTTGATCCTTTACATCGGATCCTATTAATACCTTCACTTGGCGCAGTTTTCTTTCTTGCATTCCTCTGTCTCTGATCCCACCATCCCTCTGCCTGATCCCAGCCATCCTTCTGCCTCTGATCCCATCTATCCCTCTGCCACTGATCCCATCCCTCCCTCTGCCTGATCTCATCTATTCCTCTGCCACTGATCTCACCACCCCTCTGCCTGATCCCATCTATCCCTCTGCCACTGATCCCATCCATCCCTCTGCCTTATCCCATCTATCCCTCTGCCACTGATCCCACCACCCCTCTGCATGATCCCATCTATCCCTCTGCCACTGATCCCACCACCCCTCTGCCTGATCCCATCTATCCCTCTGCCTCTGATTCCACCACCCCTCTGCCTGATCCTATGTATCCCTCTGCCACTGATTCCATCCATCCCTCTGCCTGATCCCACCACTGCTCTGCCTGATCCCAGCCATCCCTCTGCCTCTGATCCCACCATCCCTCTGCCTGATCCCAGCCATTCCTCTGTCTCTGATCCCGCCATCCCTCTGCCTGACCCCAGCCATCCTTCTGCCTCTGATCCCTTCATCCCTCTGCCTGATCCCAGCCATCCCTCTACCCAATCCCAGCCATCCCTCTGCCTCTGATCCCAGACATCCCTCTGCCTCTGAACCCAGCCATCCCTTTGCCTCTGATCCCACCATCCCTCTGCCTGATCCCAGCCATCCTTCTGCCTCTGACCCCATCATCCCTCTGCCTGATCCCAGCCATCCCTCTACCTGATCCCAGCCATTCCTCTGCCTCTGATCCCAGCCATCCCTCTGCCTCTGAACCCAGCCATCCCTTTGCCTCTGATCCCAGCCATCCCTTTACCTGATCCCATCTATCCCTCTGCCACTGATCCCATCCCTCCCTCTGCCTGATCCCATCCCTCCCTCTGCCTGATCCCATCTATTCCTGGAAAGTCAAACAGGTGCAACCAAAACTCAACATGTTTCGCTCGCATAAGAAAGAAGTGCACTGAATATCTGGTCACGTGGATATCTGGTCATATGGATATCTGTTACTTTTGTCTCATGTGGACTTTATATGCATAGTTTGAATTTAAATTTTATTTATCACGCGTTGCACATGTTTATGATGTTATTTGTCACGTTTGCATAAGAAAGAAGTGCACTGAAGATCTGATCTTGTTGATATTTGGTCATGTGTATATTTGTTACTCTTTTCTTATGTGGACTTTATATGTACAGTTTGAATTTTCATTTAATTTCTCACGCATTATATATGTTATTGATATTATTTGTTGCATTTTCTAATATTTGGATCCAATTCCATTTATGGCCCAAATGTACAAAATAATTGATTCTCTGATTATGACTTTTGCTTGGAGTTCCACTCTAATAAATATTATATAATACATACAGTTGTAACTATTTCATGAGTATGGCAGTCATAGCTCCTAAATTTGTGTTATATGATGTAGTGATAAAAACATATTATTTATCTGTCCATAAATAACATTTGATAGCAGTAGTTGGAATGAATGAAATTAGGTTTTATCTGTGCTGTACACCAACAGTTCTGGCAGTAGATTTGGACCAGGGGCATGAAGGTATAATTTTCATGGCTTTGGCTGCTGTATAAAAATAGGAAATAAGCCCCTTATTTTTTGGATTTGTAATGGCTTGTAAATACCTTCTATTTTAAGAAGGCTCTGCTGTGTTTCGCAATGGATTAACGAATAGCTTTTTTGCTCCTTCAACTCACCTCATCATAACCTGTCTGATTATGCTATACTGTAGCAAAAGTTAACTGTTCACCTCTGTCTAATTTAGTAGCCTGCATATCAGTATTTTCTAAGTAACCAACCATATTATACACAACATGAAAAAATAGGAACCTTATGTAATTGTACTGTATCCCTGCATGTCCTGCAGCTCTTGCTGTCTGCTGTACAACATTGTTCCGTTATCCTGTTGAGCTGGAATGCTGCCAAGGCATAAGATGTGACTGACAGTTGGCTGTTAGTGTTCACTGACCTTGAACATGCCCTCCATGGAGCCCCAATGTAATACTCATTTTTTATTTGAATTTTAGGAGTTTCATACGCTATGCAATAGCTTTGTTGTTTTGTTTCAGTATTTAACCACTTCAGCTCTCCTGCCTTTATACCCCTATATTTTTACATTTGCACTATGGGCCTATTTATTTTGCAAAGTAATGCATGTTTTTATTTTTTTTCGAGGGAGGGGATGATCCTTCTTTTAGCAATATTCTTTTGCAAAATAATTTTATCTTATATGCAAGTTAGAGACAAAAATAAGTAAAAAAAAAATGAAAACATGCATTTTTTTACTGTTTAGACCAATGTTAATTTAAAAAAAGTATACATTTGATTCTATAGTTTGCCCCCTTTAAATGAACACTAAAATTATGTTTCTGGTACAAAGCGTTGCAAAGTTATTTGCAAATGGAAGAAAGTGTTTTTTATTTTCGGTTTTGAGCATTTTCTTAAAAACACTGAAAAAGTAGCAAATAAAAGAAATGGAAACCAAAAAATAATCTAATGGTAAGAAACATGAGTAAAATTTAAAATCAGTTAAAAAATAATATCTAGGAAGAGAGGAGTTGATTAGGTTTTCCACAGGGTTACTAAAGGGTTAGAAAGGAAAACATTTTTTTTTAAAAAAACTTTAATTTCTAAAGTTTCTTTAAAAGACGTTTTGTGCAGATCAAAGGTAAAACCCTTGATTTACATAAAAATAAAAGTCAATACAATACAAGTCAATACAATGAAACAATACATAGATTCATTTTATTTACTCAATGACACTTGCACGCTATCTCTAATGCCAAGCTTGAGCAGAATTCCGTCGGAAAAACCATCCAAGATTTTTCTGACGGAAAATCCGCTCGTGTGTACGCGGCATTAGTGTTACTTTACACAGGTGAAGCTATCTTTTAACAGCTGCTGCTGGTGTGTAAAACAAAGCAATTATCGTCTGTCACTTAGACAGCCAGTAATTGTTGGTGTTAGCAGCCAGTGGAGCAGTAGAGAAAAGATTGACATAAAAGATGCGTCATAAAAACTTTGTTGACATTTTTTACAATGTAACTCTTAGATTAAAAAATCTTCAACTGGTTAGGATAAGAGAATATAGGTACTGCAAAAGAAAAATGTTTTAATCTTGAAAAATACAGTGCTTTATGTAAGTATTCACCTACGTTAGACATTTCTACATTTTAAAGTGTTAAAACGTGGAATTAAAATGGATTTATTTTAGATTTTATGTTGCTGATACACAATAATGGTTCATAATAACTCTATTTGTATGAAATCAAGGTTTAATATGATCTTGACATGAATACCTCTGTTTTTGAATATAAAATGCAATCTTTGGTGGACCTTTTCTCATCTTTCCCTAAAATTCACATCAGCATGCAGCTCTACGAGCTGATTTGAAATCACCTAACATTGCTTTCCTAAAACAATGTTTTTTTTTTTATTTACTTTTTTATGTTTCCACTTCATGGTTTCCCCGAAGACATTGGTGACGTATCCTTAACTGCACAGATGCCCCCTGGGAAGACAACATTACCATTGCCTTCAGGAAAATCTCATACCTATACTGCAGGGTCTCGCAGTATTGTCACACTGCATGTACATAAACTAAAGTGGAGGTCCACCGAAATTTTTTTTTTAAAAGTCAGCAGCTACAAATACTGCAGCAGCTGCTGACTTTTAAAATAAGGACACTTACCTGTCCATCGCGCCCATGATGTCGACACCCAAAGGCCGAACCGTCCCTTGGTCCTCGGGTGCTGCCGCTGCCATCTTCGGTAAGGGAATCAGGAAGTGAAGCCTTGCGGCATCACTTCCTGGTTCCCTACTGCACATGTGCGAGTCGTGCTGAACAATCTGAATGGTCCCTGCTGTCTCTGGGACCTGTGTGTCTCCCAGCAGACAGCGGGGGGACGGGAAGTGGTGTAGACCCCCCACAGGGGTCTATGCCCGGAAGTGGGTGCAAATACCTGTATTATACAGGTATCTGCTCCCCCCTCCCCCGTGAAAGGTGCCAAATGTGACACCGGAGGGGGGGTTCCGAAAAGCGGAAGTTCCATTTTTGTGTGGAACTCCGCTTTAACTTTTCAAAATTCTAATATGGCAATGGGGGCCCAGACAGGACTCCTGCTCTGAGTAGGAAGCTGTCACGTTCTAAATTGTGCTGCTTTTAACATCAGCAAGACAAAATACCAACACAAAAATATGTGTAAAAAATTGGCAAGCGGACTACTTCAGTCGCCAGCAGTTGTTTCCGGGAGAATGTTCCTTTCACCCCAATATCTTCCTGGCAATATGCCGAAGATGGGGGATCCCAGGCGTAGATCTGTTTGCGTCCAGGTTCAACAAGAAAATCAACAACTTTGTGTCAAGAACAAGGGATTCACTAGCATGTAGAACAGATGTCTTGGTGTTCCCGTGGAATCAGTTCTCACTGATTTATGCATTTCCTCCTATTCTGCTGCTTCCACGACTGCTTCGCAGGATCAAGCAGGAAGGGAGAGCAGTGATTCTTGTGGCCCAGAAGATCTTGGTATGCAGAGATCATAAGGATGGCGGTAGGGGACCTATGGACCCTACCAGCAGGTCCAGACCTTCTCTCGCATGGTCTGGTATTCCATCCTACCTTACAAACGCTAAATTTAACGGTTTGGCTGTTGAATTCCACATTCTGAAGAAGCGTGGGCTGTCAGGTCCAGTGGTATTTACTTTGATTAATGCAGGGAGCCTGCTTCCAGAATCATAGATTAGAGTCTAGAAAGCATATGTCTCCTGGTGTGAATCCAGAGGTTGGCACCCCAGGAAGTATATCATAGGTAGAATCCTTGACTTTCTGTAGATGGGGTTAGAAATTAAGCTGGCCTTGCGTACTATCAAAGGCCAGGTTTCGGCCTTGCCGGTATTATTTCAACAACCACTTGCTTTGCATTCTTTGGTTTGTAGCTTATTCAGGGGGTAACGCGGCTTAATCCTCCGGTTAAGTCACCCCTGAACCCTTGGGACTTGGATTTAGTTCTGTCGGCATTGCTGAAACAGCCTTTTTGATCCAATACAGCATATTTTCTTGGTCCTTTTGACAAAGAAACTAATTTTCTTGTAGTCATATCTTCTGCAAGAAGGATATCAGAGTTGACTGCTCTTTCTTGTAAGAGCCATATTTAATTATTCACAAGGATAAGATAGTATTGCGTCCTCAGCCTAACTTTCTACCGAAGATAGTGTTATTTTTTTCCAAACTAGGATATTGTTCTACCTTCATTTTTCAGAACCCTGTTCTACAGAAGGAAAATTACTACATTCTCTTGATGTGGTGAGAGCACTCAAGGTCTACTTGAAGGCGACTGCTCAGATTCAGAAAACTGACGTTTTGTTGTGTTGCCTGAAGGTCCTAGAAAAAGGACAGGCAGCATCGAAATCTTCTATTTCTAAATGGATTCAGCAAGTAACTGTTCAGGCTTATGGTTTAAAGAGGAGGATTCTACCCTCTCAAATCAAAAGCACACTCCACTAGGACTGTTAGTGCTTTGTGGGAGTGCATTACCAAGCTTCCATGGTTCAAATCTGCAAGGCCTCAACTTGGTCTTCAGTCCATACATTTACCAGATTTTAGCAGGTGAATGTAAAAAGGTATGAGCAGGGGCGGATCCTGAGTCTAGTCTCGGGAGGGGCACTGCCAGAAAATAAGATGTTGCTTACGGAACTGAATTTAATGTATAATACCGTGTAATACAGTGTACAGAGGTAAGTAGTATGTAAGGTAGTATACAGAGGTCAGTAGTAGGAAGGGTGTGCAGGGAACAGTAGGGCACACGCTGGGGGGGGGGTCGGGAGGGCATACACTGGGGGGGGATCAGGAGAGCATACACTGGGGGGGGGGGGATTCAGGAGGGCATACACAGATACACTGGGGGGGGGATTCAGGAAGGCATACACAGATACACTGGGGGGGGGGGGATTCAGGAAGGCATACACAGATACACTGGGGGGGGGGGGTTCAGGAAGGCATACACAGATACACTGGGGGGGGGGGGGGGGGGGGTTCAGGAAGGCATACACAGATACACTGGGGGGGGGGTTCAGGAAGGCATACACAGATACACTGGGGGGGGGATTCAGGAAGGCATACACAGATACACTGGGGGGGGGGGGGATTCAGGAAGGCATACACAGATACACTGGGGGGGGGGGGGGGATTCAGGAAGGCATACACAGATACACTGGGGGGGGGGGGGATTCAGGAAGGCATACACAGATACACTGGGGGGGGGGGATTCAGGAAGGCATACACAGATACACTGGGGGGGGGGGATTCAGGAAGGCATACACAGATACACTGGGGGGGGGGGATTCAGGAAGGCATACACAGATACATTGGGGGGGGGGGATTCAGGAAGGCATACACAGATACACTGGGGGGGGGGGGATTCAGGAAGGCATACACAGATACACTGGGGGGGGGGGGGATTCAGGAAGGCATACACAGATACACTGGGGGGGGGGGGGATTCAGGAAGGCATACACAGATACACTGGGGGGGGGGGGGGGGGGGGATTCAGGAAGGCATACACAGATACACTGGGGGGGGGGGGAAAGACACTGGGGGGGGGGATTCAGGAAGGCATACACAGATACACTGGGGGGGGGATTCAGGAAGGCATACACAGATACATGGGGGGGGGGGGATTCAGGAAGGCATACACAGATACACTGGGGGGGGGGGGATTCAGGAAGGCATACACAGATACACTGGGGGGGGGGGGGATTCAGGAAGGCATACACAGATACACTGGGGGGGGGGGGGGGGATTCAGGAAGGCATACACAGATACACTGGGGGGGGGGAGGGGGGGGGGGGGATTCAGGAAGGCATACACAGATACACTGGGGGGGGGGGGGAATTCAGGAAGGCATACACAGATACACTGGGGGGGGGGATTCAGGAAGGCATACACAGATACACTGGGGGGGGGGGATTCAGGAAGGCATACACAGATACACTGGGGGCAGTCATAATCTTTTAATGAGTTACATTTTTCACTTGTCATGAAAATAGATGAGGTTCTCATTTGTCATCTAACAGCACCTCTATGATAAGCTGCAGTAACTCAGCATAGAGGTGCCTTTAAACAAACCCACACTGTAGTGCTAGCAGCCAAGCTCACCTCCAGGAACTTTCACACGGATCTCTCTGCTCAGCAGCTGCACACATCTCCCTCTTCCAGACAAGCGTGATCTGGGGGAAAAGGCACACCCCCATCCCGCCCACTCAAGCAGCAGCCTGCAGGAGAGAGGCTGAAAAACTTCAGGGGGAGGTACAGGGGGCGGAGAGTGCAGTCCCGAGGGTTCTGAACAGGAATTCATGCTGAGAAGGGCTGCTAGTTGTTCAGCCCATCTGCTGGCCGGGTAACCAGAGCAGATCTGGTTACCTGGGGCACGCTCAGGCTCAGTCTTTAATGTTTTCTCGGGGGGTGCAATTGCCCCGTTGCCCCCCCCTGGATCCGCCCCTGGGTATGAGGGTATCGCCTTTGGGCGTAGTGTGCTGCAGGCTGCAGTATAACTCCTCTGGTCTCATGTTGCCCTAATTCTGTTGTGTCTCCCTCCCTTCAGTTGGCATTGCTCTGGGACATCCCACATAGTAATTACTATGGCTCTGTGTCCCGTGATGTACGATTAAGAAAATAGTTTTTTTATAACAGCTTACCTGTAAAATCCTTTTTTTTAAGTACATCACAGGACACAGAGGCTCCCCCCCCTCTTTCTGGTATACACGTGCATTGCTTTGCTACAAAACTGAGGTACTCCCAGTAGCGGAAGGGGTTATATAGGGAGTGGACTTCCTGTCTTAGGGTGTGTCAGTTTCCATCACCTGAGGGTGGCCTATAACCCACATAGTAATTACTATGGCTCTGTTTCCCGTGATGTACTTCAAAGAAAAGGATTTTACAGGTAAGCTGTTATAAAAATCCTATTTTTTTTTCAGATCCTCAGAGAGTTCTTTGCCATAAAGGTGCCATGTTGAACTTCCAGTGACCAGTATGAGCAGGGCCGGACTGGCCTACCGGGATACCGGGATGTTTCCCGGTAGGCTGCCTGCCCTGGGGCCGGTTTGCGGCTGCACTGCTTCCCTGAGTCCCCTCTCTCCTGCTCCTGTGATCACGGAGCTGGCCGGGTCTGTGCTCTGCGGCTGCGCACCGCGCTGTAACACGGTCCCGCCCCCTAGAACGGCTCGTGTGATGGTAGATAGAATCAGCGTTCCACCTATCACACGAGCGGGTCTAGGGGGGCGGGACCGTGTTACAGCGCGGTGCGCGGCCGCAGAGCACAGACCCGGCCAGCTCCGTGATCACAGGAGGAGATGCCTGCCTGTGAGTACAGCCCTAACTGTGTGCCTGGATAGGGGTATCAGCAGGGGGGCGGCCGGCATATAGGAGGAGAATATCTTTCTACATTCCTCCATGCAGCCGCTGAATGCTTGGAGGAGGGAGAGGAGGAGAATCAAACATTCAGGGCTGCATGGAGGAATATAGAAAGCTAATTTCCTCTATATACCGTCCCCTGCTGATCCCCCTATCCAACTTCTTTTACTGCCCCCCCCCCCAGTTCTCCTGGTGCTCCCCCCCAGTGTTCTCCTCCCCCACCACACTCTCCAGCCCCCCCCACAGTTCTATCAACCCCTGTTCTTTGTGCCTCCCCTGCTCTCCAGCTCTCCCCATCCTTCTCTAGCCCCCACCCCAGTGCTTGCCCACCCCCACAGTGCTTTCCAGCCCCCCCCCTGCTCCCCACCCCCCACAGTGCTCTCCAGCCCCCCATGCTCCCCACCCCCCACAGTGCTCTCCAGCCCACCCCCCCACAGTGCTGTCCAGCCCCCCTGCTCCCCACCCCTGTTCTTTCTGCCCCCGGTGCTCTCCCCATCAGTCTCCAGCCCCCACCCCAGTGCTCTCCACCCCCACAGTGCTCTTCACCCCCCCATGCTCCCCAGCCCCCCACAGTGCTCCCCACCCCCCACAGTGCTGTCCAGCCCCCAGTGCTCCCCACCCCTGTTCTTTCTGCCCCGGTGCTCTCCAGCTCTCCCCATCAGTCTCCAGCTCCCACCCCAGTGCTCTCCACCCCCACAGTGCTCTTCACCCCCCCAGGCTCCCCAGCCCCCCGTGCTCCCCACCCCTGTTCTTTCTGCCCCCGGTGCTCCCCACCCCTGTTCTTTCTGCCCCCGGTGCTCTCCAGCTCCCACCCCAGTGCTCTCCACCCCCACAGTGCCCTCCAGCCCCCGTGCTCCCCACCACCCACAGTTCTCTCCAGCCCCCCGTGCTCCCACCACCCACAGTTCTCTCCAGCCCCCCCGTGCTCCCCACCACCCACAGTTCTCTCCAGCCCCCCGTGTTCCCCACCCCTGTTCTTTCTGCCCCGGTGCTCTCCCCATCAGTCTCCAGCCCCCACCCCAGTGCTCCCCACCCCTGTTCTTTCTGCCCCCGGTGCTCTCCAGCACCCACCCCAGTGCTCTCCACCCCCCACAGTGCTCTCCAGCCCCCCCGTGTTCCCCACCCCTGTTCTTTCTGCCCTCAGTGCTCTCCACCCCTGTTCTTTTTGGCTACCCCTCCAGTGCTCTCTTAAGCTCCCCCCGGCACTCTCCACCCCCCTGCATTTTGCCCCCACCCATGTGCTCTCCAACCCCACCAGTGCTTTCCACCCCTGTACTTTCTAGCCCCCACCGGTGCTCTCAAGCCCCCCCCCATTGCTCTCCAGTTCCTGGGGTCCCCCTTGATGATTGACCACTTTTAACTGGAATTTGCTTATATATATATATATATATATATTATATATATATATATATATATATATATATATATATATATATATAGCCCTATGTGATTTCATATCTGTCTTATCTGTATATAATACACTCTTTAAATGTGCTTTAAAATGTCTGGTTTTCCCTTTCATGAACAAGAATATGACGTTATGCTGTTGCGCTGGTATAATAATGATGTGGGGCTGGTAGGAAATTTTTTCCAGGGCTGAATTTTATTCCCAGTCCGGCCCTGAGTATGAGAGAGTGAGAGCGATAACACCAAATTTAACACACCTGCTCCCCATTCACACCCGAGACCTTGTAACACTAACGAGTCACATGACACCGGGGAGGGAAAATGGCTAATTGGGCCCAATTTGGACATTTTCACTTAGGGGTGTACTCACTTTTGTTGCCAGCGGTTTAAACATTAATGGCTGTATGTTGAGTTATTTTGAGGAGACAGCACATTTACACTGTCAAACAAGCTGTACACCCACTACTTTACATTGTAGCAAAGTGTAATTTCTTCAGTGTTGTCACATGAAATTATATAATAAAATATTTACAAAAAACATGAGGGGTGTACTCACTTTTGTGAGATACTGTATATATACACACATATACACACACTATATATATATATATATATATATATATATATATATATATATATATATATATATATATATATATATATACACACACAAACACACAGTGTATATATATATATATATATATATATATATATATATATATAATAAATGGGAGTTTTATTATGACGTTCAAGTATGTGTGAAGCCTTACCTGGTAAAATTACCCATTCAGTTAAAAATCTAAATGAAAGTGCAAATGTTTATATATACATATAAAAAAAATTATGAATACCTTGAATAAGGGTCTTAGCGAGGTAGGGTTGGAGAAAAAGCAATACACTGATCTCCCCAGTGAAGAGCTGTGCACTGGGGTGTGTCAACACAAGTCTGCCCATTCAAGGACAGGGTGGTTGTTCTCCCAGCACAGCCACATTGGGGTAAATGTGCTTTTTTGCCTAGTGTGGTCAGTTTGAAGGCAGGGGGACTGGCAGGATCACCATCACCAGGTATTTCACACAAAGGAAGAAATACAAGTGGAACACAAGTACATGGTGTAACATAACATACACATATCAGGAATATGAAATGTTGGGGTAACATTCTTTAATGTGCAACCTATGAACATGTTAGGAAGAATGGTTTCCCAGTTTCATGTTGACACTGACTGAGACGGACATAAATGAGAGTGACATTATATTAAGGGATAGTAAGGAGAAACAATCAGAAAAAAAGCAGAAATCAGCATTTTACAAAAGCTCCCCATCAGGACAAGCTTTTTACATAGTTCTGTCTTTGTTTAAGTTCCTCTTTAAACCAACTTGTGACAGATTGCAACATAAGAAAACCAGCTGTACTATTTAAAGGGTGTGTAAACCTAACAATGTATTTTCTTATTTGTCCCTTTTGGTCTGTTAAAATGGGACTCAAACAAATAGGTAGATTTATTTTATTAGCTGCACAATTTACAATTTTGGCATCTGCTGAGATCAGGGCTGGCCCTACCATGGGTCTTGGTGGGTCCATTGGACCCCGGTGGCACTTTCAGAGGGGTGACAAATTGACACCCAAGACAGTGGCGAACTGCTCGCCCGATCTGCTGCTTATTTCACTGTATGGGGGACCGCCGCTTATCCCACTGTGAGGGGGCGGGCGTTGTTGCTGTTAGAGGTAATGACGGGAGTCAGAGCACTCGCTGCCATACCCACACTTCCGCGGCTCCCACATTGATCCCATCCCCACCACCGCTGCCTCTGTCTGAACCCCCCCGCCGCCTCTGTCTGAACCCCCCCACCACCGCTGTTTCTGACTGAACCCCTCACCACAACCACCACCACTGCCCCTGACTGAACCCCACCAACACCACATCTGCCTCTGACTGAACCCCCACCACAACCACCACCACTGCCTCTGACTGAACCCCCTCACCACATCTGCCTCTGACTGAACCCCCCATCGACAACCACCACTGCTTCTGACTGAACCCCTCCCACCACCATCGCTGCCTCTGACTGAACCCCCCACCATCATCACCGCTGCCTCTGACTGAACCCCACCCCACCACCACTGCTACCTCTGACTGACCCCCTCCACCACCACCACATCTGCCTCTGACTGAACCCCACCACCACCACCAGTGCCTCTGACTGACCCCCCACCACATCTGCCTCTGACTAAACCCCTCACCACCGTTGCCTCTGTCTGAACCCCCCACCACCACATCTGCCTCTGACTGAACCCCACACCACCACTGCCTCTGTCTGAAACCCCCTACTACCGCTGCCTCTGACTGAACCCCCCCCACCACAACCACCACCACTGCCTCTGACTGAACCCCCACCACAACCACCACCACTGCCTCTGACTGAACCCCTACCACCACCACTGCTGCCTCTGAATGAAAACCCCCACCACCACTGCCTCTGACTGAACCCCTCCCACCACCACTGCTGCCTCTGACTGAACCCCCCACCACCACTGCCTCTGACTGAACCCCCCCACCACCACTGCTGCCTCGGACTGATCCCCCTCCACTATCACACCTGCCTCTGACTAAACCCCCCCCCCTCCATCACCACTGCCTCTGACTGAACCCCCCACCACCACTGCTGCCTCTGACTGAACCCCCCCACCACTACTGCTGCCTCTGACTGATCCCCCTCCACCATCACACCTGCCTCTGACTGGACCCCCCCACCACCACCACTGCCTCTGACTAAACCCCCCCACCACCTCATCTGCCTCTGACTGAACCCCCTCACCACCACCGCTGCCTCTGTCTGAATCCCCCACCACCGCTGCCTCTGTCTGAACCCCCCACCACCACCACCCCTGCCTCTGACTGACCCCCCCCACCACCACCCTTGCCTCTGACTGAACCCACCACCACCATTGCCTCTGACTGAACCTCCCCCCACCACTACCGCTGCCCCTAACTGAATCCCCCCACCACCACTGCCTCTATCTGAACCCCCCACCACCACATCTGCCTCTAACTGAACCCCCCATCACTACATATGCCTCTGTATGAACCCCCCCCACCACCACATCTGCCTCTGACTTAACCCCCCACCACCACATCTGTCTCTGACTAAACTCCCATCACAACCACCACCACTGCCTCTGACTGAACCCCTCCCACCACCACATCTGCCTCTGACTGACCCCCCCCACCACCACCACTGCCTCTGTCTGAACCCCCCACCACCGCTGCCTCTGTCTGAACCCCCCTACCACTGCTGCCTCTGTCTGAAACCCCCTACCACTGCTGCCTCTCTCTGAACCCCCCACCACAACCAACACCACTGCCTCTGACTGAACCCCCCCACCACCACATCTGCCTCTGACTGAACCCCCCACCACAACCACCCCCACTGCCTCTGACTGAACCCCTCCACTGCTGCTTCTGACTAAACCCCCCACCACCACCACTGCTTCTGACTGAACCCCCCACCACCACCACTGTTGCCTCTGACTAAACCCCCCTATCACCACTGCTGCCTCTAAATGATCCCCCCCATCACAACATCTGCCTCTGACTGAACCCCCTCATTACCACCACCGCTGCCTCTGACTGAACCCCCCACCACCACATATGCCTCTGACTGAACCTCCCATCACCACATCTGCCTCTGTATGAACACCCCCACCACCACATCTGCCTCTGACTGAACCCCCCACCACAACCACCACCACTGCCTCTGACTAAACCCCTCCCACCACCACATCTGCCTCTGGCTGAACCCCCTCATCACCACCACTGCTGCCTCTGATTGAACCCCCCATCACCACTGCTGCCTCTGACTGATCCCCCCCACCGCCACCACTGCCTCTGTCTGAACCCCCCACCACCGCTGCCTCTGTCTGAACCCCCCACCACGCTGCCTCTGTCTGAGCCCCTCTACCACCGCTGCCTCTGACTGAACCCCCCACCACCACATATGCCTCTGACTGAACCCCCCATCACCACATCTGCCTCTGTATGAACACCCCCACCACCACATCTGCCTCTGACTGAACCCCCCACCACAACCACCACCACTGCCTCTGACTAAACCCCTCCCACCACACATCTGCCTCTGGCTGAACCCCCTCATCACCACCACCGCTGCCTCTGATTGAACCCCCCATCACCACTGCTGCCTCTGACTGATCCCCCCCACCGCCACCACTGCCTCTGTCTGAACCCCCCACCACCGCTGCCTCTGTCTGAACCCCCCACCACGCTGCCTCTGTCTGAGCCCCTCTACCACTGCTGCCTCTGTCTGAACCCCCCACCACAACCAACACCACTGCCTTTGACTGAACCCCCCCACCACCACAACTGCCTCTGACTAAACCCCCCCCCACCACAACCACCCCCACTGCCTCTGACTGAACCCCCCCACCACCACATCTGCCTCTGACTGAACCCCTACCACAACCACCCCCACTGCCTCTGACTGAACCCCTCCCACCACCACTGCTGCTTCTGACTGAACCCCCCACCACAACCAACACCACTGCCTTTGACTGAACCCCCCACCACCACATCTGCCTCTGACTGAACCCCTCACCACAACCACCCCCACTGCCTCTGACTGAACCCCTCCCACCACCACTGCTGCTTCTGACTGAACCCCCCCCCACCACCACTACTTCTGACTGAACCCCCCACCACCACCACCACCACTGCTGCCTCTGACTAAACCCCCCCATCACCACTGCTGCCTCTAAATGATCACCCCCACCACCACATCTGCCTCTGACTGAACCCCCTCATCACCACCCCTGCTGCCTATGACTGAACCCCCCCATCACCACTGCTGCCTCTGACTGAACCCCCCACCACAACCCCCACCACTGTCTCTGACTGAACCCCTCCCACCACCACCGCTGCTTCTGACTAACCCCCCCCCCCCACCACCACCACTGCTACCTCTGACTAAACCCCCTCATCACCACTGCTGCCTCTAAATGATCCCCCCCCCCACCACCACTGCCTCTGAGTGAACCCCTCCCACCACAACTGCTGCTTCTGACTGACCCTGACTGAAATTTGGGATAATATCTCTGACCAGACTTGGAGCAATGGCTGAAGAATGTTACAGTTCCCTTGTTTTTTTTTAAAAGCAATACACCACAGATCACTTTTCAGAGGGCAGTAAGCATAACTGCAAATGTGAAAGAAACTTGAAACACATCATCCATGTCACACTCACCACCAACCAGGTCACTCCCCAGCCACTAACCATATTAGACATCTCCCTTCAACTTATATCACAGGTGACCATTTCCCAACCTGCAGATCACAGACCCTACTCCAAAAGATATCACTCCCAGTTACCCCCCCCCCCCCCCCGCTGATTTATATCCCTCCATGACCACCTCACACCCCCCTGCTGACAGACCTCTCTCCCTAGTCTGTCCCCACACACCTTCTCACCTGCTGACCTGTGGATGGGGGAACCATTCCCGCATTGTTATTGTGTTCTGCCAGTGACTGTTTTGGGAAAAACCTGACAGGTTGGTTGTACTCAAGTCAATTAATAGATTGACTTGTGTATAACCAGCTAGCCCATACATAGATCAACTATAGCTGGTCTCTGCTTAATTGGCTTAATTTCAATTCATGTATGGCCCGCTTAACCACTACACAGTCCCTAAACATCCTTCTACAAACCTTTACATTTTTCCTTCTCAGATTCCTACATCCTCCTCACCTGTATATAGTGCCCACTGTCATACCCTCCACACTACTCTCCTATACAAAGTGCCCACTGTCAGGGGTCAAGTCCTGGGGAAAAAAGTGTGGGAACTCCCACCTAAGATCCACTCCCCCACCAAAAAAAAAATGATATGCTCATATGCACGAACGCTTCAAAAGTGGTATTTTTCATCCAATTTTTGTATTGTGTGTATGAAGCTTAACAATCCTCAATAAACATAAATATGGTAATTCTCTGAATAATCAGCATTCATTCAATTGTGCTTCCATGCAAATGTGAACATCATGTTCTGATCTTTATTGGGGAATGTTATTTTGTATATAGAGTGTTTATGTGGTGAGTTTACACTTTTCATTGAACAGAGTTTGGATAACACAGGGTTAAACGGAAAGGTCATAAATGAACTGCACATTATCTGGACAGAATGCTTGGGGACATAGTGATGTGTTCCTGCTTAGGAGATGTATGTTAGCTTGGGGGGCTGCAAACTCTGCAGGGCTCCAACACACACTCACTGCTATTCCAACCCTTCACATATTTCCACATAAACTTCCCTCCTGGCATTAAACTTTGCCAGGTATTGTGCTCAGCTTACCACCCCAAACTGATGTTCCTCCCTCAGCTCACCTCTCTCCCTGCATGTCCTGTGAGCAGAATAGCTGTGCTCCTCCTCTGGGTTCTCTCATCATATGGCACTGAAGATAGAGGAGGGGGGATTCAGCGGGACACACAGAGCAAGTATGCAGGAGACTGGGGGGGGGGGGGGTGAGGAGACAGGAAATCAGGAGGGGCCGGCGGGAGGAGCGCATCACGAGAGGTCTGACTAAACACAATCTCTTAGCAGCAGGGACCTGATCTACCCGTCAGCTAGCTGTGATTGACAGGTACATCGAAGTGGAAGCTGTCATGGGGCCCCCTACTGGCAATGCCTGAATGGTCAGTCCACCCCTGGTGTGAGTCACTTACTATTGCGAGCTGCGTCAGCAGCTGCTGGTGTAGCACCTGCCACACAGCTCGCATACTTCAAAGTCTTGCAGGACACATCTTCTAAAGGGAACTATGTTCCTGTTGTGGAAAAAGTACAGGAACTCCGTTCCCATGCGTTCCTGCAGGACTTGAGCCCTGCCCACTGTCATACCCTCCACACTCTTCTCCTGTACATACTGCTTACTGTCATACCCTCCACATTCCTCTCCTGTACATACTGCTCACTGTCATACCCTCCACATTCCTCTCCTGTACATGCTGCTTACTGTCATACCATCCACACTCCTCTCCTGTACATACTGCCCACTGTCATACCATCCACACTCCTCTCCTGTACATACTGCTCACTGTAATACCCTCCACATTCCTCTTCTGTACATACTGCCCACTGTCATACCCTCCACACTCCTCTCCTGTACATACTGCCAACTGTCATACCCTCCACACTCCTCTCCTGTACATACTGCCAACTATATTTCTCTCCACACTCCTCTCCTGTACATACCATGTTCATAATACCTTCCACACTCCTCTCCTGTACATACTGCCCCCATCATACCCTCCACACTCCTCTCCTGCACATACCTCCCACTTTTATACCATCCATACTCCTCCCCTATGCCTCTTACACACAAAAACAGTCTAATCCCCCCTCTATCTCTCATCCTCCCTCCCTTACCCCTCACCCCTCTCTCATCCCCTTTCTCTCTCATCCTCCCGCTCTCTGTTTAATTTAATGTGTTATAACAAAAAATTGTTTGCATTTTTCATTATAATTTTTTTTTTTATATATAAAAAGCCCCACCATAATCCTCAGCACAGGCTTATGATATTCTTAATCCGGCCCTGGGGACAGAGGGCACTGACAGGTACTATGGGCACAAGCTGTCTCTGTGTGAGGAGGGAGAACCGGCAATGAGAGATGATCTCATATGTTTACATATGAGATCATCTCTCATTGGACATTCAGATCGAGTGCTAAATGGCCGCTGTGATTGGCCATTTAGCACGCATCGCAGAAGTAAACAGGAGGATGTCCAGGGACGGGCTCCCGGCAATTGGAGTCCGCCCTGTAGCCGTCTTTCAGCTATAGCGTGGATGCCTAGTGGTTAATTAATGGGATACAAGGTACAGCAAATAGGGCAGGATCAGGAACAGAATAATGGCCAGCAGTATCTGGCAGCAAGCAAAACACTAGAGCAGGAGGCACTTAGTAGGGAAGAACCTAAACACTCCTCCACCATCAGGAGAAAACTGATTATCCACTTGCGGACCGCCCACCGGCAGGACGGCCACTATATAAACAAGGCAGATTGTCGTTCTGTAACACAGATCTTTGCTTTTCCCTAGTCAAAGCACCTCCCCTACAGTGAGTAAGCACAGGCTATGCACACAGTTAACCCTTTGATTGCCCCTGATGTTAACCCCTTCCCAGCCAGTGTCATTAGCACTGATCACTGTATTAGTGTCAATGGGCCCCAAAAAGTGTCAGTTAGGTGTCTGATTTGTCCGCCGCAATTTCACAGTCATGTTATAAGTCGCCGATCGCTGCCATTACTAGTAAAAAATAAAAAAATAAAAATAAAAATATCCCATGGTTTGTAGGCGCTAAACCTTTTGCGTAAACCAATCGATATACACTTATTGTTTTTTTTTACCAAAAATATGTAGCAGAGTACATATTGGCCTAAATTGATGAAGAAATATATGGGTATGTTTTATAGCAGAAAGTAAAAAATATTGTATTTTTTTTCAAAATTGACGCTCTTTTTTTGTTTATAGCGCAAAAAAAAAAAATAAAAGCCTGCAGAAGCGATCAAATATCACCAAAAGAAAGCTTTATTTGTGTGAAAAAAGGATAATATTGTTATTTGGGTACAGTGTCGCATGACCGCACAATTGTTAGTTAAAGTGATTGCAAAAGCTTATTTTTTTAAATAACAAACATGTTATACTTACCTGCTCTATGCAGTTGGTTTTTCACAGAGCAGCCTGGATCTTCCTCTTCTCAGGTCCCTCTTTGCTGCTCCTGGCCCCTCCCTCCTTTGAGTGCTCCTCAGCCAGCAGCTTGCTACAGGGGGCACCCAAGCCGAGTCAGAGCTCCATGTATCAATTCTGACACGCAGCCCGACCTGGCCACACCCCCTCCATCCCCTGATTGGCTGACTGAGTTTGATTGACAGCCATGGGAGCCAATGGCGCCGCTGCTCTGTCTCAGCCAATGAGGAAGAGTGTTCTGGATGGCTAAGGGGATCGTGGATATCGCTGGAGAGAGAAGACACTCAGGTAGGTAATAAGGGGGGTGCTGTGGGGGCTGCTACACACAGAAGTTTTTTTTTTTTTATCTTAATGCATAGAATTAAAGCACAAAGGAAATTCAATAAAGGTACATAATCCCAGGTAAAGAAATAAACCTAAAAATAAAGCTGTTGTAAACCTCAAACATGAAATATGAACAAAGCACATCCTTCTATAGTGTGTACTTGTCCCCTATTTAGAAAAGAAAAAAAAAACTATCAATTGCCAGTAAAATCTAAAAGCTTTGAACTCCTATTTTACATACTTTTCCCAGGTCAGCTTTATAATAGATGTGTTGATCTAATGTCAGCAGCTTACCAATCAGTAAGTAAGGCTGATTTTTTTTTGCATGCTTGTTCAGGGGACCTAAAAAAGGAGAGGACCAGTGGGACAGACAGACGGCCAGCATTTTCAGAAGGAGGTCAGCAATAGCGGCCTACACATCTCACTTAGAACAGGTTTCCTTTCCTTTTTACATTTTAAAATGTGCTACTCTTCTGATAAACAGAAGGGGGCTCTGTTGGCCTAATATGCACATTTGGCACACTAATGCAGCAAATAAATGGAATTGAAGGTGTGAAATGATGTAGGTCAACAAAGTCAGCAGCCTTCAAGTGACATATATTATTTAAAGATGCAAAATATCGTTTGCAAGATGTAAAAAAAAAAAAATAGACAAAATAAACTAATAATAGTCTTGATTGCAAATACAGGCTAGATTAATAAATCTTTTAATAGTACGTGATAAATGACACCACAACATGTCAGCACTTGGGACTCATAAAACCGCTTTTATTTACAATTATTACCAAGGGAAAAGTTAAGACAAAATGATGCTATAATCTGGGCCTTAATTGCACTTAATTAACTAAAAATTATTCAGGTAATGCTATACATCTTGGCGATGAGATGCAGATTGCAGCAGTGGTAAGCTAAAATTCATTATCAGCAAGGAGTATTAGGTCTGCTAATAGCATTGAGTCAATTTTATGAAATTCTAAAAATGTATAAGTAAGGTAAATATATTCTCCTAAAATGTCTAATTATGGTAGAAGAGAAAGGATGGAAAGGAACAGGGTTAATAGCCTAAATTCTACACAGTTTTTGGTCAGATTTGTTATCCCATTCTCCGTGATTGATTTTCTAAGTCAGAGGTAGGCAACCCCCGGCACGGGTGCCACAAGTGGCATGCAAAGCCTCTTTTGCTGACACGAGACTCCGTCCCCATCAGCAGATCAGCGCAGGGAAGTGTCAGTGAGACACAGCTTCTGATGCATTAATGCATTCTATGGGAAACATTGTTTGGTTCTCTAACTTTGCTGTAGCTGCAATCGCCAGCTCTTGTGATGGGGAAGAGATTGGGTGCAGTTCTGCTGGGGGGGGGGGGGGGGGGGGGCAGTCCCTGTTTCCAAGAAGAGAAAGACTGACTGCTAAAGCCAATAACAGTCCTGCTAGCCCCGCCCACTATCTGGAGGAAGATTACTCACTTGGTTGCCACTACCAATGTCAGAAAGAAGGGATTTCACTGTGATTTAGAATACCACAATCAGGTGACACTTTATGGAATTACTGTTGAGTAGGGATGAGCCGAATACCCCCCGTTCGCATCAGAACCTGCGAGCGGACCGAAAATTTGCGCTAATTTTAGAACCCCATTAAAGTCTATGGGACTCGAACGACCAAAATCAAAAGTGCTCATTTTAAAGGCTAATATGTAAGTTATTGTCCGAAAAAGTGCAGGGGACATGTATCAATGCAAAAAAAAGTTTAAAATAGGCAGTTTTTTCAGGAGCAGTAATTTTAATAATGCTTAAAGTGAAACAATAAAAGTGTAATATTCCTTTAAATTTCGTACCTAGGGGGTGTGTATAGTATGCCTGTAAAGGGGCGCATGTTTCCCGTGCTTAGAACAGTCCCTGCACAAAGTTTAATTTCTGCAGGAAAAAAAGTAATTTAAAAGCATTCGCGGCTATAATGAATTGTCGGCTCCCCGTAATACAGAGAACAGTCATTGAAAGTCATTGATAAAAAAAAAATGCGTGGGGGTCCCCCCAAATTCAATTACCAGGCCCTTCAGGTCTGGTATGGATATTAAGGGGAACCCTGCGTCAAATAAAAAAAATGACGTGGGGTTCCCCCTAAAAATCCATACCAGACCCTTTATCCAAGCACGCAACCTGGCAGGCCGCAGGAAAAGAGGGGGGACGAGAGAGCGCCCCCCCTCCTGAACCGTACCAGGCCACATGCCCTCAACATTGGGAGGGTGCTTTGGGGGTAGCCATGTTGATGGGGACAAGGGCCTCATCCGCACAACCCTTGCCCGGTGGTTGTGGGGGTCTGCGGGCGGGGGGCTTATCGGAATCTGGAAGCCCCCTTTAACAAGGGGACCCCTGATCCCAGCCCCCCTGTTTGAAATGGTAACGGGTACATTGTACCCCTACCATTTCACAAAGAAAGTGTAAAAAATAATTTTTTTTAAAATAAAAAAAAGATTCCAGCGGTGGTAATCCACTCTTGGTATCCTGCGATGGGTGATCTCTTCTCCGGGGTCCAGCGATGGAAGATCTCTCCTCTCCAGGTGCAGGGTCCAACGATGATGTCCAGCGCAGCGCATCCTGTCCCACAGCTACTGCTTAAAAGTAACCTTTTGACACAGTGTACAGAGGCAAGATAGAGAGATACAAAATAATATAGTTACTTTTGTATTTACTTTGTATCATTGCAAACCTTTGAAATAAAAAACGAACAAAGCGTATATAAGTATATAAGTGTACTTGCCTCAATCTACAGCACCAATTGTGGATCCTGGCTGCTCTCCTTTCCCCGCAATCAGGTGTCTGTCACCATTGACGGTTTTCTCCGAAGTGGTAATCCATGGTGACAGCTGTGCACCCCCCGCCCAACACACAGCAGGTAATTGACAGCCTTATGCCGCGTACACACGGTCGGACTTTCCGATGGCAAATGTGCGATCAGAGCTTGTTGTTGGAAATTCCGACCGCTTGTAGGCTCCATCGGACAGTTTCCGTCGCACAAAATTGGATATATGGTTCTCAAATTTTCCAACAACAAAATCCGTTCTCGTAAATTCCGATCGTGTGTAGACAATTATGATGCACAAAGTGCCACGCATGCTCAGAAGCAAGCAGAAGAGCAGCACTGGCTATTGAACTTAACTTTTCTCGGCTTGTCGTATGTGTTGTACTTCACCGCGTTCTTGACGTTAGGAATTTCCGACCAACTTTGTGTGTGTATGCAAGACAAGGTTGAGCCAACATCCGTCGGAAAAAAAACATGGGATTTTGTTGTTGGAATGTCCGATCGTGTGTATGCGGCATTAGATGTGCATATTTACCAATTGAGACTGTGTGTGTGTGTTCTATTCCTTCTACTCAGATGTCAGAATACACTCAGCTGTGACATTAGATCTCTCTCCCCTGCCTCCTGAAGGTTTTTTTTTTTATTTTTTTTATTACATTTATGCTGGGTTCACACTTATGCAAATTGGATGCGGGTTTACCACACATCCAATTCCCATGACAGGAGAGTGTGACCGTCTCTCAATAGAACTGGTTCACACATCTCCGGGGCGGCCACGTAGTACACTGCAGAAGGGTCTTGCGTGTCTTTGGCTCTGTTTCCGGTCAGAATTCAGGCAAATATTAGGACCTGATTCGCCCCTGAAATGGAGAACCGGACCCCTGTTGTGAGACCCTCCACATATAGTGTGAAACCAGCCCTAATCATAATAAAGGGCTGAGCATGAAAAAGATACACTAAGAAGTGCCAAAAAATAAATAACTCAAATCACAAAGGTAAAAAACAGAGTGACTGCCTGTGTGAAAAGAAAACACATCAAAACACAAGTGCATATAGACAGTGAACTATTAACGCATATGATAATTGCCTGTGTAAAAATAAAAATAATAATAAATAGAAAGTCCACAGTGCATGAACACACTTCAAAATAAAAAATGTCCCAATACAGTGAACAGATGTGGATTTCAAATGAAAAGTGGACACAAAAATGACTTGAACTGGATCCTCTTTCAAAGTATTCAGATCGATATAAAGAGACAGATGTATGCTTACCAAAGCGAGTGGACTCCCTGTCAACGACAGGAAAGTCAAACAAGCCTGTAGTATCCAGACACCGATGGATGAAACATCTCTGGCACGAGCCGATGTAATCCGTGGACTTCTCGCTGGGAGATGATGGAACCGGACCTCTAGGGACCCAAAGGCGGGAACTGGTACACAGCTTCAAACACAGGATCACGAACTCCAATCGGTCAGACCGGACGGCAAGCGGGGTATGGAAACTAATAGCTGAAGACCACTAGGGATGAGGTCAAGGCTCTCAAATGATGTTTTTCAAAGGCATGCGGAGAGAGGAAAAAAAAGGAGGGGAACTCCAATAGTGCAGATCAGCATGGAAGGTTTTATTGAAAGAAAACCACCAATACAAATAGTAAAAATATATAAAAGTGATCACGATTAAAGGTTAAAAGCAGTGTGGGAATAGGTAGAACCTCGCCCTACGCGTTTCGTCTTAGACAGACTTCAACTGGGGCATCTACCTGTTCCCCCACACTGCACACATATATATAGATATCCATAAAATAACAACCAATCGTCAGACGCCCATACTTAGTATTCTGAAAGTGTTGATTGGCTCTAAGGGCGTCATGTGACGGGAAGTGAAGATCAGGATGGATTGTGTGGCCAATCCGATAACGGACCGGGCCAGTCAGACAAGGTGAATGGTGGAAACAACACACATGCTCCATCTGATCTTGTAAGGCTCCTCCCAAACACATGGTCAATTTGGCGCCAAAATCTCTCACCCAATCAGCAGGACGGTGAGCAAACGTCCAATAGAGTGGGCCACTCCAAGTCAACTACAGCAATGAAGGCTTGAGCAACAACTGACCAAATCTGACTGGTCTGATGAATGGCCAATCAGAGGCAGCGTAACCCAGCATCCAATCCTGAGCAGAGAGAAATCCGGAGATGATTTGGCGCCAAAAAATAGTAACAAACATGGTGACGCCCGCTGCGTCCCTCCGTCGGAAGTGACGCAACGGGAACAGAGCAGGCATCGGTCGCCCCGGCGTATAGGGAAAGACGCCGACAGCGTCGAACTCCATCTGGACGTGATGACGTCACCCGTCTACGAGTGTCCGACATCAACCAGAGGCTCCGTCTATACGTAATGACGTCACGCGCCAACAGATGCCCGATGTCGGCCTCATCACGTGGCCGGCACGGACATAAATACACGCACTGGACATTAAAGCGACAGTGGGCCTAAAGGGGTATCTGACCAAACATGAAATCAAAAAAATATTTCATATTACCAAAAAAAGGGAAAAGATGTATTGGAAATATAAAAATATAAATACTCACTTCCCTTTTTTAGTTGGCCTCGTTATAACACCTAAGGTGAAGGTATAACACCCTGACCCCTAGTGTTAGGAAAAAGGAGAAGCAAGGATAGAGTTAGGGGACTATAGCGGTAAACGGGAAAACGAAAGAAAGTGGATAATACTTGCAACTTTTTGAATAAGAAATAATTTTTTATTTTTTTATTATTTACAAAATAGTTTATTCCTGAACAATTAAACAATGAAAATCATAAATGACAAACATTCACATATATTACAAACATGGGTATCGTGGGGTGGGTCCTAAAGTCATATCCTGACCAATGCAATGGTGGAGGCGCATAGGGTCAGGGGATGACTAGGGGACCGTGGGGATAGGCAGTAAAATATGAGCTTTAAAAAGGATCTACAAGATTTTGATAGATCCTGGGTACAAAGAGGCTGGTTGGAGAAAGCCGACCAACATGTTTCGCCACACTATGGCTTCTTCAGGGTCAGTTTGTACCGTGAAAAAGAGAGACAAGATCTGAGAAATATGGAAACACAAGAAAAAATTATTTATATAAAACAGTAAGTATGGTGAAAAAGAATAATTTATGTATCACCACATCGCCACAAAACAGCCCACCCGTCCAATATACAGCACTGCACTATGCTCAGCCCAGTAAGTTCACACCTGGAGTTTACAGAAGGCACATTCCCCAAAATGCTGGAGCAACCACCTGAGTCGCTGATGTGGCCAATTGTACTTGAGTCCCAAGTAGCAAGGAACTATCGAGGATCTATATAGAGCCTGGTAAGATAAGGTGGAAAAAAGAAAAAGAAAATAATAAATATGAAAAAAAAAATTTATATTAAAGAATATATGAATATGTACGACAAAAGATTATTATTATTTTCCTTTGCCATTAACTGGCTAAACATAACCTAAATTTAAATTGTATAAAAACTTACCAATATAACAAGGATGGAAAATATGGATGGAGCGCCAAGTAAAAACAGTCATCTGAGAGTTTTGGAAAAAGTCAGCTCTGATGAAAAAATAGCAAAAAAAGAGAGACCAGGGATAAGAATATTACTATTCTTACCCCCGGTCTCTCTTTTTTTGCTATTTTTTCATCAGAGCTGACTTTTTCCAAAACTCTCAGATGACTGTTTTTACTTGGCGCTCCATCCATATTTTCCATCCTTGTTATATTGGTAAGTTTTTATACAATTTAAATTTAGGTTATGTTTAGCCAGTTAATGGCAAAGGAAAATAATAATAATCTTTTGTCGTACATATTCATATATTCTTTAATATAAAAATTTTTTTTCATATTTATTATTTTCTTTTTCTTTTTTCCACCTTATCTTACCAGGCTCTATATAGATCCTCGATAGTTCCTTGCTACTTGGGACTCAAGTACAATTGGCCACATCAGCGACTCAGGTGGTTGCTCCAGCATTTTGGGGAATGTGCCTTCTGTAAACTCCAGGTGTGAACTTACTGGGCTGAGCATAGTGCAGTGCTGTATATTGGACGGGTGGGCTGTTTTGTGGCGATGTGGTGATACATAAATTATTCTTTTTCACCATACTTACTGTTTTATATAAATAATTTTTTCTTGTGTTTCCATATTTCTCAGATCTTGTCTCTCTTTTTCACGGTACAAACTGACCCTGAAGAAGCCATAGTGTGGCGAAACATGTTGGTCGGCTTTCTCCAACCAGCCTCTTTGTACCCAGGATCTATCAAAATCTTGTAGATCCTTTTTAAAGCTCATATTTTACTGCCTATCCCCACTGTCCCCTAGCCATCCCCTGACCCTATGCGCCTCCACCATTGCATTGGTCAGGATATGACTTTAGGACCCACCCCACGATACCCATGTTTGTAATATATGTGAATGTTTGTCATTTATGATTTTCATTGTTTAATTGTTCAGGAATAAACTATTTTGTAAATAATAAAAAAATAAAAAATGATTTCTTATTCAAAAAGTTGCAAGTATTATCCACTTTCTTTCGTTTTCCCGTTTACCGCTATAGTCCCCTAACTCTATCCTTGCTTCTCCTTTTACCATACAATCCGGGACGAGGTATAACCGCCACCCGAGCTATCCAAGCCTCCCTCTCCACCCTAGTGTTAGGAGGTATGAACAGCAAGTCACAGAAAAATAAAATGAACACAGCAAGACCAAAATCAACAATACACAGTAAGGAACACGGGCCAGCGCCATCATGTGGTTATAACCCATAGTACATTCCACAATAAGTATTCTTTCTATGCAGATTGTGCCAAACAAGCAAAATGAGCCCTCAATATAGCATGATGGTGTACATAAACCTTTCTATGCTTACACAGTTATATGATACATAACAAATACCAGATGTAAATGAATACATGAACGGGACTGAAACAGCTCTAGGGAAAAATTGAAGGTGGGTCAAATGGAAAGAATAGACTCAGGATAAATTGATAAATGAATTTATATCCCACTCGTCATTTAACCCAAATGGCGAGTAGGTGCGGAGCTCATAAATCCAATAGGTTTCTAGACGGGATACCCCGCGTAGGCGGGATTCACCTCTCCAATGGGGAATAAACTGATCTATGATCAGAAATTGTGTTCCAATGGGATTACGATCATGGGTCTCTAAATAGTGGCGAGGGACACTGTGGTTGGTTTTCCCCTTTTTAATATTATTTATATGCTCGTTGACACGAACAGAGAAGGTCCTAATTGTGCGCCCAATATATTGTTTCTTGCAAGGGCAAGTAAGAAGGTAAACAATATATTGGGTCGCACAAGTCGTAAACCGCTGCATGGGATAGATACGCAAAGTAATAGAAGATTGAAAAGTATCACTCTTTCGCCTCCCGCAAACATTGTGCAAACAAACATTGCACTTGCGGCAGGGAAAGTAGCCCTTGCACTGAAAGAAAAAAGAGGGCCTTTTGGGGGGATCGATAACATTAGGGGCAACTTGACCTTGGATGGATCTAGCGCCCCTAAAAATAACACCAGCCGTCTCTGGGAGTGCTGGGCCCAAAACTTTATCGTTCTGGAGTACTCCCCAATGTCTCTTCACAATCTCTCTGATTTGTCTTGACTGTGTGGAGAAGGTGGTAAAGAGAGACCACTTGAACTTATCATCAGTGGGCTTTTTGGGCTTTACCTCGAGTAGAGTTTTGCGATCTATTTGTTGGATGCGGTCTATTTCAACATCAAGATCCTCAGATTTATAGCCTTTCTCTAGGAAGCGTTGTTTCAAAACAACCGCCTGTTTAAAGAAATCATCCACCTTAGTACAGTTCCTCCGTAGACGGAGGAACTGACTGCGTGGTACTGATCGGAGCCATTGGGGATGGTGACAGCTGTCGACCGGAATGTAACCATTCCGGTCAGTAGGTTTGAAATATGTAACAAATTCCAAACTATGGTCAGTCACCTTAATCTCGAGGTCCAGGAAGCTAACCCGAGTGGTACTAGCCTCATGACTGAGACGAATACCTCTATCATTGGAATTGAGATGGACAATGAAGGCATCTAAGGATTCACGGCTGCCCCTCCAAAGGAGGAGGATGTCGTCTATGTACCTCGCCCAGAAAACTAATTCTGGTCTCTTGAGGGCATAGACGACATCCTCCTCCCATTTGGCCATAAACAAATTTGCAAGACTGGGGGCAAACTTGGCCCCCATAGCCACCCCACACGTCTGCAAATAAAACTTGTCCTGGAACCAAAAATAATTGTGCTGTGCCGCGAACCTCAGAAGATTCATAATGAAATTCCGCTGCAGGGGGGATATACGGATATCCCTGGACAGATAGTATTCAACTGCCTCAAATCCCAAAATATGTGGAATGCACGTATAAAGTGCAGCCACATCGGCTGTTACCAATATCATATCATCTTGATATACAATGGATTCTAACTTCCTGATGGTATCTCCGGTGTCTTTCAAAAAGGAGGGAACCAGTCTCACTAAGGGCTGAAGATAAAAATCCACATACTTCCCTATCCTCGCTGTAACAGAATCTATCCCTTGTGCGACCCAATATATTGTTTACCTTCTTACTTGCCCTTGCAAGAAACAATATATTGGGCGCACAATTAGGACCTTCTCTGTTCGTGTCAACGAGCATATAAATAATATTAAAAAGGGGAAAACCAACCACAGTGTCCCTCGCCACTATTTAGAGACCCATGATCGTAATTCCATTGGAACACAATTTCTGATCATAGATCAGTTTATTCCCCATTGGAGAGGTGAATCCCGCCTACGCGGGGTATCCCGTCTAGAAACCTATTGGATTTATGAGCTCCGCACCTACTCGCCATTTGGGTTAAATGTCGAGTGGGATATAAATTCATTTATCAATTTATCCTGAGTCTATTCTTTCCATTTGACCCACCTTCAATTTTTCGCTAGAGTTGTTTCAGTCCCGTTCATGTATTCATTTACATCTGGTATTTGTTATGTATCATATAACTGTGTAAGCATAGAAAGGTTTATGTACACCATCATGCTATATTGAGGGCTCATTTTGCTTGTTTGGCACAATCTGCATAGAAAGAATACTTATTGTGGAATGTACTATGGGTTATAACCACATGATGGCGCTGGCCCGTGTTCCTTACTGTGTATTGTTGATTTTGGTCTTGCTGTGTTCATTTTATTTTTCTGTGACTTGCTGTTCATACCTCCTAACACTAGGGGTCAGGGTGTTATACCTTCACCTTAGGTGTTATAACGAGGCCAACTAAAAAAGGGAAGTGAGTATTTATATTTTTATATTTCCAATACATCTTTTCCCTTTTTTTGGTAATATGAAATATTTTTTTGATTTCATGTTTGGTCAGATACCCCTTTAGGCCCACTGTCGCTTTAATGTCCAGTGCGTGTATTTATGTCCGTGCCGGCCACGTGATGAGGCCGACATCGGGCATCTGTTGGCGCGTGACGTCATTACGTATAGACGGAGCCTCTGGTTGATGTCGGACACTCGTAGACGGGTGACGTCATCACGTCCAGATGGAGTTCGGTGCTGTCGGCGTCTTTCCCTATACGCCGGGGCGACCGATGCCTGCTCTGTTCCCGTTGCGTCACTTCCGACGGAGGGACGCAGCGGGCGTCACCATGTTTGTTACTATTTTTTGGCGCCAAATCATCTCCGGATTTCTCTCCGCTCAGGATTGGATGCTGGGTTACGCTGCCTCTGATTGGCCATTCATCAGACCAGTCAGATTTGGTCAGTTGTTGCTCAAGCCTTCATTGCTGTAGTTGACTTGGAGTGGCCCACTCTATTGGACGTTTGCTCACCGTCCTGCTGATTGGGTGAGAGATTTTGGCGCCAAATTGACCATGTGTTTGGGAGGAGCCTTACAAGATCAGATGGAGCATGTGTGTTGTTTCCACCATTCACCTTGTCTGACTGGCCCGGTCCGTTATCGGATTGGCCACACAATCCATCCTGATCTTCACTTCCCGTCACATGACGCCCTTAGAGCCAATCAACACTTTCAGAATACTAAGTATGGGCGTCTGACGATTGGTTGTTATTTTATGGATATCTATATATATGTGTGCAGTGTGGGGGAACAGGTAGATGCCCCAGTTGAAGTCTGTCTAAGACGAAACGCGTAGGGCGAGGTTCTACCTTTTCCCACACTGCTTTTAACCTTTAATCGTGATCACTTTTATATATTTTTACTATTTGTATTGGTGGTTTTCTTTCAATAAAACCTTCCATGCTGATCTGCACTATTGGAGTTCCCCTCCTTTTTTTTCCTCTCTCCGCATGCCTTTGAAAAACATCATTTGAGAGCCTTGACCTCATCCCTAGTGGTCTTCGGCTATTAGTTTCCATACCCCGCTTGCCGTCCGGTCTGACCGATTGGAGTTCGTGATCCTGTGTTTGAAGCTGTGTACCAGTTCCCGCCTTTGGGTCCCTAGAGGTCCGGTTCCATCATCTCCCAGCGAGAAGTCCACGGATTACATCGGCTCGTGCCAGAGATGTTTCATCCATCGGTGTCTGGATACTACAGGCTTGTTTGACTTTCCTGTCGTTGACAGGGAGTCCACTCGCTTTGGTAAGCATACATCTGTCTCTTTATATCGATCTGAATACTTTGAAAGAGGATCCAGTTCAAGTCATTTTTGTGTCCACTTTTCATTTGAAATCCACATCTGTTCACTGTATTGGGACATTTTTTATTTTGAAGTGTGTTCATGCACTGTGGACTTTCTATTTATTATTATTTTTATTTTTACACAGGCAATTATCATATGCGTTAATAGTTCACTGTCTATATGCACTTGTGTTTTGATGTGTTTTCTTTTCACACAGGCAGTCACTCTGTTTTTTACCTTTGTGATTTGAGTAATTTATTTTTTGGCACTTCTTTAGTGTATCTTTTTCATGCTCAGCGCTACATTTTTCACTTCCACCATTGATAGAATTTTCGTCACATTTATATGTAGCTGCTTGGGGTTACACCTGTTTTTTCAGTTATTCACTAAAGTTTAGCGCGATATTGTTCTCCCTAATCACTAATCATAATAAACCCTTTAGTTTATTCTAATCAGCCTGAATAACTTCTTCTTTTCCTCCTCTACTAAGATTGGGTTCACACCTATGTGAATTGGATGCAAATTTCCCCACATCCAATTCGCATGACAGGAGACTGACCAGCTCTCAATGGAGCCAGTTCACACAGCTCCGGGGTGGCTGTGGAGCACACTGCAGAAGGGACCTGTGCGTCTGGCTCCATTTCAGGTCCCAATTCAGGCGAAAATTCTGACCTAATTCGGACCTAAAACAATGAACAGGGACGAACCAGACCCCCTGGTAATAAACACAACTATTTCTGACCTATTCCCGATACGCAGAGGCACCAGACAGGGGTGCCCTCTGTTGCCACTACTATTTGCGCTGGTGATAGAGCCACTGGCAGTGCTGATCAGGTATAGTGGGGCGGTAGTGGGACTGACGGTTGGGGGCCTGGAAGAAAAGGTGTCCTTATATGTGGACGACATGCTATTATATTTGGCGGACCCCCAATTGTCACTCCCTACTAGCGCTTTGGGCACTTTTCTGGCTTCCAGGTAAACTGAGACAAATCCCTATAGTTTATACTAGACCAATCCACTCCCATTACTCTACCACCTTCGTGCCCTTTGCAGATTGTTCACACCTTTCGCCACTTAGGTATTGAGATACAGCGGCCATACCTCAAAATTAATTTAGATCCACTCATCAGTAGAATGAGGACCACTTAGGACTTGGGCATCTTCCCCTGACACTGCTAGGTAGAATAAATATTTTTAAAATTATCTTTTTACCACTATTTTTATATATTCCGAGTAACTACCCAATATACATTCCCAAAGGCAAATTCTAAGAAATTGACACGATTCTGACTAAATAAATTTGGGTGGAGGGGTAGCCAGGGGTAGCCAGGATAGCAAAAGACACGCTACAACTACCAATCTTGGAGGGAGGACTGGCACTCCCTTCCTCCAAACCTATTATGTAGCCTCACAATTGGCCCATGCCCATTAGTGGTTCTACCCAGAGGAAAACAATGTGGCTACAGCATTGGAAGCAGCCATCTTCACCTCCTATGAACCTCTCCAGAATCTAGTACACCGCCTATCCACTAGGGGACGGGAGGGTACGAAGGTTCTATGTATGACCCTATGGGTATTCAAGCTTTCAAAACTACTACCATCCACTACGCACACTACATATTCACCTAACGCTTCACTATGGGGCAACCCAAGCCTATCAGAATTCTTCTGCAGAACGGACAGTGGGTTCTGGTTCAAGAGAGGGGTTAGATATCCCATTTATTTATAGTAAATACTTTTCGATCCTTTGCTGACTTTCGCAGGGATTATGGCCTTCCTCCTAGGCCTATTTCCAATATTTACAGATGCGCCATACCGATTATACACAATTTGGCCTTCGAAACATCGATATCCAACCCTCCCCACTCGAAAGTCTATTAACTGACCCGTCTCACGCTAAGCTCATTACCACATATTACAGAACTCTTCTTCACACCACGACAACTAGGATTAGCACCACTAAACCTAAATGGCATTCTGACATACCGGAGCTGACGGAGGACATTTGGCAGGAAGTGCTCCCCCTCCAGGTATTGTCAGTGATATCCTCCTGAGATAAAGTCATCCAAACTAAATTACTATACAAGTCCTACTTTACTCCTTGTCTAATTTATAGGTTAAAGAGATTACCCTCTGCAACATGTTCCCGATATGGCATGGCTGATGGCACTTTTTTTTCATTTAATGTGGGAATGCCCACCGATTAGGAAATTTTGATCAGGGGTTACGGCACTTATTAGCTCCCTCACTCATTTGCCTAACATCTGTAACCCCTTGAGATGCCTATTAGGATATATAGATGATGAAGGGATATCTAATAATGTACAAACCTTTCTACGAATTGTCCTGTTTTATGCAAAGAAAACGATAACTATGCATTGGAAATCCCAATCCTCACCTACTATAGCCTTTTAGCTCAATATAGTCAATCAAGCTATACCTCAATACAAACTAACATATGAGGCCAGAGGATGCCCAAAAAAATGTCATAAGATTTGGAATCCTTGGGTTAGCTCCGATCGCATGATACCACCTGCCCCTTGAGTTCTCAAAAAATATTAATCTCTGTTGTCATACAGGAATTTAGAAGGTAACAATGAAGATCCTTTATTGATCTGTACTTACTAACTGGTACCATGTAAATGTATTTCATTGATGATTGAGCACTGTTTGCTCCAATAATGCTACATATGCTTTAGTGTATTTGTTTGTTTGTATGTAAACAATAAAAAAATTATACCTTTAAAAAAAAAAAAAAAAAAGGGGGAACAGATAAGGGATGTCCTTGCCAAACACTGGGGAATTCTAACTAAATCCCCAGCTCTGGTGGACATTGTAGGTTCACGTCCACAATTAGTTACACAAAGGGCCCGCAATCTGAAGGACACTTTGGTCCATTCGGAATATACAAGGAAAAGGACTACAAATTGGTTAACTGATTTACCTCCCCATGTATGCCTGTGGCCATTGTCAAATATGCAAATTTGTTGACAGGTCTGCTGTGTTCAGCGATGCGGACCGTTCTGTCGAGTTTCAAATTAAAACTTTATTAACTGCTTGACCTCCAGAGTAATCTATATGTTGGCGTGTCCATGCAAGAAGTATTACATAGGGAAGACTAAAAGACAGCTTTGGATACACATCGGTGAACACATTAGAAGCATTAAGAATGTGAACAAGGAAGAGAGTAAGGAGAAGAAGGAGAATATGACCCCATTAGTGGCACATTTTGCTGACTTTAATGGGGGTAGATTGGACGGTTTAAAAGTCAAGGGCATATATAAACTGAATCTGCAACCGTGAAGAGGTGAATTTAATACCATATTGCTCCAAAAAGAAAAAAATTGGATTTTCAGGCTTAATATCCTTGCCCCTTCCAGTCTAAACACTGGATGCAATTACTAGCCCTTTCTTGAACGATAGGCAAGGTAGCCCCAGCCCAATTTTTATGATAAAATACAAAATGTTTAAGAGTCAGTGTGATGCTGGAAATTATTTTGAACTATATATATATATATATATATATATATATATATATATATATATCTTTTATCTATATTACTATATTATCTATATCATATAGTATGCTATAGTAGAGCCCTATAAGTGGGAATGAAAGTGGAAGTGAAACCAGACACCAGTATGTTAAAATAGAGCCCTATAAGTGGCGCCAGGCACCAATTAGAATATAGGGCCCTGTAAATGCAGCCCAATTAAAAGAGTCCAGTGTATGGAAGGGTAGTGAACAAAGTGGTGAATGGGTGTGAACACCTGTTCACACCCATTCACCACTTTGTTCACTCACCTTCCTTACACTACTCTAGCATACTATATGAGCCCGTTATTATATAGATAATTAATGATAATTACTACACTGGTGATTTCTAAAGTCCCCCTTGCCAGTGGATACATTTCCTTAACTCAACCTGTTGTGGGGGTGCCGATGCACCACACATGCATAATTATATGAGCTACCTTCTTACTATTCGTACCATTTCCTTGATAGATCCTACCCTCTGTGTTTGGTTCATACCTTGCTCTCCCCCCCAATCGCCGGGTGAGACTGTGCCTGGGTGTGCTCACTACAACCTGACCGTGCTTGAGCTGGGTAAGAGATCTATGTACATAAATGAATTCCTCTCCAATGCATCTATGATGCTTCTTTGTATATGTATTATGATGTACTGTGATATATGATATATCTGTGAATTTGTTTTTCAGATGTATATATGTTCTGAAGAAGCCACTATGTGGCGAAACTAGTCAAAATGAAATATTGAAATCATCCACTATATGTACGGTTTTTAGTATATATGTTGTGTTTAGATTTTGCTTTTTGTCTGTTGTGTTTTGTAATAAACTGATAAAAAACTTTTATATCTGCCTCACATTGTGATCTAACTTATCGCACCGAGTACCGCTATAGTCCACTAGCTCCCCTCTCTTCTTTTGGTCCTCTGGGTTGGGAACCAGATTACCAAAAAATCTTTCCATTTAAATTTTGGATGATGGTACGATATTTATAATCTAACCTTGTATATTCCTTGTGGATAGGCCCCACATTTTTCTATCTATAAGATTGACTTGACTAAGTAAAAATTCCTAGCTTACATGCTGGAATCTTGGTGCTGCACTCTTTTTCTTTTAGTCCTTCCGTGCCTTCAATGCTCAAATAAGTTTATTATTATTATTATACAGGATTTATATAGCACCAACAGGTTGTGCAGCGCTTTACAACATAAGGGCAGACAGTACAGTTACAATACAATTCAATACAGGAGGAATCAGAGGGCACTGCTCGTTAGAGCTTACAATCTAGAACGGAGGGCCAAGTGAAACAAAAATTAATAACTATGTGGGATGAGCTGATGGAGAAAATAGACATACGGTTGTTAGGTGGGGGAAGGTTAGGATTCTCTGAAGAGGAGGATTTTCAGGGATCGTATAAAAGCTAATAGAGTAGGAGATAATCGGACAGATTGTGGTAACGAGTTCCATAGGATTAGAGAGGCTCTGGAAAAGTCATGGAGGCAAGCATGGAAGGAGGTGACGAGGGAGCTAGAGAGCAGGAAGTCTTGAGAGGAACGAAGAGAACGATTAGGTTGGTATTTTAAGACTAGGCTAGTGATGTAGTGGATGGCTTTGTAAGTAGTTGTCAGAATTTTGAATTTCATTTGTTTGGTGAGCGGAAGCCAGTGGAGGGATTGACAGAGAGGTGTAGCAGATACTGAGTGGTTGTTAAGGTGGATGAGTCTGGCAGCAGCATTCATGATGGATTGAAGGAGGGATAGACTATGTAGAGGTAAGCCAGTGAGAAGGGAGTTACATAGTTACATAGTAGGCGAGGTTGAAAAAAGACCATCAAGTCCAACCTATGAGTGTGATTTTATGTCAGTATTACATTGTATATCCCTGTATGTTGTGGTCCTTCAGGTGCTTATCTAATAGTTTTTTGAAATTATCGATGCTCCCCGCTGAAACCACTGCCTGTGGAAGGGAATTCCACATCCTAACCGCTCTTACAGTAAAGAACCCTCTACGCAGTTTAAGGCTAAACCGTTTTTCTTCTAATTTTAGTGAATGGCTGCGTGTCTTATTAAATTCCCTTACGCAGAAAAGTTTTATCCCTATTGTGGGATCACTAGTACGGTATTTGTACATCCCCTCTCAAGCGTCTCTTCTCCAGAGAGAATAAGTTCAGTGCTTGTAAACTTTTCTTATAACTAATGTCCTCCAGACCCTTTATTTGTTTTGTTGCCCTTCTCTGGACTCTCTCCAGTTCCAGCACAGCCTTCCTGAGAACTGGTGCCCAGAACTGGACAATATACTCCAGGTGCAGCCGGACCAGAGTCTTGTAGAGTGGGAGAATTATCGTTTTATCTCTGGAGTTAATCCCCTTTTTAATGCATGCCAATATTCTGTTTGCTTTGCTTACAGCAGCTTGGCATTGCATGCCATTGCTGAGCCTATCATCTACTAGGACCCCCAGGTCCTTTTCCATCCTAGATTCCCCCACAGGTTCTCCCCCCAGTGAGTAGCTTGCATTCATATTTTTGCCACCCAAAATGCATTATTTAAAATTTTTCCACATTAAACTTTATTTGCCATGTAGTTGCCTACTCCATTGATTTGTTCTTGCAAGGTTTCCACATCCTGTGGAGAACTTAGTGCCCTGCTTAGCTTAGTATCCTCCGCAAATACAGAGATTGAACTGTTTATCCCATCCTCCAGGTCGATTATGAATAAATTAAATAGGATTGGTCCCAGGTTGCAGTAGTCGAGGCGAGAGATGACCAGGGAGTGGTTTAAGAGCTCTGTTTGCGGAGGTTGAGGTGGCAAGATTTGGAATGTGATTGGACGTGGGACTTAAAGGAGAGTTCAGAGTCCAGGACTATACCTAGGACATTCGCGGGGGTGGCTGGTGTCGGTCCTCCACACTGTTATGTGCAGGGACACTATGATATAAATGATAGTGCACTGTAAAGGGGATATAAAGGGGAATGCACTGTAAAGGGGCACTGTAATGATTACAGTACCCCTTTACAGTGCAGTCCCCTTTATATTACAGTGTCCCAGTCCTATTGTGGCCATACAATGCTAGTACTGTCGGTCTCCTATTGTGCCCACACTGCCCAGTGACACTGACCTTCTCTCTCTGGTGGCCCTGGACAGCATGGCGCTCTCTTTCTGGTGGTGTGGGTACAGCGTGGCTCTCTCTGGTGGTACGGTACAGTGTGGCTCTCGTGGCTCTTTGGTGGTGCAGGTACAGTGTGTGTGTCTCTCTCTCTGATGGTGTGGTGCAGCGTGGCTCTCTCTCTGGTGGTGCGGTGCAGCATGGCTCTCTCTCTGGTGGTGTGGTGCAGCGTGGCTCTCTCTGGTGGTGGGGTGCAGCGTGGCTCTCTCTGGTGGTGCGGTACAGCGTGGCTCTCTCTCTCTGGTGGTGCGGTACAGTGTGACTCTCTCTCTCTGATGGTGCGGGTACAGTGTGGCTCTCTATGGTGGTGCGGGTACAGCGTGGCTCTCTATGGTGGTGCGGGTACAGCGAGGCGCTCTGGTGGTGCGGGTACAGCATGGCGCTCTGGTGGTGTGGGTACAGCGTGGCTCTCATGGCTCTCTCTTGTGGTGCAGGTACAGCGTGGCTCTCTGGTGGTGCGGGTACAGCATGGCGATCTGGTGGTGCGGGTACAGCATGGCACTCTGGTGGTGCGGGTACAGCGTGGCTCTCATGGCTTTCTCTGGTGGTGCGGGTACAGCGTGGCACTCATGGCTCTCTGGTGGTGCGGGTACAGCGTGGCGCTCTCTCTCTCTGGTGGTGTGGGTACAGCGTGGCTCTATCTGGTGGTGCTGGGGCTATTAGTTCCCCCAGCACATTCCTCTTTCTTTTTCCATGTATCCTGTAGTACCTGCTTGTTCTGGGTTTTCCCTTTTCCCCCCAACAGAGTGCATGCTGGGGACAGTTCGCATCTCCCTGCTGAGATCAATTGGGCCTCCTATCTCTGGGACTACATTTTCCATGATGCCCCACTAGTTTTTTTTCTCATGAGAAGGGGGGGGGGGGCATCCTGACAGTGCCCGGAGGAGGAGGCGGCGGAGGAGCAGTCCATAGGGGCAGAGAGCAGAACTGTCAGCGTGGCTCTGAGGCTGAGCTGTGTGTGAGCTCAGCCCATGCAGCTGCTAGTTCCGCTGGAGAAGGCACAGGCACGTCCGCATAGCGGTAGGCGAACGGCGGCCATGGCCTGTGTTAACCCTGTCCAGGCCACGGTCGCCGCTTACCTCCTGCTGTGCGGCCTGATCATCAACAGGCCACAGAACGGGCGGCCCCAGCCCACCGGGCAAATTCCCGGTCTGCCCTATGGCCAATCCGGGCCTGCTAGTAGCAATACACACACTCTAATATCCCGTACGGAATCCTTAATGTTTATTAGGTAGCAAGAACTATCTGACAATACCAACGGAGTGTGTCACAAATTTTCAACATGTGATGTTAACACCCTCAGAACCTGCTACATACCAACAGGAAATTAAAATTTCAGTATGAGTGTAGGACACATGTACATGGTGTGATGTGTGGTGTAGCTGCAACATTTTTAGACAACGTTGTCTTTTTTAACCAAGCCTAGGTGTTGGTGGTGTTTTTTACCCAGTTTTGTTTTGTTTTTTGTAATTTCTCTATGTGTAATAAAATCCCTTGCTTAAGCTACATAGGCTGTTTGTAACTCCTTTTTAAGGGGTCTTTTTTTTAAGTCAGCAGCTACAAACACTGTAGCTGCTGACTTTTAATAAGGACACTTACCTGTCCAGCGAGCCCGCGATGTCGCCCCCCCCCCCCCCCAAGGCCGATCCACTGCCCGTTTCCTACTGCGCATGCGCGAGTCGTGCAGCGCTTTGTGAATGGCCCCGTTGTTTTCTGGCACACACACATGTCCCAGAAGGCAACGGGGCCGCTCGTCAAAGAGGAGGAAGTGCCGCAGAATAGGAAGAGGCAGATTAGGAAGACTGCCTAGCAACAGGGGTTTCTAGTAAGTAAACATTTTTTTTTTTTTTTTTTACATTTTTTTTAAGAATATTAATGCTATTTTTAGGGTCGCCCTCCACTTTAATGTCTTTTGTTGTATGCTTTTTTGAGTTATGTAGACAGCACCAATATTGGTGAGCAATCTAAGGGACGCGAGTGGATGGCATCCACTTTTTAAAAGCCCCTCTAATGTAACTTATTGCACTAAAATAAAATGTGTAGCGGAGCATCCTAGAGAAAGCCGGGAAAAGTCCTGTTCGGGGTTTATATGTCTCCCAAGCTCCTCTCATACATGTTCAGGGATCTCTGATCCATGGTCCAGTTTAGATCTGGTGGATCTCGTTGAAAGGTACTTTGCTGCAGACAGCCTGGTCACCAACCCTACAGTCGCACAGACTTTCCACCCAAAGCCACAGTCTCCCCAGGCAACCAGTAAGACTGTTCCAGGGGAAGTGGGTGGTAAGCATGGCAAAGATAGGATATAGATAGGGGGGGGGGGGATTTTTGGTGCCAGGACTGAAGTTTGGCATCCAAAACAAGGGAAGCCACTGCCTGTCAGCAAACCAAACTGGGGCAACATCAGGTGTTTTCGTTGCCAGGAACTGGGACATGTTGCAGAAAACTGTCCATTGACAGATGAACCCATGCAGTGTGACATATCTATTAGAAGGCAGTCTATATTTGCTGCTGTTTCATGCGCTGCAGCACCAAGTGTAGGAAAACACATGTGCCAAATGACTGTTAATAATAAGCCTATTATGGCCTTGCTGGACTCTGGAAGTCTAGTGACTGGTTAAAGCTGAGATAGTTGAAACTGTGAATTTTCATGAAAAAACAGTTGCTCTGATCTGTGTACATGGGGAGTATCCTATAGCCACTGTTAACTTTAAAACTGACTTAGGTACAGTGACATATCTGGTCGGACTTGCGCACCACTTGATACACAAGGCCATCATTGGTAGGGACTTTCCTACATTTTGGGAACTGTCGGATCTTCCCGACTCGGTCACAGTAACTGACTCAGTGGCAGAGCCAGAATTCTAGGCCAGCACCAACAATGGGGGTTCAGGAGACTCCTCTTTGGGTTCCCTGGGTTTTCCTTTCTCAGTTATGGCAGGAGAACTGGAGGAGCCTGAGGAAGTTCCCACAGCCAGTGAAGGTGGACAGCCGTCTGCTGACTCTGCGCCTACGTTGGAGTTTGCTGACCTTAATATGAACAAGAAAAACGTTGGTACCGAGCAGAGAAAAGACCCTACCCTTGCCAGAGCCTGGGAAAATGTAGTAGTGATTAATGATGTACCTGTCGAACCAGGGGACAGGCCCTGTTATCCTTATTTCAGCAGCAATGAGGATTTACTGTATTGTGTTATAAAAAGAATGATAACGTTGTTGAACAGTTGGACGCCCCTAAGCCATACAGAAGGGTGGTATTGGAACTTGCCCATGGGCACTTGCTAGGAGGTCATTTAGGGGTTGAGCAAACCACTGAAGGGGTGTTGCCCAGGTTTTACTGGCCCTGGATACAGAAAGATATTGAGAATTATTGTCAATCCTGTCCTGTGTCAAATGTCAGCCCCACTACCCCACTTCCGAAGTCCTTTAGTGCCCTTACCCATTATTGAAGTGCCCTTTGAGAGGATCGCCATGGACCTTGTGGGTCCACTCCCTAAGTCTCAGCATATTCTTGTAATCATGGATTATGCTACCCGTTACCCCGAAGCAGTTCCCTTACGCATTGCTAAAAACATTGCCAAAGAGCTGTTCATGGTGTTCAGTCGTGTTGGGATCCCTAAGGAAGTCCTTACAGACCAGGGCACCCCATTTATGTCACAAATAACTAGGGAAATGTGCAAGTTATTTAAGGTGATGCAGTTGCGAACCTCCATGTACCACCCTCAAACTGATGGCTTGGTGGTACGCTTCAATAAAACATTAAAGAGTATGTTAAAAAAGGTTGTTGACAAGGATGGGAAAGACTGGGACTTCCTGATTCCGTACTTTTTTTTTTATATAATCTTTATTTATACGAACATTTTCAAACAGAAGTACAAACAGAAGACAGACACATAAATCAAACTATAAAACAAAAGAAATAGGTCCAAATGATCCGCAGTGTCGAGCTACCAACTCGGATGCTTGCATATTTCGTCCAGGCTTGTGCCCATTAGGTTGGCCAACATTTGCAGAGTGGGGGACAAACATGTCAGTCACTTAAACATAGGTACCTATGAATCAATACTCCAATAATTTGTTTCCAGCCCTGCCATTGGGTCTATATAAAAAAAAAACAGGTGCTAGCTCAGCCGAGTTTGAGAAATGTAAACATAGCTGACCGGCTTACATTTAATTTAAGGAGCCGGTCACTTGGGGGACATACATAGAATAGACTTAAGAAGAAAAGAAAGAAAGTCATACTGCACTCATCAGTTTTGTAGTGGTAAACCTACAGACATTATTTCAAGTATTTCTAGCTTATCCGTTGTTGGACTTGCATTTAAGGTGGTAGCTGCACCCCTCCTGTCTGAGGGGCATCACTTGGCGGCCTAACCCCGTCAACATAGTTTAACCACGTGGCCCATATCACATACCGTTTGTCGTATCTGTCTTTGCACTTTGCCATCCACTCCTCTGCCGTTTTAATGTTGTTAACCAATCGGATCCAATCCGTTCGGTTAGGGGTCTGACTGCTTTTCCAGTGAATTGGGATCAGTCTTCTGGCTGCATTCAAAAGATGCGGTAGCACCGACTTCCGGTAGAGGTTGAGAGGAATGGTGGGGAAGTGCAGGAGAAAGGTTCTCAGGGAATCTGGGAGGTCCACATCCAGTATGTGACGTATTTGGTCCCTAATGTCTTGCCAGTAAGGCCTCAGCTTGGGGCATTCCCACCATATATGTAGGAAAGAGCCTTTCTGCCCACATTCCCGCCAGCACATATCAGAGGAATTTGGGAATATTTTGGCAAGTTTGGTGGGCACCCTGTACCATCTAGACAACACTTTAAACCAGTTTTCTTGCATTTTTGTGTCTACAGAGGTGGTGTGTGTGAGACGGTACAGGTGGTCCAGCTGCATATCAGTAAATTCACAATCCAAGTCCCTTTCCCATTCTCTAATATATGTGGGCTTCTCTAGGGGGGTCCGGTTTAGTAAGAGCTCATAGAGGACGGAAATGGCATGGGGAATCGGGCTAGTAGACATGCACAGCTTCTCAAAGGGGGTGGAGGAAGTGGGGGAGCGTATGGTCTGTTGCAGACCCTGTGCAAAGTGCTGAAGCTGTCCATGTCTCCACCCGTCTAAAGGGAAATCACCATATTGGTGCTCGAAGATCCTCTAATTGGATCAGTCCCTGATCCTGAAAGAACCGGCCACATCTAACTTCTCCGTCCGCCGTCCAAGTGCGGAGGAAGGACATATGTTCCCCAGGGGTAAACCACGGGAACCCCCCCAAGGGTGCAAGTGGTGAGAATTGGGGGGCCAATTGGCCTGTGTTATTCAATGTGTCCCACAATTTTAAGGTGTGAATGGTCAGCGGGGAGACAAACCTTGATAGGCCTCTATGTGTCTGGGGTATCCAGGGGGCATGTGAGAGATTGCGCCCTGCCAAGTATTTTTCTAGTGGGACCCACACCTTAGTGCATACCCCATGGTGCCAATCCAATATCCGCTGCAGGGCAATCACCTCATAATATTTCCGCAGGTCTGGGACCCCCAGGCCCCCCATCCGCTTAGGTCTTTGTAAGGTACGAAGTGCCAATCGTCGGCTTCGTCCCTGCCAAATGTATTTTAGGAACTGTTGAGGCTCGAAAAAAAGGACCCGGGCAGGAAAATAGGCACCATCTGTAAATAAAATAAAATGCGAGGCAACGCCAAGGAGAACCCTTCCCATAAAACATAAGGAGCATAGTCACACTAAAGGTGTGCCAGCTCCAAGCATTATTACCGCAGCAGCAATGTATAAAGTGAAAGCGTCCCATAAAAATCAAAAGGGGGCCCTGTAAACTAAAACACGTGTTATAACCCTAGTTCAGTGGGACCCTTCAGGCTCCCCTCTGGGAGGGAGAGTGTGGGGAATGGGAGATGTCCCGATGGGGATCTTCATCAGCTCTTTGCCTGTTCCGTCCTCTGCGTCGTGAGGTGCGCCATGGCTGTGGGCGATTTGGTAGCGGGATCACCGGGGCGGATCTCCAATTAGGGATGTCAATGGACGGTAGGCCCAGTTGCTTCAGGAACTTTGGTAGTTCTTCTCTGGAGCGTAAAACAACTTGTCTGCCATCTTTGTTCACCGACAGTTGAAACGGGAATCCCCACCTGTATGTCAGCTGTTCGTCATGTAGGGCCTCCAGTAGGGGCTTAAGGGCCCGGCGTTGCATCAAAGTGCGTCTAGAAAGGTCCGGAAAGAAGGACAGTTGGGCTCCATGAAAATCCACATGGCGGACTCCTCTTACTTGGGACATTATGCTTTCTTTCAAGGAGTATTTGTGTAGTTTGCAGATAATGTCTCTGGGCTTATCAGGGTTATCAAATGGCGGGCGCAGCGCCCTGTGGGCCCTGTCAATCTCAATGTAGTCAGGGGCAGCATTGCCAAGGATCTGCTTAAATATACCTTGCAGGGAGGGTATTATGTCTCTGGGGCCAGTGGCTTCAGGTAAGCCTCTGATGCGTATATTAACTCTGCGACTTCTATTCTCAAAGTCATCCATCTGGTCAAGCAAAGAGTTAATCCTGTGGTCTTGGGTTTTACAGTGCTCGTGGAGGGCTTGTAAAGCAGGGGTAACCACTTCCCATTGGGCCTCCAGGTCTTCCACTCTGCCCCCAATGTGTGCTGTGTCCGCCTGTAGTGCCTCTATGTCCTGCCTGAAGGCCTTCTCAACCCTGGTGGCAAACAGCTCTAAATCAGCCTTTGTGGGGAGAGCCAGTATGTGAGCCCGCAGGTCTGAGTCTCCCATCATGTCGCTCACTGCTACAGGTGGAGCAGAGCAGGCTAGGCTAGCATGGGAGGTAGGGGGTGGAAGCGACGGGGACAGTAGCTGAGGAGAGGGGAAAGGGGAAGCTGCACGTGCAGGCTTATATTTACCGGCCGGCGCCATCTTGGATGTCCCTGGCGCGGTCCGGTGTGGCTCTGTGAAGTAGAGATCCAGGCATTCGGATCGGTTCCGGGGGGTCCATTGAGGCCGCCGTTTAGCAGGCATAGTCTGGGGCGAAAAAACCCCGGTGTTTGCTGAGGGTTCACGGAGCTCGGCCTATGTGTGTCCTCACACGTCCATGCCGCGGCCACGCCTCCCCTGATTCCGTACTTGATGTTTGCCATCAAGGAGGTACCCCGGTCCTCTACGGGGTACTCTCCATTTGAGTTGCTTTATGGGAAACACCCTAGGGGACTCTTAGACATAGCCATGGAAACCTGGGAGGGGGAGCGGACACCCTATAAAAGTTTCATTGAGCATATCGCTCAAAGGCAGGACAGGATGCAAGCAATCATGCCTATGGTAAAAGAACACCTACTGCAGGCCCAAGCAGCTTAACGGAGAATATACAACAGGTGGACCCGTCTCCGTGTTTTCTCACCAGGTGACAGGGTCCTGGTGTTAGTTCCCACTGTGGAAAGCAAGTTCCTGGATAAGTGGCAGGGTTCCTTTGAAGTAATTGAAAGAGTTGGGTAGGTCAATTACAAAGTGTATCAACCAGGTAAAAGGAAGCCCGGGCAAATATACCTTATAAACCTGTTTAAAGACATGGAAAGATAGACTGGCATTGACTGCGACGTCCCTCCCTATAAAGCCTGAGTCCCCTCTGGTCCCTGAGGTCACGATTCCAGACACCCTGTCCTATTCCCAAAAACAGGAGGCTAGAGAGTTCCTGATAAGGAATAGAGTGACATTTTCAGAGTTACCTGGTACGACATCAACGGTTCAGCATGATATTGTTACTGAACCTGGAGTCCGTGTGAAGCTCAAACCATACCGAATTCCCGAAGCTAGAAGAAATCAGTGATGAAGTTAAAAGGATGTTGAAGCTAGATGTTATTGAGGAATCCAATAGTGACTAGTCTAGCCCCATCGTGCTAGTCCCAAAACCGGATGGCACTTGGAGGTTTTGTAACGACTTCAGAAAGCTTAATGCAGTAACAAAAGTTGACATGTACCCAATGCCCAGGGTTGACAAACTTATAAACCAACTTGGCAAGGCCTGCTATCTGACCACTTTGGACTTGACCAAAGGATAATGGCAAATACCCCTGACTGGCAGCGTCAAAGAAAAGACTGCTTATGTGACCCCGGAGGGATTGTTTTAGTATAAGAAAATGCCTTTTGGGTTGCAAAATGCCCCCGAAACATTTCAATGGGGCATGGACAGAACCCTAAGACCTCACTGACAGTATGCAGCAGCCTATCTGTACGACATAGTGGTGCATAGCACTGACTGGGAGTCTCACTTGCTCCGTGTCCAGGCTGTCCTTGATTCCCTCTTCAAAGAAGGTTTTTTACGGCAAATCCAAAAAAATGTGCCAATGGTTTAGAGGAAGCCAAGTATTTGGGCTACACTATTGGCCGTGGAGTTATTAAACCTCAACTGAATAAAATAGAAGTCACCCAGGAATGGGTACATCCTGCAAACAAAAAACAGGTCAGGGCCTTTCTTGGTATTGCGGGTATTATAGAGGGTTTATCCCAAATTTTGCAACTATAGCTGCCCCACTGACAGATCTTACGAAAGGGAAAGACTCAGTAATGGTGAAATGGTCTCCAGTAGCAGAGGACTCTTTCCAAGTCCTGAAGAAGGCTCTTTGTGCACAGTCAGTACTGTACTCCCCCAATTCCCCAAAGACTTTTTGCTTCAGATGAATGCATCTGATGTAGGTATCATGGCAGTATTGCTACAGGTACACACTAGGGAAGGACACCTGTGATATACTGAAAGTGGACGTAAACCCGAAAAACATCAAGATTGAAATAAGCAATCTACCTCACACAGCAAAGCAATAGAAGCTATCTACCCCCAGTCTGGTAAGGAAAAGAGCAGCCAGTCATCTGCAATCCTCTCCGATTTCCTAAAGTGAAGAAAACTGACACACACAAAAAATTTGGGTCAGTAACCTCCCCTCTCCTCTGACTGACAGACTAATTAGGAGACTTATGCACTAGCATGAGAGAAGGGGCGTGCGTCCCACAGCCATTCAAATATCTCTTCCGAAAGAGCTCCAGCCCCAGGAGAGACACTTCTGTGCTTATCTGTGCTAATGGAGGAGGGGGGGGGGAGACATCCCTGTCATCATTATCAACAGAGCCCAGCAGCTTCACACAGATTTAACCCCACAGCTGCCAGGGAGAAAGGCGAGCAGGATACAATTAACCCCTCAATGGCTGGGCACTTTTACTGTGTAACTACTACTTGAAAGTAGGGCATTACAGTAGAAGTGCCCAGCCATTGAGGGGTTAATTGTATCTTGCTCGGCTCTCTCCCTGACAGCTGTGGGGTTAAATCTGTGTGAAGCTGCTGGGCTCTGTTGATAATGATGACACTGATGTCTCCCCTCCTCCTCCCATTAGCACAGAAAAGCACAGATAAGCAGTGTCCATGTACTGATTAGTGATATTTGTTCTCCTGCTATGAAAGTTTGCATCCCCCTGTGCCTCAAATGCTGCCCAGTGTTTATGAGGAGAACTGATTTTACAGACTTCAGCTCCACATTCAAGCTGAGCTAGTGTGATTGCCAGGGAAAGGGGGAGTGTACAGATGGGAGGGGAGTCCTGTGATGTGACTCCACCTACCGAGCTCCAGCCTGCAGACACGCCCATGTGTCAGTGTTTTTTGGAGGGTTGTGACAGTCACAGGGATGAAAATATGCAGGTACGACTTATGTACTTTTGACTTTTAAAGAAAGGGCTAACACATGGTGTAGGTATCTCAAATTCTTGAACATGGGGTTTACATCCACTTTAAGCAGGAAGCTGTATGAGAAAAAGTACGCAGTCATTGAAAAGGAATGTTTAGCCATAAAGTGGGCCGTGGACGTGCTAAGGTACTATTGGTCAGGGCGCCAGTTTGAGTTAATAACTGACCATGCTCCCCTGAACTGGATGGCCCTAAAGAAGGAGACTAATAGATGGGTGAACCAGTGGTGTTCATCCCAGGGAGCATTGTACCTGCTACCTGTCCCCCAGTTGGGGTTATTTACTAAAACCTGAGCGTGCAAAATCTGGTGCAGCTCTGCATAGAAACCAATCAGCTTCCATCTTTTATTGTCAAAGCTTAATTGAACAAACTGAATTTAAAAGCTGCACCAGATTCTTTTTTTTTTTTTTTTTTGCCACTTCAGGAAAACTAGTATGTAGGGCTAGGTCAGCAAGGCCTTTTTCTCCGTCCCTACTCAGTCTTATCATCATTGTGGCTAATATTTTCCTCTTGCGTTTAATACTACCTTTTATTTTTATACATTAAAAAGAGTTACAACTTTATATGAAAAAAGGAGAAAAAGAAAAAAGAACATTTGTAGACAAATTATACTGTTTAATCCTTAACTGTGCTAATGCCACCTGCTGTCATATTTGTCACTGCTAGCTACCTTTACCCCCCTGGTCTGCACCCTCCCTCCCACCCCGGGTTAAGAGTTATTTTCCCGTTTCGGTATCCTATAATAGCCATATCCTATATATAGGAAAAAAAAAAAAAGAAAGAAAGAGAAAAAAAGAAAGAAGAAAAAAAAAAAAAAGGAGGGAAATGCAAAACACGTCTCATAGAAGAATAAGGGAGAGAGTATTACATCGCGTAGCTTTCTCATTCTGATATATTTTCAATCCAAAGACCCCACAGCTTCTGGAATTTTTTGTAATTACCCTGTTTAGTAAAGTATACTCTCTCATTACCAATTATTAAATTCATATTCCTCAGCCAGTTCTCTGATGTCGGGGGAGACTGAGACTGCCAATGTTGAGCGATGAGCTTTCTGGCCTGGAATAGAGCCCTTAAAGCCGAGTCGACAACATCATTTGAGGCAGATCCCTGTTCAAACAAACCCAAGAGGCATGTTCTAGCCGTTACCTGTAGATTTAGATCCGCTATTTTATTGATTTCTTTAATTATATTGGTCCAATATCTAAAGAGTTTTGGACATTTCCAGAGCATATGTATAAAATCTCTGGTTGATCCACATCTGGGGCAGTGATCATTTTCCCGCCATCCTAGTCTAAGCATTTTTTTGGGGGTATAATATACTCGGTGAAAAAAATAAAGATGCGATATTTTATGTGAGGGGGAAATTGAAACCCGCTTTACTTGGCCTAGGACCCGATCCCATTCCACTGGAGAAAAAGGGCCAACCTCTCTCTCCCATATTAACCTAATCTTGCTTGGTCCGCTTTGATCCATATTTTTTTCCCCAAGCTTGGCATACAGCCCAGAGATTGCCCCCTTCGATGATTCTGACAACACCATTTGTGACAAAATAGTAATTTGTATCCAATTTGGAATCTGTTGTCCAAATTGCGTCTGGGCTGCGTGCCTCACCTGGAGAAATTTATAAAATGTTTTATTAGAGAGGGAGAAATCCTGCTTTAACTCAGCAAATGATTTCATATTGTCGCCGGTGAACAGTTGCCTTGCCCGCGTAAGGCCCCGATTTACCCATTCCCGAGGCACCTTGATTTTAGCTAATTCTTGTAAATTGTTGTTGTTCCATAAGGGAGCTAGGTCTGATATGCTCTGATACCCTAGGATAGTCTTTGCTGTTTGCCAGGTCTTTATTACTAACTTTACCGTTGGACAGCATATAGCAAAAGAGCTAGCCTCAAGTGCTTCTATAAGTGTATCATGCGGGCATCCTATCAGCATCAGGTTTGGGGCTATTCCCATAGATGATCCTTTCCCTGCTAGGTGCTGTAGCTGGGACGCCAAAAAATACCGTCTAGGGTGTGGGACCGTCAACCCCCCCCCTCTCGAAAGGCAACTGGAGTGTGGACAGTGCAATCCTAGGCTGACCTTTTTTCCAGATCAGGTCCCTGAAAAGAGAATCTATTCTTTTAAACCATTTCTGCCCAATCCACACAGGTGCATTATGAAGGAAGTATAGAATCTGGGGGAGCCATATCATTTTAAGGAGATTGCATCTATTGGGAGAAGGGACGATTTTTCCCAGTTAATAGTCAACCCGGATATCTTACCGAAATCTCCCACCATTTGCATTGCTGCTTTCAGCGAAGTTTGAACATCTGCCAAGTAGAACAAGACGTCGTCTGCAAATAATGCTATCTTCTCTTCGAGTACGCCCCTCCTAAAGCCTTGTATATCCCCATTGGCCCTTACTGCAATAGCCAATGGCTCTATCGCCAAAGAAAAAAGAAGAGGGGACAGGGGACACCCCTGTCTCGTTCCTCTTTCCAATTTAAATAAATCCGAATGTTCATTATTTATTTTTATTTTTGCTCTTGGTTTTGTATAGAGTAGTCTCACCCACTTGATAAAGTTCGGTCCAAAACCAAACTTTTCCAAGGTTTTAAAAAGAAAAGCCCATTCGAGGCTATCAAATGCCTTAGCTGCGTCCAATGCCATAATGGCTCTTGAGCCTGTATTATCTATTGGTAGTTGTATATTCAAATAGGTCCTGCGGATATTGATGCTAGTTGATCTCGCCGAAATGAACCCGGACTGGTCCGGATGAACAAGATTATATATGCAAGTATTCAATCGGGCAGCCAAGACCTTGGCCAAGATTTTAACATCTGCACACAGTAAAGAGATTGGACGATATGAGGCGGGGTCCATAGGGTCTTTTCCCTCCTTCGGGATAACAACAATAGTTGCCTCCGTCATTGAAGCAGGAAGAGATCCCATGGAAAACACCTGGTTCAGTGTTTTAAGCAGTTCCGGCAATACAATATCCCCGTATTTCTTATAGATCTCAATTGGGAGCCCGTCCGGGCCGGGCGACTTCAGATTTGACATCCCAGCCACCGCATCCGTTAACTCCTGTAGCGTAATTGGGGCGTCCATTAACTGTCGATCAGAATCGGGTAGAGTTGGAATGGTTATATTATCTAAAAATAACGCCATTTCCCCCTCATCAACAGCTATCTGGGATTTATATAGAGACATGTAGAAGTCGCTAAAGGTTTTCATTATGGTGGTAGGGTCGGCGGAAATGTCTCCCCGAGCAGTCCTAACTGCCAGTACCGCCGAGGGGGACATATTCACTTTGACCAACAGGGACAACATACGGATTTTAGGGCAAACTTTAATTCCTCGGGGTTGTCAATTAGCTCCAACCAAGTTGGATCTATTTTCCACTCCCTGCAATGGAACTTTCTTCCCACTTTCATTGTGAGAGTCAAGGGTGAGTGGTCCGAGACCCCCCTAGGAGCATAATCTATTGCATCTATCAAGGGGAGGGCGTTGGAATTGACAAAAGCCATATCCAGTCTAGATAGTGTCTTAAAAGAACTTGAAAAGCAGGAATATTGACTCTCCCTACGGTGCCATAATCTCCAAGCTTCAATTAACCCAGTTTCTCGTAGAAACCGGGCCAATCTACCCTCCTCCCCACAGAATGGTTGATGTGGGGTTGGAAACCTATCGATGGATTTATCTAGAACCTCATTATAGTCCCCCATAGCAATTACTGGGACCCCTACTTTGTCTATTATAAATGCTATTAACCACTTTCAGACCGGACCATTATGCAGCCTAAAGACCAGAGGACTTTTTACAATTTCGCACTGCACTGGTTTAACTGGTAATTACGCGGTCATGCAATGTTGTACCCAAACGAAATTTGCGTCCTTTTCTTCCCACAAATAGAGCTTTCTTTTGATGGTATTTGATTGCCTCTGCGATTTTTATTTTTTGCGCTATAAACGGAAAAAGACCGAAAATTTTGAAAAAAAATGATATTTTCTACTTTTTGTTATAAGAAAAATCCAATAAACTCAATTTTAGTCATACTTTTAAGCCAAAATGTATTCAGCCACATGTCTTTTGTAAAAAAAATGTCAATAAGCGTATATTTATTGGTTTGCGCAAAAGTTATAGCGTCTACAAACTAGGGTACATTTTCTGGAATTTACGCAGCTTTTAGTTTACGACTGCCTATCTCATTTCCTGAGGTGCTAAAATGGCAGGTACAAGTACAAAACCCCCCCAAATGACCCCATTTTGGAAAGTAGACACCCTAAGGAAATTGCTAAGAGGCATTTTGAGCCCATTGAATATTTTATTTTTTTGTCCCAAGTGATTGAATAATGACAAAAAAAAAAAAAAAAAAAAATGTTTACAAAAAGTTGTCACTAAATGATATATTTCTCACACATGCCATGGGCATATGTGGAATTACACCCCAAAATATATTCTGCTGCTTCTTCTGAGTACGGGGATACCACATGTGTGGGACTTTTTGGGAGCCTATCTGTGTACGGGACCCCGAAAGCCAAGCACCGCCTTCAGGATTTCCAAGGGTGTAAATTTTTGATTTCACTCCTCACTACCTATCACTACCTATCACAGTTTTGAAGGCCATAAAATGCCAAGATGACACAAACCCCCCCCAAATGACCCCATTTTGGAAAGTAGACACCCCAAGCTATTTGCTGAGTGGCATGTTGAGTCCATGGAATATTTTATATTTTGCCACAAGTAGCGGGAAAAATGACAAACTTTTTTTTTTTTTTTTTTTTTTTGCCCAAAGTTGTCACTAAATGATATATTTCTCACACATGCCATGGGCATATGTGGAATTACACCCCAAAATAAATTCTGATGCTTCTTCTGAGTACGGGGATACCACATGTGTGGGACTTTTTGGGAGCCTATCCGTGTACGGGACCCCGAAAACCAAGCACCGCCTTCAGGATTTCTAAGGGTGTAAATTTTTGATTTCACTCCTCACTACCTATCACTACCTATCACAGTTTTGAAGGCCATAAAATGCCAAGATGACACAAACCCCCCCCAAATGACCCCATTTTGGAAAGTAGACACCCCAAGCTATTTGCTGAGTGGCATGTTGAGTCCATGGAATATTTTATATTTTGCCACAAGTAGCGGGAAAAATGACAAACTTTTTTTTTTTTTTTTTTTTTTTTGCCCAAAGTTGTCACTAAATGATATATTTCTCACACATGCCATGGGCATATGTGGAATTACACCCCAAAATAAATTCTGATGCTACTTCTGAGTACGGGGATACCACATGTGTGGGACTTTTTGGGAGCCTATCTGTGTACGGGACCCCGAAAACCAAGCACCGCCTTCAGGATTTCTAAGGGTGTAAATTTTTGATTTCACTCCTCACTACCTATCACTACCTATCACAGTTTTGAAGGCCATAAAATGCCAAGATGGCACAAAACCCCCCCAAATGACCCCATTTTGGAAAGTAGACACCCCAAGCTATTTGCTGAGAGGCATGTTGAGTCCATGGAATATTTTATATTTTGCCACAAGTAGCGGGAAAAATTACAAACTTTTTTTTTTTTTTTGCCCAAAGTTGTCACTAAATTATATATTGCTCACACATGCCATGGGCATATGTGGAATTACACCCCAAAATATATTCTGCTGCTTCTCCTGAGTATGGGAATACTACATGTGTGGGAATTTTTGGGAGCCTATCCGTGTACGGGACCCCGAAAACCAAGCACCGCCTTCAGGATTTCTAAGGGCGTACATTTTTGATTTCACTCCTCACTACCTATCACAGTTTTGAAGGCCATAAAATGCCCAGATGGCACAAAACCCCCCCAAATGACCCCATTTTGGAAAGTAGACACCCCAAGCTATTTTATGAGAGGCATGGTGAGTATTTTGCAGCTCTCATTTTTTTTTGAAAATGAAGAAAGAAAAGAAAAAAAAATTTTTTTTTTTTTTTTTTTCAATTTTCAAAACTTTGTGACAAAAAGCGAGATCTGCAAAATACTCACCATACCTCTCAGCAAATAGCTTGGGGTGTCTACTTTCCAAAATGGGGTCATTTGGGGGTATTTTGTGCCATCTGGGCATTCCATGGCCTCTGAAACTGTGATAGGCAGTGAGGAGTGAATTCACAAATTCACACCCTTAGAAATCCTGAAGGTGGTGCTTGGTTTTTGGGGCCCCGTACGTGGCTAGGCTCCCAAAAAGTCCCACACATGTGGTATCCCCGTACTCAGGAGAAGCAGCAGAATGTATTTTGGGGTGTAATTCCACATATGCCCATGGCATGTTTGAGCAATATATCATTTAGTGACAACTTTGTGCAAAAAAAAAAAAAAAAAATAATAATTGTTATTTTTCCCGACTCGACATGCCTCTCAGCAAAAAGCTTGGGTGTCTACTTTCCGAAATGGGGTCATTTGGGGGGGTTTTGAACTGTCCTGGAATTTTATGCACAACATTTAGACGCTTATGTCACACATTACCCACTCTTCTAACCACTTGAAGACAAAGCCCTTTCTGACACTTTTTGTTTACATGAGAAAAAAAATTTTTTTTGCAAGAAAATTACGTTGAACCCCCAAACAATATATATTTTTTTTAAAGCAAAGGCCCTACAGATTAAAATGGTGGGTGTTTCATTTTTTTTTTTCACTCAGTATTTGCGCAGCGATTTTTCAAACGCATTTTTTTGGGAAAAAACACACTTTTTTAAATTTTAATGCACTAAAACACACTATCTTGCCCAAATATTTGATGAAATAAAAAATTAGATCTTAGGCCGAGTACATAGATACCAAACACGACATGCTTTAAAATTGCGCAGAAACGTGCAGCGGTGACAAACTACATACATTTTTAAAAGCATTTAAACGCCTTTACAGGTTACCACTTTAGATTTACGGAGGAGGTCTACTGCTAAAATTACTGCCCTCGATCTGACCTTCGCAGTGATACCTCACATGCATGGTGCAATTGCTGTTTACATATGACGCCAGACCGACACTTGCTTTCGCCTTTGCGCGAGAGCAGGGGGGGGACAGGGGTGCTTTTTTTTTTTTTTTTTTTTTATTATTATTGATTTTGCTTTTTTATTTTATTTTTCAACTGTTCCTTTCATTTATATATATTTTTTTTATCATTTTTATTGCTATCTCAGGGAATGTAAATATCCCCTATGATAGCAATAGGTAGTGACAGGTACTCTTTTTTGAAAAAATTGGGGTCCATTAGACCCTAGATCTGTCGTCTGCCCTCAAAGCATCTGACCACACCAAGATCGGTGTGATAAAATACTTTCCCAATTTCCCAATGGCGCTGATTATATCCGGCGAAATATAAGTCATGAAATGCTCGTAGCTTCCGGTTTCTTAGGCCATAGAGATGATTGGAGCCATTCTGGTCTCTGATCAGCTCTATGGTCAGCTGGCGGAACCACCGGCTGCATTCTCAGGTTCCCTGTTGGGACAGGAGAGCCAGAGAAAACCATGGAAGACGGTGGGAGGGGGGGGGGGGGCATTCCCTCCCACTGCTTGTAAAAGCAGTCTAGAGACTAATTAGCCACTTGGATTGCTTTTACATGAAAGCCGACCGCTGGCTGAAAAGAATGATACCAAGATAATGCCTAATCCTGCCGGCATCATTCTGGTATAACCACTCAAAGTCCAGCAACATACCAGTACGTTGCTGGCCCTTGTTTGGCATATACTGTAATCTTTTTTTTCATGCAGCCTGTGGGCTGAACGAAAAAAAAAGATTGATCGGTGGGTATGCCCACCATTAGAACCTCCCTTCATCCACCCACTTCTAATGATGGGCATACATGCACCATTTTGTTTTTAACTGTGGTGGTGAAATCACCTCCAACAGCGCTGGAGTCACGGATTTATGTATCGTGGGAGCAAGCGCTGTTGCTGTCAAGATAAATAAATCCGCGCTGCAGCTGAATGGCGTACCTGCTAAGCAAATTATGGTTAACAATAAAACAAAGTAACATTACAGTATAACAGTAAGATTTACCATACCTGCAAAGCAAATACCAAAAAAAACATAGTAAAAAATAAAACATTTTTTAATGCAACCTGTGCCTAAAATATATATATGCCGAAGCATGGGGGCATCCTCCCGCAAAAAAGTTATGCCGCGTACACACGGTCGGAATTTTCCACGGGCAAGCCTCCATCGGAATTTCAACCGTATGTAGACGGCATTAGGAGCAAATCGCTCCTCCGCCCTCTGCTGCCCCCCATGCTTCGGCATATATGCTCTTTTTTTTTAACTGTGGTGGTGAAATCACCTCCTACAGCGTTGGAGTCACGGCTTTATGTATCGTGGGAGCAAACGCTGTTGCTGTCAAGATAGATAAATCCGCGCTGCAACTGAATGGCGTACCTGAAAACAAAAAAAAAAATGGTTAACAATAAAACATTGCAGAATAGAATACAGTAAAAAGGAGAACAATAGAGAGAGAGAATAGAGAGAAAGAGAACAATAAAACAACTATTTTTGGTTTTTTTATTTTATATTTTTTTTGTTTTTTTATTTTTTACTTTTTTTTTTTAAACTTTTGTTTGTAACTGTAACAGTTCTAACGGAACTGTTGTAACGGTTCCATCGGTTTTGGTCTCAAAATGCGATGGCATTCTTGAGAACGTGTGCCTAGTCTGTGCAATGCTGTACCCTACGCTAATACTCAACTAGTGTATGGTAGCGTTCAAAACATTCACCGATGCAAAGACCAGGATTGTCAGGACAGCGGGGACAATAATAGCGGGTGTCACGCCTAAATCCGCGCTTTCTGCAGACACGACATTTTCTTTGGGGGGCTTGTTGGGTAGGGGTACTCGGGAGGACATAAATAAAATGCCGCTCATGCAGCCGGCTAACTGCATTTGGTTGGGGAATGTGAGGCGGAGCACCGTCTGGAAACAGAAGGGCTCCGATGATCTCTTCCTGGAATTTAAGGAAGGATCCAGTACGTCCTGAAGCTCCGTATAGCACATGAGCATTCAGCAAAGCCAATTGGAAAAGGTAAATAGACACTTTTTTGTACCAGCGTCTAGCCTTACGGGCAACTAGGTACGGCGCCAACAACTGGTCGTTGAGGTCCACCCCTCCCATGTTTTGGTTGTACTCGTGGACACAGAGGGGTTTCGTCACAACACCAGCCGCCGTAGTAATTTGGACCGTCGTGTCTGCATGAAGGGAGGTAAGAACGAAAACATTCTTATTATCCCTCCACTTCATAGCGAGCAAGTTATTACACTTCAAGCAGGCTCTCTCCCCCCAGCCTAAGACGGGACTCTACAAGCCGCTGGGGAAAGCCCCGGCGATTAGGTCGCACGGTGCCACATGCTCCAATCTGATGATCAAACAAATGACTAAACAGTGGCACGCTCGTGTAATAATTATCCACGTACAAGTGGTACCCCTTTCCGAATAAGGGTGACACCAAGTCCCATACAATCTTGCCAGCGCTCCCTATGTAGTCAGGGCAGTTTGTCGGCTCTATGTGGCTATCTTTGCCCTCATAAACCATAAATTTACATGTATAGCCTGTGGCCCTGTCACAGAGCTTATACATCTTGACCCCGTATCTGGCACGCTTGCTGGGAAGGTATTGTTTGAATGACAAGCGGCCAGTAAACTTAATCAGGGACTCGTCAACGCAGACAACTTGATGGGGAGTAAACAAGTCTGCAAAACGTTGGTTGAAATGGTTTATGAGGGGCCGAATTTTATAGAGCCGATCGTATGCAGGGTCTCCACAAGGACGACAGAGTTCATTGTCGTTGAAGTGCATGAACCGCAAAATCTGTTCGTATCGTGCCCTGGACATGGAGGCAGAGAACACGGGCATATGGTACATTGGCTCAGTGGACCAATATGAACGCAACGTACCCATTTTAACTACGCCCATGATGAGGGAAAGGCCCAGAAAGATCTTGAATTCGGGGACCGTAATTGGTCTCCAATCTCTGGCAAGGGTGGACAACTGGGGATTAGCAGCGATGTGTTGACCAGCGTACAAATTGGTTTGGTCCACAATAGATCTATAGAGATCTTCGGTGAAAAACAGCGAAAAAAAATCAAGTGACGTAAAATCAGCTGTTTCCACCTGAATACCGGGTTGGCCAGTGAATGGGGGAAGTACGGGTTCTGCAGAAGTGGTGGGCACCCAATCAGGATTGGCAAATTCTGCAGGAAGGGCACTATGGGCACGACGGGCCTGTCTTTGTCGTCTTCTTGGTGGCAGCGGGACACTACTTGTGCTTGCCACCTCGCCAGCTGGAACTGCACTTATGGGACTCGCCACGTCACCACGTGATACTGCAGTGCTGGTTTGACTACGTCCAGGGTGTACTAGGCCGCTGGTGCTTGCCTGTTCACCAGAAGGAATAGCGGCTCTAGTACGTCTCTGCCTTCTACGAGCGACCTGCGGTTCCTGCACCTCAACAACAGAAGAAGGAGTTTGGGGTCTGGTACGCCTGACCTTAGCAGGGACCACAACTCCGCCGTCAGAGCTATCTGTCATGGAGCCGCTGTCGTCTACTGGGTCGTATTCTGAGCCTGATTCTGACAGATGAGTGACCTCCTCTTCACTATCTGTCATACTCAAAAACAAGTAGGCCTGTTCACTAGTGTACGTTTAACTTGCCATTTTGGGCTCTAAATTTAGTAGTACACTAGTGAGACTCACAGGAAAAAAAAAAGCTCCTGACTGTTAGCGACTGAATCAAAACGCTACCAAAAAACTGTAAGCGATCGCAGGGATCAGGCCTGACTCTGCGAACGCTGCAGTTATGTGTGCTTAGTGTTTTGTAAGTGACAGTGATCGATCGATACTGCACTTGGGTGGGCTGGGCGGAGGGGGAAAACGCAGGTGCTAGCAGGTATCTGGGCTGATCCCGCTAACAATGCGTTTTTGGGAACCCTAAACAGCTGGGGACGCTAGTATAGATCTGATCAGATCAGATATCGATCTGTTCAGATTCTATACCACTAAGGGAGGTGTATGCTGCGTGCGTGGGGGTTAGCGGTACTGGCACTAACCCGACGCTGCCTGGGGCGACGCAGACCCTATTTGACTCTAAAACCCAACTTATATCACCCGCCGGGCGATCAGGGGGTTAAACCTTTATTAGGTAATAAACGGCGGGTGCCCTGAAACTATAAAAAATAAACTAACTGACCAGCGTCACCCGTAACAGTTATATGGTGATCACTGGTGAAAGGGTTAACTAGGGGGCACTCAGGGGGTTAAAACCTTTAGTAGGTAGTATATGGGGGGTCCCTGACCCTATAAAACGCTGCGGCAAACCTAAATACCTACCTCCCTAACTAGCGTCAACTGTGACACTAATACAGCGATCAAAAAAACGATCGCTTAGTGACACTGGTGACGGGGGGTGATCACGGGGTTAAACCTTTATTAGGGGGGGTTCCTAGACCTAAAGGGGGCTAAATCTAACTGCCCTAACAGTTATTAGGGTCACAATGCACCAATGCAGTTAACAGTAAAAAAAAAAAAAAAAAAAAAACTGCTTTGGTGTCACTGTGACAGGGGGTGCAGGGGGGGCAATCGGGGGGGGGGGGGCGGCTGGGGTGTGAAATGTGTGCCTAGAATGTTCTACTGTTAGTGTAGTGTAGTGTAGGTGTAGTGTTGTGCAACTCACGTGTCTTCTCTCCTCGGCGTCGGTTCGAAAAGACCGCCACGAGGAGAGATGACCTCACTTCCCCTGGCTCTGTACACAATACAGAGCCAGGGGAAGCATTCCATTGGCTGGGAGCGATCGCGAGGGGGGGGCACGAATGAGTGCCCCCCCCTCATCTCCGATCCCTCCCCCAATGTCCCGGACAATTTACAGACACGGGGGCGGGCCCGATCGGCCCCCCACCCGCGTCTGTTAGGGATGACATCACTTCCTCTAGCCCTGTTTACATGACGGGGCTAGAGGAAGTGTTTCATTGGCTGGGAGCGATCGCGAGGGGGGGGCCACGAATGAGTGGCCTCCCCCTCATCTCCGATCGCTCCCCCAACGATGCCGACCGCCGCAGGCACCGGGGGGGGGGGATCGGGCCCCCCACCCGCAGACAGGTAGGGACGTATATATACGCCCTCCTGCCTGTACGTGCCATTCTGTCGACGTATATCGTCGTGCGGCGGTCGGCAAGTGGTTAATTCATAAAGTATCTCTAATTTAATTGGTGGTAGTACATAAATACTTGCCAAGACCAGTGGTTTACCTTCAATTGAACAGTATAGAAAGACATAACGTCCCTCTGGGTCTATTTGTACTTTATAAGCGACAAATTGTATTCCCCTTCCTATTAAAATACTCACTCCTCTTGAATATGAAGAGTATACAGAGTGGTACTGAGCCTGGCATTTCCGGCCGCGCAGCAATGGGATGGTCTCCCGAGTTAAATGTGTCTCTTGTAGACATAGGACTCCCGGCCCTCTATCCCCCAAGAGTGATAGGACCAAAGCTCTTTTGGCCGGGTCCCCCAAACCTCGGACATTCCAAGAGATTAAATCAAGCTTTTTCGCCTGCATTTATAACTATTTTTAAGTATGCGATAGATAATAAATGAAGATAAACATAACCAAGTTTCTGGCTATAGGACATGAATCCATCTAAAAAATTAATAAATAAAGAGGGGGGAAAGAAAAACGAAAACAAGGAAAAAGAATAGCAATGAAGGAAAAAAAAAGACAAAGCAGGGGCAAGAGGGGAGGGAGCCCCAGAACCCTGGTGATCCGTCCCCTCCTCCTCCAACTCCCGGAAGTGCAATCTATAAGTGATTTTCCTATTAAACCCCCATGACCTGGGATCTATTTGTGGTATCAACATATGTGACAAAAATTTGCTCCAAGGAGCAAGGTAGTGCCCGAACAATTTTAATACGTAGAACACCCTTGCTTGTCTTGTATTATTACAACCATATACGTGCTTCCCCCTATCCATGATCATGTTCAAATCTCTTTTAAATAACATTTGTGTATTCAGAATCTGTGTCTTGTGCTCAACCTTTAAACCATCCCTTCTTTTACCCCTTAGCCCCTTCCCACCCTTCTCTCCCCTCCCCCCTACCCTCTCTTCCCTCCCTGTACCCCTAATCCCCAACCCACCCTTTTCTCCCCTCAGCCCATCAGGGCACCCCCTAGGGGGTATATTCGTGACCTTTCCTACTCCCACTCTTTTACCCCAAGAAAATATTTTTATTAAAGTGATTGGTGCCAGTGCAAATAATCTTAGGGATCCAAACTGCCCCCTCTCATCCATACCTATATTCATATAACCGCACCCACAAGGAGTGGGCGCTCTCTACTCTCCCCAACACCCACCATCTCTCCCCTAATTATACAATTGCAGCCTTATCTAAGAAGAAAAAACAACAAAGCAAACAAACCCAAAAAAAAAAATTAAAAAAAAGGGGAAAAAGGGGGGAAAGCCCCCCCCATAGCAGAGATAAAATATCTCCCTCTCCTTTCTGACATCTTCAAACCATTGGAAATTAAAGAAGAAAGTTTTATCAAAAGCCGTAACTCTCAGCCGAGCAGGATATAAAAGCGCATAATGCATCTTGTGATTCATCATGATACGCTTAATTGGGGTAAATTCGGCCCTGCGTTTCTGGAGATCCGGAGAGAAATCTGCATATAATGATACTCTTGCGCCTTGAAACCTGATGTCTCCCACTTTCCTTGCTCTCCTTAGCAAAGTAACCTTATCATTGTAGTTTAGGATTTTAAATATTATTGGCCTAGGGCGGTCTCCTTCGCATTGGTTTCTTGAAAAAATACGGTGTGCACGTTCAATGGCAAATAAGGGGGTAAAAGAAGATCCTCCAAAAATCTCCCCAAACCAGGCCTCCAGAAATTTGATTAGATTGGGACCCTCGCTACGCTCAGGAAGCCCAATCAGTCTGATATTATTTCTACGGCTTCTATTCTCCATATCATCCAATTTAGCGACTTGTGCATTTATTGTATATCTAAGCCATTCGATTTCATTTTTGGCAGGGATCAGTTCGTCTTCTATGGAGCTTACCCGCCCCTCCAAGTCTACAATACTTCGTGCCGTTTTGCTTAAATCCTGTTTTATGGAAACCAGTTCATCCTTGATGCTCTTTAGTTGGTTATCGAAATTTGAAATTGAAGCTTTACAGTCGTTTATTGCATTCAATACCTCCCTTAATGTAGGTTCTCCCTCCATAGCCACCAGAGCCTTTTCCGGGGGTAATATAATAGTTGGCGTGGGGGTTAAGGGTATATTTTCCTCTGAGTTAGTGATGATTGATGAGATTTTAGATCCCCCTGAACCCTTGTTTATAGATTTTTTGGAGAGGATATGGGAGGATGAATTGGGAGCTAGGCTAGGAGCTATACCCCCCTGACTCTTTCTATCCAGCGGGGGGTTCTTTTGTTCCTTAGCCTGTTGGGGTGCTTGGTGTAACTTCAACCCACTGGGTGAAACTGATGCTGAATGTGCGTACTTCTCTAGCTTAGTCGCGGTGGCCAATGCGATTTGGTTGTTTTTCTCTTTTGCAGACCGTGTGTTTTGAAACCCTTCCTGGGGTAAATGGTCCTCTGGGGGTTTTTTCCTTGACATAGCAATTTTACTAAGCAAAGTGGGGCTCCCCCCTTCACCACCCACCAAGAATGGTAGTCACACTACAGGAATAAAGCAATGGACAGCGCTGACCAGTAGATAGCAAGGGGCTTTTATATCTTATATACTTATATACTCCCCGTATGGTAACAGTTATCTCTTTTTTGAGAAGGAAAGAAAAAAAAAAGAAAAAAAGGAAGAGAACAAGAGAAAAATAAAAATTAAGAAAAGGATTCAGACCGCCAGGCCTCTTATTAAACCCTGTAGCTCCCCAATGGGGCAGTAAGACAAGGCAGGGAAGTGGGCCCAAAAAAGGCCTTAATGTTTTACCTCTATGGTCGTTATTGTAGTACTGCCTATGCAAAACTAGCCAAAATGTTCACAGCTTCCCGGTTTAAGGATACTAGAGAAAGTTGCAATCAATATATTTTTCTGAGTCACTTTTTCACTCCAATTTAACACCCTTAATAAAAAAAAAAAAAAAAGGGGGTAAATTTAATAGCTTCCTCTCCCCCTTGCCTCTTGTAGACGTAGTCTAATTATCCACGCAGTGAGTCTCTTGCACAAGGGTGGAGTGAAAGGAGAAAAAAGATGGGAGGAAAAAAGGATCCAAAAATAATCAGAATATGCGAATATGCAAAACCTGGGAAGGCAGAAAACAGATGGTTTAAATAAAATATCCCTCTATCGCCAGATGCTGAGTAAAAAAAAAAAAAAGGAGGAGGTAATATAGCTATGCCCGTTCCAATCTCCACTGTGGTAATAATAATGGACCGTATCAATGACAACTTATAACTAACAAGTTTGTAACAAAGTGCACCAATATATTTTCCTCATTCATCTGGAGATTTTTTTTTTTTTTTTTTAATAAAAGTCCAGACCCCTGACTAGATTGGGCAAGGACGCACACTCCGTGCAACGCGTCTGTTCGTCGCGCAATATGCAGCCTGTCCAAGTCCCACAGTGTGGATAGTAAAGAGGCTTCAAATATTTACCCAGGTAGCCGAGCTACACCCTCCAATAGATTCCAGATCAAGCTGGAAAGGTAGACTTCAAGATAGCGTGGGGGGCGAGTGTCTCACAGCACACAGTTCCAGAGCCTTTTTATTCCACAGTGTTAATTAGTCACTCTCATATAATTACATTTCTAGCACTGCTAGCACACATTGGAACGATACATCACTCACCCCCCTCCATGACTGTTGTTTCTCCACTTGATGGAAGTCAGCCTGATACTCCAAGAGCGTCTCTGCGCTTCTCTATGCAGGGATGTTTTATCCTCGCGGGGCACAGCTCGCTCCCGCTGTGAGACGGGCTTTCCTGGTGAGGTCAGGTGCTTCTCCTCGACGCACAGCGGGGGTTAGCAGGCTCCCAGGCGGTGTCCTCCACGCTCGATGCCCGTAGAGACCTCCATGCAGGTAATTATAGTAGCCCCTCAGTCGGCGATCGCCGGTCCCGCCACAGCGTGGTCAGTTAGACTGCATGTATAGTGCAGGGACCTCGGGTAATCGCGAGGGGAGAATCTGGAGAGCTGGAGAGTGAAACCGCTCACATCCTCACTCACACTCACCCTCCTGTCTCTCCATGCTCCCAAACCTCTCACATCCGGTCACGCCCCCTGCACCAGATTCTAAGAGCACCAGTTTTAGTACATTTTCTCCAGTATGTGCTTCCAACACTGGCTAATCATGTAGCAGAAATACAAATAAAGATTCATGTGGACAAAAGAAAGTACAAAATGATAGCTAGGTAAATGAGCCATGAGAAGTGATAGCTTATGATAGCTCTGGCCCTAATTATGGTAATACAATGCTAGAATTAGCTAATTCCATCTTATTTTCAGAATATCATCCAATTACATATACTGTATTGTAAAAAAAAAAAAAAAAAGTATAAAGGTATAATTTAAGAAAAAAAAAATCATGTATAAAGCAGGGCGGCACAGTGGTGTGGTGTAGTGTGGTTCAAATCCCAACCTGTGATTGGGTGTAGCAGGTTGCTGGTTTGACAGTGGTGTAGTGTAGCAGGTCACTGGTTCAAATCCCAACCACGACACCACCTGCCTGGAGTTTGCATGTTCTCTCTGTGCCTCTGTGGGTTTCCTCCCACACTCCAAAGACATGTTGGTAGGTTAATTGTATCCTGTCTAAATTGGCCCTAGTATATGAATGCGAGTTAGGGACCTTAGATTGTAAGCTCCTTGAGGGTAGGGACTGATGTGAATGTACAATGTATATGTAAAGCGCTGCTTAAATTGACGGTGCTATATAAGTACCTGGAATGAATAAATCATAAATAAAGCACAGCCGCCTCCAATTCCTGGTGTTACTCCTGAAAGCTTCCAAACTACAAGTATATGACTCTCTTTCTGATAACCGACACTGCCATACTCTCAGCTCATTCCTTTACTCTCTTAAATTCCATCTAAAACCAAAGTTTTTTTGTAGTTTTGTCATGATGACAGCTGTCATTGGAACTATAAATAATGCTAAATTCAAAATTTTGAGACTAGAAAAGGACTAGAGGACACATTTTCCAAATCACAACTGAGTAGGGGTAGCAGCAGCCAAGAAGGTCCCAATCAAAGAAAAGGACAAAAAAAAAAGACTAAATTGTGTGTTCTATCACTGTATAATTTCGTTTGGTGTATACTGTCTCTTTAAATCTGTACCTGTATGCCTTCTCAGCCACGTTTCTTATATAGATATATATATAAACTTTATTAATTATACCTTTCAGAATGTGAGCCGAATCAGCTGTGGACTGGTAGGATTGGGAACCTCTTTTTCTCTTTTCCTTTTCACCCCCTTTTTTTGTCTTCCTCTTCTTTCCTTCAGTCGTCCTCCCTCTCCTCAGCTGAATCTGGACAGTATTATTAATGAGTCTTTTTACATTTATCCTAGGTATGAACTTTCTATACAGTGCCAATTAATGTCCTGAGGAAGCGGATAAACCCGTGAAATGCGTAGACAGAAGCGATTATGTCTAGTATAGAATAACATCCTTTCTGATTAACTATTAATTGGTTTTATACGGCTTTTAAATAAACTTGTATGTTTTTATGCACCATGATGTTTTGATGCTATCAATTGGTCACTGATTCGGTATCTTTAAAGTACCATTTTTTCTTTCTATATTTTTATTGATTATACCTTCTTGTAGTCCACACCACAAATTGGTGCCCACAGACCTATGTGTGCAGCATCACATAGACCAGACAAATAAAAAAGATCGATGGATATGCACTAGAGTAGTTGGAATGTTACAAGAATGTTTTGGAAGTAGGTCTTTTATACTATAACCCTTGGAAAAATAATGAATCATTCTGCAATGAGGGCAACAATTTGCACCAGACTTTCTAATTTGTCTGTATTTCTGTTTTAGGCTCCATGTATACTAGCATTTTTTCCTGCTCCTAGAAGCTAAATATTGTTATCCTATGTGTTCATGCGCACTACTTTAGGCTATTAGCGTTTTTTGAGCTTCAGCATCTAAGAGCAGAAAAAAAACGTTTTTGTAGAGTTTCCTGGAGCGTTTTTCCAGCAGAAACACTCCTAAACGCTGCTAAACGTTCCTAAACGCTACTAATATTTTTTTCAGCTTTTTTTACTTTTACTGCAAAAATACCAATAAAATCCTAATCCTCCTAAATGCTCCTAATAGCTCAAAATTGCTCCTAAGCGCTCCTAAAACGCTGCTAAAACGCTACTACAAAAAGTTATTATCAGCGTTTTTTTTCCAGTGACTTTTCCAGCGTTTTTTTAGCTTAAAAAATGCTAGTGTGCATGGAGCCTTAAATGTTCTAAAACATGCTACAAAAAGCTATTACCAGCGTTTTTTATCCAGCGCTTTTTTCCAGCGATTTTATATTTATTTTTTGCTTAAAAAAATGCTAGTGTGCATGGAGCCTAAGTGCAAGGGTTATGCTGCCTATGTAGTGGGTTTCTTACAGAAAAAGGTATGTGGGGTCTGAATAGTTTAGTAAAATGGAAAATAGGAGACCTGTTAAATTTGGAGTTTAAAAAGGACCATTCCATTATCTGCCCCTTGCTATAGACATAGAAAGCCATTGAATAAAACAAATTAACAGTGTTAAGAATTTACTCACAGCCACTGATCTACCTTAAGAAATTGAATGTGGTTGGTGATTATATCTGGGAACTTTCTTGGCAATATGTGGTCAAAAAAGATTAGTCTTAACAATGTGGGCAATTTTGGCAATACATGGGCAACAAAAGCCCATAGTGACAATACGTGGATAGCTGTGGCAATACATGGGCAAAAAATAGGTATTCATAATAATAAACAAGCAACAAATGGAAGATTGTGTCAATAAAAATGTAGCAAATTGCCAATTGCGCCAATACAAGGATAAATAATGGCCAATAGTACACAGGAAACAAATTGGCAATGGTGGTAATAGAACGTACATAAGCAACAACTGAGTGGTAGCAACACAAAGGAAAAAAATACTGGGGCAATAACTGCACTCTGGGTCTTTATGTTTGCTGCCCTGTTTCTGCCAGCTCATATTGAAGGTCACACATTCATCCCCACTTTAATGAATGTATTATTCTGTGCAAAGAAATATTTAGGTAGCAGTTGTTAGACTTGCAAATACAGAGTATCAAAGCCTCATGATAGTCACCAGCTTTGTTTAACCTAGATGACATACTGTATATAATACATTTTTAATACTTTTTTTTTGGAATCAAGTGTTTCAGTCTTACTTGAGAAACTAGACTTCAGGGCTTAAAGTATATGACATACATGGCATATTTTGTAACACTTTGTAACACTTTTGTAACACTTTCTTAGGCATCAAGTCTTTCATCTTACTTAAAGTGGTAAAGTCTCATTTTGTTTCTTTAAAAATAACAAACATGTTATACTTATCTGCTCTGTGAAATGGTTTTGCACAGAGAAGCCCCGATCCTCCTCCTCTTGGGTCCCCCGTCGGTGCTCCTGGCCCCTCCCTCCTGTCGAGTGCCCCAACAGCAAGCAGATTGCTATGGGGCACCCAAGCCGAGCCACAGATGCTGTTTGTCCACCGCGCCCTCTCTCTATCCTGATTGGCTAACCCAATTTCATTGACAATAGTGGGAGCCAGTGGCGCCGCTGCTGTGTCTCAGCCAATCAGGAGGGAGAGTCCCAGGCGGCCAAGGCATTCGTGCACATCGCTGGACAGAGATGGGGCTCAGGTAAGTATTAGGGGGGCTGAGGGGGCTGCTACACACAGAAGATGTGTGTTGTTGGGACACATGCTGTGCATGCTAATATGCTTTGTGTCAGCACATCAGCCTTTAGTTCTTCTCCAGGGCACATTGCAGAGGGTGACAACCTGATCCTGCAAAAAGACACTGCGAGGCAGCGTTGTCACCCAACAAGAGGAAGTGCTAAAGCAGACTCATTTTGGCATGATCACCAGGTAAAATAAAACATAATGGAAGACTGTATTTCAAAAAAGAGAATAACAGGAGAAAATTGTGAGTACCCATCTGTACATTTTTAAAATAAAAAAAGTGTAATACAAAATTACATTATGTATGGCCTTTGTTCCTTTACATAGCGGTCTGCATATGGTTATCCAGCCGAGTCAATCAATACCGGAGGTATATGTCTAGGAACTCCATGAATGGTGTTTTGCTGATGGTCTGCTGTTGAAAGCCAGAAATCATTCTAATGTTATTATGCGTTGTTGATCTCTGTGATTGGGGATCAACATAATCTGGTAAGTTATTCATGTGGGCAAGGGCACGAGGGCACGTGTGCATTCCAAGAATTGTACATTCTGCTGGTGGAAGTCTAGAATTTCTAACTTACCTCTAAGTGAAGAGATTTATTTTTCTATATTGTTTCGCAACATTTGGGAGTCAATGGACTTTTAGGTTTTTAGTGATGGTTGTGTCCGTATGCACATGGTATGTATGGTTAATGAGGCAGAGCTGAGGCTGCTTGAGCATTGTGTTGCACAGCCGAGGCTGCTTGAGCATTGTGTTGCACAGCCAAGGCTGATTGAGCATTGTGTTGCACAGAAGACAAACATAACACACTTACTAGTACCATGTGAACTTACCTTACGAAGAGGCACAGGTTTTTTTCCTATCTGCAGCTGAAATCCAACCAACTGCAGTTGCCCATTGAGTCCTCAAAGACTTGTATAGAGCTGTTCCCGAGCCTGGAAATTCTCAGAAGACACCCCTATACAAGTCAACAAGGACTTACTGCACAGCTGTGGCCAGCAGTGAAGAAGATTTGAGTTAGAGAGCAAAAGAACAAAGCCAGAACTCAGAGCAGGCCACTGATGAAAGTAAGCAGTGCAGTGGGGGAGTTCAGTGTAGCTCATGAGAGCTAGGAAGGGTAGGTTAGGGTACTTCTTTTAAATGCATGGCAAATAAGTAGTAAATGCAGTACTACAGAAAGCAACTGTGATTCTAACATATTTTTACAGATAAATGTTGAGATGACTGGTTCTAATGGTGGCTACATAGATAAGGTGGCATTCAGGATCCTATTTGGCCAGGTATGACATGGTATGCACCATGCAGGCCTGATCTTGGGAAATTGATGTGGGAAAATCCAAGATGGCTTATTCTTTTTCCAAGAGTACCAACAGGCATGCGGTTGTCTCACAGTCTGACCTTAATACATCAAATCTTGTGATGGTCATGAGTATGGACACCTTACAAAATATCCACATGAGGTTTGTACAGAAAGGCACAGAAAAGACAGATGATGAGTGAGACACAAGAGGACAAAAGGTCGAGAGATGCAGAAAAGTGGTGAGAAAAGAGAAGACAAGCCAGAAGTTTTTTCTCCATGGAAAAAAAGGAAAACGTGTTATGTTTGTGTTAACAACATCTTTATTTCAGGAAGACACTAAGCAAAACAAGTATGAAAATTTTTTCTTCATTTGTTTGTCACAATTAAAGAAACATTATATACTGTTTTTAACAAAATAACACACAAATATACCTTAATGTGTAGCTCACGCTGAAAAAAATCTTACTTTTTAAGTCTAAGTGCTAGGATGAAGCAATCTGAGAATGCCTCAATGGCAGTGCTACCTGTGACAGTTTATTACGTATGGCTCATACATTTTTAAGCATTAAACTAAGATGCTTATATCATGTTTTTTTTTTTTTTTTTTTTTTACAATCTATCTTGAAACCAACCCTTTCTTGTGTTAATTATAATCAAAATTCATATGTTTCTATTACTATCAACTGTCATGATTTTTAGAAGCTAAACATACTTTTGCTCAAATATGGCTGGTACTTGTCATATTAGCAAGGCTTTTTTCACAGCTATTGTCTCACTTCGGTTACAGTGCTCCAAAGGGTGCCTGCAAGGTGTGTATAACTGCACAGTCTGTAGACTCATTGGCTTTCATTGCTTGCTCTACAGGCAGAGCCTACTGGAGGTCATGCAGATTCTGGATCTATTACTGCATGCCATAGTTGTATCTACAAGTCCTTGGGTTTTGGGACTTTTTCTCAGGACTATGCAGTGTCCTGGTTTGAAGGTGAAAACCTTGAGAGATATGATTGGCATTATTCTAAATTGCTCAAAAGTAAGTATTGCATGCTGATGATTTCTAGACAAATCTGCAGCCTGTATAAAGGCTTCCTAGGTTCTAAAAACACAGAGAGTTTAAAAACTGAAGGAAAGTTGATATGGTAACTGTGATTTTTCATCCACTTTTAACAATGTAACAATCAGGTGATGCAGATCACTTTGGTGACATGAAAACTATTTAACATCTTTATAAATTTAGCAAGCAGCAGGTTTGCAGTCACTCGTTGCCTTTAAAACATAGACAGTTAAAAATGTATGCAAATCCATGTGTTACAGTTCATATTCTAATAATAATATTTCACATTTAAAAAACAAGACTCTTCAAACTCACACCAAAAAAGCAGAGGGTATGACTGTAATTCTTAAAAGTCTTACACAATGTAAAAACACAGCTTCCAAGGTTTGTGCGGGCATGAAATATAATTACTGCATAGTTAATATAAAACACTCTTAATGGTATTGATCCTACTAGTACTGGCAGTGAAAGTTTAAGCTGATTTGGTAATTCACAGAGACATTTTACCTAATTTTTTGGGTAAATCTGTTCTTATTTCAGGACCATTTCTATAATAAGGTGAGGTGAACATCTAATCTCAAATGTAATCAGCACCTTTGTGAGAAAAACAGGAAAGCCTCTTACCCCGCATCTTCCTTCTTGTGGTGAGCTGCCACGTTTTACACTTGATGTGCAATAGATGGCCAAACGTTTGTGGACACCTGACCATCACACCAACCCTTATGACCAAACTTTATTAGACATCCCTTCAAATTATTGAATTCAGGTGTTTCTAGTAAAGGGCAGTGTGAATGCTACAGCATACAGAGATGTTTTAGACAATTGTGCACTTTCAACCTCGTGGCAACAGTTTGGGGAATGCCCTTTTCTATTCCAGTATGACTATGCCCATGTGCACAAAGCCAGGTCCAAAAAAGACATGGATTGATTAGTTTGTTGTGAAGGAACTTGAGTGACCTGCGCAGAGACCTGACCTCAACATTGCTGATCACCTTTGGAATGAATTAGAATGCTAATTGTGAGCCAGGCCAACATCGGCATCATCCTACAGACACAGTCCAAGATCTTGTGGAACGCCTTCACAGAAGAGTGGAGGCTGTTGCGACCACACAGTAAGTGCTGGCTCCATATAATTACTGGTTTTGGAATGGAATATCCAACAATTAGAACAGGTGTGATGTTCAAAGATTTACAGACATTTGGCCATATCATTTTTCAGTGATCAGAAGAAGATTGACTTGCCATATTGATGAACTTCCTTCAATCTCTTATATTGGCAGTGTGTTTGTGTGTGTTTGTATGTAGGGCAGGAAGTAGAAGGAACATAACACTGTCATCCATGACAACACCTCTGCTGCAAGCAATTAATAAATTATATATTCTCTTGGTGTTTACTGTATTATTTATTTTTCCTCTATTAGGAAATCAAATCAGTTTTAATCACCCTTAAATGGGTTCCCATAAAAAGTTTGCAATTATATTGCCATTGATTCTTTGACTCTTTTTTTGTATGTGTTAAAAGTATAACTAAAGAGTGGAGAAAGATTAGAACACTTGGCCATTTTTATTGCTGTATGTGCCCCCTTTAGGGGGATTTACCCTTTCTATTTGTCCTATTTATCATTATCATCAAATGTGAAAGTACAAAAAAAGAAAATAATTCTGGGTTGACATCAGAACACTAATAGAGGGGAAATCTTCCAATGGGGACATTAGATCTGTTGTTCCCGGTGACACACTGGGATTCCCTCACTTTGGAGGGATATCCTCTCAGTTCCTGTTTTGGCTATGGGAAAGGAAGTGAAGGAAAAGCTTCCCAGTGGGACACAGATGGCAAAAAAAGTGACAGGGGTTATAACACTCCCTTACTCTATCCAAAAGTTTCGCCTTTAGTTACAATTTAAAAGGAAGTGCACTGAATTTCTGTGTTTATATAACCAATACAACTTACCCTATTACGGGCTCATTCACACCTGAATCAGACTGGAACATAATCCGTGTTCCTGTGCGATTCAGCGCAGTTTGATTTCAAATGAATGGGCTGAAATTGCACTGGATCACACCAAAATAGTTAATGCATTGCTGTTCAAAAACGACACCGCACTGGATTGCATGGCACTGTGGTATCATGCGATCTGGTGCAGCAAACGTACTGCATTTGTGATCTACGTTTGGGGTGTCATTATAAATACATTGACACCCGCAGCATATTGCACACCCTGTACATTTTGAACGCGGTGCAGGAAATGCGCATGAAACGTGGGGTTCCCGCACTGCATTCTGGTGTATAAAGTGGAATAAAGAATAACAGTATAACAATATTTGAAACTGCAAGAGCAATGATATGCCCATCCTATTACTAATATATCAATATGCTCCTGTCGTAGGAGTCAGTCATTCTATTGGGCATATTTTAGCAGTGTAGTAAAGCTGTAAAATAACAACAGATTTAGAATATATTGATTAAATAATATAAACATTTCAACATCGTGTATGTATCAAATGTTTGCTGTACAAATGTAACAAACAAATGTTACAAATATACTCACAGTGTCAGTGAAACTTGAAGATAATTATCTTCCATGATAGCAAGCACCATCTAGTGGCCATAATGAGGTAATTGTTTAAATATCTCAATCAGGAAAAAAAGCATTATGGCCACTAGATGGCACTTACTGTATGCTCATGGGCGATAAAGCAAGTTTCATTGGAGCTGTGAGGATGTTTGTCCCATTTGTTCAGTGAACTTTTTATACATAGACCCCCATAAATACTTTATTTCTGTTTTAAGGCTATAATTGTGGTGCATTAGGGTTAGAATGTGGTTCCCAAAAGCATAAATGTGCATTAATATAAAGCAGCCAATTTTATGTTAGTTTTTCTATTCTCACTACACTAATACCTGAGAACTGATCTCTGTAAAGTACACTTATGTGGCTCTCAATTTTCTGAGAACATTCTCAGGTATCTTTTTCAATAGGCTGCAACAGTACTTAAGATGGGCTAAAGTGGACTGTAAGGCAGCCCATACATTATGCTTTTTTTTTTTTTTCAATCAACCAGCATGTTGAATAAAAGAAAATGCCTCGATTCCCCCATCCACACACTTAAAGTGGATGAGGAATCCCTCCCACTGAGGTATTGTATTCTGACAGCCAGGAGACTTCCCCACCACCACAATACAAATGATCAGTGTTGCCAGCTATAGCCGGCGGCACTGACCGTTTGGGAAAAACCTGACAGACTGGTTGTACACAAGTTGATCAATAGATTGACTTGTGTACAACCAGCCTGCCCATACATGGATTGAAATATGGGCGGTCTCCGCTGAACGTGTGTATGGCTGGCTTAAAGCTGATGTCCATGTCACTTTAAATAGTTTGTTTGGACCAAGCTGCTCCAAATGAACTATTTGCTTCACTAAGTGCTGCAGGGGTCTCAAACTTGCGGCACTCCAGATGTTGCGAAAATACAAATCCCACGAGGCATTGCAAGGCTGACAGTTACAAGCATGACTCCCACAGGTAGAGGTATGATGGGGTTTCGCAACAGCTGGAGGGCCGCCAGTTTGAGACCCTTGCTTTAAGCACTGTATGTACTGCATGTAACTTCAGCTACATACAGAATACAGTGCTGGGTTCTGGCTGTGTGGCTGTGAGACTTCCCGTCTCACACCCAGAACAAAACAGTCTGGCTGAGCGAACCTCAGCCATTTATAGGCAGTTTTGTATTATGTGAATCAATACAAAGCTTCCTCTGATTGGCTGAGTGGGAGGTGCAGGCTGAGGTGAGGCTGCACATCATGCTCTGACACTCTGCCAATCAGAGGAAGCTTTTTATTTATTCACAGAATACAAAGCTGCCTATAAATGGCTGAGGTTCCGGGTTTTGTTTCGGGTATGTCCTTGTCTCACAGCTGGAACCCAGCACTGTGTACTGTATGTAGCTGAAGTTTACATGCAGTACATACAGTGCTTATAGACACTGCAGCACTTAGTAAAGCAAATAGTCCGTTTGGACCAGCTTGGTCCAAACAAACTATTTAAAGTCACATGAAACATGGACATAAACTTTAAGTCAATAAAATGCCATACTGAAGAAACATATGTACAGTTATTTACAGTAGAGCAGTGATAGGTGTTTTAGAAGTATGGGCATAGGTATGTTTTCAGTGCTATTTAGCATGATGTTTTAGGACCATAGACAACGAATAACCACTGTACAAAAGGGTTGTTTTTGGTTCCTTTTCAACGGGACAGTATTAATCTTTAAAAATTCTAACCTTCATTAAAGCATGTATTGGGTAAACTAAACATTATTTTAGATACTTAAAGTATACACTTTTATTTTTGTTCTCATCCTCCAATTATGAGTTGCTGATCTAATATCATGGAAACAGGAGCTACACAAAGTGGTAGATTCGCCAAAGCAAACGATGCTGATTGCTTCCTAAAGTGAATGTTCCCTTAGCTAAGTGAATACAGTGAAGCTATGTTTAACTCAATCATGCAAAAGGCAAAATTCAATTCTTGTTAGTTTTTTTACCTTGCTCATGATTGTGTATTCAAATGGAACTGATCTTCACCGTAGTGTTGTAGGCTGTAGTGAACAGCCTCTTTAGTAAATCAGCCCCAAAGTAAACAAGCAGCATGAAATGAACGCAGATCTAAAACGTTTTGTTTTCAGCGTCATATAGAAAAATATAATCTATTGTGCAGAATTCAGGTCATTAAGAGAAACAAATAAGACTAGGTATAAAGAAAATCTGGACAAGCTTAATCAGGGACTGCTGTAGTACAAGTATAGATGCAAATCATGCTATTTTGAATCAACAAAGTAACTTGTGTGGCAGTTTTCTTATTTGCAAAGCTTGTTTTTATGCTTGGAAAACCTTACTTTACAGTAATTACTTAATTATTACTTGTAATAAGGAGATGCTCTGGAAAAATCTAAAAAATGTAATATATAAGTGCGCTGTATACTTTTTTGTTTTTATTATTATTATAGTGTATTCCTTAATAGCTTGAAGGAGTTTTCTCTTGAAAAATCAAATTTTTTTTTATATATAAGTGCGTTATATACCTCTTTTTTTTTTTTTTTAATTATAGTGTATTCCTGAATTGCTTGAAGGAGTTTCTCGATTATTCAGTCCGCCTCAAGAAGCAGTATGGAATCAGTGATCCCTTCTTGTAAGCAGCATGTACTTTGTAGATTTGAATCTCTCTTTGCCAGTGTAATGAAGCTCTTAGTAACTCTGAAACACCCCTATATCAGTATCAGTGTTCACATTTCACCTCCAGTTTTGTTGTAGCTGTAATTTAATTATTACATGTCAGGCATCTAGTGGTGTGGTTGGATTGTAATGTTGATACCCAGAAGAGTCTAAACTGGCGTCCTCTACATATAATCAGTTGAAAAACATTTACTGATTGAAAGTGCTCAATAGGTATGCAAAATCACCTTATATTTTTGGCAGCTCTTGCTCAGAGTTGTATTAGCTGCTTTTTTTTTTTTTTTCAAAGGCTTTACAACATTAGCTATACAACTGTGAGCTATAAACGGAAACTGGATGCTACTCTAAAGTGACTATTCTAATTATCACATATAGAGCAAATATTAATGATCCTTGGTAGTTGGTTGGTGGGATCTATGATTAGCACAAACAAATGCTGCATTGCATGACAAATTTAATTACAATTATTTGTGGATCTTAGCAATGTGCCCAATATAGAATAAGCCAATGAGAGGACTTCTAATCCTATATATAAATCCCCTTGTCCCCTTGTCCTGGCATTTGATTGTGGGTCCCTCCCCTAGGGCATAAATAGTTACGGTAGTTAGAAGTGTTTCTCTTCCTATGACCATACCTTTTGTCCCTTTCCTTTTATTAGGAAGGCTCCAACACAGAGTTTTTTTTTGCATAACCAGTACTTTAGGTAACTTACTGTATCTTGATTGGAGAGATAGTAGCAAAGGTATTGGGCAACATCTGAATACTCTGGTTTATAATAGCTGTTCAAGAAACAATGTAACAACTTGGATGATCTCTCTTGAACTTCTCCAACCTCCCATTAATTTGATATCACTCCCTTAGAGAAGACATTCATGGAAAAAAAATCATACTAAATCTATATCAATATAACAATCAATATTCAGTTGTCTATTTCTTTAGATCTACTGATGGCTTTCACCAAAGGTGATCACTGGTTATATGTTATTTAAACAAACGACTGTTAATGTATTTATTTTTTTAATTTAGCTTGCTGATTTGGTGACGTTTTTACTATTTTATATTCATCTAACATTAATACTTTGGAAAATAAATTTTTAATGATTCCAAATCCAGGTGCCTGCCTCCCCCCCTTATATATCGATAGGGCACACCACCAGCCCAGATTTATATACAAAGACCTTTAAAAATAGTGTTGTTAGTACTTTTTTTTTTTTGCTGTTTCTTCCTAGGTCATAGGATCACTATTCTTTTTATAACTGCATTACTGCCTGGGTTGGGGACAGAGCAGAGTGCACAGTCACTGTCTGTGAAGTATCTGATCTGCTTACGGGGAGGAGAACATGCCTGACTGAAAGTGCACTCTACTCTGGATGGCGTGGAAGGGAGGGCATGCAATAGCTAAAGTGACATCATAGGACATGTAGCGCATTGTGGTTTAGCTCCAACCATGACCCATGCTGCACTGCAGTAATAGTAAGAAGGGAAATCACATGACCTAGGAAATAAGCATGTAGTAAGGCACAACTTACTTACGATAACCTAAATGCACACCATGATCACCTGTAGGTCATTAATACAAAGAAAGGGGAAGGCCTAAAGAACTGCAAGATAAACAGGTAATTTCTTTTAGTAGAAACCTTTGTGTTAAAAAAGGGCACAGATAACTAATACGTAGATGTAATTAGGAAGATCTATATTATCATTTTGTTTTCTGTTATAAATAATATAAGCTAGATAATACAAACCAGAGATTTAGCATAAAAAGTGTTTAAAAGCCTCTTCATTTTGGGCGATGGACCATTTAGATCTACTGCTTCCTAAAATAAGAACACATAGGATACATGGTATAAAACTGATATTGGCATTTTGTTTATTCCTCAAAATTTTTCTAAAATGGTGTATTTAAAAGTGACCCTAATGCCGCGTACACATGATCGGACTTTCCGGCAGATTTAGGCTGGCGGACAATCCGACGGACTTTCAAGTGAACGGACTTGGACACACACGATCACTCCAAAAGTCCGCCGGATTCGAACGTGATGACGTAGAATAAGGAAGTTCATAGCCAGTAGCCAATAGCTGCCCTAGTGTCCGTTTTGGTCCGTCAGACTAGCACACAGACGCCCTGACTTTTCAACCGGACTCGAGTCCGGCGGACAATTTTGAAGCCAGTCTTATTTCTAGGTCCGCCGGACTTTTGGGAAGAAAACGTCCGCTGGAGCCCACGCACAATCGAATTGCCCGACGGACTCTGGTCCGCCGGAAAGTCTGATCGTGTGTATGCGGCATAAGATTTCCATTTACAAAGACACTGCAACAGATACTAAAAGTATATTCCCTGCCTTTGCAAAAGCAAACTGCATGAAACTGTTACATTTTAAGTACACCCATGCCTAGACTATGGAAATTGAAGAATTCACAATAAATAAGCACATCTTATCCTCTATGCTTCAGTCGCTCTGGAGTAAAAGTTGACAACAAAAGCACTGAAATCACTACCCCCCCCCCCCCCCCCCCATATTTTCTCTAGCATCAAAGACTTCGCAGCCTGACAGCTTTCTAATGTGCTGTAAGCAATAAAAACTTCAGAGTTAGAATTTTTAAGAAGGCATTACTCCATGAAGCCTGCAGCTAAAGAAATCAGTGAGGGCTGTTGTTAAAGCTCTGTTGGTGCTTGTTAAAAAGATTGGATATTTTATTATCCATCGTTTGGATATAGGTGCACTTTAGGTTTACAAAGCACCTGCAAAATTTTTCTAATTCTCATACTGTCATATATTTTCTGCACCTGCTTTCCTGCGGGCAATATTCCTATAGCTGTAAGTATTTAGGTATTAAATGGTGGTGGCTCCATGCCTACTGGCTACTTTGCTTAATGGGTCCAACATTACTTTCTCTTTCTAACAGCAGCATTATCTACTTGCTTTTGAAGGTAATTGCATAGTTCAGAACTATTAGATAGAAGCATCTAAAAAAGATTGCCGATACTGTGCGTAAAAAGGCAACATAAAATATACTTGATTCTCTGCCTTTAGTATATTGGCAATAGCTTGCAATACTTCTTGTTAGGAATTGCTTTTAAACCCAAGGAGATTACATATGCAGGGCAGCAATGTTCCTACCATAACTGTATCTGGAATGAGAAATGTATTTTTTCCCTTTGCAATCAGTCAGATTATTACTTTTCTTCTCTTCCAATTGTAATTATTCATATTTTTAGCATGACTGGCTGCTGGGAAAATCTGGTAGAGATTCCCATCCCGCATGTAAGCTTCCAAAAGACAGTATGCCTTTTCTCCAAATACCTCTTTAAAGTAGTATTATACCCTCAGCTTTTTTTTTTGTTTAATACATTGAGCACGACAAAACAGACATTCCTCTGTAAACTATTTGTTGAAATTCTTACCACAGCATTTACAGTTTACAACTTTCAATGCTGCTGGCTCTTGCTCTCTCAGTGTTGCTTCCCTGAACTTCCATTCTTTGCAGGAAAGAGTTAACATTGAACAGTGCAGTCTTCAGTCAGTGTGTTAGTTTGGAGAAGGAAAAGGGGAGGAGGAGTCTTGCCTTCATAGGCTACAGGGCTGTGTGTTTCCCTTGATGTACACAATGTATGGAAACACAGCTTTAGTGCCTTCATGCAATGGCAGCTCCATAGGATGCTGCTAGGGAAAGGAGCCACCCTAAAGCAAGAAACCTAGGGCAGTGGTCATGGCACACTCTTAAACTGGAACATACTGGAAGGATTAAAAGAAAAAAAGTGCATACTCAGCAAGTGATTAAATCAGTTGCTGAAAGTGCTTACAAACTGAGGGTTTAATATCACTTTAAGAGTGCCTGTTACTGTATTATTGCATCTATTAGAATGTGGAGGGAGGGGAATCAAAAACATAATGTAAATTGCAATCAAGCATCATCCTGCCTTTACAACTTAGCCATTGCAAATTCTGTGTATATATCAGTGTACAAAATAAAGTATATAGAGCACATATATATAATTTCTGCTTTGTAACAGATTACAGTATATAATTAGTATAATTTCATGTACGGGTCATACTTTACTTCACTTGTCTGTTATTGGCAATTTGTTAAAGGCCCATAAAAATGAAGAGTTTTTTTGATATGCATGCAGTTAATATACGCAGTTAATGTATGCAGTTAATATACATTATGTAATGATGGTTGGGACAAACAATAACATTACCAGGGGTGGTTGTAAATGATACCCCCTATTCTTATCATTTGTTTTTCAAAACTGTTTTTACCACTGTACAATCAGCCCTGGCAGTATTATAGTTCTTCCCAAATCCTGTCACCTGTCATACTAGCATTACATGTATTAACTCCAAACAGTTATCACAAAGATACTTTGTGAAGTTGGATAATTGACTCCTGCAGGTCAAATAAAATGTTTATTATCCAGATTTTAGTTGCTAATGCCTATTGCAAAGATTACTTAGGTTTAGTATTTAAGATGCATATAATGTATTTTTTTAAATATTTTAATAGATGAAAATTTATATTTAGCAATGTCATTTAATACACCAAGCTGTTTGCAACAGTTGGGCATTGTGAGGTTGCAACTTTCAAGGTGGAAGGTTTAAAAAAATTAAAACATTGTATTCGTTTTCTCTCTCTTACTGAACACTGTATTTATCACTCAATAAATACAATTTATTAGGTTAGTGAAAATACAGCTTTAAGTTTAATACTTTTATTAGTTTCCCGACTCTATTTATGATTCTTAAAAGCTACTCAACATGCACAATACGTAATAACATTTTTGATGGTGTTGTTCAAAACAGGGAAGCTTTAACCCACGAATCCTAAATATTAAATCTACTTCTGTCTTAATACTTGACCCCAGTCATAAATAGATTTTTAGCAGTCCAGCATGATTTTTTGAGCTGGCTTACTACTTACATACCAAGCCTGCAAAAGTTTATATATATTGGACACTTGAATAGGGTTCTGTGGTTCTATATGGTTCTTGGTTATGGTTATATGGTTCTTGAATAGTGCTACACTTTATCTTATTGTGGTGTTACACTAAATATGTTTGATTTATGGTTCAATTCTTAAGTATTTCACAAACTGTGCTTAAATGTGTTTGATGTATCAATTGTATTGGTTTCTACATCCAACTGACTTTTTAATATGGCCTTAACATTGGTCTGTGATGGTCCCATTATATATCCTGAGAGTTTTCCCTAGCAGACTGTTAGTTTTCCAGGTGAGTGAGGCTCAAGATGTGTTTCCAAATATTTCCAAAGATGTGCTGGGTCCTGATTTTAAAATAATTTAGTCATCTGTCTGAGATGGAGCCATTATCCGTAAACCTCATATTGTTTCAGTTAAGGCTGTTTTACAGACCCTGCTTTATTGTCATCTTGCCAAAACACTTGGATTTCACATATCAATGTCACATAGAGATGAATTCTCCCACACTTGGAAACCAGCAGTTTCTATCACTAAACTGTCACAATTTCTGTGTAGTGTGGGTGAGGCACTCAGCTTCTGGAATTCCAGGTTTGCAGTTTAAGCCAGCTCTGTTCACTCACACACAAAACAGTTGTGATTGGCTGGTCAAGACAACCCACTTGGCAAGAGCCATTCAATAGCCCTTGTAATTAGTAGGAATGGAAGATGCCATAAGCACGTAATTACAGGCAGGTAATGTAATCTCATAGATGAGGCACACCTTTCAGTTCACTACTTTTAATTAGCAAAATTCACAGTATCCTAAATTAAATTACTTTAAGTCTTCAACTTTCATATCATCTTCATATTGAACTTTCTAGCTCCACCTGGACCAGCAGTAGAGGCAGGCCCGTCAACCTTACGGAATGAATACTCCACCGAGAAGTTATTTTTATGTTGTCCTCTTCCTCTGCTCCAAACAAAGAGAAGAAGGAAGCAAAAAAGTACAACCCCCAAGAATGTAATGCATCCCATGGCTGTTGACACCAAAATTGTTTTCAGGTCCAGAGTAAACTTCAAAAATACATGGGTGTCATTGTGGGAGGTATCATTATATTCTGATAAATACAGTGTTCTGTTGGAATATGGAGAGTTGTCACCTTTTACAGTCAATGTTGCAAAATAAGTATCATTCCCTCCAGCATTTGTTGCAATACAAATATAGGTCCCACTATCTTGCACTTGAGCATATCTTATCTCTAATGTACCTTCTGGCAGGACAGTAGATCTTCCTACACTCCTGCTTGTTATCATCCTTCTCTGTGGTGAGACCCAGACAATGAGTGGAACAGGTTCTCCATCTGCCTTACAGTGGAAGGATACTGCCTGCCCTTCATGGGCTGTAATGTGTTGCAGCTTCCGGTCCCTTATTTTGGGTTTTTGGCATGTGAAATATTCAAAAAGTATTGAATCTGGAAAATCACACAAAGCATTGCCTTGAATCTCAACAGGAGAAGCACAGACAGGTTGGTGACCATCAAAATTGAGGGTTTTTCTTCGCTGCAAGATCCATAGTAGTCGGCAGTCACAAGAAAGTGGATTGGCATCCACTCTGAGTGTCTCTAGAGTATTCACTGATTGAAAAGTGTTTTCCTCCAACGTTGATAGGAGATTATTAGAGACATTCAAGAGTCGGATCTGTCTCAGGCCATAAAAGGCTTGGGATTCTACCATAGTGAGAGAAGCTCCTACTATGTGAAGCTCTCTGAGCCTGATTAAGTCACGGAAGGAACCCCGCTGGATGATCCTAATAGGATTGTAAGAAAGATTTAGGTATTCCAGATAAGTAAGACTTTTTAGAGCAGCTGTTGGTACTGATGTAAGATTGGTATAAGTGATTGAAAGAGAGGTAAGATTTAGTCCTTGAAAAGCTGTTAGGCAAACATCCTCTAGAAAAGGCCAGCAGTCAATTTCTAGTTGTTTGAGGCTGGAAAGTTTCTGAAAGTTTTGTTCTTCTAAATTGCTAATGCCTAAGTGACGAAGTTTAAGGACCTCAAGACCTTGCAGATAAGACAGTGAGTCGGCAGATATAGAAGTTAAGTTGCATTTTTCAATTGTCAGCTGTTCTAGTCCTACCAGTCCAGAAAAGGCTTTCTGTGAAATATACAACAGTTCATTGTCTCCAACTTCAAGGCTTTTCAAATTCCGCAGATCCTGGAACATGAAGTCCAACAAAATGACAATTTTATTTTCACTAATATCCAACAAAGTCAGATTGCTAAGTTTGTTGAATACCCCAGCTGGAATAAGTTTCAACTGATTACCCTTCAGCTTCAAGATTTGTAGGTAGAAGAGGTTGGCAAATGCCCCGGGCTCAATAACTGAGAGAATATTTTCACTAAGGTCCACTTCTTCCAGTTGGGGAAAGGATGAAAATTCACCAGGATTCAGGCAGCGAATACGGTTCTTACTAAGGTCCAAAAGCTTTGTTTCAGAGGGAATGCCATCAGGAATTGCTGAGAGGCGCTTACGGTGACAGATAACTGACCTGATTTGTGGTGTGCATTCACAACGGGCAGGACACCCCAATGCATTTTCTTCTGAACACAGTAGGAGAAGGTGGAATACTAGGATGGAGGGCCAACATGATGTCATTTTACTAGGCATCATACAATGAGAAGTGCTAACATTTTTGCAGACACCTAAGATCAGAAACAAAAAGAAATTAGAAGAATTAAAATAATATTATTATGTTAGATTTATGAACTGCAGCAAAATATTCCAGATATGAATCATTATAAATGGATAATGTATCTGAACAACAAGAAACAGAAGTTATTGTTCTACAAGGTGAGAATCATTTTTGCATTTCATTAGTTATTTGTTCTCACATACCAAGGAACATACAATTGCCATAATAACTGTGACAGTACCAGTCCTATTTAGCATCCGTTCCTACTCCATTTTCTTCACTGGGATACTGGCCCCCTGAACCAGCCAGGTTGTCTATGTTTAGAACACTGACATTGGACATAACATTGCTGTCACTGGCCATACAGCATTTTGTTGCTTAGATATAAAGTGTGACTGCCGTACCATGTTCCTAAGGTAACAGGGCAACCACACTTCTTCCAGCCAGGCCTATGGGGTTAATGCAGGTCACTAATGCTACCCTACCCTCTTTACTGTTTGTATTATGTATGTTCCAAGCTTGAAGACCAGAGGTAGAGTAAGAAAGGGAAAAGTTCCTTCAAGTGTCTTTCCCACTGACAAAATTGGCTGCGTGCCCAGTTACTGTTTATAAGATTTGTTGAAATGTTTGCTTCATGTTATTGGATTGTCCCTAGGGGTATATATACTTGTGTCTGTTCCTCAATAAATGTCTTGTGCTGGCTAGTGACTGGGTGGGCTGCGGGATCGGATATTGTCCTGGCACTGGGCAAGGGAGCTCATACAGCAGACATACTCCTCAGGAGTACGGGGGTTTATCACAATAACTAACCTGGAATTAACGGTCTAATGTTACTGCTTCTACGGAAAAGCAATACTTACTGTAGAACAGTTTTAAAAGCCCAACTAGAGATGATACTGTGTTGGGGTTGTTGATTTCAAACAATGCACAGCATATTACAATGTTCTGGGTTATAGTAATCAAAACACAATGTTGTTTAATCTAATTTATCAAATTAGTACTGCATATGCTGAGGCCACATTTCTATGAATATAATAGGAGGAAAATGTTATCAACAAAAGATAGACAGAACATACTGTAAATTGGAGTGTTTCAAACAAGCCTATGTAAACACATTACTCAGTTTACTCCTGTGGGCAAAAGGTATACAAGAGTACAAAATAAATATTGTACCTATAGTTCTTGACTTACTTCTGGTTTGAAAAATAAAAGGAGAGAATACGTAAAATTTTTATCAAATACTTACCATAATTTTCCTTTCCTGGCCTCTCCTCACGTCAGCACACAATGGGTCAAGGCCTCATCTGGCACCCACAGGACCACCTCTTCCTAGCTAAATAAAAGACAACCCCTCCCCCACTGACGTGTTTGATAATCTAGCCTCTGACAGGCCACTTGGGAGGGAGTCCTGTGTTGACATGAGGACAGACCAGGAAAGGAGAATTACGGTATTTGATAACAATTTTCCTGTATTCCTGGCCATACCTCACGTCAGCACACAATGGGATTTAACTAGCTGAATAAATGGGCGGGAGAGAACACATGAAAATAAACATTGCCAATTAAAGAAAAGACAAAAATAATTTATATGTCTTGTCCCAAACTTTGGAGAACATGCTGACTGCACGCCTAGCTTGTAAAGTTGAATGAAGGGCTAGTCATCTCTCATATACCCTTCACTGACATCCTGGCATAACTGCCCCAAAGGCTGCCACTCCTCAGGTCGAAGGAGCTTGCCCCTGTTCCTGAACAGAAATGCCCACTTCCTGCCTGCTAATCTAATCACCCTGGTGAACCAATAGAAGATGACTCAAGAACCTGTCAGTGAAATGAAAAGGATTGTCCACTTTCCTCACGTCTTTGTACACTGTTAGCAGCTTGTGTAAGGACCTGAAGTCTTCCTGCTGTGTACTCAATGACTCCATGTGAATGCTTGGAGGGACTGCCCTCAGGTTTTCGAAACTGGATACCACTTGGAGATGGATGTAGTATCACTATTTCTGGTAAAAAGACACAAAAGGGATCTTTGCAGTGCTGCAACCTCCAACATCCTTTTGAAGTAACTGCTGATCGAGGAACTAGTTTTACCACTGGGAACTGCAATGGAAATGAAGCTAGTGGAGCAAAGAATGCCTGTACTAGTGCTTTCAGAACCAAGCCTAAGTCCCATGATAGGGAACAAGAATTTCCTTGGTGGTCGTAAATGGATTACGGCCTGCATGAAGCATTTGTTCAATGGAGTTGTATGCCAGACCAACCTCAAGCGCCGATTGTAAAAATGTCTAGAGCTGGGGACACAGGAGAGAAAACTTTGCTGAGCAAACAGAACAAACTTCCTTCATATCCTCATATGTAACATTCATGATCTTGTGGTCTTTGCCCAGGTCTGAACCACCTTGGATGAGAATCCCTGCACCTCTAGTCTGGCTGATTCAATATCCAGGCTTTTAAGAGTCTCACTGGATTGGGGTGTTGCCATTGATATTGGCATAAAAGATCTTGTTTGACCGGAAACAGGATTGGTGGTGCTGAATGACATCTTGGGAGCAATGAAAACCAAGGCCTCTTTAGCAGGTGGAAAGCACCTGTATTGCATAAATGTGTTCATAATCAAGGACACTGGAGGAAGACAAACACTAATGGAAAAAACCCATGGCACTGTGAATCCACCTTCTATGATTTCACCTTTGTACATTTTTAAAAATACTAGAAGCTGTGTATTCAGTGGACTCTCTATGAGAACTACTGCTGGAATGTACCCTAGAGCCAATACTAGTTGAGGTACTTATTGTTAGAAAACAATTTGCCTAACTGATCCGTTAGTGGATCCTGCTTTCCCAGTAAGTAGACTGCTTTTAACTGCCTGAAAGCGGCTCTCTGTCCAATGAAAAGTTAATGTTACAAAAAGTAACAGAAAACGACAGACACTTGGTGTCCTCTTGGTGGGCAATGTAAGCTACTGCTGTCTTCTTGTCAATCATCAGCTTCACTCGGGCCCCCTGGAGAAAGATCCTGAAAGGGTTGCAAGGCTAGAAAAAAACTGCCTTTTGCCTTTAAGTCAGTCAGAGCATCTGCATTCTACTAGGCTCCCATGGCCTTGCACTTGTCTCTTCAGACTGGAGGCAGACTTGCATCCGACATCAGAATTATTTAACCTCCTGGGCTGACCACAAAAGAGGCACACTGGTGTCCACAACTCCAGTTCTTGCTAATTTCTGATCCATAGGCAGCCCATCTTATTGACAGAGGAAGGCAAATTGAAAAGCCTCCATGTGCCACCTAGCCTAAGGCAGCACTGGAATGGCCACTGAAAAATGTCCCAATGGGGACAATGCAATCCCTCGCTGACATAAATGCTGTCTCCATGGGCCCACCTTCAAAATACTTTCCAAATGTCTAGCAGCCTGCTCTGGATTGGATTCCATGTTAACAGGAAGTTTGAGCCCCCTTCAATGTGATCTGGTAAATTTCAGCCTGGCCTATTAGATTAGGCCTCCTGAACCCCTCTGAAAATCGACAGATTTGAGCAAAAAGACGGCGGCTTCCTCTTAATAGACTGTGGCTTCTGTCACTCGCTTCGTCCAGGGCTTTGCCAAATAACAACTTCCCCTTATGGAGAATGTTACAAAGGGCTTGTGTGGAGGCTTCATCCACCCTCCAGTGGCACAACTACAAAGCTCTCATGGCTGTGACTGAATGCGCCAGTCCTAGAAATAAGTTTATTGAAGCCTCGGCCAAAGGCCAGCAGCCAGGTTCAAGTCCTCCAGAACCATGCCCACTCCTGCTGGTACCTCTTAAATTAAAGGCCATTTCTCAATGCTTTAATCACAGCACTGTCGCTAGTCCACAGGCAAAAACCTGCCACAGTATACATTTTCTGCAAGTCTGCAGGCCAGTTCACCACAATTTCTGAGTTGAAGAGGTCTTTTTGCATGCACACTTTTGAGGTGTTCAGGTGCTTTTTCAATGCTTTTTGCCATGGTATAGTTCCTCTATGTTCCACATGTTCCATAGAAGAAAAATGCAACATGTTCTCCTTTAGTTGACTGTACTGGTGTGATGTAGGCCATTGGAATCCATGGTAAACACTGTTCATGCATTTTTGACTCTAATAAAAATGCTTTGGACTGCATCCGTTGTGAACCAAACTTAAGTCCACTTTTCAATTTGTGGGATTCCTAAAGGTATTAAAAGGCAATGACACTTGCGCACCTGACGCTGGCAGGCCCCATCCACTCCTGGAAGTGCGTTGCTTAAACAGACATCAGCCAGCTTCATTGGATAAAGCTTGGAGACCTTTATTGTAAATTGGTCTTCTTATCAGGTCTCTCCCATTCTTCATCAATGAGCTTTTAACTCTGTCATTATAGGAAAAGAAGGCCCTTCCTTTTCACATTTGGAAATATCTGCGTGCGTTTGCGATTGTTGGGCCTGCGTCTTGCCTGTGACATGGATATTTGCTGCATACTTTCCGCTAGTGCCTATAAGTTTTGAAATTTGTGCATCCGCTTCCTTATCCATTGTCATTTGGGGCAATCCATGCCAATTGACTTCCCATCACTGCACATGCAGTGTAGCGTGCAACCAGGGCTGGGCAATGCATTTTCTATTGCGCATGTGAGCCATTGCCACGTCAGTTGCTTGAGGAGCATGAAAGCCGCCATGTGCGGGAATGTGAGGAATGCAGATTGTCCTGGTCAGGGGATGACCAGTGGCGGGTCTTATGTTTTTTGGAGTGTTTGTGTTTAGGGCTTCTGCTCCTAAAATAATTCTAAACACCATACTTTGCATTCCTTGAGCATTCCTTGAGCACTCTTTTGAAGATATGTCCCACGCCGCCCCCTCGTACCTTCCAGGAGAGCGACATGCTGCCTATACAAGACAGGAAAAACACCAATGGTGACATTGCAGAGCTTACTAATACCACACCTGTAGAATATTTGTTATCTAAGTAACATTGCCCGCGACCCGGCACAAAGGACACCCAGTTTCAGAAGGCTTTACCGTCAAACATTCTGGGTCTTCCAACTCCATGAGAGGCTGGTGGGGGGGTAGCCTTGCAGCATCCAAAGTATTTACCGCTGCAATCCACAGGTGGCCAAGCTAGGAAGAGGTGGTCCTGTGGGTGCCAGATGAGGCGTGTGCTGACGTGAGGTATGGCCAGGAAAGGGCATAACCACTTCAGTGGATAACCACTTCAATACAGGGCATTTTCCAACCTTTCTGCCCAGGAAAATTTTCAGCTTTCAGCGCTGTCACAATTTGAATGACAATTGCACGGCCATACAACACCGAAATCTTTTAACAATTTGAAAAAAAAAGTTTTTGTCAGTTTCTGTTATAAAATTTAGTTTTCTCCTTCACTGACAGGCACTGATGAGGCTGCACTAATGGCTAATGGGCACTGATGAGGCAGCACCGATGGCACTGATGAGGTGGCACTAATATGTAGCATTGATGGGCACTGATAGGAGGCACTGATATGCAGCACTGATGGGCACTGATAGGCTATACTGATATGCAGCACTAATGGGCACTGATAGGAGGTACTGGTAGGCAGCACTGATGGGCACTGATAGGTGGCACTGATGGGCACTGATAGGCAGCACTGATGGGCACTAATAGATGGCACTGATAGGCAGCACTTATGGGCACTGATAGGCAGCACTGATGGACACTAATAGATGGCACTGATAGGCAGCACTGACGAGGATGTACTGACAGGCATCTGTGAAGGGCACTGACTATCGTTACTATTATTTTTTGCTAAACAAACTAAAAAAGACCAACATTTTTGACAAAAAAATTGTTTTTCTCTGTTTCGGTTATAAAATTGAGTTTTCTCCTTCACTGATGGGCACTGATAGGTGGCTCTGATAGGCAGCACCGATGGGCACTAATAGATGGCACTGATAGGCAGCAGTGATGAGGAGGTACTGACAGGCATTACTGATGGGCATCTGTGAATGACACTGACCAGTGTTACTGATGAGCACTCATTGGCACTTTGATGGGCACTGATTGGTGATTTGGGTGGGCACTGACTGGCAGCTGATGGGCAGAAATTGGCATTGTGTTGGGCACTTCTGATGGGGGCTGCGCTGATAAGCAATGTGCTGATTATCAGTGCACACCCCCCCCACGAAAATCGAATCTTGTGTACGGGGCATTAAACACCCCAAATCTCTCCTCTATCCTTAGGCCTCTTGCACACGATACTCCTGTTTGAGCATCTATTTTTTCAGCTGTTTCTTTTTGGTAAGTATTTGAGTGTATTTTCGTGCATTTTCACGCATATGCGCAAACCTATTCTTGCGTTGATAATATTGTAATGGGCATTTGCGTGCACGACTGACCAAAAATGCAGATTTTCTAGCTTATTTTTACTGACGCTTGTTTACGCGCCTGTGTGCATAGGCACATTACAATTAATGGGCTGTATTTTAGCTCAGTAAACAAATAAGCTGTACTAAGCTTTTTCAAGCCGCAGTGGGCAAGAAGTCTTAAAAGCAAGAGCTTTAAAATTAATGAATAATACCTTTATTAAATAAATAAATAAATAAATAATAACATTTTAAGCATTTCACTTAAAAAGGGTAAGAAGTGGGATTATTTAGTAAAACACAGTAAACAGATTTGTTTATCCTTAGCGTTTACTGTTAGCCCCCTAAAGCATGTGGTCAGATCTGTGCCTATATTTTTTGAAAAAAATGGCGTGGGGTCCCCCCCAAATATCCATACCAGACCCTTCAGGTCTGGGATGGATTTAAGGGGAACCCCGGCCAAAAAAAAAAAAAAAAAAAATTTCCATACCAGACCCTTTATCCGAGCACGCAACCTACAGTCCCCCCCAAAGCACCTTGTCCCCATGTTGATGAGGACAAGGGCCTCATCCCCACAACCCTGGCCGGTGGTTGTGGGGGTCTGCGGGCGGGGGGCTTATCGGAATCTGGAAGCCCCCTTTAACAAGGGGACCCCCAGATCCCGGCCTCCCCCCTGTGTGAAATGGTAAGGGGGTACAAAAGTACCCCTACCATTTCACCAAAAAAGTGCAAAAATGGTAAAAATGACAGGAGACGGTCTTTGACAATTCCTTTATTAAAATCTTCTTTCTTCTTTCTTCTGGTCTTCCTTTCTTCATCTTCTCCTTCCGTCATCTTCTTCCATCTTCTTCTTCCTTCGATTCGCTTCTTCTTCCTCCGGTCTTCTCGTCCTTCTCGTCCGGCGTCGTCCTTCTCGTCCGGCATCGTCGTCTGTTCTCGCAGGCCGCTCCTCGCAATGGGAGGCTCCCGCTCTGTGAGGCTCCGCTCGGGTGACAGGTCTTGTATAACGAAGGCACCTGGTGACCCCGCCCCCTCTGACGCACGGGGACGTCATGTGGAATTCCCTATGGCTTTCCCCATGACGTCAGAGGGGGGCGGGGTCACCGGGTGCCTTCGTTATACAAGACCTGTCACCCGGAGCGAAGCCTCACAGAGCGGGAGCCTCCATTGCGAGGAGCGGCCTGCGAGAAGAGACGACGATGCCGGACGAGAAGGACGACGCCGGACGAGAAGGACGAGAAGACCGGAGGAAGAAGAAGCGAATCGAAGGAAGAAGAAGATGGAAGAAGATGCCGGAAGGAGAAGATGAAGAAAGGAAGACCAGAAGAAAGAAGAAAGAAGATTTTAATAAAGGAATTGTCAAAGACCGTCTCCTGTCATTTTACAATTTTTGCCACTTTTTTGGTGAAATGGTAGGGGTACTTTTGTACCCCCTTACCATTTCACACAGGGGGAGGCCGGGATCTGGGGGTCCCCTTGTTAAAGGGGGCTTCCAGATCCGATAAGCCCCCCGCCCGCAGACCCCCACAACCACCGGCCAGGGTTTGTGGGGATGAGGCCCTTGTCCTCATCAACATGGGGACAAGGTGCTTTGGGGGGGACCCCAAAGCATCCTCCCAATGTTGAGGGCATGTGGCCTGGTACGGTTCAGGCGGGAGGGGGGGCCGCTCTCGTCCCCCCCTCCTTTCCTGCGGCCTGCCAGGTTGCGTGCTCGGATAAGGGTCTGGTATGGATTTTATGGGGGACCCCACGCCATTTTTTTGGGCTAGGGTTCCCCTTAAAATCCATCCCAGACCTCAAGGGTCTGGTATGGATTTTGAGGGGGGCCCTACGCCATTTTTTTTTTTTTTTTTGGCTGGGGTCCCCCTTAATATCCATCCCAGACCTGAAGGGCCTGGTTATTGAATTTGGGGGGACCCCTACACATTTTTTTATCAATGACTTCAATGAATGACAGTTCTCTGTATTACGGATCCAACAATTCATTTGCCGGCAATAGCTGCGAGTGATTTTAAATAGTTTTTTTTTTCCTGCAAAAATGACACATTGTACAGAGACAGTTCTCTATATTAGATATACTGAATCTCGAATCATTCGAAGCATTCGTTATATCCGCTATTATAATTTCTTTCATATTAGTTGAAATTACATATTTGTTAGTTACAATACAACATTCGAATTGTTCTCTGTATTGCGGGAATCGGCAATTAGCCGCGAGTGATTTTAAATGTCTTTTTTTTTCCTGCAAAAATGACACATTGTACAGAGAGAGTTCTAAACACAGGAAACCTGCGCCCTTCTATATACTATATACTCTATAGTATGTCTATGAAGGGGGTCACGTTTCCTGTGTTTAGAACTCTCTCTGTACAATGTGTATTTTTCATTTTCATGCATTTTTGGTGTGGCAAGTACCTTGTGGATTGCAAACACACCTTCAATTAAGATACAAGAAATTCATGTAAATTGCATAAAATAGCATTTTACATGTAATTTAGTAAATATAATTGCACCCATGACCCAAGTAACATTTTACTTCTTCCTGCTATCTCTCAAGACTTGAAGCGGTATTAAACCCAAAACCAAAAATGTGATATATTGCAGCTTACTAATCACTAGATGTGATGGCTGCAATTGTGTTCTTTTTTTTGTTTTTTTTCCCCTCTGTTTTCACCTGGTGATTTGGCCAGTAAACACACCTTCTGTAGTAGAGTGCCTCCATTCTGGATGAATGAGCACAGGGGGCACCTTTGGACTGCAGCATTGTCAGTTGGGGGAGGGGATTGTTAAATGTATTAGCAGATTTAATTAAAGTAACATATTGAAGTCAAACTCCAGCTCACACTTACTAATCAGTTACAGCAAGCTGTTTTTTTTCCTTTTGGAATGAAGGTTTTACATTAATAAATAATAATAATTAATTATTAATAAATAAATAAAAGCTGATCATTGTAAGAAACCCTGCCAGTGTTAAATGGTTTGTCTCATCCATGTTAACTGATACATTCTGATACATTCTACTGGCGAGCGTGTGCTTTTGAAAAGCAACAGACTTACTGGCTGTATAACCAGATGAAAATAGAAGAAAGAAAGCATAAATAAAAAAAAATGAATGCAGCCAACACATTTGAGAATTGGCGAGCTGCATAAAATAAATATTTGCTTTTGGGTTTAATACTGCTTGAATAAAATATAAGTTATGCTCAATTTGAGCATCAATAGACAGTGGACATAAACTAAATATACGAAATAAAAAAAAATATACGAAATAAAAAAATATACTTAATATAGGCTTACCTGTAGGTAAAAGTGGTTGTACGTCTGTTATTCTTTTACTTACTTTAACAGACCAAGCTGTTCAGCAAATGTGGTAGTTAGAGGTTTGAGACAAACCATTTGTCACTGTCAGTGGTGCTTACAATGGTCAACTTTTATTCATTTATGTAAAAACATGATCTTAAAATAATTTTTTTTTTTTTTCATGGCCAGGCCATTTTTGCACTATGACACTGCGCTATTTTAGCTGACAATTGCACGGTTGTGCGACACTGTACACAAATAAAATTGATGTCCTTTTTTTCCCACAAATAGATCTTTCTTTTGGTGGTATTTGATCATCTCTATGGTTTTTATTTTTTGCGCTATAAACAAAAAAAGACCCACAATTTTGAAAAAAAAAAAAAAAACAATATTTTTTACTTTATACTATAAAACTTATCCAATAAAAAAAATCTAAAAAATCGAATTTCTTCATCAGTTTAGTCCAATATGTATTCTGCTACATATTTTTGGTAAAATAAAATCCTAATGTATATTGATTGGTTTGCGCAAAAGTTATAGCATCTACAAACTATGGGATATTTTTATGGAAATTTTTGTTTATTTATTTTAATAGTAATGATGGTGATCAGCAATTTTTAGCGGGGCTGCGACATTGCCGCGGACAAATTGGACACCTAATTGACACTTTTAACACTTTTTGGGGACCAGTGACACTAATACAGGGATCACTGCTAAATAATGTGCACTGTCACTGTACTAATGACACTGGAAGGGAAGGGGTTAACATCAGGGCCGATCAAAGGGTTAAGTGTGCTCCTAGGGAGTGCTTTCTAACTGTGGGGGAAAACTGTAACTGGAGGAAGACAGAGATCTGTATTTCTGCTCAGCAGAAACACAAGATCTCCATCTTCCTCCCTCACAGAACAGCAGTTTGCCTTGTTTTCATAGGCAGACCTCCGTTCTGCCTCTCCCTTGAATGATTGGTGGGTCCCGGTGGTGCGCCCGCATGCCCCAGGCCCACTGCACGAAATCCCATACCTGTACATGATTTTGTGCATGAGGGCAGCCCTGCCACAGTATATATGCGTGGGCCGGTCCGTGGGCCGGTGGTTAAAAAAGGCTTGCTTATTATATCACCATAGCGTGGTCCCCTTGTGTCCCCTGTGATCGTACAGAGCTTCCCCTCCATATTTCTGGTCATATTTTCTCTCATACAGGTGATTTTCTCTGTTGTCACTCTGTGTGAGTTTATTAAGGGAATGGACAGAATGAAAAATGGTTTTAGGACAATAAGTTCTTTATGATGTTATGAATACCTATTGATTATGTATATGATCTTATCTTTATTAGTGCTTTATGGAAAATTGGTGGTCCTTAGAAATCCCCTGAAGGAGCCAATGTTGGTAAAACATGTTGGGATCTAATATTACGCATTGATCACTTTCTATATATGGACACCAGTGACCATTAATGTGATATGTATTATACTCTGATTTTTATTTGAACCCAAAACTTGTTTTAATTTTATATGAATAAACTTTCTATTTTTATAAAATGTATCCTTTCTAATTGTGGGCAGCACTAATCCCAATAACCATGTTGCTGTAATTTTCAATTCAATAGGGATGAGGTGCCAGATATCATATTGTCACCCATTCTGCTACTCTGGTTAAAAAAGGTGTTAGCTAGAGCAGTGTTTCTTAACCTGGGTTCCACTGAACCCTAGGGTTCCCGCGAGAAAGCCCCAGGGGTTCCGCCGCGATTCAACATTATGGCGGATGCATATCCATCCAATGTTGTTTCCAGTGTTCCCAATGCGCGCTGACAGTGAGTACTGTCAGCACGCATTGATACCCGATGCCCTCTCTGTAGTTTCGTCTCAGAGAACTCAGAGGGCGAGAGAATCGAGAGCGATGCCAAGAGTGGGAGATCCAAATTCAAAGCATGGAGGTGGGGAGCCAAGAATGGAGGCATGGAGACGGGGAGCTGTAGGATCCGTGGGAGGCATGGAGCTGAGGGAGCCCAAAATGGAGGCATGGAGCTGAGGGAGCCCAGAATAGAGACCATTGAGGCAGGGAGCCGTGGGAGCAGAGAATGAAGACTGGAGGCAGGAAGCACCAGGTTAGAAGGTGAGATCCTGTCTGAATGATAGCAGTGATGCACACCGTGGATAGCAGAGAAAAGGAGCTCACAGCTGGATCGGGAGGTGAAATCCTGTGTACAGAAGGGGTGAATGCAGACTGCGAGGCGGGGGGGGGGCAGAGAGTGGGGGCAAACATCTAAATCAGGCTGAATGTTGCAGGTGAGATTATAATAGCTTTATGTTTTAATTGTACTAAATGCTCTTATGATCTCACCCCTGCGCTCTGCTCCCCCCCCCCCCCGCAGTCTGCATTCAGTCACTACCATACGCAGGATCTTGCCTCCTGCAAGATTCAGCCATGTGCTCCCACTGTCAGCACTCCTCCTGGCACCACCCTCACACGTTCAGAGGAGCTGGAACTATAGAGGAGGCACCAGGTATCAATGCGCATTGACAGTACTCACTGTCAGTTAGGGATGAGCCCGGTGTTCGTTTCAAACCCATGTTCGAATCGAACATCGGCCGTTCGTCGAAACCAGAACTTTGTGGGCTGTTCGCATCAAATTTGTGTGATACGAACGACCCACAATGCACTGCGCCAGTTGCAGTGCATTGCTGGCTGATGATTGGCCAAGCATGCACTGTGACCCGCATGCTTGGCCAATCACAGCAACGGCAGCGAGGAGAGGCATAACTGGCCACAGGCAGGCCAATTATAGCACAGGGGGGATTAGTACACGCCGCACACTATATAAGGCCGCCACTGCGGCGGCCTTGTATAGTGTTGTGCAGCGTTCATAGAAAGCAGGATAGGCAGGAACATTGTCAGCTGTGCTTTATACTTCTTTAGATAGCGCTGTTACAGTGGGTTTAGTGTTCAGGGAGAGAGCAGGATAGGCAGGGACAGTGTCAGCTTTGCTTTGCTTCCTAACCTAGCGCTGTTACAGTGGGTGTAGTGTGCCTCCTGCACACTGCACAGCATACACCTGAATCTACCCCCTCATTGCTGGTGTTGTGTAGTTGATTTGTGCAACACAGGCATCTGCCTAATATTCAGTCATGTCATTTACACAGGAATCAATGCATTTAAATAGCACTGATTGCTGTATAAATGACAATGGTCCCAAAAATGTGTCAAAAATGTCCTATGTGTCCGCCATAATGTCGCAGTCACAATAAAAATCGCTGGTCGCCGCCATTACTAATAAAAATATTAATAAAAATGCTATAAAACGATCCCCTAAACCAATCAATAATCGCTAATTGCGATTTTTTAAACCAAAAATATGCAGAAGAATACGTATCGGCCTAAACTGATGAAAAACATTTTTTTTTATATATTTTTGGGGGATATTTATTATAGCAAAAAGTAAAAAATATTGAATTTTTTTCAAAATTGTTGCTCTATTTTTGTTTATAGCGCAAAAAATAAAAACCGCAGGGTGATCAAATACCACCAAAAGAAAGCTCTATTTGTGGGAAAAAAAGGACGCCAATTTTGTTTGGGAGCCACGTCGCACGACCGCGCAATTGTCAGTTAAAGCAACGCAGTGCCGAATCGCAAAAAGGGGCCTGGTCCTTTGGCTGCAAATTGGTCCGGGGCTTAAGTGGTTAAATGGCTTTTTTTCCTTTACAAATGTCATTTTGTGCAGGGACGGTTCTAAACACGGGAAACACATGTCACTTCACAGGCATACTTTAGACACCCCCAGGTACCATATTTAAAGGAATATTTCACTTTTTTTTTTTTTCACTTTATGCATCATTAAAATGACTGCTCCAGAAAAAACGTCAGTTTTTAAAACTTCTTTTTGCATTGATACATGTCCCCTGGGGCAGGACCCAGGTCCCCAAACCCTTTTTAGGACAATAACATGCATATTGGCCGTTATAAATAGCCCTTTAGATTGCGAACGTTCGCGTCCATTGTAACTAATAGGGTTCTAACGTTTTGCAAACTTTCGGTCTGTTCGCAGGTTCTGGTGTGAACGGAACCGGGGGATGTTCGGCTCATCCCTACTGTCAGTGCACAATGAAAACAATTTTTTTCTGCACAGAAATATGCAACATGTATGCATTTTCTGCAGAGAAAAATACTCAAATGACACCAACATTTTGGTGTGAACAGGGCACATAGAAATCAGTTGTTTTCTTTATGTCCTTGCAGAGACCTACGTTAGGAAAATGTGTGCATGATGTGAACAAGACCAAAGTATTCTATGTAGGTCAAACCTGCACCATTTTCCATTAATTCTTATGCACGTATGTTGTGAACAAGGCCCAACTGTTCCCATAGTCTGCTGTCCTATTTATGAATCACAATATTTGGGAGTTTTGTTCAAGTTCAGTAAGGCCTCGTTAACAGCATATGTGCAAAAAAAACTGATGGAAAATATGTGCAAATTTGACTTGCTTAGAATATTTTGGACGTGTTCTAACATATGTCTCTGCAAGGACATAAAGAAACTATTGATTTCTATGTGCCCTGTTCACACTATAATGTCAGGGTCAGGGGAGTTCTAATATTTATTCTATTATTTAAAGTTATTTCTAAAATAATTGTGGTTATATCTACAGCTTGCTGATCAGATCCAATGTTCTGTGAGCTGTAGATCTGAATTTTTTTCAGGGGTTCCCCCGAGATCTTAGACTTTTTGCCAAGGATTCCTCCACGGTAAAAAGGTTGAGAAACACTGAGCTAGAGTACAACTTTATTTGATAGTCAAGTCCATCTATATCTGCTAGTTTAAGACTCTCCCCTGACTGACAATGCTGCTGTCCAAATGTGTCTTTATTGCTTCTCCAATGGAGTGGAGACACTCTAAGAAAGGAGGGGGTTAATTTTCTAAAACTGAAAGCAAAATCTGCAAAATCTGGTGCTGCTGCGCATGGTAGCCAGTCAGCTTCTAACTTCGGCTTGTTCAATTAACCACTTAAGGACAGAGCCTCGTTTTGAGATTTGGTGTTTACAAGTTTAAAACAGTTTCTTTTGCTAGAAAATTACTTAGAACCCCCCGCTAGAAAAAAGAAGCCACGCTCATATAGTCCAATTTATAAACATTTGATTGTAGAAATGAACATCATCTCTCTAATAGCAAAAATTGTGGAATAATAAACCAAATTCTTCTAGTATTAACACTACAGTGAGTTCATTCAATGAAGTGTGCCACCACCTTTAGAAAACTCGCTTACCAGATGGCAAGCAAAACCCGGCATGTGGCTATAGCCCAGCCAAGGCCTTTGCTTGCACGGAAGATCGTGGAGATAAGCTCTGGATGGATAGCTGCATAGGTATATCCAAACACCGATAACACTGCTCAATCCAGGACCATTAATTCAGCAACAAACTCAGCAGTAAACCTTGAGGCAGACATGTAAAGGAAGTGCCTGTCCACCAGCGACTGGGAATCCCGAGGTGGCAGCCGGTCTCAATGGCGGAGGGGAGGATAGCAGACGCAGTCAAACAGTGACGTGTTCCTGCCTGGATACAGAAGACCCAAATGGAGAGAATAACGGTCTACTCAAAGACCAGGATCAGGATGGCTGGGGCTAGAATTATTGCTCTCACTCTAACGGTCGCAGTGATACCTCACATGTGTGGTTTGAACACCGTTTACATATGCGAGCGCTACTCTTGTATGGGTTCGCTTCTGTACACTAGCTCAGCGGGATGGGGCGCTTTAAAAAAAAAAAAAAAACGTTTTATTTTATTTTTTTACACTGTTCTTTTAAAAAAAATGTAAACATCCCTTGTAATAGCAAAAAAGCATGACAGGACCTCTTAAATATGAGGTCTGGGGTCAAAAAGACCTCAGATCTCATATTTACACTAAAATGCAATAAAAAAAATAAAAAAAGACCCTTTAAGAGCTATGGGCGGAAGTGACGTTTCAACGTCACTTCCGCCCTGCAATGGTATGGAGCCGGGTGGGGGCCATCTTCCCCTCACTCAGCTCCATACCACACAGGGAGAAGGATCCGTTCATCTCCACCGCTGCCGGCGGCTTCGGTAAACGGCAGAGGGCACCAGAGAGTGGTGGGAGGGGGGGCCCCTCTCCCGCCATGGATTAAAGTGATCTAGCGGCGAATCCCCCACTGAGACCACTTTTACATGAAAGCCGACTGCCTGCTGAAGAAGTGGATACTGGGGTTATGGCAGCTAGCTGCTGCCATAACAACGATATTCCACTTCAAACAGCCAAAGTATAACGACGGCGGGCGGTCGGCAAGTGGTTAAGCTTTGAAAAAAAAAAAAAAATGGACACTGATTGGTTTCTATGAAAGGGCTGCATCACCAGGTCAAAATAAAAGAAAAAAAGCCTAAAAAAGAAAATGAATGAAGTCACCACATCTAAAAATTGATAAGCTGCATCATATTACCCTTTTGTCTTTGGGTTTAATACTGCTTTAATTCACTGCCATCTAGGGGACAAAACTTTAATTTAGCACTATCATTATCTTTCACCATGGTGCACCATGTGCAAGACTTTACCACTTTGATTTTTAGATTTTTATGATTATTTATACACAACAACCAGGTAAAGAAAATCTTTACTTTTGTCTCCCTAGCTGAGCAACAGAAGCAGGTATATGATCCTGGAAACCCAGACTACAAAATTAGAAAAAAAATTAAATTACGTTTGGACGACAATAGGTTCCCAAGTGTTCAATAAATTGTCTGTATGTGAAATTGTAACTTCAGCACAGCAGATCAGAAAATATGGGTGTGATAGAGATATTTGTTTGCTAGTGTGTGTGACTGGAAATGGCTGCTTCTATTTGAGCATTCTTACATATGTGTTTTCTATGTGAGGCATGTGAGGCAGACCATTTTTCTGTTTGCTTGACAATGCCTATATTTAAAAAGTAAAAACCAGTATAACAATTTTTCTTTACAATACATATAATTAAAATAATGTAACTATTATTAATCATTACAATTATTACATTTTACTATATTAACCACTTTAAAACCAGGCTTTTTCTGGCACTTTCTGTTTACAAGTTTAAATTAATATTTCTTGTTAGAAATTTACTTATAACCCACAAACATCATACACGTTTTTTTTTAGCAGAGGCCCTATGGAATAAAATGACAATCGCTGCATTTTTGTTATGTTACACAGTATTTGCACAGCAGTTTTTCAAACGCAATTTTTGGGGGAACAAAATACACAATAGATACCCCAAATTTTGTGTAAAATGTGAAAGATGTTACGCCGAGTAAATAGACACCTAACATGTCACACTTTAAAATTGCGCATGCTTGTGGAATAGCGACAAACTACGGTACTTAAAAACCTCCATAGGCAACATTTTAAATGCCTTTACAGGTTACCTATTTAGAGTTACAGAGGAGGTCTAGCACTAGAATTATTGATCCCGCTCTTACGTTCGCAACGATACCTCACATGTGTGGTGTGAACATCATTTACATATGTGTACGCAACTTATGTATGCATTTGGTTCTGCGCGTGAGCATGGAGGGGTGGGGACGCTTTACATTTTTTGCTTTATTTTTTTTATTTTATTTTATATCGTCCCTTTTTTTTATCACTTTTATTCCTATTACAAGGAATGTAAACATCCCCTGTAATAGACATATGGATGACAGGTCCTCTTTATGGAGAGATCTGGGGTCAAAAAGACTCCAAACCTCTCCTTTACCTTTAAAAGCAAAAGATAACAACATTTTTTTTTATCTTTTGCTTAAAAAAAATATATAATTACTTTCACTGGGAATGACGTCATGGTGTCGCTCTGGTCCTCCAAGGCCATAGAGGTGATGAAAGATGATCTACTATTTGATCACCTCTGGGACCAGAACCGTTGGATTGTTTCTCAGGCGAGCCGGCAAAATCGGTAAGTCCAAGAAACTCCGGCGAACGGCTAGAATGGACGCCCCCTCCCGCTGCTTCTGAAAGCGTTCCAGCGGCTCATGAGAGAGCCAGCCACCGGATAAAAAAAACATACAAGGGTTATGAAAATAAATAAACCGCGCTAAAAAGAGGAAGGGAAAAAATAAGGGGGGGGGGCCTAACCAAAAAGGCTGCTGCTAGAAGTGGGATACTCACACATAAAGTTAAGGGAATTGGATAAGGCTGCGCCAACAGGTAAATTAATTAAATACAGGGGGTTAAAATGACACACAGGAAAATTTTACACAATAAACTGTGGCCATGGAGGAGCACACAAAATTGACTGATTAATAAAGTCCAGTGGTAGCTATAATAGTCCAGGTCAGAAATCTTTATATTCTTTAGAACTTGAATTCTGGTTTCCAGTGACAAACAAACTTGCGATATTAGAAAAGAGCGCCACCGTGACTAGCCTGTATCCTCACACTGTGACATGCAAAAGTTGTTCAGTCCCGACCACCTGATAAATTGGACGCTTACCAGATGGCTGGATAAATAAGGCACTGGAAGTATAGACAAACAGCTTTCAAGGCAGGCGATGGCTGGTAAGACTGATCCACCCAGGAACGATCACTCAAAGAAAAAAGACCTCAGCGCTGTCCACTCCACCAAGAAAAATCCAACTAGTTTGCTGCGTAATCCTTTACCTCGGTGCTGATTATGAGACGTCCCCAAGGTAGCCGCCGGTAACTCTGTATCACCCGTGGTAACCCTCAGCGCCGGGCTCCGGAGGAGAGCGGTGTAGGGAGGACCGAACACCCCACCGCCAGGACACCCCGGTCTGACATCACAGGCGCCGGAAGAGGAGGTGCAGCTCCTCTTCCTGGTTCTAAAGAATATAAAGATTTCTGACCTGGACTATTATAGCTACCACTGGACTTTATTAATCAGTCAATTTTGTGTGCTCCTCCATGGCCACAGTTTATTGTGTAAAATTTTTTTGTGTGTCATTTTAACCCCCTGTATTTAATTAATTTACCTGTTATCCAATTCCCATACAAGGGTTATGGCTGATAGCTTCAGCCATAACCCCAGTAAAATAATTGAAAGTTGTAACATGAAAGTGACAAATAGCGAGCGGCGCCGAAAAATAGCAAACCCCGCTGAAAAAGATCGAATCGCCACCGAAAAAGACAGAAGCGCCTGCCGGAAAAGACCGAGCCAACTGTTCGGCTCCGCTCGTAGTACCGCCTCCCTGTGCTCGCTCCCGAAACAGCAGGGAGGCGGGACCGCGAGCAGAGCCGAACAGTCGGCTCGGTCTTTTCCGACAGCGCTTCGTTCTTTTCCGGCGGCGCTTTGGTCTTTTCCGGCGGCGCTTCGGTCTTTTTCGACGGCGCATGCGCGGTCTGTCGAGGGCGACGGGAAATTTAAACGTGGGCAAGGCTGCAAATGACGCTGGCAAGCTGCAAATGACACTGGGCAAGCTACAAATGACACTGGGCAAGCTACAAATGACACTGGGCAAGCTGCAAATTACACTGGGCAAGCTGCAAATGACGCTGGGCAGGCTGCAAATGACGCTGGGCAGGCTGCAAATGACGCTGGGCAGGCTGCAAATGACACTGGGCAAGCTGCAAATGACACTGGGCAAGCTGCAAATGACACTGGGCAAGGCTGCAAATGACGCTGGGCAGGCTGCAAATGACGCTGGGCAAGCTGCAAATGACGCTTAAATGTAAGTTTTTTTTTCCCTAAACTTCCCTCCTAAAATGTTTTTTCCTTAAAATGCCCTCCTAAACTTGGGGTGCGTGTTATACGCCGGTGCGTGTTATACGCCAATAAATACGGTATGTGTGTGTGTATATATATATATATATATTTATGGTCGGAGCCCTCGGTCCATGACGATGTGAAGGAGCAAACATAAACACGCCACAAGACAGACAACAAACTAGACCTGAAGTGTGCCCTGGTCTACCGTAAGGTAAGCCCTGGTGAGCTGGGCCGTGAGGCCCTTTCTGCTAGGAGAGTAGTTAAGAAAAGGGCGCTTACCTGAGAAGTAATGGCTGTTTCTGTAGAGAAACATATCAGAATGTTCTGAGAAGGGGAATGGGTGGGCGGGTACGGCGCGCTAAAACCGACACCAGCCGCGTGGAGAGGTCTGGTATGTATACCCTCCGGGCTCCTCCCATAATTGCAGGCCACGATGCTGGCCTTCCTATTTATGGTCGGAGCCCTCGGTCCATGACGATGTGAAGGAGCAAACATAAACACGCCACAAGACAGACAACAAACTAGACCTGAAGTGTGCCCTGGTCTACCGTAAGGTAAGCCCTGGTGAGCTGGGCCGTGAGGCCCTTTCTGCTAGGAGAGTAGTTAAGAAAAGGGCGCAAAAGACTTGTTTTTAGGGAGGTAATGGTTTATTTGTTTGGTAAAGGCAAATGCTACAAGGCAAGGTTACTGAAGGCCCGGGACATTTCGGTCTGAGGATCGGGAATGTAACGGGCAAAACAGGTGGACTTCCACCGTCCCATCATCCTGATCACGTGATCGGGGACTCCATTGCGGGAGGCCGCGGAGGCTGCTCCGATGCGAAAGGAGTGACCTGAGAATTTCGCTGGGTCAAGACCTAAGTTGCGGAGGAGGATCCTGACGTGCGTGACGAATTGATTGCTGCTAAGGGGTCTGACCGGAAATGGTAACAACGGGCTGTCAGGTGAGGGATCAGGTAAGTGTGCTAGTAGCTGATCTAGAACTGCCATGGGGCACCAGGCATTGAGAGTTTCGAACAGTTTGATGTCGGTGCCTGGGCCAGTCTGCTGCGTTTTGGATGACTCGAGGTGCAGGATGAAAAAGGTCTGATGGCGTACGAGGTGCCGCCTGCGTAGTGTCTTGCAGCTAGGGCCGGTAACTGAAAACTCGCTGGGCCGTAAGAAGCCGTAGAAGGCCAGGTACATGGCTGCCTGGATGACCAGGCTGGGAAAAAGGCCAAAAGGGGAATGCGAGAGCATGATCGATAACTCCCGGAAAATGGCACCGGTTACTGGGAGGCGTTTGGTATTGACCTGCGGCTGTTTTTTTGAGGATGCCGCGCAGGATTGCCTTGACTGCGTGGGAGGCGAACAAAGATGGTTTAGAAGGGTCTTGTAAGGAAATGAAATGCTGGATACCGGCTAGATAAAGTTTGATGGTATTGTGTGATAACGCCAGCCGAGTGTAGCAGTGAGAAATGAAGGCTAGGATATGGTGGAGGTCCCCTGGTGACCCCCCGTGGCTTGTGTCCAGAAACCGTAGGTACGTCCTCCAAGCAGCTTGGTAGGCTTTCAGCGTGTTGTGTGACAATGAGAAGTTTATGAGACTGGTGGCGCCGTGAAGGTGGTGACTCAGACTAGGGTTAGTTGAGGCCAGTGAGGGATAGCGGACATGGTCGGATCGGCTCCGGGTTCCTGTAATGCATGATGCGGGGGTGGCGGGGGCGACAGCTGGTGGAGTGGGGGTAACTTGCTGGAGCTCCAAGGTCCCCACTCTGGCCTGGACGTCAGAGATGGTAGTTGATAGGGAGGAGACCAGCGTGTGTAGCTGGGACACTGCCGAGGCAATTGATTGTAGTGATGCCTGAGTGTCTGGTGGGTTTGGTGGGGATGGGCTTGGGAACAGTAGTCTGAACAGTTCAGCTTTCCTGGCCGTGATGGGGTAGGGGATGTTCCTGCGCCTCAGCTCGGCTGAGAGTCTGGGGACGGTCCAAACTCTGAAGGCTTGTGAGAAGTTGTCTGCCGGGCCCGCTTCGGGAGGTGATGGGGCGGGGGTGAGATCGTCGCTGCCGGCCAGAGACATGGCGTCTGCTAGAATAAAAGAGGGGGGGAGGGAGGGGGGGATGCATGTTTCTCTCGTTTACTTTTTTTTTTTTTTGAGTTTTGAAGGGCAGGAGAGGATATATCTGCGTTTGTAGATTGCGGAAAAATAAAAGGGGGGAGGGGGGGCAGGGCGGGATACCTGTGTGACAGGTATGGGGACAAACGGGTTGCGCGCGTGCGCTGAGTGGGATGTTCCATGGGCCTATATGTAAACTCGGAGGATGCGTGACACCCGAGGTGAGCCAGGAGGTGACTGGCCGGGTGGCTGATGCTCGGGTGTCCGTCTGTGCTCGGCACGGACTGGTTAACCAGAGCCCCCCAGGGCGGCACTGGGGGGAGTGGCTACTGATTGGTTTGCTAAGTAGGAATGTTTCGATCTGTAGTAATTTGACGTGGGTTCGGTCAGCTAATACTTGCACTGCCAGCAAGTCATGAGATTAGGTGACCTTGTCTGCGTAGTGAAGGCTTGTGCTTCGAAAAATAGAGTGACATGCATAGAAGTATGTGACAGTTACTAACGCCTGGAAATTTTAATCAAAACTATGGTGTTCTGCGTGGATGGGAAGGGGAGATGTGTGAACGAAGCAGGATACCGTTCGACGGTATGGTAAGAATCGGGGATGCGCGTGAGCGCTGGGTGAGTTTGTTTCTTTGGCCTGTGGTACTCAAAGAATGCGTGACAACCGAGGTAAGCCAGGAGGTGACTGACCAGGTAACCGATGCTCGGGTGTCCGTCTGTGCTCGGCACGGACTGGTTAACCAGAGCCCCCCCCAGGGCGGTACTGGGGGGAGTGGCTACTGATTGGTTTGCTAAGTAGGAATGTTTCGATCTGTAGCAATTTGACGTAGGTTCGGTCAGCTAATACTTGCACTGCCAGCAAGTCATGAGATTAGGTGACCTTGTCTGCGTAGTGAAGGCTTGTGCTTCGAAAATAGAGTGACATGCATAGAAGTATGTGACAGTTACTAACGCCTGGAGATTTTAATCAAAACTATGGTGTTCTGCTTGGATGGGGAGGGGAGATGTGTGAACGAAGCAGGATACCGTTCGACGGTATGGTAGCAATCGGGGATGCGCGTGAGCGCTGGGTGAGTTTGTTTCTTTGGCCTGTGGAACTCAGAGAATGCGTGACAACCGAGGTAAGCCAGGAGGTGACTGACCAGGTAACCGATGCTCGGGTGTCCGTCTGTGCTCGGCACGGACTAGTTCAACCAGAGCCCCACCAGGGCGGTACTGGGGAGAGTGGCTGCTGGTTGGTTGCTAAGTAGGGATGTTTCGGTCTGTAGTAGTTTGACGTGGGTTCGGTCAGCTAATACTTGCACTGCCAGCAAGTCATGAGACTAGGTGACCTTGTCTGCGTAGTGAAGACTTGTGCTTCGAAAACAGAGTGACATGCATAGAAGTATGTGACAGTTACTAACGCCTGGGTGCTGAGCCAAATAAGTTTGTGTGACAGGGATATGTAGTGAAAAGGTGTGTGAAGAGAATGGAAAACTGAAACAACAACAACCTACGCACCTGCTTGCTGCCCTAGTGATAGAGTCTCTGTTGGGGTCAAAACCTGGGAGACCTGGTGCCTATGGTGGGGTGACATGAAATTATTTGTGAGAGATGGGTTGCAAGAGCTGATTTGGGGCCGTAGTTGACCCCCTGGTGAAGAGATGCAAGCCCTCAAAAATTACCTGGAAAGAGAAAGGGGTGGTCCGATCCTGTTGTATAGGAGACCAGGGACGACTTACTGACCTAAGGAAAAGGTGAAAAGGGATAGAGAAAGGCGTGAGTAGCTGAGTTTGCTACTGGGGAAGTTGTGGCTGCGAGGCCAATGGAGGTCGAGCTGCAACGATTGCAGAGGTGTAGGGGAGGGTGGATGTGGGAGCCGGGCCCAAACCTGCGGTGAAGCAAGGTGTGCGGGGGGCGGCTGTGCCTCACATTGGCTGGGTTGCCGTGAAAGGCAAGGAGTGGAGTGTCTTGCTGAGGTTTGCAAGGTGTGGGGGCCCATTTACACGGGCTTGCGGTGACTACAAGAAGTGTGTGGGGGGGACAGTGACAGATGCTCTGGTGGGTTGGGGGGGGGGGGGGGGCTGCGGTGTGTGTGTGAGTGAGGGGGTGCTTGTACTGGGTAGCGGTGCGTAACAATCAGAGATAGTGGGGTGAATTGTGTGGTAGGAAACAAACGAAAAATGGCATGGTGGTCGAAATGACTCAGTGGGAAAAAACAGGGGTTTCGATGTAACGACGAAAAAGAATAAATCCTACCTGCGACGCTGAAGCGGAACGAACTGGGGGTGCGATCGGGAATCGAATCAGTAATCTGGAAACGAGGAACGTAGGACAACTCAGGAACGTGTACTGAGTTGTTTGTCGGCCTGGTGACGTGTATTACGGCGCGCTAGAACCGACACCAGCCGCGTGGAGAGGTCTGGTATGTATACCCTCCGGGCTCCTCCCATAATTGCAGGCCACCATGCTGGCCTTCCTATATATATATATATATATATATATATATATATATATGTGTATATATATATGTATTGTGGTCTTAAAATGGTTTTAATAGCTGGGTTTGCCCAGCCCAGAGTAAAACAAACTAACTAGCAGGTTGCTACTGCAAACTAAAGGTAGACACTGGATTGCGCACAGTAATCCAGACTTCAGATACCAGCTCAAGAGCCAAAATTTTCTCAAAGTAGATGCCACCTTATTCTGACAAAAAGTTATGCAGCAGGGAGTTAGCCTTCGCCACCTGAGAGCTACTCCCAATATAATACAGCTACATTTCCATGTGTACAGTAGTATACAACAGCTGTTATCAAGTATGCCAAAGGCACTCTTGAGTGTCTTTCATGTCTAGCACAATTAATATTAATTTTTTTGTTTTATTATACTTAGTTCTTGCTGTCTAGCCCATAAAATGATTACTAATAAGAAAAGACTCATCTGCCACAAAGGCACAGGGCATTGCAGGCTTGGTAATTTGGGGCAGAGGGAGACCTTCTGGCAGGTCAAGATATTATTCATAAAGATTTTGTTTGAATAAACAGTGCTGGAAGACAGCCCAGAGTACAGTGCTTCCCTTGCTAACATAAGTGACCCAATAGTTAGAATTTTCTTTGAGCATCAACAGAAAGTTAAAATATTTTTTCAACGTATTTGCTGCCACTGCTGAGGGCATAACGAAACATTCCTATGGCTGCCAGAGATGAGGATCTTGCATCTCTGCCAGAAGCACTGCAGAGCCTCCTCCTATCTGACCTTGTTGGAGATAATCTTAACCATGTGTTTGAGCAGTCTACAGAGAACCTGGCTCTTCTGCAATGCAATCAGGCAAACTGTGGATTTTCTAACTCTAAATATGAAATGTCAAGGGGGAATTTACAGTTGCCAAAAATCTGTGCAAGCCATAAGAGCTCAATGGAGAACTATGAAGGATAACATCAGTAGCAAATTATGTTAATACAACTCCAATTGAAGCAGGAGAGATTTCACATTAGGTCTAATGCCGCCTCATGGGAATTAGTAAGTGCTTTTATATATATCATATATTATGTAAATTTGCATAATAGCATACATATTTGTTAAAAAATAAACATCACTGGGAGCAACTGGGATGATGGACAAGGGGCAGCACCATTAACACAGACTTCTTCTTTGAGAAAAAAAAATTCTGCTGTCCAGCAGGTATTAATAGTTAATAAAAGTGGGAAATAATAAGATAATTCTTATTTAGGATATTCTATATCTTAAAGTATTGCTGTTGATGTAAATTATCTGGTTCCCTGGCAGGCAGTTTCTACACCCCAGAGTATCTCCATGGTCTCATTGGCTTGCACTGTACTGTAAAAAAAATGGAAATTGAAGCATCACATCACTACTAAGAGGTCCAGATACAACTTTGTTTCAAATAAGGTAGACAATCCAAAGAGAAGCCAGTGCATCCCAGGGGTCCAAAAACTCACCCTTCATCAGCGCTTAAGTGAACACAATAGGAATAAACTTGACATGAGCTAGACTTTTACTGTTATTTCTTCCATTGTGATTACAATCATAGATCTTGTCAGCAGTTGGTTTGGCAGCTGTAGTAATGCCCATTTTCTATCAAAATTAAAATCAAAAGGGCCAGCACTACATATTTGTATGCTGGGTGAGATTGTCTGACTGTGGTCTGTAAATACTAAAGAAAAAGCATAATGTGAAGGAAAAAAGGGAAAAAAACGTGTAAAGGAAAAAATAATCTGCGCTATGTGTAAATAAATGATGATTCCAAGTGAATAAAACAAGTGAAAAAAACAAGTGAAAAAACAGCAGCACTCACACATATGTACACATCATAACAGAAAATCAAAATCAAAAGTGTTGCGCTGTTACTCCATAATCAATACATATAGGGGTTATTTACAAAAGGCAAATCTACTTTGCACTACAAGTGCAAACTACAAGTGCAAAGTGCACTTGAAATTTCACTGAAAGTGAAGTCGCTGTAGATCCGAGGGGGACATGCAAGGAAAAAAAAAAAACAGCATTTTAGCTTGCACATGATTGGATGATACAATCGGTTGAGCTTCCACTCATTTCAGATCTACCCCTTAGATTTACAGCGACTGCACTTCCAAGTGCAATTTCAAGTGCAATTAAAATTTCAAGTGGATTTGCCTTTCGTAAATAACCCCCATAGTGTGCACAAAAGTCCATCTATTGAAATGTAGTGTAAAAACGGAAAAGTAAGTAAAAAATTCCAAGTAAGAGTCCATATTGTGAACTTAAAAGAAGTGTCAATCCAATTTAAATTGGCGCAGACACCCGGTGCTCCCCACAGGATAAGTATGGTAAATATATCTGCGTAACAGATACTAAGATCTCCCAAGGTCTATACGCACTTCAGTGAGCATTCACCCCTCACTACAGGTTTAACCACTTTAGCTATCCAGCCAACTTGATTGAGTTCCCGAGAGATATCCCTCACAGTGATTACCCTTCAAAGGAACTCCAGAGTGCGGCCAGTCAGCAAATCACATGGAAGAGCAAGATAGACTCATTGCGCAACATTTGTTTAAAAGGCACACATGAGTTTATTAAAAGTTCTACTTACAACAGATCGAATAAAATAGGCTTATATGGAAACATTTGTTTGCCCAGCACCCTGTGCGGGTGAACAGACGTCACTGCTGCTTCATGCCTAGCCTGGCGTACGTTTCGTCCAATGGAACTTCTTCTGTGAGGCAGTAACTTACATATATATTACCAAAAAATTAAATGCTAGAATTTAGTTGCAAGCCTTGCCTCCTATATTATTGCAATGGCTGTAAACTGTTAACAATACACTCCCTCTTAAAGCGGAACTATACTCACCTCGGCTCCAGTGATGCAGCATCCCCAAGTCTCCATCCAGACTCTGACATCTTCGGGTGGCCGGTTTCCAGGTCTGAATTGTCAGCCGCTTTCATTGGCAGGGATGACGTCATTCCTGTGCATGTGCAGGAACTCAGTTAGAGACAAATTGGTACAGTGAGCTGCGCATGCGCGTATTACTGTACAAGGGAGGACAGGCAGGTAACTTTAATGCAGAAGAGACAAAGCATTTCTCTTCTGCAAAAAAAATCCTGCCTATTCGATCTTTCTAATTGTGGCCTAAAGTTTCACTTTAAGAGGATTGGAAGGCTGTCCTGATAAATAAGAAAAAAGCTGGGGCAGTTGGCTGTCCTTCTCTTCTACCTGTAACCTGTTATCATGATCTCATCATGTGCCTTTGCAATTATAGCAAAGGGGGATTCACTTGGGGATTCACCTACTTCCACTGCTGCAGTTTTAGATGCTTAGAAAGATTTCTTGTCTTTTCACATTGCATGCACACAGATCAGAAGCTTGATTGGGTTGACATTGAATTTTATTGTTAGAAAACCATTTTCCTATCTGTTGTATTATTTAATACCTTTTTGTATACTGGACATGTATACTTGGCACAGCATTGAACTGTCTCGCATATTGTTACTCGCATATCAGTTTTATTAGTCTTAGGCCTGATTCACATCTATGCATTTTTTGTGCTTTTTGCATTTTGCAGATTTGCACTACAGAACGTGTTCCATTGGAAACCATGTTAAAGTGTAAATCTGCAAAATGCACTAAAAAAGATTAGGTGTGAATTAGGCCTTAGGGAGTAATATGATATTTTCCTTTCTTGTCCAATTCTGTATTGTACAAACATATGTTATAATCCTGCCTGGGCTATTATCTTGTAATGCCCTGTACACACGGTCGGACATTCCGATGACAAAATCCGTCTCATTTTGGACCAAATTTGTCTTTAATACACACGGTCACACAAAGTTGTAGGAAAATCTGTTCGTTCTAAACGAGGTGACGCTCAACGCGTACGTCGGGACTATAAACTGGCCAGTAGCCAATAGCTTTTGTCTCTTAATTTATTCTGAGCATGCGTGGCACTTTGTGCGTCAGATTTGTCTACACATGATCGGAATTTAAACGATCATATTTTGTTGTGGGAAAATTTTAGATCCAGCTCTCAAACTTTGTGTGTCGGAAATTCAGACGGAAAAAGTCCGATGGAGCCCACACACAATCGGAATTTCCAACAACACAATCCGATCACACTTTTTCCGTCTGAAAATCTGACCGTGTGTACAGGGCATAAGAACCGTGCCTTGTCATTGTACTGCTGTACTTTTTCAATAAAGCTCTGAGAGGAGTAAAATGTAAAAAAAAAAAAAAAAAGAAAAGACAATTGCCCTGCAAAGTGAAAAGTCTAATTGCCTTTATTAAACTAACACCCCTGTCTCATATTAGGATAGAATAGGATAGACCCAGGACCTTCTTTCTGCTCTCTGATAAATTCGAATTTTCATTCAGGTTATTCCTATTTAATGTAGTCGCTGAGAACTGAGAACACAAAAGAAAACCACCAACCTTCTATCAAACAAAAAAATGACATTACATCAAGAGGTCCCTTTTTACAAAATGCATATGGAAATACACATAAAACACATGTGCATCAATGCGTGAAAAAATGCACCATGCACTATACAAAGAAATCTAAAAAAGCAAGTGATTTTAAATATTAACCAGTTAAAAAGCCCCAATATTTAATTCCCATAACAATACTAAATCTTTAATCTACATACAGTACACTGTTTTAGAAAATTAGAGCAAGCCACACTTCACTTCTTAGAAACCAAACGTTTAACCAGTTATATATATATATATATATATATATATATATATATATATATACACTGTATGTGCAACATTTCGCCACAGGGCTGCCAGCAGTTTGGATTTGTTCATGCCAGAAAGTCTGGTACCAGTTTAATAATAATAAGGTGAATAAGGTTATTATAGAGTAAAATAAGACAGCATTACTGAATGAGATTTTTTTACCCAGTGCACTGAGTATGAAGGATATTCTGACCTCTGTGTCACAACTGCCGGCTGTGCATATAATGACTTGTCATTCTGTTGCCTAACAAGATTCTGGATGTAATGCATCTCCCTGTTTTGTGCCCTGAGTGCCAACAGAAGATGCAAAATTCAGGAAGAGGGAGAAAGAATATCCTACTATCAGGCAGCTAACATGCACACGAGATGCCGATGCAAACTCTGCTGAACGCATTTTTTAAAAAGCAGAAACCTGCGTTTAAAAACGCGCGTTTTGCCGCGTTTTCATACTGCGTTTAGCCACGTTTTACCGCGTTTGTGTCTATAAGCATTTGTAAAGATAACATCATATAGACCCTCCCCAAGCTCAGAAAGCATGTATTCACTATTTCTGCCATTTTGATCAGAGTGAGCAGCAGCAGCAGAGAGAGCAGTTGTACACTTGCATTTGCCTCTCTTTCTGTGTTTTTTTTTTTGGAAATTGATCCCATATTGAATATATGTCAGGAAATGCTCCTGATGTTGCTCTTGATGAGGCAGCGACGCCGTCGCAAATTGCGTGAGAGGTCCAGAGTCAGAGCTCGTCGATATTGGACCCATGCGTTGATGGCACAGCAAATGTCCGTTGGATATTTCACAAACATGGTGGGGGGTTGGGGCTGACTAGACATTGGTATGCAGGTTTTTCTTTGTGAAAAAAAGACATTGCTATGCTTTGGTCAGACTAGGTGGAGTCACTAATTAGATTAGAAATTGGATGAAGGGTTGGGGCAAAGAAGTGGAGGCATTCCTCATTGTCTAAGCCACCTAAAAAAATAGAGTTTTTTTATGGCATTGCATCAGTGAGTATATATGCTCTATGAACTATCTAAGTAATTACGACATTTTAAACCAATTTTTTTAGTATTTTTTATGGTCTACCATCATATTTCTGAGTTTTCTGGTCCAAAAAATGGGGTTCCTTTAAAAATGCTTATAAACGCAAACGCTGCTAAACGCGGCACCGCGTTTAGCCGCATTTAGTTGCATTTTGCGTCTGAAACGCGGAAAAGCAAAGTGTCTGAACCCATTTTTTTTCTTCTGGAAAAACAAGGTCTAACGCAACTGCATAAAAACGAGAAAAAACAAGACTGTGTACATGGACACATAGAATAACATTGCATGCGTTCAGGGGCAGTTGAAGAAAGTATCCAACTGCCTTTGAACGTGCGTTTAACAGCGTCTCGTGTGCATGGGGCCTTATTGTGAGACCTGTATCCAACCTGGGCTAGTGCATCCACAATTTACAAGTCATATTTGCACAGAACTTATGTCACTGTGTGCCAGAGCATAAAATAATATATGGCTGCCAATATAACATAATGAAAGATAAAAGAACACAAATCTGGATGCAATGCAGTTTTGAAATTGGGTTATGGAAGGATAAATATTCACTTTCTGTTTTAACCACTTCAATACCGCCTTATAGTCATATGATACCCACAAGGTGGATCTCCCATCCTGGGTGGGCGTCATATGACGTCCTCGCATTCCCGGCCGCCTGGGGGGCGCGCGCCCGCGGCATCGCTCGGGACCCGGTTAAAACAACGGGACCGTGCAGGACCGTGGAGCTGTGTGTGTAAACACACAGCTCCACGTCCTGTCAGCGGAGAGGAGACCGATCATGTGATCCCAGTACGGAGGAACACATGATCGGTCTCCTCCCCTTGAGTCCCCTCCCCCCACAGTTAGAATCACTCCTATAGGGAACACATTAACCCCTGCAGCGCCCCCTAGTGTTAACCCCTTCCCTGCCAGTCACATTTACACAGTAATCATTGCAATTTTATAGTAACGATCGCTGTGTAAATGTGAATGGTTCCAAAAATGTGTCAAAAGTGTCCGAAGTGTCCGCCGCAATGTCGCAGTCACGAAAAAAAAATCGCAGATCGCCGCCATTACTAGTAAAAAAAAAATTCAATAAATCTATCCCCTATTTTGTAGACGCTATAACTTTTGCGCAAACCGATCAATATACGCTTATTGCGATTTTTTTTACCAAAAATATGTAGAAGAATACGTATCGGCCTAAACTGAGGAAAAAAATAGTTTTTTTAAAAAAAAATGGGATATTTATTATAGCAAAAAGTAAAAAATATTGTGTTTTTTTTCAAAATTGTCGCTCTTCTTTTGTTTATAGCGCAAAAAATAAAAACCGCAGAGGTGATCAAATACCACCAAAAGAAAGCTCTATTTGTGGGAAAAAAAGGACGTCAATTTGGTTTGGGTGTAACGTTGCACGACCGCGCAATTGTTAGTTAAAGCGACGCAGTGCCGAATCGCAAAAAGTGCTCTGGTAACGAAGGGTGAAAAATGGCCCGGTGCTGAAGCGGTTAAAGAGAGCTTTCTTACTTTGCATCTCCTATGTTTCATATGGGGATGTAAAAAGGCTTGACGTAGGAGGGAATACCAAATTATTTCTAACAAGGTCAAATGCACCTGTCAATGACACAAACTCTAAAGCCTCATACACACTATGAGAATATCGAACTATTGATCATCCATTTTATTTTGTATGCTAGTCTCATACCGAAAATTAAAGTTTCTCATACAATAGAATACAACTTCAGAAGTGATGTAATGTGTTGTATTATATTGTAATGCATTCTTTAATTCCCAATCATGCGTGGTCTTGGTCTTATGATTTTTTTTCGTACGAATACTGTAGCTATTAAATGAAAATCGTATGTTCTGGTATCGTATGAGAACATTTTTTGTGTTTGTCCCTTTGGATAATTTCACATGAACTGTTGTGATTGGCTCTTGAAAGCTGTGTACTAACGATCAGATTAACACACGATCAATTTGAAAACTGTATTTTTCGTCTGATTTTCTGATCTTGTGTACTAAGCATAAGTCTGTTAAAATCTGCTAAACAGGACACAACTTTCAGCAGTGTAGTGCTTCCTTCTATATAATTATGTCCCATAGAAACGATCAGTGTTGGTCATCTTACTTTAACCACTTACCCACTGGGCACTTAAACCCCCTTCCTAACCAGACCAATTTTCAGCTTTCGGTGCTCTCACACTTTGAATGACAATTACTCAGTCATGCAACACTGAACCCAAATGAATTTTGTGTCCTTTTTTCACACAAATACAGCTTTCTTTTGGTGGTATTTAATCACCGCTGGGTTTTTTAATTTTTGCGCTATAAATCAAAATATACTGAAAATTCGGTAAAAAAAATAAATAAAAATTCTTTGTTTCTATTAAAATTTATTGCAGAGTATTGGCAGAGTATTGGCAGAGTATTGGCGAGTATTGGCCAGTATTGGCAGAGTATTGGCGAGTATTGGCAGAGTATTGGCAGAGTATTGCAGTGTTGCAGTGTTGCACAGTGGTGGCAGAGCATTGCAGTGGTTGCAGAGCATTGCAGTGGTGGCAGAGCGTTGCACAGTGGTTGCAGAGCATTGCACAGTGGTTGCAGAGCATTGCACAGTGGTTGCAGAACGTTGCACAGTGGGGGCAGAGCGTTGCACAGTGGGGGCAGAGCGTTGCACAGTGGGGGCAGAGCGTTGCACAGTGGTTGCAGAGCGTTGCACAGTGGGGGCAGAGTATTGCACAGTGGTTGGTGGCAGAGCATTGCACAGTGGTTGGTGGCAGAGCATTGCACAGTGGTTGGTGGCAGAGCATTGCACAGTGGTTGGTGGCAGAGCATTGCACAGTGGTTGGTGGCAGAGTATTGCACAGTGGTGGCAGTGTATTGACCAGCGCTGTGGGCACTACACATCCAGCCCACAGCGCTGGTCCCGTCTCTCCCCCTCTCCGCTTCTCTCCTCTCTGTACCGATCGGTACAGAGAGGGGAGGGAGGAACCGGCGTCATGACGTGACGCCGGTTTGTGTACATGTGATCGCTCCGTCATTTGACGGAGCGATCACGTGGTAAACGGCCGCTAACAGCGGCCGTTTACCGTGATCCGTGATGCTCGGGTCACGGATGTTCCCGAGTGCGCGCCCCAGGGGGCGCGCGGGAGCAAGTTTCTGGGAGGACGTCCGTAGGACGTCCTCCCAGGATAAGCCGACCGCGCTGTAGCCGTCTTTTGACTATAGCGCGGTCGGCATGTGGTTAAAAAAGTAATTAGTTACGTTACACATTACTTCTCCCAAAAAAGTAATTGAGTTAGTAACTCAGTTACTAAATTGGAAAAGTAATTAGTTACTCAGAAAAGTAACTGTGATTTTTTTTTTTATATTCTTAGGGGCGAGTCTAGTATTACTGTAAGCAAGGGGCGCGTTCCCCCCTGCACGTCTATTTCCCCTCTGCACCCCCTGCACGTCTGTTCCCCCAACACATATATCTGTTTCCCCTCTGTACCCCACTACACATCTGTCCCCCCCACACACGTATATCTGTTCCCCCTCTGTACCCCACTACACGTCTGTTCCCCCCCCACACACATATATCTGTTCCCCCTCTGTACATCTGTCCCCCCCAAACTCACGGATCGAATCGTTGCTTGGATCAGAGTCACGGATCGGATCATTTTTCGGATCAGCAAATAATAATTGAATTTGCAAAAACCTGTGAAAATTCCACCACCCTAAAGCCCCCACTGTAATATCCACAATCTCCCCCACTGTAATATCCATGTCATCTCCTCAACTGTAATATTGGCTGAGTATGGCTGGGTACGGCTGAGCATGGCTGGGTACGGCTGGGTATCGCCGAGTATGGCTGGGTATTACCGTGTATTGCCGAGTATGGCTGGGTATTACCGAGTATTGCAGAGTATGGCAGAGTATTGGCAGGGTGTTGCAGAGTATTGGCAGGGTGTTGCAGAGTATTGGCAGGGTGTTGCAGAGTATGGCTGGGTATTACCGAGTATTGCAGAGTATTGCAGAGTATGGCTGGGTATTACCGAGTATTGCAGAGTATGGCTGGGTATTACCGAGTATTGCAGAGTATGGCTGGGTATTACCGAGTATTGCAGAGTATGGCTGGGTATTACCGAGTATTGCAGAGTATGGCTGGCTGGGTATTACAGAGTATTGCAGAGTATGGCTGGGTATTACGGGGTATTGCAGAGTATGGCTGGGTATGGCAGAGTATTGCAGAGTATGGCTAGGTATTACGGGGTATTGCAGAGTATGGCTGGGTATGGCAGAGTATGGATGGGTATTACAGGGTATTGCAGAGTATGGCAGAGTATGGCTGGGTATGGCAGGGTGTTGCAGAGTATTGGCAGGGTGTTGCAGAGTATTGGCAGAGTGTTGCAGAGTATTGGCAGAGTATTGGCAGGGTATTGGCAGAGTATTGGCAGAGTATTGGCAGGGTATTGGCAGAGTATTGGCAGGGTATTGGCAGGGTATTGGCAGAGTATTGGCAGAGTATTGGCAGGGTATTGGCAGAGTATTGGCAGAGTATTACCTGGTATTGCAGGGTATTGGCAGGGTATTGGCAGAGTATTGGCAGGGTATTGGCAGGGTATTGGCAGAGTATTGGCAGGGTATTGGCAGAGTATTGGCAGGGTATTGGCAGAGTATTGGCAGAGTATTGGCAGAGTATTACCTGGTATTGCAGGGTAGTGGCAGGGTATTGGCAGAGTATTGGCAGAGTATTACCTGGTATTGCAGAGTATTGGCAGGGTATGTGCTGACATCCATCTCCCCTCCACTGTACAGATCTGTACACAGAGGGGAGAGAGGAACCGGCGTCATCTTGACGCCGGTTTGTTTACAAGTGATCGCTCCGTCATTTGACAGAGCAATCACATTGTAAACGGCCGACGGGTGCACCAAGATGAGTATGAGTAAGCACTGAAATACAGTGCGAAACGCGTCAGATCTGTACCCCCCTTTTTGCCGTGTTTGGATTGTAGTGTCTTTTTGCTTTTAAATAAACCCTTTGGATTTTATTTTCCCGGTGTGCGGCTGTCCGGAGTTCTTCCTTTTTATTTCTAATCAGGGTGCACCAAGATGGCCGCCGCTCCGGAGCTAGGCCGGAGCCGCGGCCATATTGGTGCACCAAGATGGCCGCCGCTCCGGAGCTAGGCCGAAGCCGCGGCCTTTCCTAAGGCCGAGACCGCGGACGGCTCCGCGGATCGCGGCGAGTAATTGCGGTAACGCCGCCCCAGTAATGGGAACGGCGTTACCGCGAGGGGAAGAGTAATCAGTTAGATTACTCGTTACCCTCTAAAGTAACGGCGTTACGTAACGCCGTTTACTTTAATCGCGTTCCTTACATCACTGGAAACGATACAGTTGATATTAGTTTTTATGCACTGGAACTGCATCTGCATCATGACGAGATACACTATGGATTTTTTCTTTCATTCTATGTTCTTCGCCTGATTGTCCCTGAGCCCATACCTCTTATCCTGAGTAACCAGTTAATGCCTTTGGAACCCTTGGCCGGGATTAAGCCACAAGCAAGTGTGACCTCTGTAACAGGGGGTCGCACAATCTGGTAAGGGTCAGTGTGTTTGGACGGTGGAGGTGCTTTTCTTTCGCTCATCAGATCACCCCTTCCAGTTGATGTTTACTGAATAAGATCACTGCGGAATTTCAGGAGTCTTTGTTGTGTTCTATTTGTCATTGCAGAATCACACAGGCTTTTCTAAAGACAGACTATCACTAAGGCCCCTTTCACACCTAGGCGTTTTTCATGCGGTGCAGCGCTAAAAATAGCGCCTGTTCACCGCATGAAAAAATCCTGCCCCTTTAACTCCAGTGTGAAAGCCGGCGGGCTTTCACACTGGAGCGGTGCGCTAGCAGGATGACAAAAAAAGTCCTGCTAGCAGCATCTTTGGAGCGGGATAGGAGCGGTGTGTTCACCGCTCCTATACCGCTCCTTCCCATTGAATAGAATGGGACACCGCGGTGAAACCGCGGTAATACCGCCGCAAAGCGCCGCCACGGCGGCGCTCTGCGGGGGGTGTTTAACCCCTTTTCGGCCGCTCGCGGGGGTTAAAACCGCACCGCGAGTGGCCGAATACCGCGGTTAAAACGACGGTAAAGCAGCGCTAAATATAGCGCTGCTTTACCGTCACCGCGGCTCCCCGCCCCGGTGTGAAAGGGGCCTAAAGACTGTTTTTTTGTTTACAATCTTTTTGTCACCATGGACTTTTGTTGAATACTGTCACTATTTTATGCTCTAGGAGGTGCAAATCCAGTATCCTAGTTTGAATTCACAATTAATTGGTACACTTTTGGGTTTTAGTTTACAATCATATGATTGTTTGCAGCGCAGTTGTTTGTTTTTTATTTAGTCTTGTTGGTGTGGGTATCTTGCATTCACAACTGCAGCAGCTAATTTTATTTTTATTATTTTTTTTTCATTTATTTTGAGTATATGGGACACCATTCACATTGTGTCACTATAATTTTAGGACAGCGCAGTATTTCCTACATTTTCCACTGGAACTGGGTTGTACAACTCCAGAATTAAAGGGGTTGTAAACCCTCAAGGTTTTCACCTTAATGCATTCAATCCATTAAGGGGTAAAACCTCCTGTGATGCAGCAGCCCCCTGAGCCCCTCTTTTACTTATCTGAACCTGGTCTTTCCTGCGACAGTGACGAGCACACCAGCTCCAGCCACTGTCTCTGGTCCTGATTGGATAGATTGATAGCAGCACAGCCATTGGCTCCCGCTGCTGTCAATCAAATCAAATGACGCGGGAGCCGGGGGGCCGGGCCGTGTCCTACTGTCTGTGTCAATGGACGCAGAAGCAGGACACGGGAGTTCGCCCGCATGAGTGCCCCAAGGGAGAGCGGCTCTCCAACAGGGCACTCGAGAAGAGGAGGAGCCAGGAGCGACATTGAGGAACCCCAGAAGAGGAGGATCGGGACCACTCTGTGCAAAACCAGCTTCACAGAGGATGTATGTATTACATGCTTGTTTTTGTTTTGTTTTTTGTTAAAAATTAACCTTTACATATCATTTAAAACACTTTTAGGCTATTTCAAGATCTCTCTTAAAGACTGAAATAGAATAGATTTTCTTAGATGCATATCCTATGATGTAATTGTTTTACCTGCGATATCAAATTTGACCACAAGATGAAGCCAGTGATAAATCTACTGTTTTTGCAGTATCTAGAAACTGTGCGGCTTTAATAAACTTCCCATTATCCTTCAGTCTAAGAAAATAGAGCAGGTGCATCCTGGGAGCTCACACTCCATCTTAGAGACTAGAGAGAAGGAACCAGCTATCAGAGCACATGTTAGATTGGAACTTGCATCTCTTTACATCTGCTAATGGTAGGAGCGCTGGCATGGATCGTTTACTGTCATGCAGAGACTAACTATTGTATTTTCTGTATATTTCATATACTGATTATATGTACTTTTATTTGTTTTTTCCTAATAGTTTCACCCACCCTGTTTTGTTAATAAAGCTTCAAAATGACATTCAGTCTGGCTTATTGCAGAATAGGAGGGTACCCAAGGAAACATGTAGCAAGGACAGAACACTAGGCATACAGGGTTGATTTCAGTGCTGGCCGAGATGACCAAAAGCTCTGAGGGCAATAAATACACTACTAAGGACAGCTAAACAAATTCTCCTTACTGTACAACCTGTAAAAGGGCATCTGTGTCTAGTGACGATGAGGATCCTGAAGACTCCTGTGCATCTAACATTAGACTGAAAATGTCAAAGGGGGTGAAAGGTCAGTGTCAGCAGCAGCCTCTTCAATAATACAGTTATGGATGTGTGTTATCTTTAGATACAGACAGATTTTCTAGGTTTCAACAGCCCCCTTAATTGGGCCCCCTTCCATTCCCAGGCCCTATAGCAGCTGTCTGAGCTGCTATGGCTATTGTTACACCACTGACAACAGGTAAAACCTGATAAAAATAGCAACATAGAAATTGAGTTGGCCCCCCAACATATCTAAAATGCTATCGGTGATACACCATAACCCATGACAACAAAATAGAAAAAAGTTAGATGTTGTAAAGGGATTTCTGACTGCAATGGTGTGTGCAGCCCATTGCATTAGGGTGTGCACTCCAAAGCTCAAACACACATGCGTGTGTGTGTGTCATATATATATATATATATATATATATATATATATATATATATATATGGCCCTGGCACATTATTGATATCCCTGCCAGCACAGTGAAAGAGAAGTGCATAAACACTTCTTTTATGGCAGAACCGGTAAGAGGGAGATCTTTCCCACTAGTGCACACTGTGTGCATGCCTATGCCCGACTGGCAGTCATGTGTTACACTTTGCCTTATTGCATTAAAGGGGTGAATTTGTAATTTTAAATGACTACATCACTAACACTGGTTCATGCAATAACTATCTAGTACGCTGATGATATATATTTTTCTACACTGAAATTCAGGTTCATATAACATACTAATATAATCTTTGACACCCTCTGCTTGGTTTCATCACATACAGTTATTTAAAATGTTTCCTTCTACAACTCATATCCTCTGTGGGTTATTCATGAGTTAATTCTTTTGAAAAGATGAAAATGCAGGAAATTTCCAGCTGCAAAATGACATCTGTTGCTTTTCCCTAATCCTGTCTAATGTTTGAAAAGCTCCAATATTATGTTGCATACAAAGCTGAGAGATATAATCTGTACCAGCAACTTCATCAGGCTGCGTCTCCTGTCTCACAGCCTCCAAAAGATTGCGTTTTGTAATTTAAATCCACTAAATTTTTCTCTACAATTTACACAATGACAACCAGCAAAATAATAATATGGGCTTTAAAATGCCTTAAAGTTCTGAAATGTAAAGTGACAGTGTGAAAAGAGGAACACTAATCTATAAGTGAAATTAATAGTAAGTATAAGGGGGCTACTTATAATGATATACCATTTTGATAGGGGTTGAAATAAATATGCTTAAACTTTCAGCTTTTAAACAAAGCTGGTGTAAGTATATTTCTTAGAAAAACGGTTTGACCAGTGTTGACATATCAGCAGGACGCAGCTGTTATGTGGTTTTCTAACTCTGTACTTCACCAGAGGATATGGAGTGACTCAGGAGTTCTGTGGTCAAGTCAGCAGGTGTAAACTAACTGTCATACTCTAAACTTTGCCTTATATTTCCTGTTGCAAGCTAACCACCAGCACGTGACTGACCTTTGCCCCATATTCCATATTTCAACTGAAGACTGTCACGTGACAAGAAGTTGTTAATGTATGCACATGTGTATAAGTCTGATTGGTTTTTGGGAAAGCTGTCCCCTCCCTCTGCATTTCCCATAAAAGAGGAACGTATTGTCTATTAAATTTTGTAACCATTTCCACTTACAAACCCGTGTATGTGTATATGTGTTAACCACCGGTGAACTGGGATCTCCGCTCCTACCAATTCCTGGCCTAGGCACTTAGAATACAAGAAGAAAGACGTGTACCTTTACAACTGGTGTTCAGAAGTCGGGATATCTTGTGACAGGTAAGTGATTTTGCCCTTTTTACCTTTTAAGGTGAATAGGTGTAAATGCTTACGCTGTCCAGATAATCGCCACGAATTTAGTTTAAAGAGGTTGTTGTGCCTTCGCGGAGGACTAGGCTGGTCCCCCGGGAGGTTAAAAGGACACGCAGGTAGTTACGTAGGTTATTTGGGTATTTAAAGAGAGTCTGACTAGGTTGGTCTGACTATAAAAAAACTATTGTAAAAGAGATTATTATTTTAATCACCGGGAAGTAGCAGATTACGCCCGTGATAAAAGGTTTGGTTGAGCGGACGCCCATTAAGTTTTTTGAGAAACAAAAAGTGCACTATAAAATTGAACAAATGTATGGTTTTATAATGATCATTTAAAATAATTCTGTTCATAAGATTTACAGTATAAGACCTATAGAAATAAGTATAAAGTTTTGTTTAAGATATATATATATATATATGTATATGTGAGACTTCTTTTTCCACAGAACAGCGTAAGTGCCTAAAAATTTTAAAGAATTGTATGTTGTATAAAGTATAAGAGTTTAATGACTTCGGAATACGAAGAACCTGATTGTAGCGATATAGCTCTATCTTGTCCACATTGTACCATAGGATTACTGTTTTTTAAAATAGAAAATAGGTGGGTTCTATTAACCAATAGACCAGGGGGCTATTCTTGTAGATTAGGGGTAAGAGGAATATATCCCGCCACAAAGAAAGGAACCATAAATCGAGTACTAAGGGTAAACCTTCACAGTCCCATTAGTCCATCTGATTTGACGGACCAAGCAGACTACCCAATTGTTCGACAACAAGTGATTACCCAAACGGGTTGTTATCACTTGTGCCCACATACTAGGCATACCCTGCCCACTTTGTTAGATGGGGAATTCTGCGGCCACCCCAGGATCAGACATAGGGATCCCGTGCCCGTATGAATATATTAAAAACAATCTACCTGGACCACAGGTGGAACCTTTCTGGGCTCAAGTCCAGGAAAGATGCCACCAGTTAGGTATTCATGATCCGGGACCACAAGGTCCTTGTTCAGAGGAAGATTGGAAGAAAGTTAGCAAAATTTGTCAGACGCATAAGCATTCCTACCCCCCGGGTAAATCTAATGACCCTCAATACATGAAAGATTGTTATCACTCATGGAGCAAATGTTTAAAAGATTATAGAAAGAAATATGCTAAAAAGACTCCTGCAGTTAAAACAAATGTATCCGCCCCTACCTTTGAACCCCCTCCACCTTATGTCACTGTAAAAATGGACTCAGGAGAGCCTGGTCCTCGCCTACAATTATATCCCTCACTAGAACCTCATGTCCTCGCAAGGAAACTCTATTGGTATAAATGGGACCCCTGTTACCCATCCCATCACTCCACCATTACCTGTAACCACTCCCGAGGGGCAACATTTGTGCGATCAGTCTTTTGCTGTGTTGACCTCTTGTCCTGTATCCCTTATGGGAAGGGACCTGTTGTCCAGTTTAAGTATCACTATTAAATTTGACAAAGAAGGGTCACTAACTGCAAGTTCCCCTTTCTGTGACCTGACTGGTCCTAAACGACACACACATAAAGGATTCTTTATGTTACTGCCCGCCACTTTAGAGACTCACAAGATCTGGGCAGAAAACAAAGGTAGCGTAGGATTTATCAACTGCACACCCTACACTCCCCAATTACGTCCAGATGCACAGCCACAATACCACAAACAGTATCCCTTGCCCCCAGAGAAAACCAATGGAATTGCACCACAGATTGAAGAATACATACGCTTAGGCATTTTGAAACCAGTAATCAGCCCCTGGAACACGCCCATTTACCCCGTAAAAAAGACCAGTGGCGAATGGAGGCTAGTCCAAGATCTAAGGGCAGTTAATAAACAAGTACTACCCCTCCCGCCCTTGGTATCTGATATAACATTCATTTTTTCATGCATACCTGCAGATTCCCTATGCTACACAGTGATTGATTTGGCAAACGCATTTTTTAGCATTCCTATTGCCGAAGAGGCTCAGCCCATATTTGCCTTCTCATGGGCCGGCGCGGGCCAGTTAACTTGGTCGCGTTTACCGCAAGGGTATGTAGACAGCCCCGCCGCCTTCTCCATGGTACTCAACGAGACTGTCAAGTCTTGGACTTCCGAGCATGGGTCGGTACTAATACAGTATGTGGACGACTTGCTCTTGTGCAGTCGTTCTGCTGAAGATTGTGCGGTCGATTCAACATTACTGTTAGAACATCTGGCCGAAGCCGGCCACCTAGCCTCAAGGAAAAAAATACAGTGGTGTCTACCACAAGTAGAATACCTAGGATGTATTCTGGACAAGGGGACCAGGCTAGTGTCCCCCAAACGTGCCGCAGCCTTACAAGCTCTCAGTCCTCCAAAAGACAAAGCAGCTTTGTTGTCATTTCTGGGCGCAATTGTATATTGCCGCCAGTGGATTCCTGACTGTTCTCATTATGATAGTATCCTACGAGAGGCTGCCGGGTCAAACGCCCCTAAATTGATAGACTGGACAGAAGACAGAAAAAATGCTTTTGATGCTCTTATTAAGAGTTTGTCCACCGCCCCCGCCCTGGGATTGGTAGATTATGGTAAAGCCTTCCAGTTGTACTGTGTAGTTTCAGGAAAATCTTTTGCTGCAGTACTTGCGCAATCTCATGGCTCAGGGTATCGCCCAGTGTCATATTTATCTAGAAAACTCCCTATCCAAGTCCAGGGCATGCCGTCCTGTCTTCAGAATGTCGCTGCCTGTGCCATGTCTGCACAGGATGCCAACAAAATAGTATTGGGACACAAAATGACACTGTACACCACTCATTCAGTTACCCACCTCATACAGAATATGAACACACAACACATGACTTCCCAAAGACTCAGTGGATACGAGATCACTTTGTTAAATACTGACAACTTGGTACTTAAATATGTTCCGAATAGCAATCCAGTTGTACGTTTACTACATTCCATGTTACGTTTACCACACGAACCTGATCACACACATAATTGTGTAGAAAAAGTGGAACAAGTCACTTCACCAAGACCTGATCTTTCTGACATTCCAATTATAAATGCCGAAAATGTTTTTGTAGATGGTAGTTGTTCCCGTCCCTCTGACTCTACATTTTTAACTGGCTATGCTGTAGTTCAGCTGCCACATACAGTACTAGAGGCAAAACCATTGCCCCCTGTTTCTGCCCAAGTAGCAGAACTAGAAGCTCTGACCAGAGCCTGTATTCTGTTCACAAACAAGGAAGTCAACATTTATACAGACAGCAGATATGCATTTGGAGTGGTACATGATTTTGGTGTGATATGGGCCAATAGAGGATTTAAAACAGCAGACAACAAACAGATAGCTAATTCAGAGCAGATCCTTAATCTACTGCAAGCAATTCTGCTCCCTAAAAAGGTTGCTGTTATAAAAGTAAAAGCCCACTCATCAGACAATAGTATGGTATCAAAAGGAAATGCTTTCGCAGACAGAGAAGCAAAAAAGGCTGCTGCCAGTTCACCCAATTCACCAGCCCCTACCACAATCTTCTTTAAAGAGCACTTCTCATCCCCTGATTTCAAAACTGTTGTGGCCCAAATGCAGTCAATGGCCACAGATACAGATGTCCATTTCTGGGCAAATGAAGGTTTGACCAAAGACTCTGAAGGTCTTTGGACAAAAGAGGGGAAGATCCTGGGTATACCTGAAGCTAATTGTATCCTAATTTTATCCTACCTCCATGGCCCAGGACACATAGGACCCGCCCCTCTTGTAAATATATATTCAAAATCTTTTTGCACAAATAATTTACAAAAACAAACTAAGCTTCTAACTAGAAGCTGCTTAACTTGTGCCCAGAACAATGTTCAAGGAAAAAGACATGGCCTACATGGCCATCTACCTCCACCCTTGGGACCATTAACAGATTTACAAATAGACTTCACACACCTACCAAAGCAAAAGGGAAACTTGAGGTGCCTCTGCGTAATCGTTGACAAATGGTCAGCTTGGGTTGAGGCAATTCCCTGTACCGGAGAAACCGCAAATATAGCAGCGAGATGCTTGTTAAATTATTGGATCTGTAGGTTCGGGATACCCACAACCATATGGTCCGACAGAGGACCCGCATTTAGTTCCTCAGTGACCCAAGTTGTAGCCAAATCTCTGGGGATGCAATGGAAACTACATATTCCCTATCATCCCCAGAGTGCAGGAGTAGTAGAGAGAATGAACAGGAACATCAAAGACAAATTAAAAAAGGCTACAGGAGGTACTCTAAAAGGTTGGTTGGAACACTTACCTTCTGTCCTTTTTCAGATAAGAACCACCCCCCATTCTAGGACAGGATTGTCCCCTTTTGAAATTCTAATGGGAATCCCTGCAAATATAGAATTACCCCCATTAGACCCAAATTCTGACATTAACGTTTATTCCCAACAGGAAGTGTACGTGAAAAGTCTGGTAAGTATGCTTCATGAAATAAATGAACAAGTTTCTGTCACCTTTTTTCCTCTTTCAACAGAACCAACCCACCCCTTCATCCCAGGGGACAAAGTACTGATTAAGCAGCTGGCTCACAGGAAAAGAATTGGACCAATCTACTCCGGACCGTGGAAGGTGGAAAAGGTATCCAGGACCGCGGTACTGACGGACCTAGGCAACACCTGGATCCACGCCAGCCGACTGAAGAAGTGTCCCCAGCTCCCCTCAACTCCAGAGCCCCTAACAGTAACCGAGGATACACTCCCTTCAAGACAACAACAAAATCTACAAGATATTCAGGAAGGCATAGGACAAATCTCCCTGGAGGACACGATGATTTTACCTGGAAACTAAACAGAATCTTTCCATCATCAGGACAAGTGAACAAGAAGAAGAATAGTGAATTTTGAGGACATTAGATATGATCATTATGTTAAATCAGAATGATCAAAGAGAGGATTATAAGGGGGCTACTTATAATGATATACCATTTTGATAGGGGTTGAAATAAATATGCTTAAACTTTCAGCTTTTAAACAAAGCTGGTGTAAGTATATTTCTTAGAAAAACGGTTTGACCAGTGTTGACATATCAGCAGGACGCAGCTGTTATGTGGTTTTCTAACTCTGTACTTCACCAGAGGATATGGAGTGACTCAGGAGTTCTGTGGTCAAGTCAGCAGGTGTAAACTAACTGTCATACTCTAAACTTTGCCTTATATTTCCTGTTGCAAGCTAACCACCAGCACGTGACTGACCTTTGCCCCATATTCCATATTTCAACTGAAGACTGTCACGTGACAAGAAGTTGTTAATGTATGCACATGTGTATAAGTCTGATTGGTTTTTGGGAAAGCTGTCCCCTCCCTCTGCATTTCCCATAAAAGAGGAACGTATTGTCTATTAAATTTTGTAACCATTTCCACTTACAAACCCGTGTATGTGTATATGTGTTAACCACCGGTGAACTGGGATCTCCGCTCCTACCAATTCCTGGCCTAGGCACTTAGAATACAAGAAGAAAGACGTGTACCTTTACAGTAAGTATGGGTTTTTAGCATTACACAAAGTATTTTGACATGAGATGTCCCAAAGACCCTTTTACTGTCTGAATATATTTTATTTGTTAAAGGATTGATACACTTAAGGGTCTATTTATGTAAAAAAATAAAAATAAATTGCATAACCATTTTATACAATGATTGTACATGTACATTTGTTCTGTGTGAACTGGGCAAAAACAAATGTTATTGGACTGCTTTATTATGAGCAGTGGTAAAATACCACATAATGGCCACTAGATGGGGCTGAGGAGCATAGAAAATGCATACGTTTTTGTAACAAGTAATACAGCGTAACAATTCTAAAGAACACTAGTCGGGAATTAGCAAATTAATGTAACAGCATTCTAGCTTTTATTGGCTACATTTACTTCTAATTCCAGTTAGAATTTGTTCAAATTTTTCATATTTTATCTCTTGTTACAAAGATGTATATATGTATATATTTCCTATGCTTCCCGATGCATCTGGTGGCCATAATGCAGTATAATGCCCATAATAAAACAAAATTCATTCAGAAGAGAAAATAGCCTAAACAACATTTGTTTTTTTTGGCCCAATTTGCAAAAGGTACATGCAGATTCACTGGAACAAATGCTATGCTTTTTTTTTCTCTAAATAAGTCCATTAACCACTTTCGCTCCAGAAGATTTTACTCCCTTTGTGACCAGGCCATTTTTTTTCTATTCGGCACTGCACTACTTTAACTGCCGATTGAACGGTCATGCAACACTGTACCCAAACAAAATCTATATAATTTTTTTTCACATAAATAGAGTTTTCTTTTGGTAGTATTTGATCACCACAGGGTTATATATTGTTTGCAATATAAATGAAGAAACCCTGAAAATTTTGAAAAAGAAAAAACAATATTTTTTACTTTCTGCTATGAAGCATATCCCATAAAAAAATTTTTATTTCTTCAACCATTTTGGCCAAAATATATTCTGCTACATGTTTGTGATAAAATAAACAAAACAATAAGTGTATATTGATAGGTTTTGCGTGAAAGTTATAGTGTCTACAAACTATGGTATATATACTGGAATTTTCTTTGTTTCTTTTTCTTATACTACAAATGGTGCCAATCAACGACTTATAATGGGACTGCAATATTGTGGGGGACAATCTGACACTAACTAATGCTGGGGGAAACTGACTATCTGCCACTGACCTCACCAAAGCCATTATTACAGTGATCAATGCTAAAAATATACTGTACTAATGACACTGACTGGGAAGGGGTTAACATCTAGGGAGATCAAGGGGTTAAATATGTGCCTAACAATGTGTAATGTGTGTTGCTTTTTACTAATGATCTCTCAATTTCTCATCAATGCTTTGCAGGGATGAGAAACTGACAAATCCCTCCCTGTGTACAGAGTTCTGTGTTAAATTTCATCACAGAGCTCTGGGCTGTGAATGTATACAGTTGATCAGCACGCTCCGGATGTTAATCATTGGCCGGGACTTGCTGATAAGCTCCTGCTGTGTATAATCACAGTGGGAGCCAGCTGGGAGACATGCATGCGCCCTAAACCCGGAAGCAGGCAGCATAATACCAGTCCATACAAGTATGTTGCTTTGCCTATAGCGGCGGCCAATCCACAGTTCAATGCAAGTGGGCGGTCGTTAAGTAGTGAAAGTACTAGCTATATCGATGAGGAAAAGCTGGTAATATCACCCGTTTTAGAAATACATATGTCATTTCCCAATGCTTGGGGTAATTACATGCAGTATACTGTGATGCAATTGTTCCACTCTGTATGCCATTTATCATTGCCACTGTTTCAGTGGAATTCCAAGACAGGGCATCATCTGAATATGAATGTTTCTACTAGGACCAAAACCAAAAATTAGGTGAACTTTTCTAAGTTTTATTGCCCTCCTTGAAGAAATTTGCATACTGTAAATAGTCATGTACATCTAGTCAATTATACTGCACAAAACACAGTAGTTTGCCCAGTGCCGACTTTGTATATATCAAACTACATGAATAAAAAACAGATACATATATATCAGCAGTTCTAATTCTGTAATTTATTTGTATGAACCATTAAGTAACAGACTTATGCCCCGTACACACGGTCGGATTTTCCGATGGAAAATGTACTATCGGACAATGTTGTCGGAAATTCCGACCGTGTGTAGGCTCCATCGGACTTTTTCCATCGGATTTTCCGACGGACAAAGTTTTATCTCCTGCTCTCAAATTTTCCGACAACAAAGTCCTATCAGACTTTTTCCGATCGTGTGTAGCGAATTCCGACGGACAAAGTGTCACGCATGCTCAGATCACATTACAAGACCAAAGCTATTGGCTACTAGCCTCTACGTAGTTCCGTCCTAGGCAACAAACGTCACCACGTTCAGAATGATAACAACTTTGTCCGACCGTGTGTATGCAACACCAGTGTCGGACAAAATCCGTCGGAAAAAATCTGATGGATTTTGTGTGTGGGTGTGTACGGGGCATAAGAAATGGCAAAGCTTGTCTGTGCTATCAGCATCAACAAGAGTTATGGTAGGTGGGCTTTTCAAGATCAGCAATCCCACACAAGGTCGGGTTTATACCCTCATGGTATAGGAAACATTTAATCCCTAGGCAGCCTACCATCCTACCTTATTATTTTTCATAGGCTCTTTGTATGCTGAGGGAGCCTGAGGGCCAAGGGCCGAGGGAGCCTGCCTTTTAGTAATACAAAGTGCGTTTGTCAAAGGTCAAACGGTGTGCTAAACCAGTAGTGAGTAACCATCAGAGCCAGAAAAGTCACACAAAGATGTTGATTTGTTAAAGGCAAATAGGCTGTTAACTTTGCAAGGGAATTTGCCTCAAAGTTTAGTGAATGTGCTGAAGTTTTACTTTGCAAAGAATCCCCATTAATGGACAAGGAAAATGAAAACAAACAAAAAAACTGCATTTTTGCTTGCACATAGATGATGGAAGTCAGTAGAGCTTCACCTCATTCACTAAGCGCTGGGAAAAATTCCCTAGCAAAGGGCAACTTTAAAAGTGTAAGGTAGGTCCACATTGGTTGTCTGTTGGCGTCATGTGGACCCTGAACCCGCCTCACTTTTTCTTGCATGAGACACTCGCCCACCTGTTTTAGAGAAACTCCGCCATATTGTGTCACCTTCTCCTGCCCTGAAGCCCAAAGGACTATGAACCAAACCTTTGTAGGCCCTATACAATAAGCCAACACATGGAAAATCCTGATTTTAAAGACAAATGAAATAAAATGGAACAGACATCTCCTCAAAATATCTGCAATGTGGGAGTTACCACTTGGTAGTCAATGTAGGAAGCTTCACGTGGCTTGGGCACAATGCAAATAGTCCATTCACAGTACAGCAGGTAAAGCGAAACTACACTGTATCTGAGCACCAAAGACCAAAAGTGCCTTTTAATTCATTTTTTATATTTAAAGCAAACGCACCCATCCATCCATGTCTCCATGCTTTATTTTGCTGAGAAATCACCCGCTAGCATTTCTGGCCATGGCCATCTTGAGTAAGGGCAGATGACTCATGTAGCAATTACCTCCTGGAATCCAACTGCCCTTAGTTCAGGCATGCTAGCAGGAGGGTGTGATTAGAAAACCCATCCTCCCCTCCTGAAGACTCAAGAGATGTAGGACATCATTTGCCAAGGCGTAAAAACAAGGAAGTGACTATAGAAATGTAAAAAATACTTGAAAACAAGTACAAATAATATACTTTCCTATCTATGCACTAATGCTAGCAGCATCAGGATTCAAAATAGTCAATGTTAATTGAGAGAGTGAAGTTCCACTTTAACAACACACTACACTTGTAAGGTACAATGACTTATACTGGAAGATGCAATCAGAAAGGAAGAAAAAAACATATTGTTTTGAGTTGTGGCCTGTACCAACCAGTCAGGTTTCACCTTTCATGTTATGAACAAATGAAATAAGAATTGGCTGCAACTTTAACAAGTCTACTTTTTTCAGCCACGCAGAGTAATTGTTTTATTCATGTTAAACCATTGTAAGTATTAATATGGTGCTAAGAAAGAGGCAGTTATTTATTTTACAGGTTTTATCTGTATTACCCCCACACTTGCTGTGAAACGGTAGCCCACACTACGCTGGTCTCTCTGTGGTCAGATACAATGGGCAACTACAGAATGGTCATTGAATCACATAATTAACAGCATTCGCAATAAAAGCAAAAGTGATCCAATGCAGTCCTAAGTAGAAGTCTGTTTTCCTAGCCACTAAGTATACAATAGATGCTCCCCATATCAGGAGAAGAAGAGAGAAATAAGAAAAAGCTAGGTATAAACCAGAGAGGTAATCTCCAGTAACCTGGCGGACGGACTATGACAGACTATAATGGCAAAACAATGGAGACAATTGATAGATAAAATTTAAACAAATCTTTATTATGCAGTGTTAAAATAGATAAAAATAGAGGTATCCTACCCGAAACATATGAGGAAAATAATACCTTCTGACTAGCTATACAGTGAGGGAAAAAAGTATTTGATCCCCTGCTGATTTTATATGTTTGCCCACTGAAAAAGAAACAATCAGTCTATAATTTTAATGGTAGGTTTATTTTAACAGTAAGAGACAGTATAACAACAAAAATATCCAGAAAAATGCATTTAAAAAAAGTTAAAAATTGATTTAAATTTTATTGAGTGAAATAAGTATTTTATCCCTTATCAATAAGCAAGATTTCTGTCTCCCAGGTGTCTTCTATACAGGTAACGAGCTGAGATTAGGAGCACTCTCTTAAAGTGAGTACTCCTAATCTCAGCTTGTTACCTGTAAAAAAGACATCTATCCACAGAAGCAATCAGATTCCAATCTCTCCACCATGGCCAAGACCAAAGAGCTGTCAAAGGATGTCAGGGACACGATTGTAGACCTACACAAGGCTGGAATGGGCTACAAGACCATCGCCAAGCATCTTGGTGAGAGGGTGACTACAGCTGGTGCGATTATTCGCAAATGGAAGAAACACAAAATAACTGACAACCACCCTTGGTCTGGGGCTCCATGCAAGATCTCATCTCATGGAGTTTCAATGATCACGAGAATGGTGAAGAATCAGCCCAGAACTACACGGGAGAATCTTGTCAATGATCTCAAGGCAGCTGGGACCATAGTCGCCAAGAAAACAATTGGTAATCCACTTCGCCGTGAAGGACTCAAATCCTGCAGCTCCCGCAAGGTCCCCCTGCTCATGAAAGAACATGTACAGGCCCATCTGAATTTGCTAATGAACATCTGAATGATTCAGAGGAGAACTGGGTGAAAGTGTTGTGGTCAGATGAGACCAAAATTTAGCTTTTTGCCATCAACTCAACTCGCTGTGTTTGGAGGAGGAGAAATGCTGCCTATGACCCCAAGAACACTATCCCCACCATTAAACATGGAGGTGGAAACATGCTTTGGGGGTGTTTTTCTACTAAGGGGACAGGACAACTTCACCGCATCAAAGGGACGATGGACGGGGCCATGTACTGTCAAATCTTGGGTGAGAACCTCCTTTCCTCAGCCAGGGAATTGAAAATGGGTTGTGGATGGGTATTCCAGCATGACAATGACCCAAAACACACGGCCAAGACAACAAAGGAGTGGCTCAAGAAAAAGCACATTAAGGTCCTGGAGTGGCCTAGCCAGTCTCCAGACCTTAATCCCATTAAAAATATGTGGAGGGAGCTGAAGGTTCAAGTTACCAAACGTCAGCCTCAAAACCCCAATGACTTGGAGAGGATCTGCAAAGAGGAGTGGAACAAAATCCCTCCTGAGATGTGTGCAAACCTGGTGGCCAACTACAAGAAATGTCTGACCTCTGTGATTGCCAACAAGGGTTTTGCCACCAAGTACTAATGCGACGTACACACGAGCGGACTTTCCTACGGGATTGTCCGCCGGACTGGAGTCAATTCGCCCGTGTGTGGGCGCCGGCAGACTTTTTCCTGCCAAAAGTCCGGCGGACTAAGTTTTAAGTTTAGACTTAAAATTGTCCACTGGACTCGCGAGTCTATGTGGTCGCGGTCTGTGTGCTAGTCCGCGGGACTTTTGGAAATGAACGGACTTGCCGACACAAGATCGCAAAGTCCGTACATTCAGAACGTGACTGCGGGTAGACGGGACTAGCGAAGGCAGTGAATGCCGCCGCGCTAGCCCCGTCACCTGGCATGGATTTAAAGGGAATCCCTACGCCAAAAAAACGGCGTGGGGGTCCCCCCCAAATCCATCTCAGACCCTTATCCGAGCACGCAGCCCGGCCGGCCAGGAAAGGGGTGGGGACGAGCGAGCGCCCCAACTCATGAGCCGTACCAGACCGCGTGCCCTCAACATGGGGGGTGCCCTGGGGAAAGGGGGAGGCAGACGGCAAAAAGACCCCCCCAAGATGGAAGAAGACCCCCAGAGCAGTGCAATAAAATATTTTAAAAAATGGTGTGTTTTTTTTATTTACACTTTTACACCTTAGGTGAATAGATAGGGGTACATCGTACCCCATACTCATTCACATAGGGTGGGGGGCCGGGATCTCGGGGCCCCCTTATTAAAGGGGGCTCCTGGATTCCGATAAGCCCCCCCCCGCAGGCCCTTGTCCTCATCAACATGGGGACAAGGTGCTTTGGGGTGGGGGGGCCGCACGGCCCCCCTTTCCCTAGGGCACCCCCCATGTTGAGGGCACGCAGCCTGGTACGGCTCAGGAGCGGGGGCGCTCGCTCGTCCCCACCCCTTTCCTGGCCGGTCGGGCTGCGTGCTCAGATAAGGGTCTTAGAGGGATTTGGGGGGGACCCCCATGCCGTTTTTTTGGTGTAGGGATTCCCTTTAAATCCATGCCAGGTGACAGGGCTAGCGCGGCGGCATCCACTGCCTTCACTAGTTCTGTCTACCTGCAGTCACGTTCTAAATGAACGGACTTTCCAATCGCGTGTCGGCAAGTCCGTTCATTGCCAAAAGTCCTGCAGACTTTTTCCTGCGGATTGTCCGCCGGAAAACTCCGGGCGTGTGTGGGCAAGTCCACATGCTCGGAAAGTCCGGCGGACCTCCGCTGGAAAGTCCGGCGGTTTGTCCGCTGGACTTGGTCCGGAGGACAATGCCGCCGGAAAGTCAGAGCGCGTGTACGCCGCATAAGTCATGTTTTGCAAAGGGGTCAAATACTTATTTCACTCATTAAAATGCAAATCAATTTATAACTTTTTTCATATGCATTTTTCTGGATTTTTTTGTTGTTATTCTGTCTCTCGCTGTTAATATCAACCTACCATTAAAATTATACTGATCATTTCTTTGTCAGTGGGCAAACGTACAAAATCAGCAGGGGATCAAATACTATTTTCCCTCACTGAATGCATCTCATTAGGAATACATGCAATCACATATATACACACAAGTGAGTACAATCCAATATGAATGGCGTTGCTGTCTGTAAGGTCAACGCTTTTCGCCAAGATGTTTAACTTCCTCAGGAACCAGAAGAAAGCCAGCAGTGGTAGCCGAACGTCCACAATGCACATGAACGTTTTTATCAAAGGGACCAGGAAGAGATGAGCCGACTATGGTATGCACTGAGCCTCATCGAAAGCAGTACTAGTTTTAGGCCTCATGCACACGTGACGCTGTTAAACGCGCGTTCAGAGGCAGTTGGACACTTTTTTCAACTGCCCCTGAACGCATGCAATGTTATCCTATGCGTCCATGTACACAGTCTATTTTTTTCCCGTTTTTATGCAGTTGTGTTTAACCTCGTTTTTCCAGAAGCAAAAAAATGCGTTCAGACACTTTGCTTTTCCATGTTTCAGACGCAAAACACAGCTAAACGCAGCACCCGCGTTTGCGTTTATCAGCCTTTTTAAAGGAACCCAATTTTTTGGACCAGAAAACTCAGAAATATGATGGTAAACCATAAAAAATACTAGAAAAATTGGTTTAAAATGTCGTAATTAGTTTAGATAGTTCATAGAGCATATACACTCACTAATGCATACATGTTTGTGAAATGCATACGTTTGTGAAATATCCAACGGACATTCGTTGTGCCATCAACGGATGGGTCCAATATCGACAAGCTCTGATTCTGGACCTCTCATGCAAATTTGCGACGACGTTGCTGCCTCATCAAGAGCAACATCAGGAGCATTTCACGACATATATTCAATATGGGATACATTTCCAAAAAAAAAAAACACAGAAGGAGAGGCAAATGCAAGTGTACAACTGCTCTCTCTCTGCTGCGGCTGCTCACTCTGATCAAAATGGCAGAAATAGTTAATAATACATGCTTTTTGAGCTTGGGGAGGGTCTACATGATGTTATCTTTACAAACGCTTATAGACTTAAACGCGGCTAAACGCGGCATGAAAACACAGCAAAACGCGCGTTTTTAAACGCAGGTTTCTGCTTTTTAAAACATGCGTTCAGCAGAGTTTGCATCTGTGTCTCGTGTGCATGGGGCCTTAATCCCACATAGGGCCCGGACATAAATTTCATCAACGAGGGGACTATTGATAACTGACTGCCATCCAATGAACAGCCAGCTGTATGATTTGGACAAGGCCAGAAAAGTAATTTTTTTTGTAATTACAAGTAAGAAATTCATTTTTTTTTTTTACACATTACTTATAGTTCTATACATGAAAACATTATACAGCTTTCTCTGTAACAGGCATGCTATCTTCAGTATTAATTCGAGCTGTTTCATCCATGATTGCATTTCCCTTTGCTTCAACCAACACACTGTTACAATTTCTGTATCTCTCTTTTTTCCCAAGGATTATAATATGGCAGTTTATTTGCTTCATGCCTTTACGCCTTCTGTATTACCAAACAGCTAAATCCTACAGAGCATTGCAGGATTTATCTCTCTGGCATTAGACTGTGTAATATCATGATGCACAAACGGATTTTATGGGGGATGGAAGGTTACTTGACCTGGATGAAAGGTCTATGCCAGTGAAGGCGGTCATTGTCAGTTTCAAGCTATCAATTCAATGGTATAAATAAGTAATATTTTTGACAAGGCCTAATATGTTTCATATTGGATATAAAAATGTTCTATGTCACCAACACTATAAAATTACAACCCTTGAGTTTAAATGTTTTTTTTTTTTTTATACTATATCACAGCATGAATGATGCTAAGATGACATTTAGTTCTAGCTCCTCTGCTGCAGGAATCAGCCCTTTCAACCATTGCTACAGCATGTAGCAGATACAAAACAGCCTGACTGCAGTACAGTAATAAATTAAAAGGGTTCAATTAGGCTTAATTCTCTCCCACTGTACTAGAAAGCTGTTTAAGCTTTCGAAAAAGTATTGTGCCAGCACTGTATATTAAAGTTAAATTGATGATAAAGCCAAGTTTTTTTTCTTTTAAAAATAACACGTGTTATTCTTACCTGCTCTGTGCAGTGGTTTTGCACAGAGCAGCCCGGATCCTCCTCTTCTCAGGTCCTCCGCCGGCGCTCTTGGCTCCACCCTCCTGCCAAGTGCCCCCACAGCAAGCAGCTTGCTCCCGAGCCGCTGCTCTGAGTGTCCATTCAGACACAGGGCCATGGCTTGGCCCCGCCCCATCTCTCTTCTCATTGGCTTCATTGGCTGTGATTTACAGCAGCGGCTGCTGCTGTCTCGGCCAAAGAGCAGAGAGAGCAGAGACTTTCATGCACATTGTTGGATCGCAATGGGGCTCAGGTACCTGCACACAGGTTAAGGTAAAAAGCCTTGAACCTTTAGAACCACTTTAACCACTTTCTGGCGCTTCAAACCTACATGTGAAAATCATAATTTTTTTTCTAGAAAATTACTCAGAACCCCAAAACATTATATATGGTTTATTTTAGCAGAGAACTTAGGGAATAAAATGGCGGCAGTTACAACTTTTTATGTTACATGGTATTTGCGCATTTGCGATTTTTCAAACATTTCATGAATTAAAAAAAACAAAACAGTAAAGTTATCCTAATTTTTTTGTATAATGGGAAAGAGGGTGTTACGCCAAGTAAATAGACTCCTAACATGTCACGTTTTAAAATTGCGCACACTCGTGGAATGGCCCAAAACTTTGGTAAAATCTCAGCAATGCTTTAAAAATGTTTCAGGTTACCTGTTTAGAGATACAGAGGAGGTCTTGGGCTAGAATTGTTGCTCTTGCTCTAATGCACTGGGTGATACCTCACATGTGTGATTTGAATGCTGTTTACATATGTGGGTGTGACTTACGTATGTGTTTGCTTCTGTGCGCAGGGACGGGGGCTCTTAATTTTTTTTTTACTTTTTTGTTTACACTTTCTTTAAAAAGAAATGTTCTTTATCACTTTTATTCCTATTACAAGGAATGTAAACATCCCTTGTAATAGAGTGCGTGACAGGTCATCTTTATGGAAAGATGTGGGGTCCATAAGCTGCAGGCATCATTCAGATATCCCCACTCAAAGTCCAGGACATCATGTGACGTACCATGGGCGGGAAGTGGTTAAAGTGGAAGAAAATCCTAACTATATCTATTCCCACAATTGTTCCCTCCCCCTCCTCCTATCTATCCTGCCTAATCTGAATAATGCATATTTACCTATTTTTAATCCGTTCTGGTTCAGTCCTGTGATCCTACAGCTCCATGTAAGGGAGCTCTCGACAACAGCTCTGAATTCTGGAAGGGTGACGTCACCCATAGGGTCTCATAGCCCATCCATCGTCAGCACTTACTCCTCTCCCCTGCGGCAGCTGCTGACTGACACAGGGAAGCCGGAGCTGCGAGATCACATGGCCAGACTGAAGTGGATTAAAAATAGGTAAGTATACAGATCTTTTTTGCAGGTTGGACAGGATAGGTGGGGGGGGGGGGCATTTTTAAGAATGGCTGCAGTTAGGCTTTTCTTCCACTTTAGGGCTGGAAGGCATTTACAATGTTCCATGTGCATGCAGCACACATAGTAATGCCCATGTGTAGGTGTGAATGGGCCTATAGAGTTTTCCTTTGCCTTTTACACTAAACTGCAGCAAATAGATGTGAACCAGCCTTGAAAGAAAATAATGGGATTTCTATTTGACGTGTTTTCATGCAGCAAAATGCAAAAATTTTCCTGTATTAAAATAGACAAATGTGAATAGGCCCTAAAGTTAGGTAATACAAGCTTAAAATACTCATTCTGCTTCCTTTCTTTCTCGGCAACTAGTCTTCACTTTACTTAATTAGCAAAATAGGTGATTAGCAAATGTCAATAAAAATTAAGTTAGACAGCTGACACCCCCTGGCCATTGCTGCTCCGGATAGCATCTGCCCAAATTGCCCTGAGTATACATTGCAATCAGTGATGAGTAAGCTATCGAAGAGGTATAACCCTGCCTGTCATAAGGTACCCCTAAGAAATATGAAAGACATGTATTTCGTTGATTGTTTGCATTGCTATGCATCTTTCCCCATACAATTCCATCATTGTATTTTCTTTAAAGAGGTGGGTTTTTGTTCAAAATATTTGACTAAGATTGTATGAATCTGAGGAATCTGAGGAACAGAATGCATTACAAACAGTAGCTTAGCTGCTATTCACAGATGTCCCAGAACTTTAACTGCAGCTCAGCCACTCTGAAATGCTGGACATACAGAATAATGCCCCATACACATGATCGGATTTTCCGACAACAAATGTTGGATGTGAGCTTGTTGGCTGAAAGTCCGACCGTGTGTATGCTCCATTGAACATTTGTTGTCGGACTTTCTGCCAACAAATGTTGGCTAGCAGGTTCTCAAATTTTCCGCCAACAAAACTTTGTTGTTGGAATTTCCGATTGTGTGTACACAAGTCCGACGCACAAAAGTTCACGCATGCTCGGAATCAAGCAGAAGGAGCCGCACTGGCTATTGAACTTCCCTTTTCTCGGCTCGTCATACGTCTTGTACGTCACCGCGTTCCCAGGTTCGTAATTGTTGGCCAACATTTGTGTGACCGTGTGTATGCAAGACAAGTTGGAGCCAACATCCTTCCAACAAAATTCCACGGTTTTGTTGTCGGAAGGTCCTATCATGTGTACGGGGCATTAGAAATCAATTGATTCCCCAATCCAAGCTAAACAGTGGGGATGGCCCTTGAATTCTGACACCCGTGGCTGTTAGATAGGGATGGGCCCGGTGTTCGATTCGAACCCATGTTCGAATCGAACATCGATCGTTCGTCCGCTCGTCGAGGGCAGAACTCTGAGGGCCGTTCGCATCAAATTTGTGGATGCCTGTGGCCAATTATAGCTCAGGGGGTTTAGTACACGCCCCACACTATATAAGGCCGCCGCACCGGTGGCCTCGTGTAGTGTGTTCCGGCTTGAGGAACAGTGATAGTGTACTGTACATGTACACAGTGTATTTGAATCATTTCTTTTATCCAGTAAGTGTTACGAATTTCTTGACTGGGAAAGTGGTCGATGTCAGCACAAGTAATAGACCTAAACATGTGCGTTATTTAGCCCACTCGTTCGGAATGCCAAAACTTTAAATATCAGATGTTTGAAAACAGTTTCGACCTGTTGTAGAAACAGAGATCGGACAAAGTTCGAATGACTGTGATACCCAGGGATTGATCTGTTACTGGGATATCGATGTGTGTGTGCAGGGGCTCTTAATGTTTTTGTTTGACTGTTTGATATACACTATCCTTTAAACAATCACCCTGTATTTTTATCATTTATCCCTTTGTATGTAAGCATCCTTGCAGATTAGTGCGTGAGTGTGTCTGTGTGGAAAAGATTCACAAACCTCCACTGTATCTGCCCAATCCCCACTCAAAAGGCCAGGCATCTGCAGGACGTTAGATGGGCGGAGTGGTTAAGTGGAAGTAATCAACACACTAACCACTCACCCTTTATCATCCACTATCTGCCCTGTTGTCATTTTTAAGTTGCAGCCTGTGAGCCAGCTACATGTGGTGGTCTGCAGTTGAGTTTGAAACGTCACACAAACCACCCACCTGTACTCTGCCCTTCTGCCCTGCTGACTGACAAGGGAAGGGAGCGAGATCATGGCCAGACTGCAGGGATTAATAGTGTGTTGTGCTTTGAGGTTGAAATAGGACGGGCACACTAAGAATGCTGCAGTTAGCTTTCTTCCCTTTGCTGGAAGGCAGCCTTTGGCATGCAGATTAGTGTGTGTGCTGTGTGATCACACAATATACATACCATTTACAATCTAAAACCACAAGCAAATACAAAAAAATGGGAACAGCCTTGCTAAAGAACAACAGTGGTTCTTGACGTGGTGTCATCGCAAAATGCAAAAATTTTCCTTATTTCAGACTGGACATGTGAATATGCCCTAAAGTTGGTAATGAAATTACCAATCCCTCATTCTGCTCCTCATTCTTTCTCGCCTAGTCTTCACTTTTACTAAAGCAAATGCTGCTGCAACGTCATAATTAGTTACAGCACCCCCTGCCATCCTGCCTCCTGGAGAGTCGCCTAAATTGCCCAGTGTATTGGCATTCCAGTGATGGTAAGCTATGAAGCGTTTAAGCCTCCTGTCATGAGTACCCCTAAGAAAGTATGAGAAGAGAGGGATTTCGGACTGCAATGCTGCATCTTTCCCCATACATCCATCATGTATTTTCCTTTGAAGAGGGGGGATGTTAGTTTCAATATTTGCACTAGTTGTAGCCATCAGGAACTGAGGAAGAGATGCATTACGAGCAGGTAGCTTGTGTCACAGATGTGCCAGAACTTTAACTCAGCTCAGCATCTGAAAGCAGCATACAGGGATATGATTTACAAGTCCCAAGAAATGTGGATGTGGTGTGGCTGGAAGTGAGGTGGCTGCATGAACATTGTTGTCCTTTCGCCAAACTCCGATCCAATGCCACATAACTAGTTGTTGAATTCGATTGTGTGTACACATCCGACGCACAAAGTTCAGCCTGCTTCGGATCAAGCAGAGGACCACTGGCTTTGCACTTCCTTGATTCGCTCGTCATAGGTGTACAGGTTGCGGACTTATTTGGCCAATGGTGACCGGGTATGAGACAATTGGAGCCTTGCAAAAATAGGTTTGTTGCAAGGTTCCCAGTGACGGGGTTAAAACTTGTTTCCTCGAGCAAACAGTTGGCTGAGACACCCGTGCGTTAGATAGGGAGCCGGTGGTGGAAGGTGAACGTCCTTGACCGCTAGAAATGGGCGTTCGCACAATTTGTTTGTCGCCTTCCAATATGCTCGGGGTTTTCCAGCAACCTTTCGCCACGCGTCCTCTGGGGTCTAAACATGTGTGACTGTACATTACCAGGGATGATCATCTTGGACACCTTTACCGAACCAGGAAAATCGATCTGTCTTACCTTTCTGTGAAGGAGGGATAGGAGAAACTTAGCCAGATATGCTTCTAGTGCTGTTCTTCCATCCAGCCATCTCAGAGTAGTGTTGCGTGTGTGCAATGCAACCTTAGATCTCCTGTCCACCATCACCTTGAGAGTTTTGACTGTGATATCACACTCAATAACTCCCTATGCTGATCTGCCATTCTGCCTGTTATTAAGGCAGCCTTGCAGGATTGCCCCTCACACGTGATTTCCGATGATTTGCCTATGCTGTTGGGAACATTTCCAATTTTACACCCCAGTTTCACATGTCGGGACAAAGTCCTACTTATAATTTTTTGACAACAAGCCTCACACAAATCCGATCGTGTGTAGCCAATCAGACGTGAAGTGGTTCGCATGTAGATACATTACAAACCAAACTATGGCTACTAGCCTACGTATCCGTCGTAGCACAAGCCCCTTTTAATGATCGGATTCGAACTTCCGACTTGATCAAAAAACTCGACAAGTACGACGGCATGTCACACCTGGTCTCGGATAATCCGCTGTGTAGGGCTTAGGTGTGTGTGGCTGTTGAGTTATGCACTAGCAACTGAACTACTGGTATCGCCTTCGCCCTTGGTCATCAAGACCACACGATTGTGTGTTTGTGCTCAGTAGCAACCCTAAACCCCCCTCCCTATCGACCATCGCTGGTACTAAAGCCATTCTCAGGACTTGTTTGTGTGTGTTGTGACTATCACAGCACCTAACCACCTCACCCTGTACTTCCCTCTGCCTTTGTATCTAAGCAGCATCTCGGTTAATGTTGTGTGCTGTTGGTTCCTGCAATTACGCTTCTGCCTTGCCCGATCTGTCAACTAGCCCATCGGATACTGCTTTGTGGCTTGTTTAGCAGCACCAACCAGCTCTGATATCTGCCTTACCTGTTTCATCAGGGCACATGGAAGGTTTGGTGTGACTCCAGACAATTCCGTACCCATTCATGCTGAAAGACCACCAGGAGAGGCAACAGCACAAACCACAAAACCAGCATGAGCTCTGGTCGAACAACAGTGTGGTCGTGGACGCCACGCACCCGTGCATGGGACCCTTGTTCTTATTTTGCCAGGGGACATGTTGTACATCATGCGAGGCTGGTAGGTGTACCACCTCCTCTCATCCTCCTCTCCCTACCCACTGATCGGACGCAATCAGCTGCCAAACCATGCGAGGCCCTCCTAACACATGCTGGGTCCCCCAGGCGTTGGCACAGCTGCTTGGGTCACTCCAGAAATTCCCTGTCTGAAGGTTACCCGAAGAGATCCCGCAAAACATTGCTGAGCCAAGTCCAAGGAACGCAATATGCTCACCCCAGTCTTATGCCCCAAGGTTTCTCCAGTGTGCATCGTATTCAATGCGCCCACGTGCATTCATCGAAGACAGAGGTATGGGGGTTGTTATCAAGCCTGAGGGGAAAGCTGCTAGCCTGAGCCTCTCCTATATTGAACAAGACAGTGCCATCTGAATATTGCAGACTTCGAGATGCGAGAATAAGTTTTGATGATTCAACCACTGGTTACGCGAAGAAGTTGCAGCAGTTTACGGCAGGAACGCTCTGTGCTGGTACACTCAGAGTTGAGCAGTTACACTTGGACCAGCACGCAAACAATCAGGTTCCGCAAGGCCTCTGACAGTTAAAGAGACTGCAAGTAGAGCTCCTAATGACATGAAGCCTTACCACAGATCTGATTGCAAGCTTACAAAAAGAGAATGCGGTTGAAGTAATGATCGTTCTCTGCTAGTCAATTGTCAAGGACAAGAGATCTCAATTCTGACACAGCTGAACCTATGCAGTTATGCAATAAGAATCCATCCAGGAGAAAGAAAGAGACGTAGAGAATCTGTATTGCGGACCGGGCATTAGCGTAACTGTCCTAACAGAGTAGAAGACAAGCGGCAGTTGATGCTGACAATAACTTATACCAGTCATCGCCCCATTAACAAGAAAATAGTAAATCCCCACGCTCGTTGCACCCAAGACTATTCGAGGCGGTAAACATCGCTACTGGTCTGGCGGGAGGAACTAGACAAGAGTTGCAGCATACATTCAGGCCAGAATATCCCCATGAAGGAGACGGGAGGGTTCACCTATGCTCAGACCTTTACCAAAACGTTCCTCGTACCTGATGCCCTCGAGCTTCATCAGCTACAAGTTATCTCCTTTCCATCATGCAGCTCCAAGGTTGATTTCCACCACCATCCCCATCTGATAACATGGTGGAACACAGGGCCCAGGTAGACTTGGACACCTTTCCCACCGAACAATCTTGGCTTCCCGGTCTTCCGAGGTGGATATGGCAAGTGCTTGTACAGTATGCAATGAGCAACTCCCTTTCCATGCATCCACTTCTTTCAGAAGCCATTCAGGGTGCTGGGTTTTGTAGAACACATTTGAATTCAATCTCCTCAACTCCCTATGCGATTGTTACCCTGTTATGTTGCTTCCCTGCCCGAATGATCCTGATGGCTGCACATTTTCCAATTTTCAGCCCTGATTAACAGGCTAATTACATTTTATGAAGCTTTGCAAAGGTTTGATTAGCTGTGCCCCAATACATATCTGTGAGGGGTTGCTGTTGTGCAAGAAGGCAAGGCCCACTTTCGTCCCTGTTTACAGGCGTGTATAAAATCTTGATTAAAAATTCACCAGGGCCCCTTGACTGAAACGTGGACCTCAGCTGGTTCTGGCAGGGTTTCTCAAGATACTGATGCTGACAGGTGTGTTGGCAACTACACCCTGTGTATCTTGATGTCAGGAACGAATGAACCCCCGACCTCTTAAAAACCAGTCTGCACTTTCTGAGTCCTTGGTTTATTCCCCTTTTGTCTCTCTGTCCCTGCGACCTTTCATACATCTTATAACGATTGGTTTTCCTCGGATTGTTGGACCAATATGTACCATTGCTTAAATCTGATTGATCCTTATCTTTCCGCTACTGAAGCACCGCAAGCATATTTGGGCGTCTTGAGACCGCGACGAAATCGAGCTATATCAACCACATTGAGAAATGTGAGTTTGAACAACCCAGCGAGTTTTTAGGGTATATTTTTCTATCCAGAGGGTTAGATGGATCCGAGAAGTATAAACGTGGTATTGGCCTGCCCCCGGACAAATATAGGAAAATGCCAAGAAATGTGTGGGTTTAGCACAACTTGCAACCAGGAATTTATAAGAAATTTTTTACTAAGGTGAAGGCTCATACCCAAACTTTACAAAAAAGTGGATGTTCCCGAGTGTAGCATCTATGCACACGCTCCTTTTGGAAAGTAAAAAGGTTTTTTAACTTCGTCACCATATTTAATCCCAACCCTTCATTCTGTAAAGAAGGTAAGTGTTTGCTATCAACCTGCGTGGGAGCACTCCTCTCACAAAACAAGACGTGGTGAAAAATGCAGCTTCGAGATGGATCAAGTTTCTGTGATTCACCACTGCTCGTTAAAAGTTTTCAGCCGGGGAAACGAAACTTAGAGTTGGGATGGAGTTATTGGCAACATAAAAGCAGTTTCGAAGGGGCAGTTTGCTGGATAGGCTAAGATCCTTGACCTTTCACAATCATAGTATCGGGAGTTCATCAGTTGCTTACAAAGAAGGAAGCTTTTGGAGAAGCACGTTGGTCTTGTTCATTTTCCAGGATCCAATTTTCAATTCTAATGCAAACCTGGGTTGATGTCAAGGCTATCTTTCACGAAAAGAAGAAGTCTGGGCCTCTGTCAGAATGCGGGGACTCTGGATACCAGTTCCTGTCCTCAAAAGAACTTGGCTCTATGGTGCCACAATTTTAAGCCCTTAATCTCATTAAATTCTCAAAGAAAATAAAGTTTTCAACTTCTTTTGCATTTTTACATTCTGGGGCGGTGGATCCCCAACTCTGTATGCTGGACTCTGTGGCTGAGATAACTTTATGACATAGAGTTTCCACGCAAACATTCGCCGATCCTATTGTAGACTTAGGTTCCATTTCTTCGGCTTCCAACTTCCTCGCCCGTTGCGCAAGGATTTCCTTGTTGAACCAAACCCAGATTTCTCCCCTCATTTTGCATTCCTGGGTTTCATGCATCTATTGATCAAGCTGGGAACTGGCCAAGATTTTCCACCTCCCTTGCAAGGAAAAATGTAGCGCTAAAAACAATTCGCTGGTCAAGATGAGTAATATAAATCCCAAAAGCCTCAAAACATGATTCCGATTCAAATAACAGAAAAAGGCAGATATCCAATACATTGTCCAAATGATTTGTGTGCCAACTTTGGGCAAATCATGTAGACCTAATATAAAAAGCTAGAGTGACTTGATGAAAAATTTCGAAAGGCTAAACACAAGTATCCTCAGAAAACACCCATACGGAACGAAAGATCCACCATTGTACATGCATTGATTACAAGGCATAACAATGGCATATGAAAAAACTATCCACATACCCTTATCTCGGAAATGAAAACAGCCTGCAAAGTGTTTAATATAATAAATGTCCATTGAGTGAACCGAGGGAAAAGCGTCCTTAGTAACTCAGGACATTTGGAGCCCTGGTAGGGGTCGCAAATGCCCGCGCTTCAACACCATAAACGATGTTGTTAACTTTACCAATATAGTCATTACTATCTGTATCACATAGCTTATGCTTTTGCCCAATACCATGGAAAGCACGAACGGATGTGCACTGTCTGTAAAGAACGGCAGCAACGACTTATACTCAAATGGACAGTTGATATTGAACAAGCCACCCAGTTAATTTAAGGGAAAATTTTAAGGGATGGAAAGCAGGACTCCAGAGAGATTAAATGCGCAGTAGATGCCCGATATTAGGTCCAACGTGTTGGAGCTTCCAACTTTTACACATTGCTAAGGATATTTCTTAGGTTTATACTCTTCCAAAAAAGATTTTTTGGTCACGATGCCATTTTTGAATACAAAAATCTTTTTACTCTGCACAGTATTGGTCACATCCCATTCCTCTATTACTTTTCCTGTGGTTTTTGGACTTTCCCTGAGGGACCTCCCCAACGGGGATCATTCAACCTGCCATTATGCTCGTATGTGCGTGTGGTGGGTTTTGGTTTAAAAGCTTCTGAATGGGGATTTCGAACGCTAAGATCCTGCTTCTCCTGATCGGAATCTCGTTGGCCAAGAGAGTTTTAGCGCATAATGCCTATTTATACAATGACGGCGAATGGTAGGCTGTATCCAACCATTGCGGTCTAGAATAACCCTAATACCTCTCCTAAAATTCTATCACAAGCGTGAAAAATAGTCATTTATCCTTTTCATCCTGTCCCGGGGAGACCTGGGAAGATTCGCTTTTACAGCGTTTACTCATATTGGCTTTATTATTTACCAACTTTTTGGTCTATGGGTTTTTCAATTTGCCCTCAGGTACTTGTTGCATCGAACCGGTGTTCGATATCCCACATTGATTTGCCTTCAGATGGATGCACTGCTTGGATGTAATTATGTCTTGAAAATTGTTGCCTAATCGTGTGATTTTTGAAATACAGCTTTTAAGCCACTTAAGGCATATAATATTTATATAAAAACTGATGTGAAATCAATCGTGGCACACACGATTGATTTCACATTATTGCCGATACCTGCCTTATATCGTGTGTTTTTGGACACACGTTTTAGGCTTTTGGTATTTAATACTCACTCTTACACAGTGTGTTACATTTTAGCGCTACATTTTTTTTATCTATATTTTCTTGACTTTGTTTTATATGTTAGCCGCTTTCATTTATTGCTCATCACGGTAGCGCAGTTTTTTCCTATTTTATATTCCTTTGACAAAAGCCAATTAAAAAATGTACTTTTGTCAAGCCGGCCGGTGCCAACAGGGCCACACACTGAACAAACTTTGGCCTGATTCAGTAGGAATTGGCTAGAATGTGATCTATGTATTGTCAGATGCAAAGACTGTAGAAAAACAGAGTGCCTCAGTTAAAACTTCATAAGACAGACTGAGGTTTATGAATTTGCAAAAAAAAAAAAAAAAAATCTATTAGGGTTATAGTGTAAATCACAGTGTACAGTGTAGCAAACATATCCTGTTGAGTATTATTATTGCTACTACAACTTTTTTTTTCGACCACTAGGCTGGGTTCTGGTGGCAAGAGAGCTTAGAATTTGCACTAAAGCTGGCCATACATTATAAAATGTTCTTGTTCAATTTCCTTTAGCTATAACTTCAACTATGTGATGCAAGGGCCTGCCTGATTGCATACAAATTTAAATTGTTTAGGCTTGACCACATATTATATGGTTTTGGTAAATCTAAAGGAATTGTATAATGTATGGCCAGCCCTAGGCCCTGAGAACCGTTATGCTAAAAAATATTGATAAGCTACCAAGGACAAAGTAGTTAGCCGAAAAATTTATGTTAAAGGTTAAAGAAGACCTTCAGCCAGGAATCTGACTTCATCTCTTATGACTCCTTTCTTTACCACAATACAATTTATCCAATAGGAAAAACAAGTTTAAAAAATATATATCTACTGGGACCTGGGAGAGACACGTAGTATCACTTAGCTGCCCTAAAAAGTTCACCAAGGTGTGGTCTAAGTGGCTCCAAGATGATTCCACAGCTCATTTGTAGGATGCTACAATTCGAGTAAAGTGCCTTTTACGCGGCATACAATTGGGGAGGAAAAGGGAGGGTCCTTGAGGCCTAAATTGGCCTCTGCCCAAGGTGCACTTTAGCCTGGAAGGAGGACAAAGCTGGACTCCATGGATTAGTATGCATTTTTATTTACATACAGGAACAATGTATATACAGAACATTACTATAAAAAATGTTGCTATGGAGGGTGTAGTTCCACTCTAAGCAGAAAGTAGCAGGAGCTGTCAGCATAATTCACTACTAGGGGTCACTGTTGTGAATAGGAAGTACAATGCAGTAAATGTTATTAAACCCAATAAAAAAACATATTACATTGTAGCTCCCCAATTCTTAGTTGTGGTGGCTGCATTTGTTTTCTTTTTTTTTTAGACTTTTTAAAATAATTTTCATTTAGTGACCCTGCCACTAACACACGTCCTCCCTTAAAGTGTCGCCTCTATATATGGGGGAGCAATTGAACCATCCTGAGACAGAAGCATTGTCTGGAAGGGGTAGTGCCATATGGACAAGTACATTTATATAAGAAGAACTTTACATAAGTGAATAATACATTAAAGTTTATCTCCAACTAATGCCGCGTACACACAGTCGGACTTGCCAATGGGATAACCTCCATCTGCATTTCCGACTGAAAAATTTAGAACATGTTCTCTATCTAAGTCCATTGGAAATTCCGACAGAAAAGCAGTTACAGGCGTAATTTTTTCTTTTTAGGATAAAGGTTTCACATACAGTAAATACATAAAAACTGATCCCTGTAAGCAACCCTGTTAGTGTTAAATAGTTTATCTCAACCCTCCAATTGCCACATTTGCTGCACAGCTTGGTCAATTAAAGCGGTAGTAAAGCCAGCTTTGTTATTTTTATCTACAGGTAAGCCAATAATAAGGCTTACTTGTAGGTAAAATAAATATCTCTTAAACGTACACTATTTAGGAGATATTCACCTTGCATGTAGCCAGTGACTTCACTGGCGCATGTGCTCTGAAGGTCCCGAATACCTTGCAGGATCCTCAGAGCTTTGTGCCAGAACCGGGACGTCATTGCGGCTCCGGCCACTCACAGTGCCGGAGCCCGTGAACCCAGAAGAAAGGCTGGGGGAAGATGTCGGCCCTCTCAGCGGTGATCAGGGGGCTGGAAGGGCTTTGTTCTAAGGTGAGTATTTCATAATGTGCTAGTAGTTTTTATTCTGCAGCAGTTTACTACCACTTTAAAGGCAGTTGAAAAATATCAGACTTACTGGCTGGATCACCAGGAAAAAATACAGGAAGAAAGCCAAATAAAAGGAAAACAAGTGCAACAATCATATTTAAGGATTGGTAGGCTGTATATAATACATTTTTGCTTTTGGGTTTAGATATGCATTAAGTACAGAAGAATTATTGTGACAGCTTTCAGAATGTAATCTTTATATGTCAAGGAATATCTGTATTATCTTGGTAACATGTTAAATGTTGCTGGAGATCATACATGTAGGATATGTGCTGATTACCAGAACTGAAGGATTTAGTGGTCATTACAGATAATCATTATTACCTTTCTAGTCTGGAATGTGGTTCATGGAATGGTACCGTGCTAGATATCAGAGGATTGCCTTAGGAAAGTCTATATAGGAACTGGTCATTCATGATGGGACAGAAATTATTATTTGTGATTTGTTCCATCTGTTCTGATACGGCCTTAAAAATAGAAAGTACGTGTTGTTGAACTGGATAAATGATGTACCATATGGCATGAAAGCCACAGTATTTAGGCTAATATCAGGTTTTAATCTTAACATCTTTAATTATGTTTACATATGCACAATACATGTCTGTATCTTCTACTGACCCACTAATCAGCTATATGAGGATGAGAAGTGATTTGCCAGCATAGCCGTGTGTTTTAATTGTTATGCGCCAGCAACAGACATGGAGCAAATCTATGCCGCCTGTAATCTTCCAAGGCACCCCACAAGAAAATCCTGGTGCCAATATTCCTAGCAGCATGAACATTGTATTTCTTTTAAATTAACGGGTCTTATACACCAACAGGAAATGCACAGAAGCAAGGAGAAATTGCTGAGTAGATACTGTAAATGGTATTTCTGCAAATCAAGATCGAATGAGCATGCAGACGTGCACGCACGCAGTGACTGTATTCCCCTTTTCTTACCTGTTAAAGTGTACATCCATTGCATGCCTGTGTTGAGGTCCTACAGTGCCTTGCAAAAGTATTCGCCCCCCCCCCTTGGCTTTTTACATATTTTGTTACATTACAGCCTTTAGTTCAATGTTTTTTTAATCAGAATTATATGTGATGGATCAGAACACAATAGTCTAAGTTGGTGAAGTAAAATTAGAAAAATATATACATAAAACTATTTTTCAGAAATAAAAAAATTATAATTGGCATGTGCGTATGTATTCACCCCCTTTGTTATGACGCCCATAAAAAGCTCTGGTTCAACCAACTACCTTCAGAAGTCACATAATTAGTGAAATGATGTCTACCTGTGTGCAATCTAAGTTTCACATGTTCTGTCATTACATATACACACCTTTTTGAAAGGCCCTAGAGTTTGCAACACCTAAGCAAGAGGCACCACTAACCAAACACTGCCATGAAGACCAAGGAACTCTCCAAACAAGTAAGGGACAATGTTGTTGAGAAGTACAAGTCAGGGTTAGGTTATAAAAAAAATATCCAAATCTATGATGATTCCTAGGAGCACCATTAAATCTATCATAACCAAATGGAAAGAACATGGCACAACAGCAAACCTGCCAAGAGACGGCCACACACCAAAACTCATGGACCGGGCAAGGAGGGCAATAATCATAGAGGCAGCACAGAGACCTTAGGTAACCATGGAGGAGCTGCAGAATTCCACAGCAGAGACAGGAGTATCTGTACATAGGACAACAATAAGCCGTACACTCCATAGAGTTGGGCTTTATGGCAGAGTGGCCTGAAGAAAGCCATTACTTTTAGCAAAAAACAAAATGGCACGCTTTGAGTTTGTGAAAAGGCATGTGGGAGACTCCCAAAATGTATGGAGGAAGGTGCTCTGGTCTGATGAGACTAAAGTTGAACTTTTTGGCCATCAAAGAAAATGTTATGTCTGGCGCAAACCCAACACATCACATCACCCAAAGAACACCGTCAGTGAAACATGGTGGTGGCGGCATCATGCTATGGGGATGTTTTTCAGCAGTCAGGACTGGGAAACTAGTCAGAGTTGAGGGAAAGATGGATGGTGCTAAATACAGGGATATTCTTGAGCAGAACCTGTACCACTCTGTGTGTGATTTGTGGCTAGGATGGAGGTTCACCTTCCAGCAGGATAATGACCCCAACCACTCTGCTAAAGCAACACTTGAGTGGTTTAAGGGGAAAAATGTAAATGTGTTGGAATGGCCTAGTCAAAGCCCAGACCTCAATCTAATAGAAAATCTGTGGTCAGACTTAAAGATTGCTGTTCACAAGCGCAAAACATCCAACTTGAAGGAGCTGGAGCAGTTTTGCAAGGAGGAACGGGCAAAAATCCCAGTGGTAAGATGTGGCAAGCCTCATAGAGACTTATCCAAAGCGACTTGGAGCTGTGATAGCAGCAAATGGTGGCTCTACAAAGTATTGACTTTAGGAGGGTGAATAGTTATGCACATTGACCTTTTCTGTTATTTTGTCCTATTTTGTTGTTTGCTTCACAATAAAAAAAATAAAAACATCTTCAAAGTCGTGGGCATGTTCTGTAAATTAAATGATGCAAATCCTCAAACTATCCATGTTAATTCCAGGTTGTGAGGCAACAAAACATGAAAAATGCCAAGGGGGTGAATACTTTTACAAGGCATTGTGGTTTGCAGTGTGCATAGAACATCTAAATAATGCTGCTTAGGTGCATTAACAATATGTCAGGGTATGGATATGTTGTTTGGTCCACTCCACTTATGCATTCATGCAACATCCTACATGCATCAGTAGATCTGATACAATATATTAGTGAATTTATACAACAGTAAAGCCCCATACACACGGTCGGACAATCCGCGGACCAGGTCGGTCGGATCCTGTCCGTCATACTTTGTCTGATGTTGGTTTTGCGTACACACGGTCGGACAAAGTTGTCGGAAAATCCGATCATTCTGAACGTGGTGACGTTTGTTGCCTACGACGGGACTACGTAGAGGCTAGTAGTACTACAAAAACATTGTCTTGTAATGTATTGAGCAACGAATAAAGGCACTTTTTCTAAGTTAACGACATAACCCACACACCTATCGTTGATTTTGTGTGATAGGGCTTTCGGAAACTCTTTAAAACGCAGGGATCTAAGACTTTGAGTCGGTTCCCGTGAAGACAATCAAAATCTAAGACCTCTAAAAACTGTGGAGCTGGTTGTATACCTCAACGGTCTGATATTTCCACAAACATTGCCGATTCGGACAGAATCCATGACTAGGTCCGACCGTGTGTGAGGCTAGACTATTTCACATAGTACATTAAAAACTGGATAGTTTTTGTGCAGGCTAGTGAGGTCCAGATTTTTCTGCACGAAACAGGTTTTCAATGCATGCATTTTAGCCTATCACACTGCTGTGTTTTTCGTTTTTGATTTTTCTTGTTTATTTGAAGTGAATGGACTTTCATTCAATGCTAACTATGACACAAAGGAATCATTGCGCTGCGTTGATTGAAAATGTTAATTTCCATAAGGACGGAGGGCCGAGCAAACAACAAATAAAACTTAAAAAGTCCGAAATACAAATATTCACTGGTGTCATATAAACACTTGAACAGCTGCCGGGGTTCAAGGGTTTTTGCACCCTAGGCAAAACCTCTCTTCCCCCCCGGCTCCACACGCCGTATACTTCCATGTGGAAGGTAGGCTATACAGAAGCACCCACTTCCTCTAGCGCGGCTCCAGTTGCGCCTTATTACACTACGGTCAGGGGCTATTGACATTCGCAGATGACTGAGCGATGCCCAAAAGGAATACTAGCCCGGGCAGAAGGTGCGCAGACTCGCAGGGACCGCCCTGCACAGCTTTAAAGTGTATGATAAAAAAATTTTATTCATTTCACCGAATGAATTGTTTGGAATTATTTTATTTAAGTTATTAAACCCTTCGTTTGTTATTGGCAACCCCACTAAGTTCTGGAAAAATACTAAATGCATGCACTGCATGACAAGCATTGCCCCAGTTAAAATATGGCCCAGCATCTCATTGTTTTTGGTTTATTTTTGATCTCTTTTGCAAAGGGTCACAAATCACACTTCTTGCACTAGGGGTTCCATAACTGGGTTTAATTATAAGTAATAATACTTTTTATTTTAGTAATTTGACTCTTTTACCCTTATTCCCAAACAAGTGTGCACAATAGAATTGCTGTGATTCAAATAGTACTACAAATAACAAGAATACTTTGTAACTTGACAATGGCGACTAAATCCTAAATATGCAACAATTATTATCAAGTTAAAACAAATACTCCATACTATTTACCACCATTAATTTAATAATGAAAATAGAATTGTTTTCCACTAGAGTCTAATTAATTTAACCCTAAGACTTGTGAAATACTCTAACATTAAAAAACTTGAAACACTTTAGTCTGGTCTTCTCCCTTTGCTATTGACAATGTGTCATCAACTTTCAAAATGTAGCTTCTGCCTCATAATTCAGATGAGCATGATTTGTGAGTCTACATTTAAAAAGAAGTTCAAATCCTCTATCACCTGCAAGATCTCACAAACACTAAAGCTGGAAATGTGTGAATTATAAAAAATGTGCCAAGCTTTTGGCCAAGGCCCATAGTGCAATTTGCCTGTTTTTATTATGTACATAAATACGTACTAATGACAAAGACGTATAGACTTGAGGATATGAAGCGACCTTATTTATTCCCTCTGCTTAGAACTTGGTTATGCTTTGCTGAGAGTTTTAGCCTTCTTGTGACTCAACAGTGGAGTCGCTAATTGTATATCGGATTTTAGACTTTTTATTGTTGAACTATATAGGATTTTTTCAATCTATCAACTAAAGTAAACCCCAAATATCAAGATCGTTGATATTTAAACACTGTTAATTTGTCTAGTGTGGCAGAAAAACAGTTGATCATTATAAGCTAAAGAAGTGATAAAAATAAATATGTTATATATCATCAGAATCAAATAACACTTATTAAAGCTTGGGAGTATGTCACGTTTTTGAACCCAGGAAAACCTAGAATTTTTACCCATCTGCATGGTTCCACCTCCTTAATTGTGTGACATTGCACATGTCCATTGAGAATAATTGCTATCAAGCAAAGATTTCGTTAGCTTCTCTATGCCAGTACCATGTCCCTCTAATTCACAAATCAACTCGTTACCAAGCCCTTAGCAAGATTGCAAGAGATATTGAAACCAATAGGCCGAGCGCAGGAGCAGTGTGCCTTTTGACTTTTGCCTAGTGGTACAAGATACAGTATGTAAATGTTTCACTCATTGCAAAACTTACTGGAGTTTTTATCCTAATTCAATGATCATAATGGTTTAAAAAGTTTATTCTTTTCTGATTGATGCAATGATTTTATCACATAAACATTACATTTTTGCTACTTTAATTTAACTGTGTTATCTCTATCACTCAGGTTGGAAAATTTAATCTTCAAAAATTAGCATCATTGATAATTCATATTTTCTGTATACTGTAATTAGACTTATTTAGTCTTCCCACGATTTAACTTTTCTTGTTTTTATTTAGTGATTCTCAGCTATGAAAAGCCAATCTATCTCAAATAATTCATTCATGAAAGGGTTCTCTAAACGGCTATTAATATATTGAACAAATATTCAATAAACCTGCAAATTCTGAGCTTATAAAATCTCCACTGTTCATTCTCAAACCGATTATGGGTAGATCACTACTCTGCAAAGCCAATCATTCACCTCGAATAGACAATAGAATTCTGAACAATGCTGTTCATAGCTATCAAGACTCTATCATTCAGAAGCAAAACTCCAACAGAAAGTGACCGACCTGGAATGTCCTCAAACCTTGAGACATCGGCATGACTAGTCCCTTTAAATACAATCCCCGTGTAACTTCCCGGAATTAAGTCCACAGTAGATTTAAAAAAAGAGAAGCCTGCCTGGGAATGGACTAGTGTGTGGTAAAATACTTTCGGAAAGCAATTTCATCATTCGAACTAAGGTGCAGAGTTGAGAACAACTGGGAAAAATGCAAAATGCCTGAATCCAGTAATGTACCCCAGTCATGAGTTTTGGTGCCAGTCACTCTTGTGGTACACTGTGATTTTATCACAGTCAAAGAGCAAGAGATTTTGGGCACTTCATGCTTCCTCTGCAAACGAGGGTTTCACTTTTTCAGCTAACTGCTGCTACAGTCCAAAACGTAAATTTATGCAGAATTTGTGCTCTTGCCTGCCAACTTCTGACTGAAGCCAAGAGTTGTTGGATTTGAATGCAAAAAGTGAAGACGCAGACCAACACTCTGATACTTAAGGACATCGAGCATCTGAGCTCCATAAACTGAGGCAAGCTATTCCTCCAATTAAAACAAAAAAATTGAACTCTTCTTGTGGTAATAATCTACAATATATGAAATTATGTTTTTCAGTACATTCGATATGAACTTTTACAATAGCTAATTTGAAAAGACCGTCAAGGAACTGGAAAAAATTGGATTTCCTCTACTATTAAAATACGAAGCATAGCACATCTACTCTAAATGTGTCTCTTGTTAGAGATTTATCTTTAAGACTACTCAAGTATTTACAACAATGAGGTTCCCCAAAGAATATTCCCTGAAGACTCTCAAATAGCTATAGACACAATATAATAATTTTATGCCTCCAGTAACAGCAGGATGGCAATTGTTCCTTTTGAACTTTTGCACACATAGCTTCTGGTTTATAAGATAACTGTATGAAATTGTTTTCACTCTTGCAGAACTTACTGGAGTTTTATTTTATCCTAGGATATTACTAAGTGGATCATCAATGGTTTATATAACATGTTTTATTCATTTTCTGATTGATGCATGATTTTATGCACATAGAAAATTACATTATATTTGCTACTTTTTATATTTAACCTTGTGTTTTTATTCTCTATACGTCAGGGTGGAAAATATATACAGGTCCTTCTCCAAAAATTAGCATATTGTGATAAAGTTCATTATTTTCTGTAATGTACTGATAAACATTAGACTTTCCTATATTTTAGATTCATTACACACAACTGAAGTAGTTCAAGCCTTTTCTTGTTTTAATATTGATGATTTTGGCATACAGCTCATGAAAACCCAAAATTCCTATCTCAAAAAATTAGCATATCATGAAAAGGTTCTCTAAACGAGCTATTAACCTAATCATCTGAACCCAACTAATTAACTCTAAACACCTGCAAAAGATTCCTGAGGCTTTTAAAAACTCCCAGCCTGGTTCATTACTCAAAACCGCAATCATGGGTAAGACTGCCGACCTGACTGCTGTCCAGAAGGCCATCATTAACACCCTCAAGCAAGAGGGTAAGACACAGAAAGAAATTTCTGAACGAATAGGCTGTTCCCATAGTGCTGTATCAAGGCACCTCAGTGGGAGGTCTGTGGGAAGGAAAAAGTGTGGCAGAAAACGCTGCACAACGAGAAGAGGTGACCGGACCCTGAGGAAGATTGTGGAGAAGGACCCATTCCAGACCTTGGAGGACCTGCGGAAGCAGTGGACTGAGTCTGGAGTAGAAACATCCAGAGCCACCGTGAACAGGCGTGTGCAGGAAATGGGCTACAGGTGCCGCATTCCCCAGGTCAAGCCACTTTTAAACAGAAACAGCGGCAGAAGCGCCTGACCTGGGCTACAGAGAAGCAGCACTGGACTGTTGCTCAGTGGTCCAAAGTACTTTTTTCGGATGAAAGCAAATTTTGCATGTCATTCGGAAATCAAGGTGCCAGAGTCTGGAGGAAAACTGGGGAGAGGGAAATGCTAAAATGCCTGAAGTCCAGTGTCAAGTACCCACAGTCAGTGATGGTCTGGGGTGCCATGTCAGCTGCTGGTGTTGGTCCACTGTGTTTTATCAAGGGCAGGGTCAATGCAGCTAGCTATCAGGAGATTTTGGAGCACTTCATGCTTCCATCTGCTAAAAAGCTTTATGGAGATGAAGATTTCATTTTTCAGCACGACCTGGCACCTGCTCACAGTGCCAAAACCACTGGTAAATGGTTTACTGACCATGGTATTACTGTGCTCAATTGGCCTGCCAACTCTCCTGACTTGAACCCCATAGAGAATCTGTGGGATATTGGGAAGAGAAAGTTGAGAGACGCAAGACCCAACACTCTGGATGAGCTTAAGGCCACTATCGAAGCATCCTGGGCCTCCATAACACCTCAGCAGTGCCACAGGCTGATTGCCTCCATATTAAAACAAGAAAAGGCTTGAACTACTTCAGTTGTGTGTAATGAATCTAAAATATATGAAAGTTTAATGTTTATCAGTACATTACAGAAAATAATGAACTTTATCACAATATGCTAATTTTTTGAGAAGGACCTGTATCTCAACAGTGTTAAACTTTGAAAAAAGGATTTGGACTTTAACCACTTCTCCTATTCTACTGAATAGAAAAATCTACTCTAAAATGTGTCTCTTTATGATGATTTATCTTTAAAGCACTAAACACAAAGTTATTTTAATGCAACAATGTATGGTTCTAGAAGAAGTATTACAAAAGTACTCTGGCCAAATAGCTATAGACACAATTGAAAAATGTATATGCAAAATGTTTTAAGGACTTATAATTGTAGTCACCCATATTAATGTTCATGGTCTTGGACTGGTTTGTTCAACAACTTTGTAAAGGTGTGATGGTCAAGTGTCCACAAACCTTTGACTATATATTGTATTTCTGGATCTACTGAATGTGTTGACATACCATTTTCAATGAAGGCATTTCTTCATTAACTGGAAAAATAGTTCTTTTTACAAATATCTGCCTGATGTTCAGCTGAAAAGGGAACAAATATGGGATATGCCATTATTGACATGTCCTTTTAAAGATGCATGTTCTGGGGCTGGCATGCTATCCTAGCACCATTACCTAGTGTGTCACTAACTTGGGAAATGCAAGCAGCCAAAGAACACCAAACTTGCATGGTCCATAGCCCAGGTCAGTGACTGCCTTTTTTTGTGTTGAGGGATGATCTTTTTATTGCAGTATCTAGGTAGTTTTAGAACCAAATAGGATTTTTAAACACCAAACTATTGTTTGATACCCACTTCTAAATGTATTCGATTATACTTCATTACTTTTGTGCTGACTTTTTTGGCTTGTTCTGTAGTTTCTATTTTGTACAGCTGTCCTTTCAGATTCACTATCTAAACAATGAGCTTTTATTCAGAAAATGCTGTAGCTGTTTAAATGACTCATTGTTATTCCATCTGTAATTCAATTGAAACTGTTTAGCATCTGTATTAAAAAGTAAAAATTCTATTAAACAGGTATTACATATTTATGCAAAAGCATTTTTCGCAAAAACATATCTTAGCAATAACCCTTGTGGATTTCAGGTTTCTGACACTCTGTGGGGGTGAGTTTCGGCTTCGCCTCTTCCGTGGTTTCGAGGCAAATCATGCAGTATTCATATTTTTTGTGAATTTATGTGCAGATTTGCCTGGGAGAATTTTTTTTAAACCATAATGCACTGCATAGCCTTTGAACTATGGCCAGCCCAAGGCCAGTTTTTCAACTTTGACATGTGTTAGTCAAACTGTACGTATCATTGCATCTACTTAGTGTATCCAGGTGGATTATACCTTGTTTTTTTTTCAGGACAGATCGGGCTTTCATTTGGTGTAAAATGTTAAAGGATATCTCCTGATTTTTATTTTATTGTGAGAGTAAAACTGGCCCAAAATAGTAAAAAATATATTTGATCAAATTTTCGATTTTTATGCCATTACTATTTAGATTAGATACTTTTATGCCATTACCATGATCCACCACAATAAAAACCTGCAAAATAAATTCTCCTATTCCTGACAATCGTGGTGATATCTTTGTACCTGTAGTAGGGTCAAGAAACAATATTGTGTATTTTGAAACTAAAGCCCATACACACAGGCCAAATGACAGGAGACAATGGCCAGTATGTATGTTGGCCTGTTGGATGTGCATGCTGGAAAAGCAGCAGCCGACCGACTCCCTATCAGCGGTCTCAGCCAATGATAGAGAGCTCTGATCGGAGTGTTCTGGCGGGGGGAGGGGTCGTCCCCCTGTCACAACACAATAGCTCAGCACAGGAGATCGCTGAACTAAACTTGCATGGTTAGTACAGCGGCTCCGACTGGAGCTGTCAGTTTTTTTTTGCATCCAAAACTTGAGTGTTTACCCAAGTTTAAGGCAGCCCATAGACGGTGCAAATTTCTTTCCTGTACAATTCTCCCATTAACATAGACAGTGTTCACAGGGGAATCCCTCCTGCTGAGACATTGTCTTCTCCCGGCATGGGGGGGGGGGGGGGGGGGGGCATCCCGGTCGGCAGAAGAAAGTTATTATCGCTAGTGGCTATAACAGCCGCTTGCCATAATCAGAAGTGAATCCTGCAGGTTGGTTGTACCCAAGTTGATAGTTGATAGTTGGTTGTACCCAAGTTGATAGGAGGGAGGGGCAAACTTCCGAATGATCTCGCCGCAGCGGTGGGGACAGGTACCTTTCAAAAACATATGTGGCACCAGAGGGGGGGAAGGAGTCAGATAAGCGGAGCTTCCACTTTTGGGTGTTAGTCCGTTTTAATCTTTTTTTTCTTTAACAGACGTGTCCTCTGGTGAGGAGGAAAATATAATATGTATCTACTCCTCCTCCTAAAGGGAGGAGGAGTACTAGTAGTACTGGTAAAATCACCATTTTGGTAGCTGTTATTTTCCCCAAAAAGGAGATGTGATAATAAGACCATCATTTTAGTAGTGTTTTGATATTTGTGAATAGTGGTGGGTAATTGGTTTGAAAAAGAGTTTTATAAGATGGGGTAAGGAGGATGCCCAAATATTTAAAAGATTGTGAGGTCCAGGAGAAAGAAAATCTCTCTTGCAAAGATGCCGCTAACAGTGGTGGAATATTTATAGGCATTGCAGTACATTTGGATAAATTAACCCCTAGGCCGGTGAGATCTTGGAATGTTTCTAACTCTTTGATAAGGTTTGGAAGGGATATTAAGGGGTCTGAAAGGAACAGCAAAACGTCATTGGCGTATAAGCTCAGTTTGAAGTCTCTAAGGCCTTTAATATAACAATATTTCGAATGGCAGATTCTATGGCCAAGGCGAGGAGAGGGGAGAGGAGAAAGGGGGCACCCCGGTCTAGTTCCTCTACCCAATGCAAAGAACTCTGAGTTTTCTCCTGGAAGTCTAATTCTAGTTTGAGGGGTTTGATATAAAGCTCTAAAACCATGCATGAATTCATTGCAAAGGCCGTATTTGGGGAGCAGTAGATCCAGGTACAACCAACTGACACTATCAAAAGCCTTGTGAATATCAAGGCTAAGGATATCTGCTGGGTTCACATGTAAGTTAGCATCCTGTATTATATTTGTGACAAGCCTTAAATTGTCAGTAATCTGTCTGCCTGAAATAAAACCTGTTTGGTCTGGGTGGACTAATGACGTGATGACCGCCGCCATTCTGTCCGCCAGCAAACGGCCAAAAATGTTGAGGTCATTATTTATGACTGATATTGGGCAATAGTTCTGTGGTGAGGTGTGATCTTTATGGGGCTTGGGTAATAAACACATATTGGCGAGAAGCATTTCTTCTGGGAATTTATTGCCTTGTAAAATTTAATTGTATAATTTGGATAAATGAGGGGCCAGAATATGGCCAAACATTTTTTAATATAAGGTAGAATACCCGTCTGGACCGAGTGCTGTGGAGGTTATTAGGGACTTAATAATCTCAGTTATTTCAATAGCAGTACATGGTGCATTTAGTTTTCATTTTTCTGGACAGACAGAGTGGGAAGCCAAACGTCCCCAAGCCAATCCAGAGAAGACTGCCTTGGTGAAGATTGGGGGGCAGACAGTAAATTCTTGTAGCGGTCAGAGAACATTTCCATAACTTCTTTGGGGTGAGAGATGACATTTCTGTTGGAATTGCGTAATTCATAGACATGTGTTTGTAGATTGTTTTAGCTTTCTAGCAACCATGGTAGAGGCAGAGTTGCTATATAATAGGAATTTTGCTTTGGACCATCTCAAGGCCTTTTCTGTTTTGTCTAATTCTTTAGTTAGGGTATTAATATCAATTAAATTTGATTTATTTTTGGCTTAAGCTGAATTAATTAGGCGACCTCTCATAACTGCCTTATGTGCTGTCCATAAAGTGGTAGTAGGTGTATCTGGAGTTATATTATGAGTAAAGTAATCTGCTAATTGTGTTGAAAGTTGTTGAGTTAGAGTGGGATCTGTTAATAGGCCATTTATATGGAGTAGGGGCCATGCCTATGTGAGATGTAGTGAAAGAAACAAAATGATGGTCAGACCAAGGGCATATATGGATGTCAGCTTTAGATGAGTTAGCTAAAAGGATTGGGGTTCCAAAAATATAGTCTAAAATTAGCACTAAAGCACTGCTCGTTTTAGCCGTGCTTTAGCGCTGTTTTAGCAGCTCTTTTCAGCTGCTAGCGGGGCACTTTTAACCCCAAAGAAGGGGTTAAAAATGCCTGTGTTGCAGCGCTTTTCAGGCACTTTGGGCAGGTTGTTTGGGAGCACTGTATACAGCACTCCCAAACCACCCCAAAGATGCTGCTTGCAGGACTTTTCCTAACGTCCCGCAAGCGCACCGCCCCAGTGTGAACAGACACACTGAAATGAATGGGAGGCGGTTTTCAGGCGGTATTTAGAGGCTATTTCTTTAAAACGCCTGAAAACCACCTCAGTGTGAAAGGGGTCTAAAGCACAGGGGTTGATTTACTAAAGGGAACTAGACCGTGCACTTAGCAGTTGCTCCAGAGCTTAGTAAATGAGGTAAAGTGTCACTTTACAAAGAATACCCAATCACATTTAAAATGAAAAAAAACTGCATTTTTGCTCGCACATGATTGGATGATGGAAGTCAGCAGAGCTCCTACTCATTTGCTAAGCTCTGGAGCAACTGCTCTTGCAGAGTGCAACTGCACTGTACAAACTGCACAGTCTATTTGCCTCTAGTAAATCAACCCCATAGTGTCAAAAAGCCACACAGAAACCATCCACAAGCTCTTCTTTACCCACATTTCTGCTTTTTATTTTATAATATACAGTACATTTATTTTACAGATTTGGCACTTTCGAAATCAATGCTGGATTACTGTATATTAATATTTTCTGTTACATTTTTGAGTATCATAAAAACGTTTTGAAATATGTACGCAACACTCTTGCTTGGCACCATACCAGACTGTAGCAAGCCCTTAAAATTAGATGAAAGTGTTCAGGAATAATGATGAATTATTTGAGCTCTATGAGAACTTGTGGATGTGAGTTAAATGAGTCATAAGTATTCAACTTAAAGAGATTTTACAGGCAACAACTGAAAGCAGTCAGCGAGATATTAATGCTATTCCTCATATATTACAACTGCTTACTCAAGTTCTTTGATTCACTTCAATTAATCAACTGACTAACATGGTCACTGGGAATGCATGTACCAAAGTAAGTTCTGTGTAACTCCCCTCCTTACAATTTTCTCTATCAGCAAGTGCATTCAAACTTACACAGCGTTTTAAGTCAGTTAGTGTCTGTGAAAAGCTTAAAAATGCAGTAATAAACTCTGCATGCTACTCACCTCTACCTACTAGCGATGTTAGTTATATCCCTCACCGGCTGCTGTCGACTTTTCCCAGGCTAATTCCGGGTGCCAGGTTTTTCAGCCTTGTGATTGGCCAGTGGGAGATGAAGTGATCCCACACAGTTGCACTGTGGCGGGAATTCACGCACAGCTCATTGTGCATTCAATAGAAGGCAGCGGGCAGGCAGGCAAGTCTTAGAGCCCTTTCACACTGTGCCGCCTAGGGCGTCAGCGGTAAAGCAGCGCTATTTTTAGCGCCGCTTTACCGCCGTATTAGCGGCGCTATTCGGCCGCTAGCGGGGTGGTTTTAACCCCCGCTAGAGGCCAAGAAAGGGTTAAAACCACGGCAAAGCGATGCTGCAGAATCGCTTTGCCGGCGGTATAGCCGCGCTGCCCCATTCATTTCAATGAGCAGGAGCGGAGAAGGAGCGGTATACACACCGCTCCTTCACCGCTCCAAAGATGCTGCTAGCAGGACTTTTTTTTACTGTCCTGCTAGCGCACCGCTCCAGTGTGAAAGCCCTCGGGGCTTTTACATTGGAGACAAAGCAGCGGCTCTTTCAGGGCGCTTTGCAGAAGCTATTTTTATCGCTGTAGTGCCTGCAAAGCGCCCCAGTGTGAAAGGGGTCTAATCGCAGAAGAAACATTGGGGGAGATTTACTAAAAAACTGGTGCACACAGAATCTGGTGCAGCTGTACATAGTAACCAATCAGCTCCTTATTTCAACTTGTTCTATTAGAATTTGTAAAGGCTGAAGATTTTTTACCTTAATGCATTCTCTGCATTGGGGAAAAAAAAAAAACTTCTATTGTAAGCTGGTCCCTTAGCCCCCCCCCCCCCAAATACTTACCTGAGCCCAATCTCGATCCAGTGCTATGCATAAGAGCAGGTCTTGCTCTCTCCCTCTTCATTGGACTCAGTGAGAGCAGCGGGAGCCATTGGGCAGCAGGGAACAGGGGGCTGGGCTGAGCTGCACAGTGTGTGTCAATGGACACAGAGCATGGCTCACAGAGAAGAGGAGGAATTCAGAGTGCTGGCGGGGGACTGTAAAAGGAGGAATGGAAATGCTCTGTGCAAAACCATTCTACAGAGCAGGTAAGTATGATATGTTTGTTATTTAATAAAATGACTTGTCGTGTTTGTTTTTTTTTTTTTTTGTTTTGGATGGAGACCTGTTAATTATTATTGCTGTCTGTACCCCCCTTATGGAGTTTCACCCTTCTATTTGTCCTATTTGCCTTGTTCATCGAAAGTGAAAGTAAAAGAAAATCCCAAATTTTGGGCTGACACCAGGAGAGTAATAGATCTTACAATGGGGAAACTAGTTCTGGTGACTCAGGTGACCCCCCCAGAATTTCCTCATTTCCTGTTTTGTCTATGAGACAGGAAGTAAATGGAAATCTCCAATATGGGACACAGATGTCAAAAACCTGACAGGGGTTATAACCCTCCCTTATTCTATTCAACATGAAACAAGTTTTGCTTTTAGTTACACTTTAAAAGGAAACATGTTGCTAGTTCCTGAATGAGCAAAGTTTAGGTTTTCTTTAAGGCTTGAGACATGTATTGCTTTTAGGCCACCTGAATAAGGAATATTTTCCTATATTCAGACAAGGGAGAGCGTGGGAATCTGAGAAGAGGATGTTAACTGAAGCCTGCATTTTAACAGACATTTAAGAAGCAGGAGAGTTCAAGAGGCAAGGAAAAGCAAATAATTATAGACATATAACATACCAGGTAGCTAAGAACAAACAGAAAAATGGTAAAGGCTATTAAACACAATGCAGAAAACAAAGAGATACCCCAGAAGCAGGGAAAAACAACATACAGCGAAAGCACAAGGCTAGACACACAAGACAGCAGGAAAGTAGTCAACAGGTACAGGAAGCAAACAAGACTATGTCAAAATTAAAGCTAGCCAGAAACATCAGATGGTGATTGGAATTGTGGGTCTAATTGTTTTTTCATTCAGGAATAGCTTATATTAAAAAATGTATTTTACCTACTAGTATTCTACATGCAATTATAACAGCATGAATTTCTAATGCCGCGTACACACGGCCGGAATTTCCGATGGAAACAGTCCGATAGGAGCTTTTCGTCGGATTTTTCAACCGTGTGTATGCCCATCGGTCTTTTTCTGTCGGCATTTCCGACAGACTTTAGATTGAGAGCCTGTTCTTAATTTTTCCGACGGAAAACCTTTCTATCGGACTTTCCGATCGTGTGTATGCAGTTACGACACGCAAAATTCCGACGCATGCTCGGAAACAATTCAATGCATACTCGGAAGCATTAAACTTCCCTTTTATAGTGTTGTTGAACGTGTTGTATGTCACGGTGTTATTGACCGTCGGAATTTGGTGTGACCATGTGTAGGCAAGACAGTTGGAGCAAAATTCCGTCGGAATTCCGACGGGAAAACCATCAGAGCTTTTTCCGACAAGAATTCCGATCATGTGTACGCGGCATTAGACATTGTAGAGGAAAAAATTGTACATTTGGCAAGGGATAAAAAGTATACTTCATGTGCCATCAGAAACAAGATATTGCCAATATGTTATTTCAATGTCATTACACATTTGAATGTGTTAAATATTAGGACAACATCAATAAAACCTTAAAGTACAAACTTGTGTTGTATGGCTAATCCAACAGTGCTAGTTATACTAGTTATGCTCCTGAGGTTAGTTAACTTATTAATTAAGAAGGAGAACTAGATAAAGAAGTGGTCAACACAGCAGTAGGAAACTTCTAAAGGACTAATGAGGGTGTGGTGTTTTCTATTTAGTAGCCAGTAAAGGCCAAGGATAATCATCTATCCCATGTTTTGTTGTGTTTAGAGGGGAAGTCTATATGTTTTTAAACAAACTATTCATTTTGCAGGGTAGCATTACGGCGGATCTCCTGGCACCCCGCTCGGGTGCCTCCACCAAGATACAGCTTCATCCACTCTGGAACCAGGAACTAGGGATTATAGCTGAGCATTGCACCCAAGAACCAGACGACACTAGCTTAGGTGCAAACTGAAACTGACTTTATTGTAAATTCACACAGAATATATACCACACAAAATCAGGTAAGAGCTTGATCACATTATCCTAAACAATGCAAACTGTAAACATTAATATCACTACATCTAATGAACAGCTATCATAAAAATAAACAGTAATCTAATTAACATAAATATATAAACATCCCACAATGGTTCGGTAACAAGGTGATGTCAACACAACGCTAGTCACATCTTCAAGAGGAATAGCAGACAGACAGAAACAATAGATGAGTCAATTAATAATGTAAATTCACATCTAGGAGGCACACATTGGGGAAATTATATCATGAGAGAAAGACGTGTTAATAAACAGATTATAGCAGAAGACCCCAGCATTAGGTTGTTTTGAGCTATATTAACATCTATTCTGAGTCTCTGAGTCTGGGAGGGGGGGGGGGGCAGTCATTGCTGGTTTGGGCACAGAGGCCTCAAATTTGTATCCAGGTGCTAGGTTTCCAGAGCCTGTGTGTTTCAGGGAGACATGGTCCCGAATTCAAAGAAAAAACACTCCCGGGCACATACCTCCCAAAGAAAAGAGCCCCCTCAAAAGCCGGGGGCCCGTAGTCAGTAAGCAAGAGGCTACCCTGCAATCCCCTCCAAAAGCTCCTGTCCCGGTTGGGTCTGTCGCCAGTATTATTATTAATTTTCCATTGAGATATAATAGGTGGGAGGGGAGGGCCTGTGACCAGAGTTTAGCCGTAAGCTTTCTGGCAGCAGTATTTTTTGTACTATGATATAAGTATAAGTATCAAGGACGGGAATGTTAAATATTGCCAGTGGACAGACACCTGGGTCTAAATCCACTGGGGGTCCCATATTATCACGAAGGAATTTGATCACTTGTTGTCAGTATTTTAGGACATGACCAATTAGGTGGTAAAAATACCAGAGGCTTGCTGAGATCAAGGACATAGGGAAATTACATTTTGGAGAGACATATAGGCATGAAACTTTCATCTTACTCTTCCCTATCTAAGGGTTCTACATCAGTCTTCTGGGATGTTTTCTTAACATATGTAGCTACTAAAGCTGTTGGTGTTTTAGTTGTTGGTAGTGAAAGCCAACTTAGCAAAAGAAGAGTCTGTGAATCTGTTAAAAAGAGGGTTATCAGGGAGCTCAGCTGGCAGGGATAATAGTTGTAAATAAAGTACCTAAGGAACATATTTTTAGGTTAAAAGCTAGCCTTTAGCCGTGAGAAAGAGTTTATTGCTTTTGATAATATGGACCAAGTTTGTAACTTCCACTGTGATTTGTCTGGATAGTTAAAAATGGTCGGGATAGTTAAGAATTCAGGGAGATTTGAATTGTTCTGAATAGGGGTGTTTTTATTTATGGGTGGACTAGGCAGTTTACTCAGTTCTGTATTCCAAATTTTCAAACTGTGCCTTAATAATTTGTCTCAAGGGGTTTTGGCCCCTAAGAGCTTTAGATATTTTATACAAAGGGTGAGGGAATTTGGTGGTCTCTGGTTGGTTGCATAGACTCAAAAATCTAGGTCCCTGAGTGTCTCTCCAGTGATACAGGTGTGAGAGTTGAGATGTAACATACTAAAGATTCAAATCGGGAACAGCTAGCTTCCTTATCCAGGGTTTGTAACAATCTTCCAATGATGTCTATATTTGACCTGAATAAATGGCTTGAGGCGGTAATAAAATATATTGAAATATTTTAGGAGTATATAGGTTAGGGAATGGCCACAGGATATACAGCCATGTGCAAAAGTAAGTAAATTGCCATCAAAATTGTTAACAGTTTCAACATATTTGAACCTGAAAACATTAGATTTTTATTTAAATATTGCCTACAGCTAAAGGTGATATACTAGAACGAATGACATAAAGCTTATATGGTGTATTAATTTTCATGACATAACTTAACAAAAATACAGATTTGTCAACTGTACATTTACCACCACTTCACACCCATAAAATTTGAATATAGTGTTCCAGATTAAATGGCAGTAATTAAAACCTCCTTAGGAAGTTTGCAGTTGGGACATGTCTCATTTAAACACCAAACATCTATGGTCTAGAGTTCTATTTGCTATTGACATGTGTGGTGTCATCATACTAAGGTCAATAGAGCTCTCTAAGGTCCTCAAAGTGAAAGTTGTGGATACCTATGAGTCTGGCAAGGCATTCAAATTTTGTCTGACAAATTTGAAATCAATAATTTTACTGTAAGAAATATAATCTACAAGTATTATATATTTCAAACAACTTCTAATTCATCCAGAACTGGCTGGCTCAGCAAATTCTAACCAGGAGCTGACTATTTGATGCCAAACGAAGTCTCCAGTTAGTTGTTTTAAATTATTCTTGCAACAGTTATGTTGTGGGGTTACTTTGCTGCTTCAGGGCCTGGGCAGCTCTCAATCATTGTGTCAACTATACATTCTGCATCATATCAAGGTGTGCTTGAGGAGAATGCGAGGCAATCTGTCCAAAAGTTGAAATGTAACCTGAAATACGTGTTTCAATGAGATAATGATCCAAAGCATACTAGCAAATCCACAAAGGAATGGCTCAAAAAAGAAGAAACAGAGGGTTATAAACTGCCCTAATCAAAGCCTTGATCTGATTCCATGTGAAAAATTAAAGGTTACGGCGCCAATAACTAAATATCCCAATGCTGCACCTAATATTAGTGGTATACTAATAAATCATGAAAAAGTGTGTGGTCACTTGTATTTATATAAGGAATTATTAATTTATCACCTAGTTTTATCCAGATAGCGCCCTTTATATACACCTTTTCTTGATTTGATTCCAATTGAAATGTTAGAGGGAGATTTGTAACAGGCAGTTCATGCAAGGAAACCCACAAACACCTTGCAAGTGAAGGAATAATCAGCTTTTTTGTATCTTCGGGCATCCATCATGTAGATGGTCCCCATAAGATTACAAATCTGGTTGGTGCACCTTTGAGAGCTTTATGGGTAAGCAAGTTTTGAAGGTCCAGTGCTGGGTTTAATACTGTATTGAAATCTCTTAGCCAGATTGCCTTCACAGATGGGTAATTTGATATAAAAGTTATTCCATCCTGGACTACAGGCATGCTACATAGCGGCAGTACAAAAAAGCAGTAATTGAAATGGGCTGTGGATATAAAGACACATATAGAAAGATATACCTTTCCTGCTGGTCTAGAAGGGAGTCTAAAATTTCAAATTACACCATCTCGGGTTTAACATGGATATTCCTCTGGAGGAGAACATGTAAGTAGAGAGGTATAACCCTCCCAGCCAGGGGCAACTGAATGCCATTTGTTGACTGTGGGTCAAATGGGTTTTTAGTAAAACTAGAACATCTGCCTTCTGTTTTTTTTTTTTTTTTTAAAGCAGACTGCTTCATTTCATTTTGCAGGCCACTGACATTCCAGACCAGTGTAGCAAGGTCTTTTACCTCTTTTGGTCTAATGAGAACATCCAAGGCCAAAGATAGCTGACATCCTTCAATATGTGGTGGGTTGTGAGGCATAGTGGGTGCAAAGATGGTGAAAGTCATTGGGCGCCAGACACTTCTTGGATGTAAAAGAGGTTTTATTTCTTTTGACAGTCCTTTTAAAGAGGAAGTAAAGCCTCTTAAAAAAAAAAAAGACACCCTGCAAGGCAAAGGCATAATGAGCTAGTATGCATAGCATACTAGCTCATTATGAAAGACTTACCTGAAAACGAAGCCCCGAAGCTGTCCTTATCCACGATCTTCTGCGCCGCCATCCAGGGCCGGAGTGACTTCCGGGTCTCGCCACTCCAGCGATGACGTCACTCCCGTGCATGCGCACGAGATCGGCATATCGCCGTGATCTCGGCATCCTGAGTGCGCCCTCAATGCGCCTGCGCGCCGCTGTCTACGGCGCATGCGCCGTAGACAGCGATGCCTTTTCATTTCTAAATATCTCCTAAACCATGTAAGTTTAGGAGATATTTATTGGACCTACAGGTAAGCCTTAATCTAGGCTTACCTATAGGCCAAAGTTATTTGGAAGGGTTTACTTCCACTTTAATATATTTTGGGAGAAAGAGGTTTAGGGCCAGGGCACCCTTAGATAGTTGTAAACTCAATTGGCAGACTCCGAGACTTCAATAGGAGAACAGCCGTGCAGGGAAAGGCCCCTAGCAAGGTGCCACTTTTGCACGTGCAGGATTTCTGTCTCCTATGGTAACAGTTCCTAACTCAAACATATCAGTTGTTTCAACTCCACTACAACTGCTCCTTGTAGTTCTTCAATACTGAGCTTCTGGTCTCTCACTAGACCCACTGATTCAACGACTATGAATCCCTTAAGCTCCTCCAAGGTTTGCGGTGGTATCCCCTCAAGCGTCACACCTGTGTCTCTGCTGGGTCCCTAGCTTGGCCCTCCAGGTACTCTTTAAGCTTTACCCCTGATAACCAGCTCAGTCCCTGGCTTGACACACAAGGCTACTCTGCTCCGCTGGTTGGTTCCCTGACTTGATCACCGCCTGAAGTTTCCTGATTCTCCACCGTGCCCTTCGGTGAATAAGGTCCCTGGTAAAGGCGATTGGTCCCTTCATGGCAACAGCTTCCCATCTACCTCCGACCACAAAACATGTTCTCCGACAGGCAGAACCGTCACTTTTGGTTGAACTGCAAGCCGCAGTCTCAACCCTGCGCTGCCCTCTTACTTCTGGATAGGCTCTCACACAGCTTGGCAGCCAGATGCCCCTGGGATAGGCCCAATCTCTGGCCTAGCAGCCTGGGGCAGATGACACCTGTCCACCCAGACGGCAGTCTGGGTGGCAAAGAACACATATCACCTGACCTCACCCGAATATATAGGCCCTCCCAGCAAGCCAAGGGATTAAAGAAAACCCCTGCCATTGGCTGGGACACCCACATACCCATAACCTGACCTTGGGTTGCCCTTCTAGTATCTAGTACCACCAAGTACCCGGCCACCTAGTGGTAGAAGAGAAAAGTGCAACAAGGCCAAGCTTAGGGAGAAATCAATAGATCCCTATCAATCGACCAAGATAACTACTCTTGGCAAGTAAATTTGTGAGGAGCTCCCTGACTAAACTCCAGGGCCCTGCACCAGGAATTTCAGGTGAGCCACATTGTCATTTTTAATGATAGCACTGAACCAGCAGGGATGTAAAATAACTGGTTTATACACACAGATTTGTAAAAACAGCCTTTGTCATATTATGGTAAACTTATCAGGTAGGGGAATATATGTAATCCAAGCATACACACAAAAAAAAAAAAAGAAATCCATAACATAGTCTATAACCCAAAAACTTGTGTGAACTTGCATACCTAAGTCAAACAAGTATGATTAAACAAATAACTAAATTATAAATATAAGCTGTGTTTCACAGTCCATTTGCTGTTTAGGAGAATTTAAGGATATATGTATTTGGTATTGTGACGGACCTCGTACCCAAGATGTCCGCCGTAACTGCTTCCTCTGTCCGGTACCACACAATCCAAGACCCTTTAGCCTACCCAGTCACCAGACAACACCAGTGTAGGGTACATCAGGAATGAATCTTTATTTGACATGTCACACATATGACTAAAGCCTAACCTAATTAGCATGAGCTAATTATCTTAATCAACACTGGGCTCCATCATTCAATTGCAGGGTTAATTAGCACACACAACAATAGGTGAAACACTCTTACAAGCCAGACTATACTCAATTACATAACAGACAGGCTGTCTGGAGTTCATGACATTAGCGTCTCTTGCTAATATGCCAAATACACATACAGATTCTATGTGTATTGGGGGGCCAGCATGGACCTGAATCCAAGTACCACCAGCTCAGGGGTCCCAGGCTTGCAGCTCAAAGAGCACTGTTCCCCCAAATGCCAGGGCCCATAATCGCAAGGTAATAGGCTCGCGTTCAGTCCCCTCCAACAGCCTGTGTCCCAGCTAGGTCTGTCACATTTCTCCCCTTTCGGCAGGAGACTAACACAGGAGGAGACCCCAGACGGGTTGACTCCGAAGTTAGTCAGTGGTTCCAGTCCTCTAATGCTGGGATCCACACAGTACCCCAAACAAATAGTTCCAAACGTAGTATTCCTCACCCAGCCAACCTCTGCCTCTCTCAGAGAACATATCCGCCGCTGGGGAGAGGCCCGGACTAGTCCTTCTCCCTGGAGTCTTTTCAGCCGCTGGAGAGAAGACAGGGTGACTGGGATCACTCCGTCATGCTGTTGGGGATTTGGGCCAACCGCCCAGCATCCCGGGGGTAAACAGGTGGGGACTGCAGTCCCATCCCCCTTTACAGGAAATCTGCCCTCTGTTAGTTGTGGGCAGAGGCCAGCAGCACATTGTTCCGTTACCAGCAGTTCAGCTGGGTGTAGGAGCTTCCCTACATCATCTCCTCCAGCTACCTGTTGGGGAGAGAGGCCGACTGCCCCAGCTCCCTGGAACTCCGCAGCTGTTGCTGGTGCTGGACAGAGGTGGGTAGCACTCTGCCCTGTTGCCAGCACTTCTGCTGGGGACTCCACATCCTCCGCTCTTGTTAACCGTTGGGGCAGGAGGCTGGCTTCCTCCACTCCCACATCTGGCTGCTGGGACAACATGTCTCTGGTACTGTCTCCCAGGTGCACAAATCTTTGCTGGGGAGGAAAGATCGCTTTCTCCACCCTGGCCAACTGTTGGGGAGGGACGACAAACACCTCCTCTCCCTTATCCCCCTGTAACTGCTCCTGGGAAGTGATTGCCACCTTCTCACCCTGAGCCTCCATAACTGCCACCGGTGTGGGGCAGAGGTCTTGGACCCTCTGTCCGGTGACCTGCGCTTCAGCTGGGGAAGTTCCTTGTAACTCCACGGATACTGCTGTTGGTGCTGGGCAGAGCTCAGTGAAGTTTGGCCCTAATACCAGCTCTTCTGATGGAGGCTCATCAGGTTGTTTTTCCTCAGCAGAAAAGTCTATTAAATCCCCAGTCTCTATAACTGATGGCTGGGGATAGAGGTTCACCATCTGTCCGTGGAACCTAGAAGATGCCATCGGTGCTGGGCAGAGGTTAGCAGAGCTCTGCCCTGTTGTCAGCACTTCAGCTTTGGGGATGGCAATCTCCAGATTTTCCACTGCCGATTCTCTTGCATGCTGCTGGACAGGCATATTCCTCCATCCAACCTCATCTTGTGCAGTAACAGGTTTGTCAAGGTCAGTCAGCACTTGCTGCATCCGCCATAAGACCTCCACGTCCATAGCTGCGGGGGCAGGTGGGCAAAGCACTCTGTTACTATGCCACATTGCTGACTCTTCAGCCAGGATTTCAGAGCTGTCTGCTGGTATTTCCTGATAGTCCCAGGCAAAGGGAGCCCCACCCTGCTGCTGAGCAGAGTCTAGCAGCTGTATGTAGGCAATCTCCAGCTCCCATTCCTGAGCGGCCAGGAACTCCAAATCTTCCTGTGCCCAGAGCACTTCCGAGACGTTCAATCTTTGCTCTCTGTGCTCCATTATTTCCTCCAAACGCCACTCCAGATCACTCCCAAAGTCGGGGTCCTCGGACAGCCTCCAGTACAACAATCCCAGGCCATTATAATCAAAGCCTTCCGTGGGCCTGTCATCCGCTGTCCACGGGCACACTTGGGCTACATACCACCGGAGGGCTCTGTAGCTCTCGTCCAAACGCATTTCTGCCCGGATCAGCCTGCTTAACTCAGCTGTCCACTCCTGCTTCGGTTGTTCCCCCAATAACAGCATTCGTACTTCATACTGCGACCAGTACCTTACATGGATGGAGGGGAGAACTTTTCCCTGGTGTCGCTGCTCACAGGCTAGCGCTTCTTTCCAGAGTTGTAGGCGAACAGAATCATACCATCCCAGCAGGACCGGCACCGATACTGGTCCTCTGTGCTGTATCCGCATCTCTCGCAACCTCCTTCCGAATTCCTCTTCCATGACGTATCTGTACCTCTGCTATCCGGGCCTTGGATCTAGGTGATGGTTTGGATGTGTTCACGACAAGGAAGCATGATCCCACCGCTGCCAGCCAATTGTGACGGACCTCATACCCAAGATGTCCGCCGTAACTGCTTCCTCTGTCCGGTACCACACAATCCAAGACCCTTTAGCCTACCCAGTCACCAGACAACACCAGTGTAGGGTACATCAGGAATGAATCTTTATTTGACATGTCACACATATATACAGCCAGATGACTAAAGCCTAACCTAATTAGCATGAGCTAATTATCTTAATCAACACTGGGCTCCATCATTCAATTGCAGGGTTAATTAGCACACACAACAATAGGTGAAACACTCTTACAAGCCAGACTATACTCAATTACATAACAGACAGGCTGTCTGGAGTTCATGACATTAGCGTCTCTTGCTAATATGCCAAATACACATACAGATTCTATGTGTATTGGGGGGCCAGCATGGACCTGAATCCAAGTACCACCAGCTCAGGGGTCCCAGGCTTGCAGCTCAAAGAGCACTGTTCCCCCAAATGCCAGGGCCCATAATCGCAAAGGTAATAGGCTCGCGTTCAGTCCCCTCCAACAGCCTGTGTCCCAGCTAGGTCTGTCACAGGTATTAAGAACTCATATGGCAAGTTCTGATGGAAAAATAGCATGGGAGAATGGTTGTTTGCGACTTTTAGTCTTCAATGGATTAACAGCATCAGAGCAACTGCTCATAAAAGAATGCAGGGTTTCTTACATTATAAAAAGTAAACATAAACTGGGATACCAATATAAGGCCTAAAGAACCTTGAAAAGACTTGCAGAACAAAGTGAAGGTTGGTATGTTGTAGAAGTATGTGGGAGTCTCTAATTTAGTAAGGTGAGAAAAAGGATTTTGCACATCTATGAGAGGCATGCTCCTTATTGCATTGTGACGTATTTCAACAAAGACAAGGGATTTACACTGTATGGGCAGTGAGATGTGGCCTTATTGGAACAGGCTTTAGTGCTACACATATTGACAATCATTGTTGGATTGTGTTAGCTCATCAGTAGTAATGTGCTCATCTCAAAAAAGGTGAATGTACTCACAGTGTTATGTTAGCTGAACAGACTTTATAATTGTAGCATAGACAGCATTGCTTTAAGTGACTGGAAGACCTCTTCAGGACTAGTGAAGAAGGTGGTTCGATCACCATCAGTCACATGCAGTCATATTGGATATGGAATTAATCTGTAGGTCTCGAAGTTGCCAATTTACTGCAGTGAATGTATCTCAATGCTTTTGTATCTTGGTAGAAAAGTCCAGGAAGACTATTATAGTGGTGTTCTGAACAGGGATGTTGCCAATGTCTCCTATAAGACTGAGAATCATGTCCTTGTCTATTCAGTTTAGAAATTTGACTATGGATGTCCTCAGTTGGGCCCCCTGTGGAGGAGACCTAGTTGGCAGGAAATGCAAAGGCAAATAAAAATGTTTCCATTCTGAAGCAGCTAGAAGAGTTTTAAGAAAACTTGTGGGATCCGACCCTTCTCTGGGAGGACCACAAATCTAAAGCTGGCCATACACTGATTGTAATTCAGTATGGGCAGGCCAAAATTTGATCAGTATGTGGCTGTCCCAGCTTGACAGAAGGCAATCAATGACAGTGCAGCAACACTGTGCTACCTAAATCCTCCCATTTTTGGTCAGTGGCAGTGCCAAATTGGCTGTCAGTGATAGTTTTTTTTACCCCCCCCCCCCCCCAATTAGTGGTCAGTGAAAAGATAATTTCCCAGCATTGATGTTCACTTACCTAGTTACATGGCCCCATGCTGCTCTCTCTCTAGGGCTAGGACTTTAATTGTTCTGCCAGGCGGAGATCATTCTGTTTACAGTGCAGTATTTTTTTCAGCGATGGGTCCTGGAAGGCATAGAGCGTTTCATTGCCTAGCACCCTGCTGCTGCTCTGCTACTCTTTGGTGGACAACAGATGGCAGATCCAGCCCAGCATGTGGCAAGCTGCACGTAGAAGGCCCGCAGGCTGCATGTGGCATAAGAGCTATGGGTTGGGTACCAGGGGTTTAAGCCATATACAGTTGCCCAGTATATCTATTTGATTGAACAACAGAAATGCCAAGCAGTTTTACATAGCAGATACCTTTTTTTCCAAAGTCAAATGCAGTGAAGTCTTTTTAGCACTGCATCTCTCTTTTCTCTCTTAATTGTATCTGGAATGTAGTTTTAAGCAATACATAACTAAATGTAAAGAGGTTCAAATGTAGATGTGCACTTTTTGTTTAAAATTAAAAACATGTAGAAAGCTTAAGCTTTTATCAGAAGAATTAGCTGACTGTCTTCTCTGAAGGATGATGAAGGTCCTTAGCTTTACAGGATAAGGAAGTATTTAGGCAGATCTACATTTTATTCTGGATGGTTTGCAAATATGTTAATAGGAATCATTTTAAATAAATTTTAATTCATAGTAGCTTCAAATTAACAAAATGTCTTTTAAAAAATTCCACATAATATTTAATATAAATACTATTAGGGGGCTGCCACCACTAAACTATCATCTTTCATCAAACTTTGCCAAAAAGATGTATTTATTTCATGTAGTTTTTGTCCTTTGTTTTTTTTAACAATAATCTCTGTTTTTATTGAAATGTCTCAAGAGTAGGAGAGAATAGATTACCACGCCTAGTGAGTCTTCATGATAGCAAATATATCATATCATTCTATAATTAGCTTGTAGCTTCCACATATATTGCCCTGTAAAATGGGATTTTAGACTCTCACACAAGTCATTCTTCAAGTAAGGTTTTGAAACAGAACTTTAACTGCCTGCATACTTATTCTCGCTTAAAAACTGTGCATGCACCCTGGCTTCAAAAGGTAATTTACGCCATTCAGAACACAGCACAGAAAACGAGTCAGGCTGCCACACATCCCCTGAGTCGGTGTGCCGTCCTAGCAAGAGCAAAGCCTTAATTCTCTTTGTCTGTGGGCTGCTTGTAAGTAACATTACCACTGTGCACTGTTACTGCAGCTAAATTCATTCCTCATATTCTGTTAAAGGACTAGGTTCTTCAAGGTAATATTTGTTATCAAGGAAAATGCTCTATTCGGCTGGTTGTGGTTATTTTACCACTGCATTGTATTCAAATCAATCAGATAAACATTTAAATAAAAGCCTTATCTAGCAGCAGAAACTACAGATCACCAGCTATTACCTATATATACAAACAGGGTCGGCGCTACCTATAGGCAAGGTAGGCGTCGGTCTAGAGTGCAGTTGGGGGAGGTGCATTCCATGGAAGTCACATCCTCTGTGTCTCCAATGCCACCTAGGACTTATGGGGTTAACCGGTTTAAGCTACTCCTTGAGATCCAGCTCAGCGCCCTGCCCCTCCAGCCAATCACTGCTTGTAGACCTTGAGCCAAGCTTGCTGTAATTAGACTGAAGAGGGGGGATTTATGATTTCTCCAATCACACCAAGGGGGCAGGTCTTGAACCTCTCCAGACATCTCCCGCTCCTCCATGTTCTGGCAGAAGAGGATTGCCAGACACTGGGCTCCCCTCCCCATCACACACAGAGGACAGCTTGTTGGTGGTCAGGCTGAGGAGACAATCCGACAAAGCTAGCCAGATGAGGCGATGACTGTGTGTCCCCTCCCTTTCTCCTCCCCATCACACAGTACACCCCTCATCTGGACACTGGCCTCCTCACTGTCTTCTCTTCAGGGAGGCTGTATTGTATGATATGGGGGAGCTGGGTTGTGTGCTATGAGGGGGCTTTATTGTATGATATGGGGGAGGCTGGATTGTGTGATATTGGAGGGGGGGGGCTGGATTGTGTGAGTACTACTCTAGCCTTTCTATATACTACCCTAGCCTGTCCATATACTACCCTAGCCTGTCCATATACTACCCTAGCTTGCCCATATACTACATTAGCCTGTCCCTATACTACCCTAGCCTGTCCATATACTACCCTAGGCTGTCCATATACTACCCTAGGCTGTCCATATACTACCCTAGGCTGTCCATGTACTACTATAGCCTGTCCATATGCTACCCTAGCCTGTCCATATACTACCCTAGCCTGTATATATACCACCCTAGCCTGTCCATATACCTGTGGAAAACGGCTGGCGTGGGGAAGCGAGCCATGGTCCTCAGGTAGCCTAGCCTGTCCATATACTACCCTAGCCTGCTCATATACTACCCTAGCCTGTCTATATACTACCTTAGCCTTTCCATATATTACCCTAGCCTGTTCATATACTACCCTAGCCTGTCTATATACTACTCTAACCTGTCTATATACTACCCTAGCCTGTCCATATACCTGTGGACCATGGCTGGTGCGATGAAGTGATCCATGTCACCACTATTTGTCTTCTGCCGGGTCCAGAGGCGCAGGTGTACAGTTAGTAATTCAGTTCAACCAGTAGAACAAGTAAATTAATAGAAAATCTCCATATACAGAATTTGATATCCACAGTTGATCCAGAGGAAGGCACCCCTATAAAGCATGGTCCAATTTGCTCAGAAGCATTTGGATATTCCCTGGACCAAACAATTTTTGGTGGTATTACCTATAAATTGTAATATCCAGTTATATTTTGTTCATTTAGGAATACATGCAACTCTTTTTTTTTAAACAATCTGCTGAGCTTGCTAAAACTGGTTCTTGAGGGAGTCTATTCCACATTTTTACAGCTCTTATGGTGAAGAAGCATTTCTGTATATGGCGGTTAAATACCTCCCCCCCCCCCCTTGTCCACTGTAATGACCTTTTAGTAAAAAATTAAACACCAAGTTCACTATATGGCCCACTTATGTATAATATCTTCTCAAGAGAGAATGAATTCAGTTTAGCTAATCTCCTCTCATAGCTGAAGTCCGTTATGCCTTTTATCCATTTGGTTGCCTTCCTGTACACTTTTTCCAGTTCTCTGACATCCTTTTTGTGAACCGGTGCCAAAAAGTTAACTGGGTATTCCTAAAGAGGTCTTACAAATGATTTGTACAGGGGCAAAATTCTCTCTCTCTCTCTCTCTCTCTCTGGAGTCTATACCTCTTTTAATGCAAGAAAGGATTTTCAGGTGATCTACCCAAATGCCCAGATCCTTCTCTATCATTGACTTCCTCAATTGTATTCTTCCTAGAACGTATCCCCAAGGTCTCCTTAGGGAATCACAGAAAATCTAGTTGATATCGTTTTTCTAAATTCAGTTTAGAGTTAATGCTTTAAACCTGCCCATAGACAATAACAAACAGTTAGGTGTGGAAGTGGATTGTTCATGCTTAACCTCTGGTGGCAAACTGCTGACTCATTCAGAGAAAAGCGCAATTATCCAATTGGTAATTTCCCCAAAAATATTTATCCACTCAAATTATTGCCCAACCTATACAACTGGATAAGGAACCGGTAATTTTAGCTCAATGGGTATCATAGTTTTACTGCTAGATTCTATCCTATATGTAGTTCTAAAAATGTCCAACACACTAATGAATGATGATCTTGCTCCCTAAATTTTACAAATTCAAGAATCCCCTGCAGCGTCTTATGTAATAGAGGGAGAGCAATTATCATGAAAAATTTATGGTGTGCTGTTTCTAGTAGAAACGAGTCATACATCATTGCTATGTGACGTCAATTTTAAAGTATATGTAAAACCAATCACTAAACTTTCATAACCTGGTGAAAAGGACAACCTGCAATTCAAGCTTGACTGTTCATTTATGCCTTCACCAGCACAGGTATTATATGCAAATGCATACTTATAAAATAAATGGCTTCTGAAGCTGTCCATAGATGGATCAAAATTCGACTGGTTCAGCAAGGACTGGATGAATTTCTATCCATCTATGACTTTTGTCAGTATAGGGACAAAACTGGAATGTGATTTTTTACCAATCGGGAGCTGCAGCCAATTGACATTTGCAAAAGTCAGTCACTCCCAGATACATTGTATGCAGTGGATATAGTTACTTTATCTCTCTTACTTTATCTCTTGAAGGGAACAGACAGCAATTGATGCTTTACTAAATACTATTGTTAATTCTATACTAGCTACTTCCCAATCTGTGAATTTTTTTTATGCATTGATGTAAAATATATGCATGTTGTGCTGATTCGTGTACAGCTGTGCATTTGAAAATAAGTGCTGCAATCACATACCCACAATACTTTTAAAGTCCTGCATTTTTAAAGGCTAAGTTTCAGCTCCCCTATGTAACAATATACCATTAATGTACAGTACTTCTGCTGCAGAAAAGATAACTCTTTCTTAGTATTTTAGGTCATACTACCTGTCCAGCTCCAGCTTACTCCATAGTGAAGTTCATGCCTTTCTGGTATATAGATTCAAGACATGAAAACTGTTAAGACACAGGAAGTAATTCACCAGCTGACCTCATTAGCACAAACCCTGCACCTGCCCTCCCACCCACATGAAGGCTGTAGTATTGAAAACAGGAGAAGTCTGTAAAGCTCACCATACACTATACAATCTGATTTTACAATATCTACTGTCAACTATGGAGTGCAAGGGCCTGACAGATTTGATTTAGAGTGATTGGATAGATAGGTGTGTCCTCCTATTATAAAGTTTTGGTAAATCTGAAGAAGATTGTACAGGAATGGGTGGGGACAATTTCCTGAAGGAGGAGACCAGGGTGTGTGCTAATGAGGTGAGCTGGTAAATTACTTTTTGTCTTCCTTTTACTTCTTGTACAGTTTTCATGTCACAAATCTACATACCAGGAAGTCATGAACTTTTCTATGGAGCGAGCTGGAGCTGGACAGGTAAGGCTGTCCTAAAATACTAAGAAAGCTTTCTATTTTCTGCAATATAAGTACATTAATGGTATATTGGTACATAGGGGAGCTGGAATCTAGAAAAAAAATTGTAAACTTAGCCTTTAGGCTCAGCATTTTTAATTTGAAGGAATCCGGTTTTCTTGCATGTTTTATTACACACAAGCAAGGGCAGATGTCTCTTTTATACTATTATTTTACTACAGAAGAGAAAATAGCTTAAAACACTAGCCTAAAGCCAGCCATACACAGATCGAATTTCTTTCCTGCAACTACAAGTTGCAGGAAAGAAATTAGCTTGATTACCCCATGAACACAGACAGTGCTGATGCAGGAATCCCTACTGCCGTGCCATTATCTTCTCCTGGGGGGCGGGGGAACCCCCCCCCCCCTCCAAAAGAAGACAGTGATTATCACTAGTGGCTATAGTAGCTGCTAGTGATAATCGCAGGCAAAACTTGGTACATTCAGCCTGCCCAATACACGGTTTGAATCTTGGCTGATTCCTGTTGAATCGGCCAAGATTTCAAACCGTGTATGGCTTGCTTTAGAACATTTAACCAGACAGGGAAATACCCTAAGAACATTCAGGCTCACAACAGCTGTTCATTTCTTTTATATATAGACCTCTTTAAATATTGACATTTACTGGCTAACAAATAAACAAATAAGATTCTTCACGTGACCTGCACTGAAAAAGCAAGCTATTGATCCCAAGTTCTTACCATAGGTAAACTTTTTTTACATTTTATAAATTATTTCCATGGTGTTTTGTGAGTTCTAATTACCTTACTGCATTGCACATGTACATAAACGACACTGCAAATAAATCAAATTGGATGATAAACTGCAGAGAGAATTTTAAAAAAATCACTGGCTAATGAAGAAGCTTTTTAGTCCTCCAAATGTGCTCTGCTAGCTTGTCATTGTGCAATGAACCTTCAAATGTTTTTCTGTATGTGTATTGTTTTTAAGTCTATTCACTTTGGAATTAATTAAACTTCAAAACTGCTTAAACTGAGAACAAGTCAAGGCTGTTATAAGGCTGTTTGTAGTGTGCATTATAGATATGATAAAAGATGAAATCCCGATGGGAGAGGAGCTAGAGCACATCTGCCCTCCTTTTAATGAGTGTCCAAACAAGCAAACAGCATGCTTAGATTCATTCCCCTCTGTTTAGGTCTGTATTAATGAAGTCACTGCCAACAGCCTGTTAATTATGATTTGCATTTTCTAAATGTGCACTGGAAAAAGCTGTTCTGCACAGAGGACAATAAATGTTTTTTTTTTGTAATTCCTTTAGAGGACAATAAATGTGACTTTTCATACATGCATCATGACTAATGTGAATGAAACATGTTTCAAAATAATTAAAATGTTATGGTTATTTGGGTTTCAAGCTATGTAAATACACATGTGAATATCAGACACATTCCAGGTAATTCACTAAGTTTCCTGCATCATTATAATGGAGCAGGAAACGAGCAAAAGTGGTGTGCGCCACATTAACAAAGCAGATAGACCTGTTTCAAGTCTCTCTGTGCCACCCATGCCAGTTTATATTTCAAAGTGAAATAGAAACTGGTGCAGGTTTTGCACCTAATTAGCGAAGAGATCACCGCCGTTGTCAGTATAGAAAACTGTTGCAGATCCCCACCAGGTCCAACATGGTGTCCAGGATGTGAGCTGTCAACTCAACATCCCTCTCTCTGCTCTTGCAGTAATGACACTATACGAGCAGAGCCTGCACAACCCTCCTCGTCTCAACCTCAGATGAGTGTATGGGGTATGGGGACGGGCAAAGGGATCGGAGCATGCAACTCCGGCTGTACTGTTCTGTGCCATGTTTGTATAGACACAGCACAGAACAGGGAGCAACTCAGTCCTAGTTAGAAAGGGGGCTTAATAATTAATTAGGACCAGGATCTGCTCAATTTCCTTAGAAGACCTTAGAAGAGTGATGTGGCTGAGAGCTGCAGCAAACTGTGCCCACCTTCTCTCTTGCCCAGTGCAAGGAGCAGAGCAAAGAGCGGTGACTGACAGTCACTGCTCTCCACTCCGAGAAGACTGAGAACTGAGCGATCATATAATTGTTCAGTTCTAGGCCCCAAAACCAATGTGGGACAGCGGCAAGACCACACCAATGCTGCAGCATAGAGGCCAGTATGTATGTTTGTTTTTTCCAAGTCCATAGTTTTCGTTTAAGTTCTTTATTTATTTATATATAATTATGACCACTGCATGCCATGTAAATATAAAGCACAAGTTAACAAAACATATTAAAGAGTTTGTCAAGCCAATTTTTTTTTTTTTCATTGTGGACAGAGTGGGAAAGGGCTAGAACCACTGTAAAGATTTATGCTATCTGGAGCTCTGTTATAAGAAAAATCTAATACTGAAGGCGGTGCTTGGTTTTTGGGGTCCGTACGCAGCTAGGCTCCCAAAAAGTCCCACACATGTGGTATCCCCGTACTCAGGAGAAGCAACAGAATGTATTTTGGGGTGTATTTCCACATATGCCCATGACATGTTTGAGCAATATATCATTTAGTGACAACTTTTTGTAAAAAAAATATATATATTTTTTTTTTTTTTCATTATTCAATCTCTTGGGACAAAAAAAAAAAATATTTAATGGGCTCAACATTGCTCTCAGCAAATAGCTTGGGGTGTCTACTTTCCAAAATGGGGTCATTTGGGGGGGGGGGGTTTGAACTGTCCTGGCATTTTATGCACAACATTTAGAAGCCTATGTCACACGTCACCCACTCTTCTAACCACTTGAAGACAAAGCCCTTTCTGACACTTTTTGTTTACATGAAAACATATTTTTTTTTTGCAAGAAAATTACGTTGAACCCCCAAACACTATATATATTGTTAAAGCAAAGGCCCTACAGATTAAAATGGTGGGTGTTGCATTTTTTTTTTCCACACAGTATTTGCGCAGCGATTTTTCAAACGCATTTTTTGTGGAAAAAATACACTTTTTTTTATTTTAATGCACTAAAACACACTATATTGCTCAAATTTTTGATGAAATAAAAAATATGATCTTAGGCCGAGTACATGGATACCAAACACGACATGCTTTAAAATTGCGCACAAACACGCAGTGGCGACAAACTACATACATTTTTAAAAGCCTTTAAAAGCCTTTACATGATACCACATTAGATTCACGGAGGAGGTCTACTGCTAAAATTACTGCCCTCGATCTGACCTTCGCGGTGATACCTCACATGCATGCTGCAATTGCTGTTTACATATGACGCCAGACCAACGCTTGTGTACGCCTTTGCGCAAGAGAAGGGGGGGCAGGGGTGCTTTTTTTTTTTTTTTTTTAGTTTTTTTTTTTATTTATTTAGCTTTTTTATTCTATTTTTAAACTGTTCCTTCCATTTTTTTTCTTTGTTATGATTTTTATTGTTATCTCAGGGAATGTAAATATCCCCTATGATAGCAATAGGCAGTGACAGGTACTCTTTTTTTGAAAAAATTGGGGTCTATTAGACCCTAGATCTTTCCTCTGCCCTCAAAGCATCTGACCACACCAAGATTGGTGTGATAAAATGCTTTCCCAATTTCCCAATGGCGCGGTTTATATCCGGGAGGGGGGACATTCCCTCCTACTGCTTGTAAAAGCAGTCTAGAGGCTAATTACCCGCTAGAATTGCTTTTACATGAAAGCCGATCACTGGCTGAAAAGAATGATACCAAGATGATACCTAAACCTGCAGGCATCATTCTGGTATAACCATTCAAAGTCCAGCAACATACTGGACATATATTGTAATCTTTTTTTTTTCATGCAGCCTCTTGGCTGAACGAAAAAAAGAGATTGATTGGTGGGTATGCCCCCCATTAGAATACCTCCCCTTCATCCACCCACTTCTAATGATGGGCATACATGCACCATTTATATATGCCGATGCATGGGGCATCCTCCCGCAAAAGTTATGCCGTGTACACACGGTCGGAATTTCGACCGTATGTACGTGGCATTAGGAGCCAATCGCTCCCCCCCCCCCCCTGCTGCCCCCATGCTTCGGCATATATGCTCTTTTTTTTAACTGTGGTGGTGAAATCACCTCCTACAGCGTTGGAGTCGCGGCTTTATGTATCGTGGGAGCAAACGCTGTTGCTGTCAAGATAAATAAATCCGCGCTGCAACTGAATGGCGCACCTGAAAACAAAAAAAATGCTTAACACTAAAACACAGTAAACAAAATTACATACCTGAAAAGCAAGCATGATAAAACATGATAAAACATAATAAAACATTGCAGAATAGAATGGAGTAAAAAAAGAGCAACAATAGAGAGAGAGAGAGAACAATAAAACGACAACTATTTTTGTTTTTTTTATTTTTTTGAGATTCACAGGTAAAAAAGCTCCTGACTGTTAGCGACTGAATCAAAAACGCTACCACAAAAAAAATGTTAGCGATCGCAGGGATCAGGCCTGACTCTGCGAACACTGCAGTTATGTGTGCTTAGTGTTTTGTAAGTGACAGTGATCGATCGATACTGCACTTGGGTGGGCTGGGCTGGGCTGGGCGGAGGGGGAAAACGCAGGTGCTAGCAGGTATCTGGGCTGATCCCGCTAACAATGCGTTTTTTTGGAACCCTAAACTGCTGGACGCTAGTATAGATCTGATCAGATCAGATATTGATCTGTTCAGATACTATACCACTAAGGGAGGTGTATGCTTTGCGCGTGGGTGTTTGCGGTACTGGCACTAACCTGGGGCGACGGAGACCTTATTTGACCCTAAAACCTAATTGATATCACCCGCCGGGCGATCAGGGGTTTAAACCGTTATTGGGTAATAAATGGCGGGTGCCCTGACAGTATAAAAAACAAGCTAACTAACCAGCGTCACCCGTAACAGTAATACAAAAAAAAACTGGTTACCTAGCGACACTAATGCAGCGATCAGAAAAACGATCGCTTAGTGACACTGGCAAAAGGGGGTGAAAGGGTTAACTAGGGGCAATCAGGGGGTTAAACCTTTATTAGGTAATATATGGGGGTACCTGACGCTATATAAAAACCTGACGGGGGAACCTAAATAACGAAATAACTAACTGGCTAACCAGCGTCACCAGTGACATTTTATACGGTGATCACTGGTGAAAGGGTTAACTCTAGGGGCAATCAGGGGGTTAAAACCTTTATTTAGGTTGTAATATGGGGGTACCTGACCTATAAACCTATTTATGAACCTATATAAACATGGCGGTTAACCTAAAAAAAAACTGGTTACCTAGCGACACTAATGCAGCGATCAGAAAAACGATCGCTTAGTGACACTGGCAAAAGGGGGTGAAAGGGTTAACTAGGGGCAATCAGGGGGTTAAACCTTTATTAGGTAATATATGGGGGTACCTGACGCTATATAAAAACCTGACGGGGAACCTAAATAACGAAATAACTAACTGGCTAACCAGCGTCACCAGTGACAGTTATACGGTGATTACTGGTGAAAGGGTTAACTCTAGGGGCAATCAGGGGGTTAAAACCTTTATTTAGGTTGTAATATGGGGGTACCTGACCTATAAAACTATTTATGAACCTATATAAAACATGGCGGTTAAAATAAAAAAAAAATGGTTACCTAGCGACACAATGCAGCGATCAGAAAAACGATCGCTTAGTGACACTGGCAAAAGGGGGGTGAAGGGGTTAACTAGGGCAATCAGGGGGTTAAACCTTTATTAGGGGGGGGTAGGGGGCTACCTAGGACCTAAAACTAACTGCCCTGACAGTTATTACAGTCACACTGACACTAAATGCAGTGATCAGTAAATAAATGATCACTGCAATTAGTGACACTGTGACTGGGGGGGGAGGGGGTGATCTGGGGGGTGATGTGGGGGTGACAGGGGGGTGGATTGTGTGCCTATGTGTACTGGTGTCAGTGTACTGTTTGTGCACTAACCTTTACATGTTCTCTGCTCGGCGTTCCGGTCACATAGACCGGCGCACCGAGCGTGACATCACTTCCGCCTTCCTGTCTATACAATAGACAGGAAGGGGAAGCTTTTCATTCGCCAGGAGCGATCGCGAGGGGGTGGCCAGAAACCACTGGCCGTCCCCTCGTCCCGGATCGCTCCTGAAGCGATGCCGACCGTCCCCCCCGGCGGCGGATTTTCCCTCACTTTCTTTTATTGTTCTGAATGGGGTTCCAATCCATTCCCAATATATCCAAATAAAGAAAAGGGTTCTTGACTAAACATGCACTTTAACCACTTCAGCCCGGACCAATTGTCAGCTTAAGGACCAGAGGTCTTTTTTCAATTTCGCACTGCACTACTTTAACTGGTAATTGCGCGGTCATGCAATTTTGTAACGAAACGAAATTTGCGTCCTTTTCTTCCCACAAATAGAGCTTTCTTTTGATGGTATTTGATTGCCTCTGTGATTTTTATTTTTTGCGATATAAAACGGAAAAAGAGCGAAAATTTTGAAAAAAAAAGAGATTTTCTACTTTTTGTTATAAGAAAAATCTAATAAACTCAATTTTAGTCAAACATTTGGGCCAAAATGTATTCAGCCACATGTCTTTAGTAAAAAAAATGCCAATAAGCGTATATTTATTGGTTTGCGCAAAAGTTATAGCGTCTACAAACTAGAGTACATTTTCTGGAATTTACACCGCTTTTAATTTATGACTGCCTATTTCATTTCTTGAGGTGCTAAAATGGCAGAGAAGTACAAAACCCCCCCCAAATGACCCCATTTTGGAAAGTAGACACCCCAAGCTATTTGCTGAGAGGCATGTTGAGCCCATTGAATATTTTTTTTTTTAGTCCCAAGTGATTGAATAAAGACAAAATAAAAAAAAGAATTTTTTTTTTTCTTCAAAAAGTTGTCACTCAATGATATATTGCTCACACATGTCATGGTTATATGTGGAATTGCACCCCAAAATACATTTTGCTGCTTCTCCTGAGTATGGGATACCACATGTGTGGGACTTTTTGGGAGCCTAGCCGCGTACGGGGCCCCGAAACCCAAGCACCGCCTTCAGGATTTCTAAGGTGCAAATTTTTGATTTCACTCCTCACTACCTATCACCGTTTCGAAGGCCATAAAATGCCAAAATAGCACAAACCCCCCCCCAAATGACCCCATTTTGGAAAGTAGACACCCAAGCTATTTGTTGAGAGGCATGGTGAGTATTTTACAGCTCTCATTTGTTTTTGAAAATGAAGAAAGTAAAGAAAAAATTTTTTTTTTTTTCTTTTTTCAATTTTCAAAACTTTGTGACAAAAAGCGACATCTGCAAAATACTCACAATACCTCTCAGCAAATAGCTTGGGGTGTCTACTTTCCAAAATGGGGTCATTTTGGGGGGTTTTATGCCATCTGGGCATTCCATGGCCTCCGAAACTGTGATTGGCAGTGAGAAGTGAAATAAAAAAATTACTCCCTTAGAAAGCCTGAAGGCGGTGCTTGGTTTTTGGGGTTCCGTACGCAGCTAGGCTCCCAAAAAGTCCCACACATGTGGTATCTCCGTACTCAGGAGAAGCAACAGAATGTATTTTGGGTGTATTTCCACATATGCCCATGACATGTTTGAGCAATATATCATTTAGTGACAACTTTTTGTAAAAAAAATATATATATTTTTTTTTTTTCATTATTCAATCTCTTGGGACAAAAAAAAAAATATTTAATGGGCTCAACATTGCTCTCAGCAAATAGCTTGGGGTGTCTACTTTCCAAAATGGGGTCATTTGGGGGGGGGTTTGAACTGTCCTGGCATTTTATGCACAACATTTAGAAGCCTATGTCACACGTCACCCACTCTTCTAACCACTTGTAGACAAAGCCCTTTCTGACACTTTTTGTTTACATGAAAACATATTTTTTTTTGCAAGAAAATTACGTTGAACCCCCAAAAACTATATATATTGTTAAAGCAAAGGCCCTACAGATTAAAATGGTGGGTGTTGCATTTTTTTTTCCACACAGTATTTGCGCAGCGATTTTTCAAACGCATTTTTTGTGGAAAAAATACACTTTTTTTTATTTTAATGCACTAAAACACACTATATTGCTCTAATTTTTGATGAAATAAAAAATATGATCTTAGGCCGAGTACATGGATACCAAACACGACATGCTTTAAAATTGCGCACAAACAGGCAGTGACAGGTACTCTTTTTTTGAAAAAATTGGTCTATTAGACCCTAGATCTTTCCTCTGCCCTCAAAGCATCTGACCACACCAAGATTGGTGTGATAAAATGCTTTCCCAATTTCCCCAATGGCGCGGTTTATATCCGGGAGGGGGGACATTCCTCCCACTGCTTGTAAAAGCAGTCTAGAGGCTAATTACCCACTAGAATTGCTTTTACATGAAAGCCGATCACTGGCTGAAAAGAATGATACTAAGATGATACCTAAACCTGCAGGCATCATTCTGGTATAACCATTCAAAGTCCAGCAACATACTGGACATATATTGTAATCTTTTTTTTTTTTCATGCAGCCTCTTGGCTAAACGAAAAAAAGAGATTGATTGGTGGGTATGCCCACCATTAGAATACCTCCCTTCATCCACCCACTTCTAATGATGGGCATACATTGTACACAGAACAGTGGTGGCATTAGGAGCCAATCGCTCCTCCGCCCCCCCTGCTGCCCCCATGCTTCGGCACATATGCTCTTTTTTTTAACTGTGGTGGTGAAATCACCTCCACAGCGTTGGAGTCGCGGGCTTTATGTATCGTGGGAGCAAACGCTGTTGCTGTCAAGATAAATAAATCCGCGCTGCAACTGAATGGCGCACCTGAAAACAAAAAAATGCAGAATAGAATGGAGTAAAAAAAAAGAGCAACAATAGAGTGAGAGAGAGAACAATAAAAAAGCTCCTGACTGTTAGCGACTGAATCAAAACGCTACCACAAAAAAAATCGCAGGGATCAGGCCTGACTCTGCGAACACTGCAGTGGGCTGGGCGGAGGGGGAAAACGCAGGTGCTAGCAGGTATCTGGGCTGATAACAATGCGTTTTTTTGGAACCCTAAACTGCTGGGACGCTAGTATAGATCTGATCAGATCAGATATTGATCTGTTCAGATACTATACCACTAAGGGAGGTGTATGCTTTGCGCGTGGGTGTTTGCGGTACTGGCACTAACCTGGGGCGACCTTATTTGACCCTAAAACCTAATTGATATCACCCGCCGGGCGATCAGGGGGTTAAACCGTTATTGGGTAATAATTGGCGGGTGCCCTGACAGTATAAAAAACAAGCTAACTAACCAGCGTCACCCGTAACAGTAATACAAAAAAAAAACTGGCTACCTAGCGGCACCAGTGACACTAATGCAGCGATCAGAAAAACAATCGCTTAGTGACACTGGCAAAAGGGGGTTAACTAGGGGCAATCAGGGGGTTAAACCTTTATTAGGTAATATATGGGGGTACCTGACGCTATATAAAAACCTAATAACGAAATAACTAACTGGCTAACCAGCGTCACCAGTGACATTTTATACGGTGTTCACTGGTGAAAGGGTTAACTCTAGGGGCATCAGGGGGTTAAAACCTTTATTTAGGTTGTAATATGGGGGTACCTGACCTATAAACCTATTTATGAACCTATATAAACATGGCGGTTAACCTAAAAAAAAACTGGTTACCTAGCGACACTAATGCAGCGATCAGAAAAACGATCGCTAGTGACACTGGCAAAAGGGGGTGAAAGGGTTAACTAGGGGCAATCAGGGGGTTAAACCTTTATTAGGTAATATATGGGGTACCTGACGCTATATAAAAACCTGACGGGGAACCTAAATAACGAAATAACTAACTGGCTAACCAGCGTCACCAGTGACAGTTATACGGTGATTACTGGTGAAAGGGTTAACTCTAGGGCAATCAGGGGGTTAAAACCTTTATTTAGGTTGTAATATGGGGGTACCTGACCTATAAAACTATTTATGAACCTATATAAAACATGGCGGTTAAAATAAAAAAAAAATGGTTACACAATGCAGCGATCAGAAAAACGATCGCTTAGTGACACTGGCAAAAGGGGGTGAAGGGGTTAACAGGGGCAATCAAGGGGTTAAACCTTTATTAGGGGGGGGTAGGGGGCTACCTAGGACCTAAAACTAACTGCCCTGAAAAAAATTAGTGACAAAAACATCACTTCCGCCTTCCTGTCTATACAATAGACAGGAAGGGGAAGCTTTTCATTCGCCAGGAGCGATCGCGAGGGGGTGGCCAGAAACCACTGGCCGTCCCCTCGTCCCGGATCGCTCCTGAAGCGATGCCGACCGTCCCCGCGGCGGAGGGGGTTCCGATCGGACACCCCACCCGCCGGAAGAATGGCACGTGGTTCTGCCTGTACGTGCCATTCTGCCGACGTATATATACATGGGGCGGTCGGGATTTAAAGAGGTTGTAAACCTAGAAAACAAAAAAAAAAAAAAAAAAAACAAGAACCCTGTAAGACAAATGCCTTGTACACATGGTCGGACATTCCGTCGGATTTTTACTGACGTATTTTGGCCAAAACTTGTCTTGCATACACACGGTCACACAAAGTTGTCAAATTTGATCATTCGGAACGAGGTGACGAATAAAATGTACAACGGGACTACGTAGAGGCCAGTAGCCAATAGCTTTCGTCTCCTATTTTTTTTCTGAGCATGCGTGGCACTTTGTGCGTCGGAATTCTTGACAGACGATCGGAAAAAGTCCGATCGGATTTTGTCGGAAAATTTTAGATCCAGCTCTCAAACTTTTTTCGTTGGAAAGTCCGATAGAGCACACACACGATCAGATTTTCCAACAACATAGTCCGATCGGACTTTTTCCATCGGAAATTCTGACCGTGTGTACAAGGCATAAGGCATAATGAGCTAGTGTGCATTGCATACTAGCTCATTATGAAATACCGTATATACTCGAGTATAAGCCGAGATTTTCAGCCCTTTTTTTAGGGCTGAATGTCCCCCCCTCGGCTTATACTCGAGTCACCGCCGTCTGCCTACATGAACAGTGTGTCATGCAGACAGACGGCAGTGTTCAAAAGCCGTGCCTCCTCCTCCTCCACGTCGGTGATAGGAGGAACACTAATTTTCCCAGCAGTATGTCAGTGTGCAGTGTTCCGCCAATCACGGACGTCCTGTCATTCTCATCTCATGGACGAGGATGAGAGGATGTCCGTGATAGGCAGAACACTGCACATTGACTGCTGGGAAAACAGTGTTCCTCCTATCACGGACGAGGAGGAGGAGGAGGCGCGACTTTTGTATCTTGAATGGCGCCTTACATTACACGCTGTGGGGGACAGATCGCACAGGGAGGGAGGCACATAAAGGCTACAATGGTGGCACACAGATCGCACAGGGAGGGATACGACCCAGGACCCCGGACCCCGGACCCAGGACATGCAGATCGGCAGGGGGGACACAGGGCGGTTTGTACAGGACACAGGGGACATGCAGCTGCAGATGGGCAGTTGCTGACCCTCTTTTCCACTTACAGTAGCTGCTGCATTTTTCACCCTCGGCTTATACTCGAGTCAATAAGTTTTTCCCAGTTTTTTGTGGTAAATTAGGGGGCCTCGACTTATATTCGGGTCGGCCTATACTCGAGTATATACGGTACTTACCTTAGAATGAAGCCCTGCAGTGGCGCCTGCACACCGCTGACACGGCCAACATCTTCCCCGGTGTTTCTTCCGAGTTTGCGGGCTCCGGCACTGTAATTGGCCGGAGCCGCGATGATGTCACTCCCTTGCATTTGCGTGGGAGCCTCCGGTCACAGCACAGGCCCTGAAGAAATAGCACGGGCGGCCGTTCCTTCAAAGCGCATGCGCTGATGTCGCAATTGTCATAGTATACAGTAAATATCTCCTAAAGTGCAAGTTTAGGAGATATTTACAGTACCAATAGGTAAGCCTTATTATAAGCTTACCTATAGATACAAACACACAAGGGGAGTTTACTTCCTCTTTAATTGATTAACCAGAAATGAACATGTTTTTCCTTTAGGAATTAACACTTTTTTATTTAATAAAGCTGTTAGCTACCAATTTGTTAAACTTTTGGGGCTCATAACTGCTCATAGTACATTGTTCTCATGTAATTCAGTACTGTGACTTTAATATGCTGATATAAAAAAAAGAGCAGCATGATTTATAGATGGTAATGTAGGAGCATTTTTGGACTCCCAAAATGTTTTTGTAAATATATGTGTAAGTGTATGCAGCCTTATAAGCACCTTACGCATACAAGTTCTGCTTAGTAGCACAGCATAGTGACTGCACTTCATTGTTCCCAATTTGTTTGAAAACAGTAGCCCCCCCCATATGGTTAAATGAGCTTAACTCAGCATAATCAGGGTTGCTAGTTTTATACCTTGATATACAGATGATCAATTGAGGAAGCGCTTACAATCTTGTAAATTAATTGCAATAACCAAAAAAAACATGTCACAGCAAGCAAGTAAAATGACTTTCAGTTAAATGTTACTAATAATAACTTTAAATAGGTACTTACTGAAAATACATTATAATTTCTCTTTAATATGCTTCCCGTCACCACCACGTTTCAGCGAGAAAAGCACACTATGAGCAGGGTAAATCATTTAGAACGCCATACAGTTTATAAAGTACATTCATCTTCAGGTAATGTAGTCTGCTTTTCTGTACATGTATCTGTATTATTTGCACAGTACATAAGCTCTAGGAAATATGTTTTAGAAAATAACACTATCAGCAGCAGCCAGCATGGATTTAAAAATGAAAGGCCAGTCCTTTCAAACAGATATATTTGCATTTTTATGGAAAAAAAAAAAACAGCTAGAACATGGACAGAAGGATGATGGTGGATTAGCGTTATTCATCTCAGTACTATCAAGTGTAAGTAAAGTTGCTGGTGTAGAAAATTCAGCATTTTCCTGGATACAAAACAACCTGAAGACAGTGCCCAGACATGTGTGGATCAATAAATGATTTAAGGATATACTGCATGTGTTTTACTTCTTGTCAAGGGAGATGTTCTATTTAAAGTAAACCTCTCACAAACCTGGGTAAATCCAAGAAAGTTTATGATGAAAAAATGTAGTGCATAGAAATTTACACCAAATTTTGGACCCCATGGAAAACCAGGACACTTTTTACACCGACCTTCTTAACAAAATCTACCCTCCTCCTTTTAATCTCAGTGTCTTCCTACCCGCTCATACCAATTGCTATTAGGCATGGCACCTGGCGAGAGAAAGCAAAAATACCCCGCCTTTCTTCCCTCCAGGGAACCAGATTTATTTTTTAATTCAACATATTCTCCTCCATATGCTCAAAATTAATAGAAGAGTTTGTGCTACTTTTTTAATGAAGATTAGAGTTGAGCGGACACCTGGATGTTTGGGTTCGGCCGAACTTCGGAAAAAAGTCTGGGTTCGGGACCGAACTTGACCCGAACTTGACCACGAACTCCGAACCCCATTGAAGTCATGGGGACCCGGACTTTTGAACACTAAAATGGCTGTAAAAAGGTCATGGAAAGGGCTAGAGGGCTGCAAATGGCAACAAAATGTTATTAAGAGCATGGCAAGTGCTCTGCAAACAAATGGTAGGGAAATAACTTAAAATAACATAAAAAAATAAAAATAAAATGCTGGAGGCCCCCTTCTCAGCAGAAGAGGTACAGGAAGTCATTAAGAACCTCAGAAACTGAACGGCACGATGCCGCACATATGGTGGGAATACCCCAGAATACGCACTTTCTGGAAAAAATTATTAACTTTCATCAGGAGACTGGGTGGGAGACAATGTGAAGGAACCGGAGGCACTGTCAGCAACCCAATCTACTATCGCCTGTACTTGTCCTGGCCTCAACATTCGTACAGCCTCATTAGGCGTGCAAAATACCGCTGCAGGCTCTGTCGCCTACTCGCACCTGAGGAAGGTGTTTCACTAGTGCGTGTAGCTGGCACAATCGACCACGTCCTCTCCCTGCAACAGGAGCGCCACCAGCAGCATCACGACCCGGGCCACGTCCCCTTTTTGATGATCTCCTCCTATTTTCAAAATGTATGATCCCGCCCTAAATGGGTGTTTTTGTCAATAGCAGAATACACGTACAGTGTCTAAAGCGTTTATGAACAGAAAAATTTTAAATTTTTTTGCAATGTTTTTCCAATATCAGAATAAACGGATATTGTCTAAAGCGTTTATGAATGTGTATGTATGAAAACGCAGAAAATGCTATTGGGAAAAAAAAACACTGCAAAATTAAATTTTTTTGCAATTTTTTTCCAATATCAGAATACACGGACAGTGTCTAAAGCGTTTATGAAAACGCAGAAAATGCTATTGGGAAGAAAAAAAACACTGCAAAATTAAAGTTTTTTGCAATGTTTTTGCAATATCAGAATACACGGATAGTGTCTAAAGCGTTTATGAAAACGCAGAAAATGATATTGGGAAGAAAAAAAACACTGCAAAATTAAATTTTTTTGCAATGTTTTTCCATATCAGAATACACGGATAGTGTCTAAAGCATTGATGAAAATGCAGAAAATGCTATTGGGAAGAAAAAAAACACTGCAAAATTAAATTTTTTTTGTTTTTCCAATATCAGAATACACGGATAGTGTCTACAGCGTGTATGTATAAAAACGCAGAAAATGCTATTGGGGAAAAAAAAAACACCAAAAATATTTTTTTGCAATGTTTTTCCAATATCAGAATACACGGATAGTGTCTACAGCGTGTATGTATGAACACGCAGAAAATGCTATTGGGGAAAAAAAAAACACTGCAAAATTAAATTTTTTTGCAATGTTTTTCCAATATCAGAATACACGGACAGTATGTAAAGCGTTTATGAAAACGCAGAAAATGCTATTAGGGAAAAAAAAAACACTGCAAAATTTAATTTTTTTGCAATGTTTTTCCAATATCAGAATACACGGATATTGTCTACAGCGTGTATGTATGAACACGCAGAAAATGCTATTGGGAAGAAAAAAAACACTGCAAAATTAAATTCTTTTGCAATGTTTTTCCAATATCAGAATACATGGACAGTATGTAAAGCGTTTATGAAAATGCAGAAAATGCTATTGGGAAGAAAAAAAACACTGCAAAATTAAAAATTTTTGCAATGTTTTTCCAATATCAGAATACACGGATAGTGACTAGAGCATGTATGTATGAACAGGCAGAAAATGCTATTGGGAAAAAAAAAAAACACAGCAAAATTAAAGTTTTTTGCAATGTTTTTGCAATATCAGAATACACAGATAGTGGCTACAGCGTGTATGTATGATGCATGTATGAACACGCAGAAAATGCTATTGGGAAAAAAAAAAGCAAAATAAAATTTTTATGCAATGTTTTTCCAATATCAGAATACACACAGACTATGGTGTATCTCTTAGTATATGCAGTGTTGGTCCTAATGGTGCACTGAGCTTGCAGGTAAAACTTTTATATTTTTGTCTGGCACTGGCCTCATGGCACTGTTAAAAGACTGTGCACTGCACCCCAGCCAGGGTACAATTGATTTAGGAATCTCTTTAATAATTCTCTCTGCCTCTTTCTCTTTCTTACTAAAGAAACTCCCTACTCTACTCTAGCTATGTAGATCGCTCACTGATCTAACTAATTAGAAGCAAAGTTAAGGAATGCTGACTGCCTGACTGACTGAATCACACTAACTCCTAAAATCCTCTCAGCAGCACAGGAACCTGTCTATAGCAGAATGACGCTGTGTGCTGTGTGTCTGAACTATATATAGAGGCTGGGTCACATGCTGCACTGCCCAATCACAGCCATGCCATTAGTAGGCATGGCTGTGATGGCTTCTAAGGGCACACTAGTGAAACGATCGTCGATTGGCTGCCCTGCAGCTGTTAAAAAGGCGCCAATACAGCGCCGAACACCGGACCCGAACCCGAACTTACAGCCAATAGTTCGGGTCCGGGTCCCGAACACCCAAAAGTCCGGTACGGACCCGAACTTTACAGTTCGGGTTCGCTCAACCCTAATAAAGATACATTTTGACATTGTTTGTTACCTTACAAAGTGAAAGGCTGTATATGTCACGTACAGGTAACTCTAAAAGCACATTATGTCATTAAAGAGGAACTGCAGTCTGCTTACATAATTTGTAATAAAAACATCTTTGCCATTCTGAAGCTTTCCCTCCAACCACTTTGCATATTATTTTATATATATACTGTGATTCTATACTTGCCAAATATGCTGCAGAAATCTCCCTTCAGTGAGTCTGACTGCAGCCATTTTAACTGTGGGCAGCTGAAGCTGCAGCCTGTTTACTTCCTGGATTTAAACAGACACACAAAGGAACACCTCCAGCCCTGCAGCTCTCATTGGCCCTCTTATGACTCACCCCCCCTCTTCCTGGCAAACTCTCACAAGAGTGAGAGAGAGAGAGCTGTGCATGATATCATAAGCCTAGGCTTTTTACCAGACAAACAGGAAGTGAGCTGCATAAGGTATTTACTGGCAGAAAAAAAAAAAAAATATTTACTATCCAACGTTAAAACAATAAGGGCAGAAGATTTAATAGATGGAAAGTTGAAAAAATGACTAAAGGTCCACTTTAAGTACAAGAAATGGTTTGTACCTATGCAACAAATTGTTTTAAAATTTTATACTGTATCTAAGGCCACTTTCACACTGAAGCGCTTCTAAACTGCCAGTAAAAACACTGAGCGCTTTTGAAGAGCTTTTCAGGCACTTTTGAAGAGCTTTCCATTAATTTCAATGGGGAGGGGAGTTTTTCACAGCCCTGCCAGCACACTGCCCCAGTGTGAAAGCGTTCATTGATTTTAATGGAAATAAGTTTTCGTGAGCTTTTTAGGCACTGTTTTTAGCGTGAAAGCGCCTGAAAAGCGCCTCAGTGTGAAAGTGGTCTAACTTACATACCAAAAATATGAAAAAAAACAAACAAAAAACGATTGAACTAAAAATGTAGTGCTAGTAGAGTAGCGCTTACCCTCCAAAATAACTAAAACAGGGCAGGCAAAGTTATATTTAAATCTCAATGCTAAGTTTGGCCCTATCCCTTTTAAGACTTACTATCGGTCAACATACTTCATGTTACAGGATAAAAAGGAAGAGGTGTAGGGATGGGGCTAAGCTCTAACTTCACAAAAAAAATATTCCAGGTTGGTGATATATTTATAATGGGTAAATATCTGCGCTAACCTATACAAGAACGGGGTGCTGCAGCTCGCAATTAGCCTAAATACTGAAGCAAAAAAATATGGATAAAATAAAAAACAAGTGTGCATCCACTAATATTCAATTAAGAAAGATAAATAAGTGAATTATTGAAGAAGTGATCTAAAAAAAAAATGTTACAAGTGTAATATCTCAAAACAAAAAAGACATTCATATAAAATGCCAAAACTATTTTTTTCCCCTTATAAAACAACTAGTGAACTGATCAGTATAAGAAGTGAACAAAGAAAATATTGCATATGCTCAAAAGAATTAGTCCAGATAGGTGTAATGACGCCTGTGCACAAGCCTGCTGGCGGGAATAAGATCCTCCTGTGGTTATTTTCAGGGGAAAATACTCCTTCTGTAGGAGCAGGATATCCAATTTTAGAGAGAAGGCTTCCAGACGAGAATCATCCTATATTTTCAAGTAATCCTGGATGGTCTCATTAAGTAGAGGATAGAAGTAAGGACTTCATGGTGTATGTCCAAAGTGAATTTATTTAAAAAAATGTAGCAACACTTACATCCAAGAACAAGTAAGAAGACTTTCGAAACAGCCACGACTCAAGCCAGCTGACTGTTAGGCTACTTTCACACTGGAGCGGTGGGGGCGCTGGCGGTAAAGCGGCGCTATATTTAGCGTCGCTTTACCGGCGTTTTAGCAGCGCATTTCGGCCGCTAGCGGGGTGGTTTTACCCCCCGCGAATGGACGAAAAAGGGTCAATACGCCCGCAAACCGCCGCTGCAGCGGCGTTTTGCGGGCGGGTTTAGAGCGCTGCCCCATTGTTTTCAATGGGAACGGGCGCTATAGGAGCGGTAAATATACCGCTCCTATAGCGAGCCAAAGATGTGGCTTGCAGGACATTTTCCAGCGTCCTGCAAGCGCACCGCTTCAGTGTGAAAGCCCTCGGCTTTCACACTGAAGACACAGCAACAGCTGTTTCGGGTCGGTTTGCAGGCGCTATTTTTAGCGCAATAACGCCTGCAAACCGCCCCAGTGTGAAAGGGGCCTTAGCGTGATGACATCAAGGGCTAGTGCTCCACCCGACGTGTTTCCCCATACAAGGCATCAACTGGGAACGGAGGTGATATACTTATTTTACTGTACCTTGTTACCCAGTAAAAGGACACAACTTAGAGAGTTCATTCTGAAGGATAATCAGTATGCATCTGTATATCATGAAATCTAAATTACCATTCAATAATAAATTTTGGGTTTCTGAGGCAAAAGGCTCTCATTAACAGTTCATACCATAGAAACGCAGTCCGGATGCGTTCCAGATGCTTTTCTGCATGTGTGTTTTTAATGCATGCTAGTGCATTTTTAATGTGTTTTTGGTGTGTTGTTGACGCAGTCTAGTGCATTTCCCCCCCTCTTTTTTCTCAACCTTAAATAAGGACATGTGTGTTTAAGTGCGTTTTTGGTGCATTTAGGTTCATTCCGGTGCGTTTTTGATGTGTTTTACAGCATTAGAGTACAGTGCAGGAAAATGCAGCATGTTCTAATTTTTTTTTTATGGAACTGGAACGCACTGGAACTAACTGCAAGCACTGGTGTAAACTATGCCATTGAAAACCATAAAAAACTACTTTTCATGCATTTTTGATGAAAAAAACGCACTGGACTGCATGTGGTGTGAACTGACCCTTAAAAAGTGCACAATAGTCCGTATCAGATGATAAATAATGTGCCCAGTTTTCTTCCTTCAGTGTAGGCAGCTTCAGTGTGACAACATAAAAACAAATGCTGTACTTCCACCTGATAGTGACACCTAAGTACTTCCAGTATTCTCACATTAATGAGTAATCAAATAGACTTTTAATTACATGTAGAAATCATCCTCTATCGATGCCAGCCCACTTGTAGTCCTTCTCAGTTGATTTGGATATCCTATGGTGGTGGTGGTCCCTTTAAGACTCCCTCACATGCGCTGTGTGGTCTAACATAGAGAAAATCCCATGCTGGAGACTGGGAATCTGGTCAGCCTGTTTAAGTTTGGACCACAAGTGGGCTAGCATCGATAGAGTATGATTTCTACATGTAATCAAAAGCCTATTTGACTACTCATTAAGGTGAGAATACTGGGAGCACTGAGGTGTCACTATCGGGTGGATGTACACCATTTGTCTTTATGTTGTCACACTGAAGGAAGAAAACTGGGCATCTTATTTATCATCTGATATGGCCTATTATGCACTTTTTAACACATGCACTTTACTTTAATTGTATTACTTTTATGCACTGTCGTGTGAATTTATCTGTCTGATAATTTCATTATTTATTTATTTATATCATGGATCATTTTAGGTTACTGTTTTTAAGTATCAATTTATTTTGGTTTGCGCAACACTTATTTATATTTCTTATTCTATAAGTGTGAGAACACAGTTTATTAGTATATACATTATTAGGTTCACTTACGACAGAGCTTTTTTACACAGAGGTAGCACAGAGGTATTTTTTATTAATTTATAATATTACATAACTGATTGATTTCCAGTTGTTAGTGGAAACTCAAGCTGTCAGAGACAGTTGGGTCTTGAAAGATATAAACCAAGCTGGTCATACACTAGTAGATTTTTCAGCAAACGCTAAATGTCATTTGAAAGTGTTTCATAATATAGTTTGCTTTGATCATTTGAATTTGGAATCAATGTTATTTCCCAAATGAAGACCACATTAACTGTTAGTAGTTAGTGAGCTTGAGAAAATTTTTCCATCATGCTCCTTCAAATTTTCTTGTCACTACAGTCAAAAATAAATGTTGATTTGACCCTAGTAATGGTTAGAAAATCAAACAAAATTCAAACAAAACAAAACAAAATTCTTAAAACAACAAAAAAAAAAATATGTAACTACTAGTTTATGGCCAGCTATAGAAAAATGAAGAATCTGTAAAGATAAAGCAGTTCGTTTTTAAGTCCCTGTTGCACTTACATACTGAAAATAATGCTCTAAAGTAAGTAAAATGTGCAAAAAGAAATAGCCCCAGGGATTTTATGGGAGGTGAAACCAGACCATACAAATGTAGGAAAAAGTTCAAAATTTATTGAAAAGACATATAAAAGACACAAGATGTGCAAAATGTACAAATATTTAAACAAAAATTGAAAAAAGACACAAATAATGAACAGCAATAATAAACTGATATACAGTACACATAAGGTCGAGACATGTAGTCGACCCAAATGTGTTGACAGTATGTGTCAACACATTTGGGTCAACTACATGTCTCGACCTTATGTGTATATCAGTTTATTATTGCTGTTCATTATTCGTGTCTTTTTTCAATTTTTGCTTAAATATTTGTAGATTTGGCACATCTTACGTCTTTTATATGTTTTTTTAATAAATGTTGTACTTTTTCATACATTTGTATGGTCTGGTCTCACCTCCCATGCCCATAAAATCCCTGGGGCTATTTCTTTTTGCAAATCTTCGTATGTGGGATGTGGCATGGGTTTTCCAGACCTATTTTCATCTCAGGTTTCTCTTAAATAATTTTCTCTAAAGTAAGAAAAATAATTCTAGCTGATGTGATTTTTCAATGTGAAAAATTAATAAACTAGAGAAAGAAAGTTTTGAAACTTCTTGGCAATACTTATTTTTTTATCGAATCTCTAAATAATATCACATCTCATGCAAAGGTCTGTGTACAGTTTATTTTTCCAAGTCTTTTCTATCTGGGCAGTAACACCCATATACTGTACATGTGTAATTCTGAAATCTTTCCCTGTAATCAATACACTGACAAGAGCTCTTGTAACAGGTAGCTAACAGACTCATGAAGAAAGGTAGAATGAGAGTCATAAGTAGCAGTATATAATATAATAAGATTGGCAATAGTGTGATGCTCCAGACACATAAATTGAAAAGACAATAATAATATTCATAGAGTGTCAGAAGGATCTCTGATGACAAGAAGTAAGGCAATGGTGCATTTGACAGATTATTTACATCTGACATCAAATCTGACTGCCTCACTGTTCATTATGCAAAATGGCAAACATAATAAAAAAACCTAATAAACTACAAATATTAACCATATAACTGTATAGGAAGTCAGATATTTACCTCAATTTAGATCTGGACTATGACAAAATTCTTGGAAATTGCCAAAAACAGTACATTTTAGCAGAAAGTCCAATGTTCAAATTGGGCCCAATTAGCCATTGTCCCTCCCTGGTGTCATGTGACTCGTTTGTATTACAAGGTCTCAGGTGTGAATGGGAAGTAGGTGTGCTAAATTTGGTGTTATTGCTCTCACTCTCTCATACTGGTCACTGGAAGTTCAACATGGCACCTCATGGCAAAGAACTCTCTGAGGATCTGAAAAAAAGAATTGCTACTCTACATAAAGATGGCCTAGGCTATAAGAAGATTGCCAAGACCCTGAAACTGAGCTTCAGGCCAAGTGGCCAAGACCATATAGCGGTTTAACAGGACAGGTTCCACTCAGAACAGGCCTCGCCATGGTTGACCAAAGAAGTTAATTGCAAGTGCTCAGCATCATATCCAGAGGTTGCCTTTGGGAAATAGACTCATGAGTTCTGCCAGATAACGACCCCAAACACACCTCCAAGATGACCACTGCCTTGCTAAAGAAGCTAAGGGTAAAGGTGATGGACTGGCCAAGCATGTCTCCAGACCTAAACCCTATTAAGCATCTGTGGGGCATCCTCAAACAGAAGGAGGAGGAGAGCAAGGGCTCTAACATCCACCAGCTCCGTGATTGTCGTCATGGAGGAGTGGAAAAGGACTCCAGTGGCAACCTGTGAAACTCTGGTGAACTCCATGCCCAAGAGGGTTAAGACAGTGCTTTAAAATAATGGTGGCCACCCAAAATATTGACACTAGATGTTTAGACATGAATGGCTGTGTGTTGAGTTATTTTGAGGGGACAGCAAATTTACACTGTTATACAAGCTGTACACTAACTACTTTGACTCCTACTTTGACTTAGACCGTGGGAGTCTATGCCCAGAAGTGGGTGCAAATACCTGTCTTAGACAGGTATCTGCATCCCCCTCCCCCCTGAAAAGGTGCCAAATGTGACATCGGAGGGGGGAGGGTTCCGAAAAGTGGAGGTTCAATTTTTGTGTGAACCTCCGCTTTAAGAACAAACCTACAGACACTATCTTGTTTGTAACCCAGGGACTGCCTGTATGCAGTATTTTAAAGTAAAATTACAGAAAAGCAAAGTCTTCGAGAAGTATACATTTTCTATCCATTTCATGCCAAGATAAATGTTCAGTTATACTGTATATGCTTTCTGATCACTGCAGTTGCTTTTGCAATATTAAATATTACTTATTATCAGGCATGGTGCAAATTAATGTACTGACTTTTGGTCATGTATGTGAAAGTATTTCTAATCATATTATTACAGGAAATATTAATTTTTAATTTGTTTTGTAATGTCAGAATTAAACAATTTTTATGGAAAAAAAGTGCAATTTCACATTTGTATTCAGGCCTCATCTGAGATGGCACAGTGGCATCATGTGAAGAAAGGTGCTTCTTACATATTGTGATAGCAATTTGAATAGGGTTTCAATAAGTGCTGATCTGTTGCTGTATGCAGCAGCTGAACAAATTAAGACCTTTTTTTATATGACAATCTTATGCTACCAGTTCTAACATTCTCTACAAATAGAGTGGTTGCTGATCAAAGGTTAATGCCTGTCATTTAGAAATTAAACTATATAGTAAGTATATGGCATCCAAATTTAGCTTGATGCCTTTTACAGAATGGTGGGTCTAGATCAGTGATGGCGAACCTTAGCAACCCAGATGTTTTGGAACTACATTTCCCATGATGCTCAAGTACACTGCAGAGTGCATGAGCATCATGGGAAATGTAGTTCCAAAACATCTGGGGTGCCAAGGTTCGCCATCACTGGTCTAGATTGACTTGGGCTCAGAGGATGTGGGAGGAATAATAGTAGCAGCAGAAAAATATACTGTGGGGGAAATCTCTGGATTGAAAGTTTCTGACTATCGCAATGGAACAGCTGGTTTTGTTATTTTATCTTTTAATGGGCTCTTTATTTTTATAATGTTAGTTTTGTCTGAAACGCTGCTTTAAATGTACTATCCACTGAAAATAATAACAATCTCATTACAAGTACAATATCTTTCAGTGTCACTAGCAGAAGAAAATCACTGATCATTTTGTGAATGGGTCCAAAGTCCTATAGAAAATATTAGAGACCGTTAAACAACTACAGGAGTTACAGTACAAAGTAACAGAACAGAGTGCACATTAGAACCAGGCAATCAATCTAAGACAGAAACAGCACAGACCCAAATTTTAAAGGACATGGCCTGACACCAGCCCACAAGATGTGACAATAATGATCTCAACTCAACATGTTTTTCTGCCTATAGCAATTTTGTTTCCAATAGAACTAGATAGGGATGGGCGAACGGTTCGGCCGAGCATAAGTTCGGGCCGAACATTCACTGTTCGGACGTTTGATGAACATCCGAACAAACGGGTCGCTTGACCATATGTTCGGCCCCCCAAACCGACCACATAGCATTGCGGCGCTGAACAGTGCATTGCAAGCCCTGATTGGCTGAAGCTGTGAAAGCTCCAGTCAATCAGGGCACAGAGCACTGTCAGAGTCATGATTGGACACTGTCATCATGACTTTATCCAATCATGGCTCATTCCAGCCTCACAGTATAAAAGTATTCTTTCAATGGCAGCCATTTTCAGTGTGATTTCGGCATGGAGAGAGATAGAACAGGGCTCTGTTAGTTAGTGTGCTATACTGTGCTATTTTGCTTCAATTATCAGTGTAGAATATAAGTTTAGTGTCAGTCTAGGGATAGTGTGAGTGTAGTGAGGAGGACCATCATTCAGCTTTGCATAGTGTGCAGCTAGAGTAGGGACAGCTCAGATAGTTTCAGTGTAGTGTAGTGAGACTGTGTCAATAATCTTTACATTAGTGTATAGCTAGAGTAGGGACAGTTCAGATAGCGTCAGTGTAGTGACGGTTGAACACCATCTATTTGATTGCGTTATTGCCAGTTTAACGCAATTTACTTCTGTGTGTGTTACTGCCAGTTTAACGCCATATACTTTTGTGTGCGTTACTGCCAGTTTAACGCCATATAGTTCTGTGTGCATTACTGCCAGTTTAACACCATATTGTTTTGTATGCGTTACTGGCAGTTTAATGCCATATAGATTTTTTTTGTGTTACTGTCAGTTTAATGCCCCCAATAATGTCTGGGAGGACAACAAGGAGAGGCAGACATTTCCTTGGCACTGTAGGGGGGCCAGCAACAAATCTGTCCAGTCATCAAGCAGGGCATCATTTCCTCTGTTTAGTGAGTTTGCCCGTGCTATCGAGCCACAGCATTCAGAGGAGGTGCTGGACTGGCTTACTAAACCTTCCTCATCCTCCTCATCCTCTGTCACACAAGCAGAGACAAGTGTGCAGTCCCCTGCAGTTGCCAGAGTGGATAAACCTGCCTCCTTGTCCACATCTATTCCTGCTATAACCCAACATCAGCTATTGAGGAGTCAGGTGAGTTATTTGACCACAGCGTCAGTCACTTGCTCCTTGATGATGCCCAGCCATTACTGGATTCAGATGTTGGTTCTGAGGTTGAGGATGACAGGAACATATGCCCACAGAGTATTGCCAAGGTGTCTCCAGTGGTAATGATGAAGATGGAGGAGATGGAGATGATGATGATGATGAGGTTACTTATGTGACTTGGGTGCCAGATAGAGCAGAGGAGGAAACTGAAGGTAAGGTGGCACAACCCCAAGGAGGCCGACATCAAGAAAGAGTAGAGAGCAGCCACCCTATTCCATCACATTCTGCAGCTGTTATTTCCCGACCCACTCCCCAAAGCTCAGCTGTCTGGGTCTTTTTCCGCACATCTGCAGCAGATCACACTGTTGCTATCTGCAAACTGTGTCTCAGGCACATCAAACGTGGCAAAAACACCAACCATTTGGGTACCACATGCTTAACAAGGCATTTAACGTCCAACCACTCAGCCCATTGGCAAGAGCACCTAAAAGCCACTCAAAAGGGGCACAAATCTGTCCCTCCTCCTCCTTACCCACTTCAGTCTGCCCCTGCTATGCCGAGTCATTACCTCTCAGCAGCCTCCACTGACAGGGATGATTGTATAGCACAGGGTGTCCCAGATCCTAGCAGCACATCTGCCAGCAGCACACCACCAGCTGTAGACTGTGGCCGCAAATTTCTCAGCCCCATCTGCTTCAGCGGGAAAAAAAATATACAGTCCCTGCAACCCATATGCCCACCAGGTGGAATTCTACTTTTTCAATGCTGCAGCGGCTATACATGCAGCAGAGGGCTGTCAACGAGTACCTGTGCGAATACGGCACGACGACAGGCTCAGGCCACCTCTGCTTTTTTCCCCCACGCCAATGGCTGATCATTAAGGATGCATGCACTGTATTGTCACCATTTGAGGAGGCCACAAGGATGGTGAGCCGTGACAATGCGTGCATCAGTAACACAATCCCTGTTGTGTTCCTGCTGGAGCAGAATTTGCCTTCATCAAGAGCAACTCTATAGGGTTATGGTGGGAAGGCGCCCCCCGATACCCAAAGAGTAATTTTTCTGCACCTGTTTGACAGGTGCATATTATTGTAATTTTTACAGCAAGGCCAATTTTTGCATTAATCAAGATTATCTCTATAGGGTTACGGTGGGAAGGCGCCACTGACACCCAAAGACCAATTTTTCTGCACCTGTTTGACAGGTGCATATCATTGCAATTTTTACAGCAAGGCCAATTTTTGCATTAATCAAGATTACCTCTATAGGGTTATGGTGGGAAGGTGGCACCGACACCCAAAGACCAATTTTTATGTACCTGTTACTTCTATCCAAAGTCAAAGTGACAACAGAATGTATCCAAAAAATCTCTAATCTTGTTCCCAGTACACTACATTGTGGCCTCATCATACAAACTGGCTCCCCAGCTGTTGCTGAGCAAAATAAAGGCAGCTTGCAGGGAAAATTTCATATTTTTATATATGCAATTCTTGCTGCAGCAGATTCTAGACATGGTACAGATCTGCCACTTTACAGGTAGACTAAAGCCCCATACACACGCGTGGATTATCCGAGGACCAGGTCCGTCAGACCATGTCCGTCATACTTTGTCTGATTTTGCGTACACACGGTCGGACAAAGTTGTCGGAAAATCCGATCATTCTGAACGTGGTGACGTTTGTTGCCTACGACGGGACTACGTAGAGGCTAGTAGCCAATAGCTTTGGTCTTGTAATGTGATCTGAGCATGCGTAGCTCTTTGTCCGGTCGGACTACCATACACACGATCGGATTTGGTGTGATCGGACCGTGTTGTCGGAAAATCTATCCAGCAGGAGATAGGACTTTGTCCGTCGGACAATACGACGTACACTGTCCGATGGTGCATACACACGGTCAGATTTTTCAACAACATTGTCCGATCGGACCGAATCCATGCAAAAATCCGACCGTGTGTATGGGGCTTATGGGGACCCCCAGGCACTATATTGGAAGGATTTTTTCATTTTTAGGCTTTCACTTTAAAAATAAAAAAAAATCACTGCTCATTTAAAAATGACATTTTTCACAAACTTTTATTTTATTGATACATGTCCCCCAGGGCAGGACCCAGACCCCTATAACCATTGTATTCCCAATTACTTGCATATAAGCCTTCAAAATGGGCACTTTTGATTTTTGACGTTCGGGTCCCATTTAATAGACTTTAATAGAGTTCGTTATTCGGGTCCGAACTTTTGCTGTGTTCGGAAGTTCTGGTGCGAATCGAACAGGGGTCCGTTCGGCCCATCCCTAGAACTAGATATTGTCAGTGATGTTCTGAGGCCTGTTGGACTTACAACATTACATTGACCAAGAAACTTGGGCAGTCAAAGGGACTAGAAGCAAACCGAGACAGAAGACAAGAGGTCAAACAGTACAGTGTAAGTACACTATAGGACTCAGATTACAAGGAAAAGTGCTGAAGATAGGAACAAGAGACTACAAGGAAACTGAAGGCATAGTGAAGGTACTCAATATAGGAGACATAAAGGACACAAGGATAAAAGAAAGTTAAAGGGGTTGTAAAGTTCATGTTTTTCATGTTCTTTACCTTAATGCATCCTATGCATTAAGGTGAAAAAACTTCTTACGATCACTGGCCAACCCCAGCCCCCCCCCCCCGTTTTACTTTCCTGAGCCCTGGAAAGTCCCGCGTCGCGAACGCGCTCTTCCTTTGCTCGGTCTTCTCGGCTCTTCTTTGGATAGATTAAATAGCAGCACATTCATTGGCTTGCACTGCTGTCAATCAACACCAATGACGCAAGCTCTGGGGGGCGGGGCCGAATCCTGTAGTCGGGGGCTATGGATGCCGAATACAGGACTCTGTAGCGCGCTCGCAAGGTAACCCCCTTGGGAGAGCACTTCCCAGAGGGGGCTATCAGAAGCGGGGAGGAGCCGAGACAGCTGCTGAGGGACCCCAGAAGATGAGGATCGGGGCCACTCTGTGCAAAACAAGCCGCACAGTGGAGGTAAGTATGACATGTTTGTTATTTAAAAAAATAAATATTTGAACCTTTAGTGTCACTTTAATTTACTAAAGGCAAATTGACTGTTCACTTTGCAAGAGAAGTTGTACTTAATGAATGACGTGAAGCTCTGCTGACTTCCATCATCCAATTATGTGTAAACAAAATTGTTGTTTTTTTTTATTTTCTTGCTCATTATTGGGTATTTTTTACAAATTGTAATGACTTCACATTCAAAGTGAACAGCCTTTAGTAAATCAACCACAGAGTGTCAAAACTGGACATAGGAGAACACAAGGAAGAGCCACAAATTGAAACTGGGGGAAAGTAAAGGAAGCAGAAAGAATAACAGAGGTACAAGACACAATGGGGTTGTAAAGCTGTGCATGGTAGCCAATCAGCTTCTAACTTCAGCTTGTTCAATTAAGCTTTGACAAGAAAACCTGTCAGCTAATTGGTTTCTATGCAAAGCTGCACCAGATTTTGCAATTTCCAGTTTTAGTAAATCAACCCCAATGAGACCAATAGTTCAAAGAAGGTGCAAATCATTTCATGTGAAGTGACTAAAACAGGAAATACAGGGAGAAATACATGAATGAGTACAGCAGGGACTTATACTTCACCAAACCAGGAAACTATTTGAAAAGAAATTGTCAATTTTAATAAATGATCAAATCTTATAAAAACTCACTCTCAGTAAACCAAAACCTGGTAGATAATGCAGAAAGATGATAATGTATTCAATCAACTTAAAGAGAAATTTCAGTCTCTTTGATTGTGTGCTGTCCTCACTACTGAAGCCTCCAACTTTCACACAGTCAAAAGTACATTTTTTTTAGTAGCATAGAAGAAACCTTGTACCCCATCAGCCCTTTGTTAGTATCTGGGTCCTGTTGTAGATTTCCCCTTGCCTTCTGTCTTCCTGCCTTCTATCTGGTAAAACTATTACCACTGTGACAGTGTGTGAAGGGATATTTCTACAATGGAACCCTAGATAGCAGCGTAAACCTGACGGGGTGCAGCAGAAGAGGTCATTTGTAACGAAACGATTTGCTTTGGTTGCCGGCTGGATTTGTTTTTCCATTGTGCAACTACTACTATATGCCTGTAAGTGTAGTTTTTAGATAAATAAATATTTTAAAAAGGATTTTACACCATGTGGATCGTTTACTTTTATATGAGAACTTCTGATGTTACTAAGGAATGCCAGTGGGAATGATGTGGTCTTGATGAGCCATTTGTGACTTCTGTTTAGTTAGAGCAGCCATTATCAACCAGGGTTCAGTGGAACCCTGGGGTTCCTCCAGAGGTTGCTAGGGCTTGAGCTGTGGCTGATGAACAACCTATTTGATGATGCCTACAGAGTTCAAGGTACAGCACCACTTATCAAAGCCAGCAGCATGACACCAAATATCTTTTTAGCTGTCTTTAAGGGTGGCATTCTGAGCACCACTTTAAGGGGGACATTCTTCCTATTGACAACCAATATAAGGGGCATTGTTCCAATTGAGCCCTGATAAATTGGTTTAAGTAAGGGTTCCTTGAGACCTGAAAATAATTTTTGGGGTTCCTCTAGGTTTAAAATGTTGAGAAAGCCTGAGCTAGAGGGTCATTTCATGTTGGTAAGGCAGCATTTGTACCTTTCAAGTGGTGGCTTTGTGGCACAGACTTTGAGAAGTGGTGGCGGAACATTGATTAAATCACCCTTGCATATATTTAGGATTTAAACACATAAAGTCGACTTTTTCTTTATCATGTGGACTTTATTGCAATGAATTTATATATTTTCATATTTATCATATAACATCCTTATTCAGTTTTGAATTTGTATTTATTACAGTACGTTCATTTGGATGTTTTTTCTATATATTTTTTTGTTTTTTATACAGTATATGCACTGAGTATTAATTGTTTTTACTTAAATTAGCACAACTCAACATTTTATAGAAGCAGTGTAAACCTGACATGGGTTTTGATCTTTCCTGACTTTTGACTATAAATACACTTTGAGTAAATAGGGTAAGGTTAAAGAGAGCATAATAATATAGTTCATAGTTTGTTCATTTTGTCCTCTAGTATTATTTGGAGTGTAAACAGTAAAAAATATGCAATTTTTTATTTTAAAAAAAGCCTAATTTAAATTTGTAATAATGTTGCTACGCTTTGCACCAGAAACAATATTGTGCTGTCGAGTGAGGCTCGGTTCATACTGATGTGACATAGGATCCGACTTGTGAGACCCCAAGTCAGATGACATGTGAAATTCAATTTTTCCCTATGAGAGTTATCTTAACTGATACTACACAAGTCTGTCCGACTTTAGAAAAGGTTCCATCACTACTTTGGTCCGACTTTGATACAACTTAAATGCCACAGAGTGTAAAAAGTCACATCAAAGTCAAATCAAAGTCGGACACCAAAGCTGGACAAAATGTAGAATAAAAGTAGCACTTTATATTTATTGTAACACTTGTTTGAAATGTGTCCCTTGCCAAGCTGAAAACAAAATTAGACTTTTCCTTATTTATTACTTCTTTGTGCCTATACAGGATGTTAAATATCTCTTGTAAAAATATTACCAAAAGAAATCCAAAAAATCCCCCAAAATTAATATGTTTTACTTCTATATTATACATAATAACAAAGGTAATTCTAAATTAAAAAGCCTATAGTTGAAATGGCTATGGGAATGAACTGGTTAAATGATTCTGTAAATGATGGATGTACTTAGAAATTATGTTGCATTATGCATATGACAGTCACAATTCTACATACGTCTCTCCCCATTTGTCAGTAATCATTTCATGGTACTGTAATTGGGCAATTAAACCAAATTGTGTGTTCTGTTTATGTGCAAAGTTCCCATTAAATTGCATAGTCCTATAGTGAATATGTCAACAGAGAATCTTGTAACTGTCTTCAACAGCCCTGGAATTCACTTTCCTTCATATTCTGCATCTGTGTCCAAAGCCAGCCAGATGATGGAAATAGATAACAAAACAAACACTGATTGAAAATGTTTTTGGTTTGATGGTGCAACCTCCTTCCATACTTGTCTAATCATTACTAACTGACAAGTAAGGGAAATCCAGTTTAGACTTTTATATGTTCTTTAAATATGGAATTAAAAAGATTAAAGAAATGCAATTGAACAAACAAAAGCTGAAAACAAACAACACAAATAAAGTAATAAAAAAACAATAAATACCGTTAGCAGGATAAAGATATGCGAAGAGACAAGATTTCTGGTTCTAGTATAAAATGGGCAGGCCTGAATTGCTCGTGTACCATCTTGAGCCTGAAGAACACTGTGGGGGTTGTAGTAGTAGTGCATCAGAGCATCGCAGTCAGCTGGTAAACTACTCCTGTTTACCTGACAAAGGGTTTGGTGAGGGAAGCGTGGATGAAATAATTTATGTCAGACAGGCAGGTCACTCTGGTTCTCCATCTGCATTGTGCAAACATCCAAAGAGAAACTGGAGAACTTGTAATACATGAAAGGGACAGAAACATTATATCTGCCCCTGCAGTTTACCCAGTACAGAAACACAAACAATGGCACTTGGAACCAGAGTATAGAGTACAAACACAGCTCAGACTCCAAACTCCCAATTTACAAGAAGATAATTATATCATGAATGTTGTGCATGAATGCTCACTGTATATCCCAGCAGCTGCTGTGGTTGTCATCAAGTATCTTATTATGCTTTCTTCACTGAAGCCGACAGTTTTCATACATTTTGTAGCTGAAAATACTTTTGTAAAGATGGCACAACAACTAAATGGTGAGGTAATGTTCACCCTTAGGCTCAAGGATATTGCAATGGTCGGTGCTGGTACTCAGGAGAAATGAAAAGAGTGATTTGGCCTGTTCGGGAAACCACTGATGTGTGATTGGATAGCTACAGCAGAGATGCCTGCAGGTAAAAATATCAGAGCACTGGATGACTTTCATATGGGAATCCTAAACCCACATAGGTTCCAAATACTATTAACAATACTTTATGATGTGATTAATGCAAAACACATTTATATATGTAAAAATGTAAGATGTGGTTTAACATCTCTACAAATGTCTATTATGAAAAATTATACTGAGAAATCTTTATAAATACTTCCATCTTTTTTTTCTACATCACTCCTGTCTTCAGGCAATGAAATAACTAGGCTACCTTTGTGTTTCCCAAGCACATCTTTAAAATGAAATGATATGGCTTTGGCTCAATTAATTTCTTTTAGATTGATATATTTTTTAAAATTGACCATCCATATTTGTTTTATTATGTGTTTACAATCATTGTTTTAAACATTTTATACACAACAGAGGATTCCCAAAGCATCTAATGAGACAATGTATTAAAGGTTGCCTGCCTTGCAGCCTGCTTTGTCTAACAGAAACTTGGAATAGTGGCTGTCAAGAAGTTATGAATACATTTCTTACTCATTTGCATGTGAACATTTTAGCTTAAGCTATTGACCTCTGTAAACAACAAGATTTTGGAACTGAAAGAAAGTTTAAATAGAAAAGAAAATGTGAAAAGTATCGAATATGCTCGAGTATAAGCCGAGATTTTCAGCCCTTTTTTTAGGGCTGAAAGTCCCCGCTTGGCTAATACTCGAGTCAGCACCGTCTGTCTGCATGAACAGCGTGTCATGCAGACAGACGGCAGTGTTCAAAAGCCGCGCCTCCTCCTCCCCCCCCCCCGTCCGTGATAGGTGGACACAATATTTTTCCCAGCAGTAAGTCAGTGTGCAGTGTTCCGCCTATCACGGACGTCCTGTCATTCTCATCTCATGGACGAGGATGAGAGGATGTCCGTGATAGGCGGAACACTGAACACTGACTGCTGGGAAAACAGAGTGTTCCTCCTATCACGGATGAGGAGGAGGAGGCGCGGCTTTTGAATTTGTAATGGCGCCTTACACGCTGATCGCCAGGATCAGCATGGGGGACACAGGACATCCAGCGATCGTGCCGACAAGGAGGAATTAACGATCGCAAGCCTGCAATGGTGGACACAGGTGACAGATCGGAGGTGACAGATCGGAGGGAGGCAGATCGGCACATCGGCACAGGTAGGCTGCAATGGGGACACAGGGGGGGGGGGGGTTTGTACAGGACACAGGGGACATGCAGCTGCAGATGGGCATTTGCTGACCCTCTTTTCCACTTACAGTAGCTGCTGCATTTTTCACCCTCGGCTTATACACGGGTCAATACGTTTTCCCAGTTTTTTTGTGGTAAATTAGGGGCCTCGGCTTATATTCGGGACGGCCTATACTTGAGTATATACGGTAGCTTAGAGTTTCACCTGCTAGCTAAAAATAAGAGAACATAATATTATTAAGTACAATTTCATAAATACCTAACTAAATACAAAGGATATAATAATATAGTATTGGGAAAAAAAATAACAGTAATGTAAAAAATGTGGCCTTGTTTTTTTAAGTTGCAATAGTTTAAAAAAATCCTATTGTCTTTAGGCATAACAGGCTGCATGTGCTATTTTACTAGGCATATTTTCGTTTTGTAGGCTGGACAGAGAAGGGACAGCCTGTCCTTGTCCACGTACTCTGCAGTCATGGCTAGTAAACTGCATGTTTTTTTTTTACAGGATTTAATACCTATTTTGTGCTTGCTGCAGTTCATTTTTTTTTTTTAAGTACCGGTACATTGCCCCGTTCACATTTACTGCAGTCATAGCATGCTGCGTTGTTTTTTTTTTTTTTACAGGGCATATTTCCTAATTTTTGCTGACTGTTAACTGATATTTTTCACAGCCTGTCTTGGTTCACATGCACTCCAGTGATAACTGTCTGCACATGTTTTTACAATTGTTGATGGCTGTAATTTTTTTAAAGGCTCTTTTTGTGTCAAGTTAACAGGATGAGTAAGCAAACAGGGAAGGTATGTCAAGGAGGGGTAATAGGGAATAATCAGAAGGTAGGATAGGGAATGAGGAAGAATACATAGAAACAGGTGTCAAAAGAACAGTATATAATATATAAACACTTTAGCCATTGTTGTCAAGGTTTAAGAAATGTAGAATATGTGTTATTTTTCATCGTCATCAGTCTCAGGTCCTGGATTATTTCCCTAAATGCTGGAGAAGTAGTTTGTTTCCATTTTCTAGCAATATTTAGTTTAGCTGCAAGTAATAATGATTCCACGGAAATCAGAGACTTTTATGTGGCGCTATTTATGTAAGGCTAATTCAACCATAGGAGTTGCAGATGTTCCAGTTTTCTCTGCTATAACGGAGAAGATTTTATTTCAATAAAACTGAAGAGACTTATAATACCACATCATATAAACCAAAGATATGGGTTCTCCACATTGCCTCAAATTCAGTAAAGAGTTATCTAATAATATTTGATATTGTAATCCCCTTCCCCTCTTCCGCATTCCCCCCCTTTTTTTTTCTCACTTTTTTTTCCTTCTTATCTCTCTTACTGTTAATATTTTACAATGGTTATTACCATCGCTGGTCTGTTTTTTCGAAAATCGTGGCATCTGATATTTCCATTCCTGTACATGGGGGTATGCTCTGCCCCTTGTCAAGGGCCCGTTATTCAGGTTATTCTACTATGGATATGTTTGTTATTGATATGACCATGTTTTGGGTTAGACGATGCATTTATCTATCTTTTTTGTTCTACTATGTATACTAATATGTGACCTTGTACTCTTTATTCTGTTAACATTTGAAAGGATATGCATTTTAACAGATCAATATATTGTAAATGTATGACGTTTGATGCTCTCTCCTCATTACAATTTTGTATTCTTTTGCACTCCAATGAACAGAAAACTTAATAAAAAGAGATTAAACATAATATTTGATATAAGGAGCAATTTACCAGGTACGGGTAACCCTTTGAAGAAGTTCCCAAAGATTGGAGTATTGCGAGGATTGAAATAATTCTCAGTGCATTACTCCATTGAAAGATCTGAAAATTACGTTCCTATGCCTCTTTCTCATTTAAACATAGTTGGTGTTTTAAAGAGTTTTTAGTTGGAGTTTTAAAGAAATGCGAATTATGCTTTAAAATATTATAAAATAGCGAGATATCTATGTGACGTTTTTGTTGGGTTTTGGAGATAAGTGTAAATATTGTTGTCAATGACCAAGGCAGATGGATTCTCATGAGATTGTAATAAATGAGAAATGTGTAGAGAGGTGTAGTGCTCTTTGAATGGGATGCAGTATTCCTGGGGGGGGGGGGGGGGGGGGTAAGTAAATCTCTTAAAAATAAGTTAGAGAATGCATGGATATTTTTTTTTATTCCAGAGTCGGTATAAATCCAGAATAAAGTAAGAATAAAGTAAGGTTTGACAAGGGGAGAGACCCAACTTCTGCCATTCAGCTAGTATAGCTTGAAGCTGTTCTTTGTAAATACAGGTCATTGTGTGATATCTAGCGGCAAAGTCATACAGTTGTCCCCCGGCAGAAAAATGTATTTCTATATTGGCCCATAGTTTGTCTCTGCTGCAAGACAAGCAGTACTTCAATTGATCAAGCATGGAAGTTTGATGGTACTGATAAAGATCAGGAGGACCAATACCCCTAACTGGCTGCAGCCGCTGATCAGTGCATTCTGACTTTGGTAGATGCTGTTGTCAGAATACAATATCCCAGCAGGAGGGATTCTTCCATTTACCTTGATTGCATGGACAGAGGAACCTTTTTGATTTTTTTCCGTTCAGCCCGTCTATGGCCAGGGCATAACATGTCAAATTAAGCTCTCTCAATCTCTTTTTAACATGCAACAAAACTTGCCTGCTGCTTTTGTATCGCAGCTCAGAGGTCGGGATGTTTTGCAATGTTTATTCCATTATACTATAACTCCTTCATAAATCTGGCAGCTTTGAGAATATTTTCTACTGCTGGGAAGGGAAGCTGGCTGCTTCACTTCCCTTACCTTCATCTGGCTGCTGGGACCACATGTCTCTGGTACTGTCTCCCTGGTGCATGGATCCTTGCTGGGGAGGAAAGACCACAACCTTCTCACCGTGGGCCTCTGGAACTGCCACAAGTGTAGGGCAGAGGCCTCTGTCCAGTTGTCAGTGCTTCAGCTGGAAAAGTTTCTGGCAACTCCACAGATGCTGCTGTTGGTGCTGGGCAGAGCTCAGTGATGTTTGGCCCTGATACCAGCTCTTCTGCTGGAGGCTCACCAGGTTGTCCTTCCTCAGCAGAGAAGTCTAATAAATCCCCAGTCTCTGGAACTGGTGTCTGGGGATAGAGGTTCACCATCTCCTGTTCGTAGAACCCAGAAAATATTATAGGTGCTGGGTAGAGGTTAACAGTCTGCCCTGTTATCAGCACTTCAGCTTTTGGGACGGCAATCTCCGGAGTTTCCGTTGCCGATTCTCTGGCATGCTGTTGAAGGTGTCCTAGCAGTTTACTGTATGCCCTTTCCAGATGCCGTTCCTCTTAGCAAATATTCCAGGTCCAGTTTAAGCTCTGAGACCCCTGCAAGACCGAGCATAGCCTCTCTATAATCTTGCAGGTCCTCAAGGGAAGGTTCTCCCCTGCCCAAAGTGGCTCCTTGTAATAGAAATAAGCATGACAGGTCCTCTTTATTAAGAGATCTGGGGTCAAAAAGACCCCAGATCTCTCATTTACATTTAAAAGCAAAAAAAACTAAAATTTAATTTTGACTAAGAAAAAAAAATTGTTGATGGCCGAGAACCGGAAGTGACGTCAGAGGTCACTCTGGTCTTCCAAGGGCATAGAGCCCAGCTATCTGAGGGACCAAGCCGCTTTACCGATACACCTGGAAACAACTGGTAAGCGGTGGGCACCTCTCCCATCACCTATAAAAGTGAATCCAGTCCACAAAGATACATTTACAGTTAGGCAGTCGGCAGGGAAAAAAAAAGTGAAAGTACAGTGTGCACCTAAATTACCACACAATACATCACTCACACTCACCATACTTCCTATCCTCATAGATAAAATAAAATTTAGGCCTATTATCCCATATTAAATCTGTCCTGCTATTTGCCAATTTTACACTGCTGCATTCTCTACTGTATCTTATTACTTGTAGTACTCCTTGTAGTAGCTTTTTATCTCTAGTAAATTGGCCTTGCTATTTAAAAGTCGTCTGCTGTTGGCCAATTTTACACTTCTGTATCCTCAGTAGACACTTAATTCTTATAGTAAAACCTTTTACCTGTGCTGTTTGTAGTAAATTTGAATCTAAAAGTGTCCTGTTGATGGCCAATTTTACGCTGCTTTATCGTCTGCGAGCACATATTGGAGGCCCATATTGCATTGCTCTTTCTATCTGCTGCCTATTTAACTGCTTACGTACTGTTCTGATGCTAGCCAATTTCTACCAAGAACATACCCAAGTCTACATTTTGAATTTATGTTGAATAATTGGATATGCACACTGTTTTGATGTTTTATTAAACATTAAAGACAATGCAGTGTGGTAAATAAAAAGGAGCTCACAAACTATACTATTAAATTGTTGTGCCACTGGCCAATGTGTGCAAAGTTCAGAACTTTAACTTTATTTTTTAAGAGTAACATGAGTAACCTTTCCTATAGATTTAAGATCAGTTATGGCTCCTACTTCACCATTCAGTTCAAGTCTATTGTCGTTGGATAAAAACATTTTTAAAAAGCATAAAACTAATTAAAAAAGCCTTTTTTTTTTTCAAGTTTCAAGTATCAGATTTGTTTTTTTCTCCTCTAAAAATAACATGCTATACTTACCTGCTCTGTGTAGTGGTTTTGCACAGAGCAGCCTCTTCTTGGGTCCCTCTTCGGCTCTCCTGGCCTCTCCCACTTGTCGAGTGCCCCCACAGCAAGCAGCTTGCTATGGGGGTACCCAAGCCGAGTCATAGCTCCCTGTGTCCATTTAGACACGGAGCCCCTGTTCAGCCCCTCCATCTCACCTGATTGGCTAACTGATTTTGATTGACAGCAGCTGGAGCCAATGGCTCCGCTGGTATGTCTCAGCCAATCAGGAGAATCTCGGCTGCCAAGGCACTCGTGGACATCGCTGGGGAGAGATGGGGCTCAGGGAAGTATTAGGGCATACTGGAGTGGTTGCACACAGAAGATAAAAAACCTACTGACTTTGCAACCAGCTGCATACCTACCCATATATATTACATTGATCATCTCTTTAACCATTTTCAGACCGGACCATTTTGCTGGCTTAAGACCAGACCACTTTTTGCGATTCGGCACTGCATTGCTTTTAGGGCTGCAACTAACGATTAATCGGCCGATTATTTTTTCGATTAATCGGATAAAATCATAAAAAAAAAACGTAATGTGCCATTTATTCGTTTATTTAAAAGTAATAATGAAAAAACTGAGTGTTACACTCAAACTGCAGAAGAAAAAATGTTTAACATTAACATTACACAACTTTGCAGCACCGGGCTCTATTCCTCTTGGGGACACCAATGATGGGGCATTATTCCTCCCGGGGACACCAATGACAGGCCGTTATTCCTCCCGGGGACACCAGTGACGGGGCGTTATTCCTCCCGGGGACACCAATGATGGGGCGTTATCCCCCACCCCAGAAACACCAAGTGGGCACTATCCCCCCCCAGAAACACCAATGGGGCACTACCCCCCCAGAAACACCAATGGGGCACTATCCCCCCCATAAACACCAATGGGGCACTATCCCCCCCAGAAACACCAATGGGGCACTATCTCCCCCAGAAACACCAATGGGGTACTATCCCCCCCAGAAACACCAATGGGGCACTATCCCCCCCAGAAGCACCAATGGGGCACTACCCCCCCCAGAAACACGAATGGGGCACTATCCCCCCCAGAAACAAGAATGGGGCACTATCCCCCCCAGAAACACCAATGGGGCACTATCTCCCCCAGAAACACCAATAGGGCACTATCTCCCCCAGAAACACCAATGGGGCACTATCTCCCCCAGAAACACCAATGGGGCATTATCCCCCCCCCAGAAACACCAATGGGGCACTATCTCCCCCAGAAACACCAATGGGGCACTATCTCCCCCAGAAAAAACAATGTGGCACTACCCCCCCCCCCCCCCCAGGAGACATCAATGGGGCTATGACTATTCTCCCCCCTCCCTCCCAGGAAAACCAATGATGGGGCACCTCCCCCACCCCCAGAGGTATACATAAGTTGTGGGGACTGAATGTGTACTGTATGTGTGCACTGTTACTGCTAGCCGCTACCTCTTTCACACTGCAGCTCGGCTCAGTCTCCTCACAGCTTCTCGCCCTCGCCTCTCTGTTCCATCGAGGCAGCAGTGGGCGGGGCTGAGAAGATCTGTGGGAATGACGTCGGCGAGGAGGAGAGGCGCGCGCGCCGCGGACTTGCAGCGGCGACGTGCCTGGTCACAGCGGCGCTGAGGAAACAGGAAGGAGACACAGGAAGCATTACAGTACACAGGAGGGGATGATTTTTTTGCAACGGACGGACAGGCGCAAGGTTCGGACCAACTAATCGATAATGAAAATCGTTGACAACGATTTTCATTATCGATTATTATCGATAATATCGATTAATCGTTGCAGCCCTAGTTGCTTTAACTGACAATTGCACAGTCGTGCGACGTGGCTCCCAAACAAAATTGACGTCCTTTTTTCTCCACAAATAGAGCTTTCTTTTGGTGGTATTTGATTGCCCCTGCGGTTTTTATTTTTTGCGCTATAAACAAAAAAAAAAAAGCGACCATTTTGAAAAAAAACGCATTATTTTATGCTATAAAAAATATCCCCCAAAAATATATAAAAAAACTATTTTTTTCCTCAGTTTAGGCTGATACGTATTCTTCTACATATTTTTGGTAAAAAAAAAAAATCACAATAAGCGATTATTGATTGGTTTGCGTAGAAGTTATAGCGTTTACAAAATAGGGGATAGTTTTATAGCATTTTTATTAAAAAAATGTTTTTTACTAGCAATGGCTGCGATCAGCGATTTTTATTGTGACTGCGACATTATGGCAGACACATCGGACAATTTTGACACATTTTTGGGACCATTGTCATTTATACAGCAATCAGTGCTATTTAAATGCACTGATTCCTGTGTAAATGACACTGGCAGTGAAGGGGTTAACCACTAGGTGGCAGTGTAGGGGTTAAGTGTTCCTAGTGGAGTGTTACTAACTGTGGGCGGGGGGTGTGGCTGTGATCTAGTGAACACTGATCTCTGCTCCAATCACAGGTAGCAAAGATCGGTGTCACTAGTTGCTAGGCAGAACAGGGAGATGCTATTTACTTCCACATCTCCCCGTTCAGCCATCCCGTGAGATGATCGTGGGTATCCCCGCGGCGATCGAGTCCGCGGGACCCGCGACTCGACCGGCGCGCGCACGCGATGGCACGGCGGCATCTTAAAGGGGACGTACCTGTACGCCCTTATGCCTGTCCGTGCCATTCTGTCGACGTACATCGTTGTGCACCGGTCGGGAAGCGGTTAAAAAATGCACAAATTCCCTTCTGACAGGCCTTCTTAATGCAGTGGGATCTTGTATTGTGGACATATGGAAACAAATATCACCTTCAGATTTACCCTTCTTATTTGAAACAGTGAACAACATTATACACATGAAAGACCTTATAACAACAAGGATGAAAACTTTAAAACCTCATGTGCATCCTGGATACACTACACCAACTTAATGCAATATAAAAACATTATAACAAGAACTTAAGATCACCCCTTTAGCCCCAATACGCTAATATTTCTCTGGGTACTATAGCCACTGCCCTCATCCATCCTCTTTTTTTGTCCCCACCTACTTTCCCTTATTATCCTCTCCTCATCCTTTCCTGCCTACTCCACATCCCTCCCATTTCCAACCCTCTCCCTTCTCACATATTCCTCCTTTTTATATTGATACAGTTGAATCACCACATGTGAATTGCTACACATCTCATTTCACTCTTATTATTCTTAAGCCGGCCATACATGGATCAAAATCCAGCCCGTTCAGCAGGGACCAGCCACATTTAGATCCATGTATGGGCAGGGTGGTTGTACAGAAGTCGATCTACTGGCGCTACATTTCTGCTCAAACAGCACCTATAGCTGGCAGCACTGATCAGTGTATTCTGATGGTGGGGAAGTCTCCCTGCTGTCAGAATACAAAGTATCCCTGCTGTCAAAATAAAAATGCTTGAACTTGGGAGAATCAAGTCATTTTTTTTCCTTCAACATGCTGGTTGAACAGAAAACATATATCATCTATGGACTGCCTTACGCTTAACAAAGGAACCACCATATAACCCATATCACCCTTACCATTGTTACCCCTAAAAATAGATTCCACCACTATTAATACAATATATATATATATATATATATATATATATATATATATATATATATATATATATATATAGTAAAACCTTGGTTTTAGAGTAACTTGGTTGTAGAGCGTTTTGCAAGACAAGCAACATTTTTTTATAATTTTTGACTTGATATACAAGCGATGTCTTGATATACAAGTAGTTTTACCACTACAACAAAATGGCCGCCGTCAATGTTAATCAATAGTAAATAAAAGGACACTTCTGATATCTAGTAATCACCCCTGATGAAGTCACGTGACCGTGACGAACACGCGTCGGGACACACACTAGATACCGGAAGTGAGGTACGAGCTCGATGCTCATTTATTCTATGCTACATTCACCTCAGAAAATGTGAGTTTACTGTACTTTATGCTTTTTTTTTGAATAAAACCTTTAATTTAAACATACTACACTATCGAGACCCCCCTTTTCTTATTCATCCTGTGAGGCACATACACCTGAACTAGAAGGGATACCCCAGTAAGGAGACGTTTAATATCTGAAATTAAAGGGAGCCGCCCGCCAGAGGACACAGAAGCCCCCCCTGGGAACCAACATATACATATACACGCTGTTACCTTACAGCGGTAAGGTAAGGGTACACCCAATATTACATCTCACGGAGGATTGGAAATCACCCGCAGCTATTGGCTACAATATCCACCAGCACCAATATCGTTATACCCTAACCAGGATTCACCATCAGTGTCATAGAAAACTGCACTCTGCCCTAATAGAGAAAGGGCTCAGCCTCACGGACTGTTCCTGAACTTTTTTATATTTTTTTATTATTTTCCCATTATTTATTTAACATGATTCTGTCACGCTGACACTGAAATAAGATGAAGAATTTCTTGCGGTCTTATATACTATTCTCCACACTTATATCCACTTAATTGATTTTAAATGTACTTATGCAATTTTATTTTATTTTTGCAATTTTTATGCGTCATATTTGAATCATTTTTATAATTTTATTCATACCACAGCACCTTATGCACGTTTATCACCTACTTACGGATTCACCTAATCTCAATGTGATGCTTCATGCGATTATATGCGGTTTTATGCAATTTTAAGATATGTCAATCTTATGCGATTTTATGTGATTTTTATGAGATTTTATGCACAAAATCTATATCATCTTCCTATTCTATGCACAAATAGCACTTTTCCACTTTCGTGCAATATTTATTTATATACTTTTACCTAGTCTCTGTAGTTTATTATACAGCGCAGCACTACCACTTTACTATATGTCACAACTAAGTATACAAGAGAAGAGAGGTGCCTCTAAGTGTAGCAATATGGTTACATTTAATGAAGGTATAACATTTAGCAACTCACATGGTTGATGATTAAAACAGGCATATCTAAGTATGCAGGCATCCGGGGTAAAGCTGTCGTCATGGACCGTCCTCCGCACCACCATCAACATCATCCATTCCATGCTGCGCTCCACGAGCACTTGAAGCCTCGCTTTCAGGGTAGTCTTGCCGGTCACGATTGCAGACTGATAGCGGTAAGAGCCAGCGGTGCGGAGGATGGTCTATGTGGACAGCTTTACCCCAGATGCCTGCATACTTAGATGTGCCTGTTTTAATCATCATTGTTTCCAATCCCCTTGTGGAGGCTGCCATTTGTGAATGGACATTTTATGGTTACACAACGTATACACAACAGATACACAACACATCACATTGCTATAATATTTTTATATGGACTATAAACTAAAAGGACCTATGAATAAATGGTTGTGGAACAAATCACCTGAGTTTCCATTATTTCTTATGGGGAAATTCACTTTGATATACAAGTGCTTTGGATTACAAGCATGTTTCCGGAACTAATTATGCTCGCAATCCAAGGTTTTACTGATAAATAGACAGATAAGCTCAGAAATAATAATGTAAAAGTAAAAAATCAATGATACATCCAAATGTGATGCCAGAACACGGTGATGCTGATGCTGTCCGTGAGAATCATACTGTTCTGTTACACCACATACAGCTTGAAGGCATCTGCCATGCATGTAATTGAAAGTATTGGTATTTTTTCCATGTCACCCTTAAAGTCACATTAAAAAGAAGACCTTCTCCTGCTATAAGGTATTTTTTTTAACCACTTCCCGACCGGCGTACACAGATGTACGTCGGCAGAATGGCACAGACAGGCAAATGGGCGTACAGGTACGTCCCTTTAAATTTGCCGCCGTGCCTACGCGTGCCCGATCGGGACCTCCATGAATCGGATCGCGGGTCCCGCGGACTAGATCGCCGCGAGGATACCACGATTGTCTCACGGGGAGGAAGAACGGGGAGATGCTAAAGTAAACAAGCATCTCCCCGTTCTGCCTAGCAACAGTGTCAATGATCTCTGCTCCCTGTTATTGGAGCAGAGATCAGTGACATGTAAAACACAGCCACGCCCCCCACAGTTAGCAACACGCCCCTAGGACACACTTAACCACTACACTGCCACCTAGTGGTTAACCCCTTCATTGCCAGTGTCATTTACACAGGAATCAGTGCATTTGTATAGCACTGATTGACAGTGGTCCCAAAAATGTGTCAAAAATGTCCGATGTGTCCGCCATAATGTCGCAGTCACAATAAAAAATCACTGATCGCCGCCATTACTAGTAAAAAAAAATTATTAATAAAAAAATGCCATAAAACTATCCCCTATTTTGTAAACGCTATAACTTTTGCTCAAACCAATCAATAATCGCTTATTGCGTTTTTTTTTTTACCAAAAATATGTAGAAGAATACGTATCAGCCTAAACTTTATAAATATTATAGCAAAAAGTAAAAAATAATGTGTTTTTTTTTTTCAAAATTGACGCTCTTTTTTTGTTTATAGCGCAAAAAATAAAAACCGCAGGGGTGATCAAATACCACAAAAGAAAGCTCTATATGTGGGAAAGAAAGGACATCAATTTTGTTTGGGAGCCACGTTGTACGACTGCGCAATTATCAGTTAAAGCGACGCAGTGCCGAATAGTGGTCTGGTCTTTGGCCAGCAAAAACGGTCCGGTCTGAAAGTGGTTAAAGTTTTATTTCCATTGGTGCGTGTCTTCGGTGCCAGTGCCTTGCTCCCCACGATCTTTTTTGACAGTCCCTTGTCTATTAGCTGTGAAAATGGGCCGAATTGATTAACAAGATCAGCCACCCCCCCCACCCCCCCTCCATAGACTTCAATGAGATTTTTTGACAAACCACATGAAATCTGAACCCCTAATAACAACTATTAACAAACTGAGAGAACAAGAATTTTGAGATAAATACATCTAATAATAAAAATGAGAACTGAACATGCCACTTATTAATGCTCTCTATATCTATATTTTATTATCCTATTTTATGTTGTATACTGTACAAATATAAGAAGCATGTTTTTTTGGTGATGCCTGAGCTTGCTACAACGACATAACATTGAAAATGTTATTTTCTATAAAGAAAGATAGGCATACTTTGCTAGTACCATTAATAGTCATTTTCCTTTAGCACCAGATTTGTGTAATACATTATGGCCCAAGTTCAGATGCTCAGCCAACTGCTATGGAGATAGAATGAGCTCATCAATAAAAAATGACAGAAAGGTTTTCCTGCTCTTTGCGGGCCTTTGTACATAGCTTATGACGGATGGACACTGAATGATGTGATACATGGAAACATGATTAACATGAAGCATATCTGTCTTACATCTACATGTTTTAGCCTTTTGCACCCTCGGCTTCACTTGATCATTTACCTTATGTCAGGGGGATATCACTTGTAAGCAACAAGTTTAAAAATTACTTGGCGCACTTTCTACTCTAAGAGATAACTGTCACTCCAGGACTGGGGTGAACACACAAGTCACTACTCAGTTGGGCCATATCTCATGTGATTTGACAATGGGTCAGCTAAAGAGAAACTGTAATGGGTTTGGGTAAATTTTCATTTGAGGCATATCACAAGGCAAAAGGAAATGTTATATCCCTTTAACCCTTTCACAGCCAGGGCATATCTTTTCCTGATTTTTTGTATGTTGATATGTACGTTTAGGCCTAAAGTAATTGTCTAAAAGGGGAGAAGAGGGTTGGGCAGGCCAGGAAGGGAGGGGCAGGAACACATTTCTGAGCATGTATAAGTGAGCAGGTGGCTTCTGCTAGAAAGCTGGCATAAACGATCTCTTGGTAGTACTTACATCCATGGCAGCGAAAGGGTTAAACTCAACATAAGTACAGAAAAATAACTGCTGATGTGCCAGAAACATAGTGTGTTCCCACCTTCTGCTTTTATATGAAAAAACAGCACATACAACACTTTCCTAGTGGTATGTTTTTTTTAAATGGCCTGCTCCAGATTCAAATATCCCTGAAACCAGTTTCAGTAGCTATACTGACACATGCAGCAGGTTCAGATAGTTCTAAATAGCACCGCTTTTACAAAATGGTGCTTTGGCTGCACTATATTCAAAAAGAATTATCTTCATAGATAATTAAACTAGAGGTAATTAACCTCCCTGGCGGTATGATTCTGTCTGGAATTTTGTGCTGAAAGCGGTACAATTATTTTGCATGGAAATTGGCGTTTTTATATTGTAGGCATGCAATTCTTATGAATAACTCACTTAAATCTGTCCGAACCAGAGTCTAGTAGACATCCTGGGTATGATAAAGTTTGAAACACAAAATAATAAATTATAATATAATAAAAATATATAAAAATGATTCAATAATGTAATCAAATCAAAAACACTGAAATTTGCTCAGTTGCAGAATAGTCGCTGTCATTAAATGTATTGTTTGATGATAAATTGTGATTTTAATTTTTTATCGGTGTTTTCTAGCTGGTCTAAAACCACTTTTGACATAAAGGGACACTTTTTGGTTGCTATGGACAATCTCCAGTTTCCAGGCAGAAAAAAAAATGTTTTATTATATAAAATGACATGCAGGGCACTTGGCAGACCACTAGGGACAAAGGGGATGTGTATTTTTTTGTATACAGTACTGTAATCTGTAAGATTACAGTACTGTATGTGTGCTGTGTTTTTTAACTTTTTTAAATTTGGCGCCGATCTCCGCTCCCGTGCGTCGGAACGTCGCAGGGAACGGAGACGGCACTGTGTGAATCGAGCGAGCGGACGGCTCGCTCACACAGCGGGGAGACATCGCAGGATCCAGGGGAAAAGGTAAGTAACTTCCCCCCTGCATCCTGCACGCAAGCTGGACCCGAGCCAGGCTCGGGGTTACCGCTAGGCAGGTTAAGACCTACTAGCTTGGTGTAGACTAGAGAGACAGGTAGAGTGCCTGTCTCTGTACGCTCTGTAGCAGATCTGCATGTTAGCTGCCACTACCCCTGCCTCTCTCCACCTATCACTGGTTGTCAAGGACAACATCAGCTTCACAGGTAACAAACTCCTAGAAACCAGTAATGCTGACATTGAGCCTGATGAGGATGCAGACACATTCATTCTACAGCTGGTCCACTCTCTCCTTGTGATTGATCCAAAGCTGTCTATTTTTTATGGATCTTCACAAAGCCTACTGTCAAAAACAAGGGGAGCAGACATGATGGGAAATAGTGCCTCTGAATTTCGCTCAAGCTCTGCCCAATCGGCTACAATACTTCTTGGCTCCTGTACTGTCTGTGGGACAGCTGCAGTGGCGTGCAGGGAGATCGGCTACATTGAGAACTGACTTCCCATATGACATTCTTCAAAAGGTACGTTTTAAACGTCAGGATCACTGAGAATAATAGGCATAGGCTACAAATAATTGACATTCATTGTGAAAATATATATATGATTTTAAACATTGAGCCTAGATACAAATTAAGTACAAGGTGTCAGCCCTGCCTACTTCATTTCTGATTGCTTAAAAGAAACCAAGATCTCTCTTCATCTGCTCCCTATTCCCAAACCCAAGCACAAGCAGGGAGCACAGGAAGTTATCAGCTCCTAAAATTTCTGGCAAAATCAACAGGTTTTTTTTCACTTATCAAACAGATATAACAAATCACACCCAATAGTATATTTAGTAGACCAAGAGCGAGCTCATAAAAGAAGTTAATTGTTAGGGATTTTTAGCATTTTAAGTTATTACAATTTTAAACTGGTGTGTTATATCTATTTTTTTTTACATATTTTTTTTTATTGAATTACTTTTTATTGCCATTTCAAACACAAATACAAAAAGAACAAACAAATATAGTCAGGCATTTTAGCTCTTACAGAAAGAAAAAGAAAAAAACGTACTTTTTATATAAAATATTTATTTTGAAAACAATCATTTAGTACATGGTGCATCCAAACAGTTGCTTGGTGCCCACTTTTGTCCCCACCCTATTTTAACCTTGGAAACACAATATAAAATATAAGTTTGCAAAAAATACAATAACATTTATTAACTAGATTAGATTAAAGCAAAACTAACCGCTTCTATCCTTTAAAGCCAAGGAAGTTGCCATTTTAAGCCGGGTACATACTACAGTTTATTTTTATGCAACCCAAAGTAAAACTGAGAGCTCCAGTTGGAGTCGCTATACTAACCATGCAAGGTTAGTCCAGCGATCTCCTCCACTGAGCTGTTGTGTTCTGCAGGGGGATGGCCCTCCTGCCAGAGCATGCTGTTCAGCACTCTCTGCCACTGGCTGAGAGCGCTGAAGGGGAGTTGGTCTGCTGCTGGTTTTCTCTTCCGACAGACCGGCATACACATGGGCCGTTTTTTAACCGCCCGTTGTCTCCTGAGATTCGTTCGGCCCGTGTGTACGGGGCTTTAGTCTCTGAACTGCTGATGTGATTAGCTACAACACCATCCATTTGATGGCTTGACAGTTCAATTGAAAGTTAACATAAGTATACACTCTGTGAGGATGAGCACCTACCTCCCTGACTGTTGCTCTCAAGAAGATATCTGGCTATCCATGGCTAGTTTAAGACTACAGAGAATAGGGCATCAGCTATAGTCAAAAAGGGAGGAAATGGTGGCCACCATAAATGCATTGTTATACTTGTTTCAATGCCAGAAACATGACAGATTTGTTGAACCCTTAGGCTGTGTTCACACTGGGGCACAGATCGGCTCACAGCAGGGGTCTGGTGCGTTCCTGTTCATCATTTGAGGTCCGATTTCAGTCTGAATTTTTGGCTGATTTTAGACCTGAAATTGACCAGAAGATGCACAGAACTCCAGTGCAATATGCACCGGAGCCGCTCTGAGGTGTGTGAACCGGCTTTATAGAGAGCCGGTCACAATCTCCTGACATGCAAATTGGATGCGGGGAAACCCACATCCAATTTGCAGTAGTGTGAACCCAGCCTTAAACTTCCTCCTAACACAGTCCTCTTATTTAACCCTAAAATGCACTGTTGTGTTGAAGGGGAGCGTGTCTGTTTTTTTAACCAGTTCCAGCTCAGACTCAGAAGTAGTGACCTTGTCTTGGGTATGAGCTCCCCCAGGCAAAATATCCTACCCTCAGTTTTAAGTGTGGGGACACCTGAGTGGTGACCTGTCCTGGCTTAACCACTTCAGCCCCGGACCAATTGGCAGCCAAAGGACCAGGCCCCTTTTTGCGATTCGGCACTGCGTCACTTTAACTGACAATTGTGCGGTCGTGCGACGTGGCTCCCAAACAAAATTGGCGTCCTTTTTTTCCCACAAATAGAGCTTTCTTTTGGTGGTATTTGATCGCCCCTGCGGTTTTTATTTTTTGCGCTATAAACAAAAATAGAGCGACAATTTTGAAAAAAATTCAATATTTTTTGCTTTTTGCTATAATAAATATCCCCCAAAAATATATAAAAAAACATTTTTTTTTCCTCAGTTTAGGCCAAAACAATATTCTTCTACATATTTTTGGTAAAAAAAAATCGCAATTAGCGATTATTGATTGGTTTGCGCAAAAGTTATAGCGTTTACAAAATAGGGGATCGTTTTATAGCATTTTTATTAATATTTTTTTTTTTACTAGTAATGGCGGCGATCAGCGATTTTTATTGTGACTGCGACATTATGGCGGACACATCGGACATTTTTGACACATTTTTGGGACCATTGTCATTTATACAGCAATCAATGCTATTTAAATGCATTGATTCCTGTATAAATGACAGCGGCAGTGAAAGAGTTAACCACTAGGGGGAGGGGAGGGGTTATGGGCTGTGACGTGTGTGTGGTTTTTTACATTAGGGGGCGGGGCTGAGTCTGACGTCATTGATCGGCTTTCCCGATGACAGGGAACAGATGATCAATGACAGGCAGAGTAGGAAGCGCGGGGAGAGGTTTGTTTTCTCCCCGTTCTTCAGCTCTGTGACCCGATCGTGGGACACCAGCAGCGATCGGGTCCGCTGGTCCCGCGGCCGGGGTCACGGAGCTCCCGACCGGGTCGCACGCATACCGGTACGTGGTTTTGCCTAGCCGTGCCATTCTGTACATCGGCGTGAGGCGGTCGGGAAGCGGTTAACCTGTACCTGTTGACAGTCCTATGTACACCTGCTTCAGGCCTTACACCAAGGAATCTTGCTTTGCCTCTTGGGCACAAGTTTTATTTCTGGGTGATGAGGGACATACAGAGGTTAGAAGAAGGAAGAATCCACCCCCGAATGCCTGTTTGCTAATTCAATGCAAGCAGATGTGTTTACCATCCCTTGAAGGTAGCAGCACTCAGCTTAAGTTGCAAACAGTACAGCATAATTCAGAGAAATGTGACATGAAAGGAGAGATGAAAGGCTCACTACTACTACTACTACTACTACTACAGAAGGGGTGTTCTACAGTCCAGAAACCCAAAACATTCTCCGCTGACCATTAGCCTATAAAATGCATTTAGTCTTTCCACTGCTCCAGTTTTCCCCCCAAAGCAGAAGCTAAATAAATAAGGCTTAACTATCTAAATGTTGTAGTCCCCTCATAGAGAAGCTTGTAATCAGTCACCTCATGAAGAGTAACTAACCCAGTAATCTCCCTGCCTTCCTAATACAGGTTTACCCAGGGATTGGTAGTACTGGCACTTAAAGTAAACCCTCCTATCATTGTCAGCCAAGGAAGCTGCCATCTTGGCCTCTGTTTAATCTTCAACTGCCATGATGCTGCACATGTTACATAGTACATAGTTACATAGTTAGTCAAGTTGAAAAAAAAGACACAAGTCCATCTAGTTCAACCAAAAGAAATAAAAATAAAATAATAATAATACAATCCCATATACACAAACCTATACCCACAGTTGATCCAGAGGAAGTCAATAAACCCCAGCAAAGCATTCTCCAATTTGCTACTGCAGGGAAAAAATTCCTTCCTGATCCCCCGAGAAGCAATCGGATTTTCCCTGGATCAACTTTACCTATAAATGTCAGTACCCAATTATATTATGTACATTTAGGAAAGAATCCAGGCCTTTTTTTAAAGCAATCTACTGAGCTGGCCAGAACCTTCTTCTAGGTAGGGGTCACATAACTGCTTTGATGTATTTTGAGCCAAATAGCCCAGGCCTGCCGGGAAAGGCTATGACAGGAGCAGCCACTGTCAATCACTGTTATCTAGGCTCCCAGCTGCATACGTCACTAGCAGCACCATCTGATGGAACAGGTACGTAAGAGTGTTTGATTGACAGCTTGTCCTTCTGTCATAGCAGGTCATGGCAGGGCAGGCTGGTCCACCCACCACTTAGAGTGCTTGGATCTGAAGAGTGTGTTCTTCAGATTTGCTTTTGGAGCACACATATGGTGACAACATTGCACTGGGAGTATAGGTGTGTGCAGCCTATTGCATTAGGGTGTGCACCCCAAAGCTCAAATACACGTTCATGTGTGTGTGTCTACATATATATATATTTATATATATATATGACCCCAACACATTGATCTCCCTTAACCACTTCAGCCCCGGACCAATTGGCAGCCAAAGGACCAGGCCCCTTTTTGCGATTCGGCACTGCGTCGCTTTAACTGACAATTGCGCGGTCGTGCGACGTGGCTCCAAAACAAAATTTTTTCCCACAAATAGAGCTTTCTTTTGGTGGTATTTGATCGCCCCTGCGGTTTTTATTTTTTGCGCTATAAACAAAAATAGAGCGACAATTTTGAAAAAAATGCTATATTTTTTGCTATAATAAATATCCCCAAAAATATATAAAAAAAAACGTTTTTTTTCCTCAGTTTAGGCCGATACGTATTCTTCTACATATTTTTGGTAAAAAAAATCGCAATTAGCATTATTGATTGGTTTGCGCAAAGTTATAGCGTTTACAAAATAGGGAGTAGTTTTATAGCATTTTTATTAATATTTTTTTTTTTACTAGTAATGGGGCGATCAGCGATTTTTATTGTGACTGCGACATTATGGTCGGACATTTTTGACACATTTTTGGGACCATTGTCAATAAATGCTATTTAAATGCATTAATTCCTGTATAAATGACAGTTGTAGTGAAAGAGTTAACCACTAGGGGGAGGGGAGGGGTTATGGGCTCTGACGTGTGTTGTGTTTTTTACATTAGGGGGCAGGGCTGACGTCTAACGTCATTGATCGGCTTTCCCGATGACCGGGAAACAGCCAATCAATGACAGGCAGAGTAGGAAGCGCGGGTAGAGGTTTGTTTACACAAACCTCCCCCGTTCTTCAGCTCCGTAACCCGATCGCGGGACACCAGCGGCGATTGGGTCCACTGGTCCCGCGGCCGGGGTCACAGAGCTCCCGACCGGGTCGCGAGCACGCCGCTGGCGGCGCGCGTGCAACCCACGGGCAGGCATTTAAAGGGCCACGTACAGGTACGTGGTTTTGCCTGCCCGTGCCATTCTGTAGACGTATATCTACATGAGGCGGTCGGGAAGCGGTTAAGGGTGCAGTGAAAGTAAAGTGTGTAAGCACTTCTCTTATGGCACAGCTGATAAGAGGGAGATCTTTCACATTTCCCTGCCTGCACACAGAGTGATAATGCTAATGCACACAAGGTGATTAGGATGTGTGCCCACTGCCCAGGCACACCCGGCACACCCTGTGCACACTCCTTTGACTGGGAGTGAGGACACTGGCAGGATCAACAGGCATAAATTAATTTATTAAAAAAGAAAAGGCACAGTTATTAAAAAACTTTTTACAAAGACTATTTTTATATATATATATATTTTTAGATTTAAATATAAACTATAAAGTCCTGCCTTAGATGGCAAGAAAACGAAGACGGAACAGTGATGAGCTCATCTCTTGTCACTCTGCTTTCTCTTCTTACCACTATTCTTCTTGTCATTAAATGAACTGATTGGCTCCTTCCTCTCACGCTCTAGTCCTGCTGTACAAGACTGCCAGATATTATTACTAGGACAGATTCTGGTACTTAAACTGCTTGCATTTAAAAAATACATTTAAAATGCATCAATGAAAATATTGTAAAACCACATTAATTTGTGTCTTTTATATCTACATGGATATTAGCTTTGCCATAAAAAAAATGGTCACTGTCCTTTGATGTAAGAACCAAACAGACATACAAAATTCCCTTTGCCATCTAAAACACAAGTTTGTTAAGCTTGTATGATAAAAATAAAATGTAGCATTTTACAGGCAAAATGATAGCGCGCACCTTTTCATAAATCACATCGCATTTTTAAATGTACTTTTTTTTTATCCCTGGAACAACAAATAAATAATCCGCTACCAAAAAGGGAAATACAGCTTCAACATGAGATTTAAAAATTGTGATTAACCTTCACCCTGGCCAGCTCAATTTCTTACGTAAGAAGCTTCAGCACTGTGCACTTAACAAAATCTGCCATGAAAGCACCACACTTTCACCATTCTCTACATGACAGCAAAGGAGAATGAACCATTGACTTTTTGATTGGGCTAGTTAAAATAAATTATAGCAAATGAATCACATAAATCAGATCTGCTTCCAGCATCTGATCTATGAGAAATCGATAGGAATCACCAGCTTTGCATTTATCTTCTTCAGGACCAGCGCTTATGTAGTTCATATGCCAAGTTAAAGGACAAATATTGTCTGCATTATCTTAATTTTAATGCAGATGTGGAAATGGCATTCTTCTTTCCATTTTCTTCTTTGCTAAGCCCTCGCAGATCAATTATAAACTATAAATCATATTTTTTTAAGGTTATAGGAACTAGTATTATGTAATTTGTAACCAAACAATGCATTGCTATTTTTATGAACTATTAGTTTCCTTTTTGTTAAACATTTTTCCACTTTAATAAAAAGCAACACCCCCTAGACTTTGAACTGTTCGATGTTTTTGTGGTGCAATGCAGCTCCAGACAAAGTAACATGCTGCTTTCAATTGGTCGTGAAACAACTAATCAGCAGGGGTCCGAGCTGGGGACTATTAAAGCTAAGCACTGCTATGAATACCTTCATCCAGCACAGAGTTTCATTTGTAAATCAAATAATGTAACAACACCCCTCCTATTCAATTTACAAAATATCGAACAAATGAAAAATCCAACAGAGAAACTGGGAACCCCTTTTAATTGCTGTAAATGGTATGTATGTCGGAGAAGTCAAGCAACTGATTTCCGGACACAAATACCAGTTATTAGGTGATTCAATTCTTTAGCATCTACCAAAAAGTGACTGACCAATCCTTAAAGAGGAAGTAAACCCTGATGGGTTTACTTCCTCTTTGTTTCCCTGCAAAGGTAAAGCATAATGGACTACTATGCATTGCATAGTAGTCCATTATGTGTCACTTACCTGACACAGGAGCCAGCGAAGTCACCGCTGTCCCCTTGTGTACGGAGCCTCCATCTTCTAGGTGGGTCTCGTGGCTCCGGCGCTGCCATTCAACGGCGCCACAATGACGTCACTCCCGCACATGCGCACGGGAGCCGCCACTCGCGGCATATCGCCGTTGAGATCGGCTTACTCAGTCCGCCTGCGCGCCGCTGTCTACGGCGCATGCGCCCTAGACAGCGGTGCCTGTCTTTTGGCAAATATCTCCTAAACTGTGTAGGTTTAGGAGATATTTCTTGGACCTACAGGTAAGCCTTATGCCGCGTACACACGAAGGGACAATCCCGCGGGATTATCCGCTGGACTGAAGTCCAGCGGATAATCCCCTCGTGTGTGGGCGCCGGCGGACTTTTTGGCGCCAAAGTCCGGCGGACCAAAGTTTTAAGTTTTGTTTTAAAATTATCCGCTGGACTTGGCAGTCCAGCGGACAATCCCGCCGTTAGTGGGCAAGTCCGCGGGACTTTTGAAATGAACGGACTTGCCGCTCATCGGCAAGTCCGTTCATTTAGCACGTGACTTCAGGTTACGTAGCTAGCGTAGGCAGTTACTTCCGCGCTAGCTCCGTGACCTGGCATGGATTTAAAGGGAATCCCCACGCCGAAAAAACGGCGTGGGGGTTCCCCCCAAATCCATGTCAGACCCTCATCCGAGCAGAAGAAGAAGAAGAAGAAGAAGAAGGACAAGAAGAAGAAGAAGGCGCCGGCGGCGCGGAAGACGGCGACCGCCGCAAGAACAGAAGAGACCCCCAGAAGACCCCCGAAGGCGGATCGAGACCCCCAGACGACGACGACGACGGCGGCGACGACGAAGAAGGTAGCCGGACTCCCCCCGCTCGTGAAAGAGCTAGGTAAAAGAGCAGAAGAGAGCGGAGGAGTCCGGCGAGAAGACCCCCAAGACGGAAGAAGACCCCCGGAGCAGTAAAAAATATTTTTTCAAAAGTGTGTGTGTTTTTGTACTTTACATTTTACACCTTAGGTGAATGGGTAGGGGTACATCGTACCCCATACTCATTCACATAGGGTGGGGGGCCGGTATCTGGGGGCCCCCTTATTAAAGGGGGCTCCCAGATTCCGATAAGCCCCCGCCCGCAGACCCCGACAACCAACGGCCAGGGTTGTCGGGAAGAGGCCTTTGTCCTCATCAACATGGGGACAAGGTGCTTTGGGGTGGGGGGGGGCCGCACGGCCCCCCTTTCCCCAGGGCACCCCCCATGTTGAGGGCACGCGGCCTGGTACGGCTCAGGAGGGGGGGGGGGGCGCTCGTTCGTCCCCACCCCTTTCCTGGCCTGCCAGGCTGCGTGCTCGGATGAGGGTCTGACTTGGATTTGGGGGGAACCCCCACGCCGTTTTTTCGGCGTGGGTATTCCCTTTAAATCCATGCCAGCTTGCGGAGCTAGCGCGGCGGCATTTACTGCCTACGCTAGCTACGTAACCTGAAGTTACGTTCGAAATGAACGGACTGCTCCGTGTGTGGGCAAGTCCGTTCATTTTCAAAAGTCCCGCGGACTTTTGGCCGGCGGATTATCCGCTGGAGAAGTCCGTGCGTGTGTGGGCAAGTCCACACGCTCGGAAAGTCCAGCGGACCTAGCTGGAAAGTCCCGCGGGATTGTCCGCTGGACTAGGTCCGCCGGCAAAAGTCCGCACGTGTGTACGCGGCATTAATCTAGGCTTACCTGTAGGTCAAAGTGGTTTGTAAGGGTTTACAACCACTTTAAAGTTTTTAGGCTTAAAGAGGAACTGAAGTCTGCTCACATAATTTGTAATAAAAAAATCTTTGCCATTCTGAAGCTTCCCTCCAACCACTTTTATTTTATACATATACTGTAATTCTGTACTTGCCAAATATGCTGCAGAAATCTCCCTTCACTAAATCTGTCTGCAGCCATTTTAACTGTGGGCAGCTTAAGCTGCTGCCTGTTCACTTTCTGAATTTACACAGACACACAGAGGCACACCTCCAGCTCTGCAGCCCTGCAGCTCTCATTGGCCCTCTTATGACTCACCCCTACTCCCTTCCTGGCAAACTCTCACAACAGTGAGAGGGAGAGCTGTGTGTGATGTCATAAGCCTAGGCTTATCACCAGACAGGAAACAGGAAGGGGGTTGTATAAGGTATTTACTGGCAGAAAAAAAATGTTTTACTATCCAAAGTTAAAACAACAAGGGCAGAAGATTTAATAGATGGAAAGATGAAAAAATTACTGAAGGTCCACTTTAACATACAAGAGAGCTACTGTTCCTTATCCTATCAAAACTCTTTTCCTAAATGCATGTCAATATATTCTACTGACTATGTTTTGCTGAACGAACCTGATCTTTGTGAAACATATTAATGCAGGTAAACAGTCTTTTTGTCTCTTCACCCTAACAGGTTAAATAAATGTCCATTGTTTGATGTGGGCATTTTTCCACTGCTGTCTTGACAGAGGATTCATAATGCTACTCAGGAGGTTGGAGCACTCTTCTCCTGCTTTCTCGCTGTGGCTTCCTGCTGGGATTGCTAAGCCATCCTTCTAAAAGATAACATTTGAAGCTTTAAAGCCTACATTTACCTAAACAATAGAAAATAAACACAAGGGACATTACTTACCTGAAGTTTGATGTGTCCTCTGTGTTTTTGTCCTCTAGTTCAATAGTAGTTTCTTCTCCTTCAATGCCCCCCACAACCTCACCACCATAATCTTCCAGTGTAGTGGGGGCAATAGACCTGAGGAGCTATCACAACTCAAGAGTGCCTGACTATGCTCGCCCTTTCCATCCACCTCATCCATTCACACAAGCCATACTACAGCTTCTTTGATTGAAACGTGACTTATGAATAGCAGGGAAGGACCTTCAATCATCCACCTGTACTCCATTCAGTAATTTTCAGCATTTTCAGCCCTGCCCAGTTACTTTTTGAACTACGGAATACCTTCGCCTACAGGTATGTTATGGAGATGAGGAGAGGGGAGCTGTTCTGTTGACATAACACATTTCCTGTCCTAGAGGAACAACATTGTTCTTTCATTGATACAGTACGCCGAGTAAGCATGCTAGGTGTGATACTTACAAGTTCACCAGGGGACAATAATAAAAAGAAAACAGTCTGAAAAAAGAAAACAAATCTATGGACTAAGACTGTGTGCCATGTTTGCGTGGGCACAGCAGCCCATTTGAATGGGCTGCTGTACCTCTGGGAAAAGCGGGGCAAAAGTTCCCAACCCTATTTTTATAACATGGCCGCACAGAACCACATGGTGCTGCAGCATAGTGCGGTTTCACACACCTGAAAATGCGCTGCATTTTCCGATGCATGGGGAATTATAGAGCAGCGAGTTAGGCAAGGGAAGAAGTGCAATTAGCATGCATTCCTTGACCTGCATGTGTGTAAACCTAGCCTAATGCAGCCATCTAAGGACATGTACCAGTTCTCAGATAGCTGAAAACAGTGAAAAGAGGTTTTTTTAGGGCCATCATTCATCATTAGGGCCATCATTCACAGCTACCTCTGAACTGATGACCTGTAAAGGCTTCTAAAGTGTTGCCCATGGACTATTTATGGTAGCGTGGTTTATCACACAGCATGCACAGTACCGGCCAGCGACATCACTCCCGGGGGTTACTTCCGGGTATCGTGGCTCCGGCGCTGTGATTGGCGCGATAACGGCGCACTCACTAAAGCAACGGCACGTACGTGCCATTGCTTCAGTCTGTGTCAGTGCGCATGTGCCGATGACGTCGGCACATGCAAGTACAGGAGATATCTCCTAAACCGTGCAGGTTTAGGAGATATCCTGGGTAGCTACAGGTAAGCCTTATTATAGGCTTACCTGTAGCACAAAGTGGTCTGTAAGGGTTTACAACCACTTTACCATATTTGGTATCCATTTACTCAAAACAACCTCATATAACTGGTTATTGCGTTTGTGCGCGGTGAATTAATTAAAGTGTATTTTTCACTGCAAATAAAGATTTGATAAACAGTAGTGCAAATATCGTACAAGCATCCTCCTTCATGAGAGTGCTCTGAGAGGAGAAACAAGAGGAAGTAGACACATCCACACGTTGCCCTAGCTGTATGAACAGAGAGGCACTGCAGTCATGTGATTGCAATGCTTTAAATTGAAAAAAGGTACAAACACACAAATTTGTACACATAACAATGGTCTTACATTGTATATTTTATACAGCCCTTCCACCTTAAGGGAAGCACACCCAGAAATCTGTCATTAAGGCAATATTGAATTCCTCTGATAAAGTTTTGGGGTTTGTACATTTTACCATGTGTGCAAAAAAAAAAAAAAAAATATCCTGGTAGCAAAAGAATGAAGAAAACACTATACATCCAAGGACTGGTAAATTTAAAAAAAATCCAGTTTTGTCCTATGCCTTAGATAATTTTTTTTAAATTCAGAATTGAAACAAATGTAAAAATGTTACAGGTATTTTGACTGCTGTCCTATATGTGCAAAATATTACAAATGCTGTTAAATTAAGTGGTTCTACTCATTTTTTTTCTTTATCTCACAACATATATATAAGATGCTTCAAAGGACAATTAAAAGTACGTTTCCTTTGAAGCATACAATACTCTTTTAAATGACAATTTTACCTCTGGTACAAACTATCGTTTAAGGGATCGCCCCACTCCACCGAATGTGTTGTCATGCCATTTGAAATGAGGGGGCCTCATAATAAATTGCGCCATGGCATGTGCTTTACGGCAACACATAAACATCAAGGGGCTCTAAGTAAAGTGGGCATTTCAGTGGTAATACAATTCTGCATTCTGAAAATAGCATTCCTAATAGATCACAATAAATAGAAACAATGTAAACAATACTACTAATTCGCACCCTGGTCTTAAAAATACATCTCTTATTTTAAATATTAAAAAACAGCAATACAAAAATAGAGTAGCTCCAAACGGCGCAAAATTTCAAGTCGTGTGTGGCTCTGTATTTCAAGTAGGTGGTGAGGAACATTGTGGACTTACATCACAAACCAAGTTCCTCCCATTCAAGCCGCAATTTAACATAACAGAACAAAAGGGTGGTAGACCAACAGACTTGAACAAGAACTTCCGGTAACACATCACAGCCCTGCCCATCCAGATTTTATTTTACACAATATCACTAAGAAAATATACAGTAAATAAGAGAACCTAGTGGGATCTTCTGAATGTTCTGTATATCATTAGCACATCTTAGCCAAACACATGCCATTTTTCAGCTGTAGGTGGCAATTAGTTGTAACTATACCAAATGTTATATTTATCTTGTCAAGCAGTAATACTTTAACCCAATTCAACTCATACTTTATCATACCAAAAAAAATATTCAACAAATCACATAATAATTAGCAAAAATCATATGTATCCTTATTTGTCTTCTGTGGGTAAGAAACACTAATCTGCTATTCTACAAATAAAAAACAAAAAAAACAGGAAGCCAGTAAGTAATACAATTAATTAAAATGATTTAAATTTAAAAGAGAAAACAATTAATATTCCCTATTAAGGCATCTCAGGTACAAGCAGTCTAACTTTTTCAATGGCTTTGTGAGCCAACCCCATGATGTTTCTTTATACGTCAAAAATGGTCACTATCTAATCTACGATATGTCAGAGTATCAGACAACATCACGTAGGCTTCATTATCATAGAAATCATAAGCCATGTGGCCAGTGGCCCCACCCTTATCAGCTAGTTAGCTGACAAGGAAAACATCCTTCACTACTTCTGTTACAAATCGTTCTATACTTGGGTGAGTTTGGGTGAAAATGGATTTAAATAAACTAGGTCCAATTAAGTCTGTAGCTCACAGTTTTGGAATACATCTGAAGAAGGTCAAATAGGTGTTGTAGAAAAAGGATGTTTCAATCTGATTCTATAAAAAAAATCTGACGTTCCAAATCTAATTAAAAAAAATAAAAAAATAAGGGGAAATAGTCAAACAAAATGAGTACCAATTTGAATACAGATTGTTGTTCCCCAGTAAAATTAAAAGAAATGAAATATTCATAATTAGTGATTCACTTTTAGGGGCTATCTACATTTGCCTTGAAATGTAACTCCCTTCTTGCCTCCATTTTCACCTACCGCTACTGATCCTTTTCTTTCTTTCCTTCAAATTCTTATCCCTAGAAGAGTGGTCTATATATGACCTCCTCCTACCCAGTCCTCCTGGACCATATTGTCCACCACAGGATTGAGAACATTGACCCTGATACACGTATCTAGTATTATAATCTGCTGCATCTCTCTGGAATTTTAACTTTTTTGTGGCCTCTTTTGCCAAACAACAATTTTTTAGGTATCTTATTCATATATGTATCAACTTCCTGACACGTTTCAGGGCTTGGTGGTTTCTTTAATCATTTTGTAAATGCATTTATTTTAATGACAACAAAAAAAAAAATTGGTAGAGGGTTCTTTGGGAGAGGAAGAAAGGTACATTCCTATGTTTGGAATTTGCTTAAAGCAGTAATAAGGAGATCAAGGGGAACAAACTATATCATCCATACAGTAGGTACTCATGGTGTATTGCATTCAATGCCCTTGTCAACTTCTATATGCTGAAGAGATGACTAAAGCCGCGTACACACGATCTGATTTTCCAATGGGAAATGTGTGATGACAGGCTGTTGGCGGAAAATATGACCGTTTGTACGCTCCATCAGACAATTGTTGTCGTTTTTTTTGGGCAGACAAATGTTGGATGGCAGGTTTTAAAATTTTCCGTGGACAAATGTCTGTTGTCAGATTTTCCGAGCATGTGTACACAAGTCCGTCGGACAAAGGTCCACAGTACAAACACGCATGCTCGAATCAAGGATGAGCCAGAAGCGGTCGGTCTTGTACAGTAAACTAGCGTTCATAATGGAGAATTAACATTCGTGACGTGGCAAACTATGAAATCTCGAAATGCAGCGCACATTCTCTTCTTCTTTAATGAGATAATAATGAAACTGCTTTGCTGGTGATACTGGTGATACTGATGGAGTTATTGCAAACAAATTTTCAAAGGCTTTTTTTTTCTAGTGATATCAAGAATAATATTATTATGCTTTTTTTTTTTTTTGGGCAAGTTACCACAACACACCGTTATCCTGTAGTTTTTAAGATCAAAGATACAACTATGTTGGTGTCCCTTGTCAATTTTACATTGTATTTTTTTAAATGTAACTGCCTACTCCCAAACTGTCATTTGAAGTAAAACACATAGGCAAGTATTATTCTCCACAATTTTTTTTTTGTGCATTAAAAAAGAAAACAAATAAAATTAGACATGCTATCTGTCAATAGAACTTAACCAAAAAGTGCATTCTATGCATCCAAAAATATAGAAAATATAACAAATCAAATCATTATTATTCAACCAAAAAATAAAAGCCTCATGCACGTGTCCTGCTTCTTAATATAGGGGGTCAACAATGCCAGGAGTTGGTGAAAGCAGGGGTCCGTCATCCGGAGATAATTCCAAAAATCATCGGGATTATTCTCCTGGAGCTCCCGCAGCAAAGGCATATGACATAATTGGTCATGATTAATAAATCAACCAATTTTTGGTCCAAGAACTCCTCCTCCTCCTGTTCCTGGACTGGACTTGGGTCAAAGCAATAACTCCAAGGCCAATAATAAATAACATGTTATCTCCTCTGATTCCACAACATGTCTGGTTGACGAACGGCCGTTCAGAAACGAACTGAAAAGCGCTAAATGAAAAGCGCAAAATGAAAAGCGTGAATCAACAATCAAACTTCTACTAACACGAAATTAACAGAAGTAGTCCAAAGGGTGGCGCTAAAGAGCTGAAAAACCACGTAGTACATCACTACGTTCGTGTTTGTTGGCCGACAATTCCTTGCCATTTGCATGCAAGACAAAATCCAGGCATACGCCTTTGGACAAAAGTCTGAGTTTTTTTCTGCTGAAAATCCGATCGTGTTTACAAAACATAAGAGACCAAAAGATAGGATATTTTCACATAAATCAAAAATTCGAAGAGGACTCACAGATCAAGCAATGGCCACACATTTTATTAACCACTTCCCACCCGGCCACTGCATATGTATGGCCGGGTGGGCGCTCTCTCCTTCTGAGTGGACGTTTAGGAACATCCCCCCGAAGGAGGGGGATCGCGTGCGTTCCCGCGCAGTGGCGCCATTATGATGTGCTTGTGTCACCCGGCAGGGGATTCTGAATATACATCACCAGCACACCTTAAACAAATTTCATGAAATTTGGTTAAGGTGTGCTGGTGATGTATATTCAGAATCCCCTGCCAGGTTCACTTGTTCACTACCTGTTGGCTTAATGATATTGTGTTTAACCGCTTGCCGACCAGCCGCTGCAGTTGTACTGCGGCAACAAAGCTCGGCTGCGCGAAACGCTGCCATGTTACGTCGGTAACATAGACGCCCCCTGCTCGTCCACGGAGCCGATGCGAGTGCCCGTTGGTCGCGATCACCGCCGGGCTCACACGATCACTCAGGGCACACCGAGAATCGGGATCTCTGTGTGCAAACACACAGTTTTCGGTTCTCTGAGGGGAGAACAGTCAGATCGTCTGTTAATACAGAGTATGACCAGCAATCTGTCATCTCCCCTGCATGCACAGTCCCTCACCCTTCAGTTAGAACATACACTAGGGAACACATTAACCCCTTGAGCACCTTGAGTTAACCCCTTCCCTGCCAGTGAAATTTTTACAGTAATCAATGCATTTTCATAGCACTGATTGCTGTAAAAATGCCAATGGTCCCAAAAATGTGTCAACATTTTCCGACGTGTCCGCCATAATGTCGCAGTCCTGATAAAAATCGCAGATCGCCGCCATTACTAGTAAAAAAAAATAATAATAATAATAAAAAAGCCATAAAACTATCCCCTATTTTGTATACGCAATAACTTTTGCGCAAACCAATCAATATACGCTTATTGCGATTTTTCTTAACCAAAAATATGTAGAAGAATACATATCGCCTAAACTGAGGAAAAAATAATTTTTTTTATATTTTTTTGGGAGATATTTTTTATAGCAAAAAGTAAAAAAATATTGGGTTTTTTTCAAAATTGTCGCTCTTTTTTTGTTTATAGCACAAAAAATAAAAACCGCAGAGGCAATCAAATACCACCAAAAGAAAGCTCTATTTGTGGAAAAAAAAGGGCATCAATTTTGTTTGGGTGCAACGTTGCATGATCGCGCAATTGTCAGTTAAAGTGACGCAGTGGCGAATCGCAAAAAGTGCTCTGGTCAGGAAGGGGGTAAAATTTTCCGGGGCTGAATCGGTTCATGTTATCTGGAGGAGTAAAGCTGTGACATACATTATATCCAGTTTTCCTTTAGGCCAGTTAGTCTATCTCAATTTATTCTATGTTATTCTGCTAAATTGCAGCCTGGATGGGCAGGATTTGGTTTGAGATGTAATTCCACAAGTTGCCTATCAACTTGCCCTCCTTCCTCTGATTGGCTGGCATAAACACAGCTTTGTTTTTTTTATTAGCGAAGATGTATATCAATAATAAGTTAAAAGAATGATACATGCTCAAGTGCTCCTAGCTTGAATAGGAGCCATATACGGCTTTAAAAGGTCACTATAAAATGGAGTTGCCCTATTTCTGTAATGCCATTTTTGATTATTTAAAATAAAAAAAAGCCATGTTTTAAGACCTGTGTGAAGATAAGAAGTATTGTGTATTCTAAGTGGGATCCTGAACTGGTGAAGAGGTCTTCATTCTTGTACCAGGCATTTTACAAAAAAAAAACAGAACCAGTATAAATATAGAATTATATAAAAGTCTTTCCTTTTTATTAATAACAAGACGTGAGTGGAGCATCGGTCTAGTAATTTTGCCTGGGTTCAGGTGATGTCACCAGTCTGCTGGAAGCAATAGGAAACATTTCCTTCAGTCTTCTATCCTTATGCCGCGTACACACGGCCGGAATTTCCGATGGAAACAGTCCGATGGGAGCTTTTCATCGAATTTTCGGACCGTGTGTATGCCCATCTGTCTTTTTCTGTTGGCTTTTCCGACGGACTTTAGATTGAGAACCTGCTCTTAATTTTTCAGACGGAAAACCTTGGGTTTTCCGATCGTGTGTATGCAACTCTGACACGCAAAATTCTGACACATGCTCGCAAACATTTCAACGCATGCTCGGAAGCATTAAACTTCCCTTTTATAGTGCCATCGAACGTGTTGTATGTCGCGGTGTTAACGACCGTCGGAATTTGGTGTGGCCGTGTGTAGGCAAGACAGTTTGAGCGAAATTCTGTCAGAATTCCGACGGGAAAACCATCAGAGCTTTTTCCGACGAGAATTCCAATCGTGTGTACGCGGCATTAGTGATCAAAGCATTGTAACTTTGCCAACTCACAAACTTAGAGGCTGCAATAGTTGGCTGGTCTGATCAGACATTTGAAAACACAAAATAACTGAACAGGCACCAGGATGTACCGGATTTTGTCATCTCTGAACCACCATCTGCGTTCAGAGTGTAAGGCCCCTTTCACACTGGGTCGGGGAGCCGCGGTGACGGTAAAGCAGCGCTATATTTAGTGCTGCTTTACCGTAGTTTTAACCGCGGTATTCGGCCGCTCGCGTGCGGTTTTACCCCCCGCGAGCGGCCGAAAAAGGGTTAAACACCCCCGCAGAGCGCCGCCGCAGCGGCGCTTTGCAGCGGTATTGCCGCGGTTTTACCGCGTTGTCCCATTCTAATCAATGGGAAGGAGCAGTATAGGAGCGGTGAACACACCGCTCCTATACCACTCCAAAGATGCTGCTAGCAGGACTTTTTTTGTCATCCTGCTAGCGCACCGCTCCAGTGTGAAAGCCCGCCGGCTCTCACACTGGAGTTAAAGGGGCCGGATTTTTTCAGGCGGTGAACAGGCGCTATTTTTAGCGCTGTACCGCCTGAAAAACGCCCCGGTGTGAAAGGGGCCTAAATGCTAACCCTGGATGATGCCTGAACAAATATGGTGCCATCTCCTCCTTCTGGAGGAAAAGAGCAGATAAAGGCATTGTCAAGGAGAGTGCTATGAACTTACATATTACTTTGCATACATGCACTAAATATGAAAAATACATTTGATGCTAGGTTCACTTTAAGTGTTAGTTAAGTGAAGAAATAAAATATTATTAACATTTTGGTATCACTCACTACGCAGAATGAAAACCCATCAGAAACACAAGATAAGCTTACAAATCAGTGTAATATGTGACAACTATTGAATTTTCATTTGATCCTGTTGTACTTTCTTCTCTATTGCTCTGTGCTAGCACTGATATTCTTTAACACCAAACACTCTAATAGGTGATATATACTGTATTTACCATTTTAGAATCTGAACAATGGGTTTCCTCAACTATCCAATGAAGGTAGGAAAAAACTAGCTTCCATTTGTATTTATTTTAAATTCACATTCTAAAGTCTACCATAAATGAACTGTGATTTTACATATTAATTGCCTATTGTGCCATATTGCAATGGTCATTTGCATGCAGATTTTAGGTGTTCTGCACAGAGGCTGCTGGTATATCAGCACTCCTTGTAAATGCTGTGAGGAAATCAATAACAGCATAAGCTATCTGGAGATAGCATTGTTTTCAGTCTGCTGACAGAATTCTGAACGTAAACTTAATGCCGTGTACACATGACCGGACTTTTCGACGGACTAGGTCCGACGCAGGGGCGGACTGAGAACTCATGGGGCCTCCGGGCAATAGGAGATTATGGTGCCCCCAGGCAATCAGAGATTATGGGGCCACACAGTATACACACACACAGTATACAATCACACAGTATAGACATACATGTACACACAGTATATACAGACATGTTTCTATTGGCTGAGAAGGTACTGGAGAGGTGGGGCAGCTATAATCTCAGGATTTTTAGACCAAAGGGATGTCGGTAAGGGACATTTCAGAAACAGATGTAAAGAAAAACACAGATTTTTACATACTGTCCCTGGTTTTACTGAGGCTGGCAACCCTGATGGGGCCCCCTAGTGCCCGAGTGGCCGAATGGTCAGTCAGCACCCTGGTCCTACGGTCTTCCTGACGGACTTTCGGCGGAGTTCTGACGGACTTTCCGAACGAATGGACTTGGCCACACACAATCACACCAAAGTCCGACGGATTTGAACGTGATGACGTACAACCGGACTAGAATAAGGAAGTTCATAGCCAGTAGCCAATAGCTGCCCTAGCGCCGTTTTTTGTCTGTCGGACTAGCATACACACGAACGGATTTCTCGATAGGAACTGGGTCCGGAGTTCCGGACGAAAAATTTGAAACATGTTCAATTTCTAAAGTCCGTCAGATTTTGGGACAGCAAAGGTCCGATGGAGCCCACACACGATCGAATTGTCCGACGGATTCGTTCCGTTCCGTCTGACCTTTGCTGTCGAAAAAGTCTGGTCGTGTGTACACGGCATAAGCCTCCTACACACGATCAGATTGTTGGCCAACAAAGCGTTTACAGACTTTTGTCCGAAGGGCGTGTGCCAGGAACTTGTCTTGCATACAAACGGAACACAATTGTCGGCCAACAAACACGAACATAGTGACGTACTACGTGGAATTTCAGCTCTTGAGCGCCACCCTTTGGGCAACTTCTGCCGATGTCGTGTTTGGTGAGCATTGATTCCGAGCATGTGTGTTTGTACTTTGGACTTTAGTGTACGAAAATCTGACAACAGACCGTTGCTAGCCGAAAATTGACTAGCCTGCCATCCAACATTTGTTGGAGGAAAGTTGGACAACAATTGTCCGATGGAGCGCACTAACGGTCAGATTTTAGGCAAACAGTCTGTCATCACACAATTCCATGCCGAAAATCCGATTGTGTGTACGAGGCTTTACACTGAGTAAATAGGAGGAGTAAAGTAAAACACAATCGCTGTGCTGCACTCCTCAGTAACCTGACGTTATTTCTGGCTCTACGGCATACATGTAAATGGACACAGGTTTTTTTTTTTTTTTTTTTTTTTAAAGCACATTCTGGTACCATTTTTTCAGATTTGGCTTATCACATTAACACATCTCCTGCATCCATGAAAAAAAAAATCTACCAACTATCTTTAAAATAATGTATTTTCATGCTTAACCTGATTGGGTGTTTACCATGACCACAGGTTCAATGTTGCAGAGAACTTTTGTTACATTTTCTAGAGAGCGATAAAACCTTATCAAGGGTAAATAATTGATTTTATAGATTCACCTAGTGTTTCTTATGGAGGACCCTGCCTCCCACGTTTTATTCATTCCCACGCACGTATTGTCAGTAGCTCTGAGATAGGCAAATAAGGCTTTTGCACCCAACTCCTATTATGTTCATAACTTCCCTAAATTGGAGGGGGGGGGGTGTATGACTGCTAAACACAGAAGGATCTAGGCAGGTGAATATACCCTGATTGGACTGCCAATATATATACAAAATTAGCTCATGTTTCTACAATATACATTTAGGAAGGTCATTAAAATATTACATTATGCCGCAAAAACTAATTTATTTATGTTTATCTCCAAACTGACAAGCATAAAAATCAAGAACTGCAATGGTACAACTTTCATGAATAAACTGACATTCAATGTCCGTGTTTATGAATGAAGATTAACAACCATCGACAATTCCTTAGTTCCTCTGATGACCCTCATGATTACACAGGGAAATTTTAATATGTAATAACTGGACATAACAACACAAAGCACACAACTACAACATTGCACTCCAAGTCTGCCTCCTAAAGTGATATTGGTGCAATTTTTTTTGTAAAAGAAGATGCAGGACTTATCTAATATTGCTCTAATATTTTTTTTTTCTCCTTATACTATCCCCTGGCCACATTGCCCCACTTCAGGTATTTTGGGTGTCTCCTGTACCAGTTGAACCTATGGTGTCCCACTGGAGTTGCCACTTCATGCACGTAACTGTTTTGCACTACAAGCTTTACATGCAGCCCCTCCCAGCAACACACACAGGCAGAATGAGAGACCTTGCGTGGTTGTAGGACAGTATGAACAGCTAGCATAGAGGAGAAACATTGCAAAAAGAAACAATGAACGCATGTAATCATGCTATTAGGATCTCATTTTCCAAGGAAAAACAAGGCTTTAACCACTTGCTTACTGGACACTTAAACCTCCTCCTGTCCAGACCGATTTTCAGCTTTCAACACTGATGCACTTTGAATGACAATTGCGCGGTCATACAACACTGTACCCAAATTCAATTTGTATAAATTTTTTCTTTTGGTGGTATGTGATCACATCTGCGGTTTTTATTTTTTGTTTAAAAAAATAAAAAAGACTGATTTAAAAAAAAAAATTTTTTATATATTTTTTATATTTTGCAAACGGGTAAGTTGTCGCCTTCATTGATGTACGCTGATGAGGCGGCACTGATGGGCACCGATAGGTGGCAGTGATGGGCACTGATGGGTGGCAGTGATGGGTACTGATGGGTTGCAATAATGGGCACTGATCGGCACTGGTTGGTTACACTGATAGGCAGCACTGCTAGGTGGCACTGATTGGCACCACTGGTGGGCATTGATAGGTGGCACTCGTGGGCATTGATAATAGGTGGCACTCATGGGCATTGATAGGTGGCACTGGTGGGCACTGGCGGGTGGCAATGGCAGGTGGCACTGGCAGGGGGTACTGATGGGCACAGATGAGGCAGAATTGCCTCTTCCTCTTCGGGACTGATGTCCCTTCACATAAGCTGGTGATCGCCTTTTTAAACTGATAAATTGATTACTGAGCTTTTGTTTACAGCATGTGAGCAGCTGTCACTGGCTGACAGCTGATCACATGGTAAGGGGCCGGGATTGGCCCCTTACTCGGATCTGTGATCACCAGAGTCTCAGTGACTCTGTGATCACAGCGCACGCCCTGTAGGGAGCGTGCAATGGAAAAACCGTCATATGACGGCCTCCCAGAGATTCAGGTCCGCGCTGTGGCCGTCATTCGGCTATAGCGTGGACGCCAAGTGGTTAATATCACTTTAAGAGGAACTTCATTCCCTCTCAGCATGTTTTATTAACCCTTCCTGTTATGATTACTTGTCTTCAATTCACATAATTACCTGCCCAGCAGATCCAGCTTTGTCCTGATGCCATCCACTGTTCAGGTGTCACTGCCATCTTGATCCTCCTCAGTGGTTGTGGTCTTGTTGGCTCTTCAGGGTTCAGCCAGCTGACCCCTAATGACATATGCCAGCTCTGCCTATGGCTGCTGTTTGTCCCTACTCCCCTACGTCAGCAGCCCCCTGGGATATGCAATAGGGATTGCCCAGGAGGCTGTGGTAGAAGGGGCATATCATTCCCACCTAGACAAGAATAGCGGCGGGCTGAGGGGGTATATAAAACAACTAAAAAAGTAAACAAAAAAATCTGCTATGTATATTGTGGAGAGAGGAAATAGTGTAGGGACCTAAAGTCACTATTACATTATTATTATTAACATCATTATTATTCAGGATTTCTATAGCGCCAACACTTCACATAGCGCTTTACAAAATGATTACATTTGTAAAATAATAATTTTATTTCACCTGTAATTGTATTAGAAGACCTAAAAAACATGACTTGGCGGTGGTATTTGAGTGCAGATTAGGGAAAACCAACATTACTACTATTTTGTACTGTGCTGTAACCTACCTAGCATATGAAATACTTTCTAAAGTTAGTCTTTATGTTTGGTATTTTGAATGCTCTGAGATAAATGGAAATATCTAAAAGTTGTTGAATAACAACCTTTATGATACTAGCAGAACGGTATAAAGAACATTACAGCATTAATTGATTCTTAGTAGCATGGAAATGGAGGACATGTCAGCCACTTGTTCTCACGTATTCAATACAGTTGACACAGCTCAGTTGGTAATCCCTGTGCATGAATTTTAACAGTGGGTAACTCTGTACTTTGTGGCTTATACTGTCAAGGCCACATGGATATGTAATGGATCAAAAAATACATATACTGCTTTTATTTCAATAAGTTCTTTGTTAAAGGGGAACTTCACCCATGCCCATGAATTTCATTTTTCATGTACCACTTACCTTTGACGCTCCTTAATGCAGAATAAATATACTAACAAACCCAGCAAATCCTGTGCTGCCCTTTCCTCACTTGTCACTCTTTTACCGCATATCCCATCCCGCGGCACCATCTTCAAATAGGAGATAGTTGTCTCTTCCCCATTTGCACAGCTGCTCTCCCAATGATGCTAACTTAATCCCATGCATGCGGGATTGCCCAGCAACGACATTGTGTCTTCTCTTGTACACTCATCTGTTTAAAATAGCTCCCCCCCCCCATATCTCATGAGAGTCTTTTTTTATCAACAGATGAGTGTATTGGCCACAGCGCATGTGTGACATGGAGCAAACTATATCACATGGTTCATGGCATGCATGTGCCAGGTGTCAATACACTAACCTTGTGCAAATAAAAAAAGCATTTTTCATGCTCCTGAACTCACAACATGTACAGTTTAGAGATGAGATCTTCCTAGAAGGCACTGGTGATGTCGCTGATGTTACCAGTGCCTAAAAAGAACCAGGAAGTTGGAACACAGCAAAATTACTTTATTAAACAATGGACAGTTCAATGATTTTATGTCAGCATTCAGAGCTGCATGCTCATGTAAAATTTTGTAAAAATGGGTGAAAGGTCCACTTTAAACCCTATTCTTCATAGTAATTACGGTAAGTGATATATAACCTTAGAATCTTATGAGACACTTATGCTGATGACATATGGGTGAATTTCTTGCAATATTTACCCCTATTTTTGTTACAACAATTTATTGCTAAGAAAATCATAATGATTTTCTATGGGATTGCTAAGAGTGAAATTTTTAAAGTGATTTGTCAAGCTGTGCTCAGTGATCGAGGTTCATCAGTATTTTGGATCAGCGGCAAAATCGCTAGCAACAGTCATTTTTAATGCTTGCACCAATTGCTATGCTTAGCAACATATAACTGACGGAGAGCGATTTGTAGCAGCGCACAACCTAATGCTGTAGCAAATGACCAGCGACGATTAAATCACTAGTTACAAATTGCTGATAAATCACTGTTAATCACTGGCATTAGCAATTTGAAGCAGTGATTAAACTCTTAAATTAAATAAAAAAATTGCACATGTGCCATGATCTTTAATAAACTATACATACATAAGTCAAGTCCTTATAACATCCTTAAGTTTCATTTACATTGCTGGTGGTCTCTAAAAAGTGATCTGCAATACTGCTACCTCCTGAATCCCTTTATTTTTTCTGTCAAACGTATTTATAAAATGGGAATACTGCACCACAACTGCATTTCAAGCATTTGGCCTGTCATTGTGATGCAGCCCCATTCACTCGAGTGGGTCACATTTGGTGGCAGTACTGCCCACTGAATGTGACACGTGGTATCGTTTTTGCCCTGACTGTGCTAGTAGGTACCAACCTGGGAAGCAGCCATGTTAGCTTGCAACTGGGCAGTCAGGAGGCAGTAGCACTTCAGTTCAATTACCTATTTTACCGCCCCCTCACTCCTGGCCACCAATGCAAAATTAGTCTAATGCCACGTACACACGAGCGGATTTTCCGTCTAAAAAATCTTGGATGGTTTTTCCGACGGAATTCCTCTCAAGCTTGGCTTGCATACACACGGTCACACAAAAGTTTGCTGAACTTTCGACCGTCAAGAACGCATTGACGTACAACGTTCAAAAAATTAAGTTCAATGCTTCCAAGCATGCATCAAATTGTTTCTGAGCATGCGTAGGAATTTTGCGCGTCGGAATTGCTATAGACGATCGGAGTTTCCGATCGGCACTTTTTCCGACCAAAAAATTGAGAACATGCTCTCAATCTTTTGCTGGCTGGAATTCGGCCAGCAAAAGTCCGATGGAGCATATACACGGTCGGAATTTCCAATCAAAAGCTCTCATCGATCCTTTGCTGGCCGAATTTCCGATCGTGTGTAATCGGCATAAGTTGTACTGAGCCGCATTTGCGAGAGAATGGCATACCAATGCTATCAGGCTCTCAATGTAATATAAAACTGAGCATGAGAGACTGTTGTTAGTAGACTGTGTGTGATGTAATGTTCTGACTGTCTGCGAGCATGGCTGTTCTGATCAATGTGATTTTATATTCTCTTTGGACTCCACAATACTTTTAGATAATAAAATATTAACAATATAAACAGTATATATTTTAGGTTGCATGCCCTTGTTGCAAGGATATGGTAATACGTCCATGTGTGATCATGTGTGAGGCACTGCTAAATAAATCTATTATTTGTACAAGCAGTAATAATCTAGGAAAGCACCAATACTAATTGCATATGTAGCAATAAAGGCAAAGAAGACAGAATCTGGCAAACTGTGTATGGAGAGTACCATAACCTGAGTGCAGGATGAGGGAAAACATTTGTAAACACTGATCTTCATGTAGGCACCATTCATGCATTCCTCCACACTGCTCACAACCTGATCTATGAAATGCCAGCCTTTTCCCCTAACCTAACCAGCCTGAAGTGTCTGACAACCAAAGTCTTCTTTTTTTCTTGAATGTGATCATTGCACGGTGCTAGTTTCAGTTGTGCCATTGACAAACATTGCAGGTTCTCCCGTCACATCACACTGCGATTCTCCACACCACTCCAGAATAATATGCTGCAGCTCTAGTCTTTCAACTAATATAGCCCTAAACCTAGATTTATACTGCATGTCAAGGCTGCAGTGCAGCTGTGTATAAGAGAAGAACATTTTGTCAGCCCCCCCTCAATTCATGCAGCTCTGTTCTTACCCAACACACTTTGAGGTCCAAGGTTCACTGAGCTTGTAAAGCCTTCCATCTGCTCCTCATCATCTCGGTTAGGCTGTCTCCTGTCATGTCAATGTGGTGGCTGTGTCCTAGTATCTGGGCTGTGTGTCCCTCCTCCCAGTCACTGTGCTCTTTTCCTTTGCTGCTCATACAGAACATGCGTCTCAGCCAGTGACTCCCTCTCCTGCCCTCCCTCCTCTCTTTTCTTTCCCCCTCTGTCTATTCTCCTCTCCCCCTTCTCCACTTACCTATTGTCCTCTGTCTCCCTCAATGCTACCTCATTAGCTTTCAGTCACACCGCATGCACTGACGCCAAGTAACTGATTATTGGAACTTTGTAGCGCTGGGTGTGAGAGGTGCACGCTGTTAGGCTGCGCGCTTGAGCTACTTTAAGCGTTTATTTTTAGGCGATTTTTAGGCGATTTTTCAGGCATTCGTTTTATTTTTTTTAGTTTTAGCCAATGGAAAGCTAGTTGGTAGGAGGAAAGGCAAGAAAAAAAAAAATTTTTCAGGTACTTCACAAATATGTGACTCAGCTCTAAAGAAGTTCATGCACTTAAATTAAGCATTAAGTGACACAATGCTCAGGTGTGAACAGGCTCCAGAGGATACAATGGGAATCCTTATGTTGCGTGTTGAAGCAAGAAAAGGCTTCCAATTGCTCAGTTGTAAACAAAGCCTTAATCATGTGTATCTACATAGCTCCCCTGATTACTGTTCCCGATTTCGAGGGACTGTCCCTGATTTGGAACAATGTCCCTCTGTCCCTCTTTCCCCTCCATTTGTCCCTCATTTTGGTCTGATCTATATAGTTGTATATAAAATGCACTTTTTATCTTACAAAAAGTGTTTCCCAGCGCTAAACCTTTCATCCAAATTCTAAATTGGTGCATTTGTAAATTTTAAAAGCATATATAAAGCAATAGTAGTGGTAAAAAAAAAAACCCTTGTGGATTTGATTAACTTTTTTTTTGGTCAATTCTCCTTTAACCACATGCCGACCGTGCCATAGCCGAAAGACGTCTACAGCGCGGTCGGCTTGTTCTAAGTGGACGTCCTACGGACGTCCTCCCAGACACAAATGACGGAGCGATCACATGTACACAAACCGGCGTCACATCATGACGCCGGTTCCTCCCTCCCCTCTCTGTACCGATCGGTACAGTGAGAGGTGAGAAGCGGAAAGGGGGAGAGACGGACCAGCGCTGTGGGCTGGATGTGTAGTGCCCACAGCGCTGGTCAGTGCCTGCAATACACTGCCACCACTGTGCAATACTGTGCAATACTCTGCAACCACTGTGCAATGCTCTGCAACCACTGTGCAATACTCTACCAATACTGTGCAACACTGCGCAACACTGCAACTCTGCCAATACTTGCCAATACTCTGCCAATACTCTGCCAATACTCTGCAATAATTTTTAATAGAAACAAAGATTTTTTTTTTTTTTTACCGAATTTTCAGTATTTTTTGATTTATAGCGGAAAAAATAAAAATCCCAGCGGTGATTAAATACCACAAAAAGAAAGCTCTATTTGTGTGAAAAAAAGGACACAAAATTAATTTGGATACAGTGTTGCATGACTGAGTAATTGTCATTCAAAGTGTGAGAGCACCGAAAGCTGAAAATTGGTCTGGTTAGGAAGGGGGTTTAAGTGCCCAGTGGGTAAGTGGTTAAGGGGGTGTAGCAGGGGGTGTGCCCTATGCCTTCATACATTTGGTAGTAGGTGTCCCTCATTCCCATCCAAAATGTTGGGAGGCATATGTATCTATGGTCAAAATGTAAAACCATATATTAATTTCCACATTGAATTTCAATTATTTTTAGCCTACCATTACCCCTATCAATCTGAACAATCTTGATAACTTTTTAGATACTTTTTTTCCTGGAGGGAGGAAGTCAGCTTTGGGCACCTAGAGGAAAATAATTTGGCTGTGGTGCGGCAAATTGTAAATGTGATAAAATTGCCCTAACAGTGCAAAGGGCTTAAAGTGGTTGTACACCCTGTACAACCACTTTTACCTACAGGTAAGCCTATATTAATGGGGTTGTATGGGTTATTTTTTTTTTAAAATAACAAACATGTTATACTTACCTCCACTGTGCAGTGCGTTTTGCACAGAGTGGCCCCGATCCTCCTGTTCTGGGGTCCCTCGGCAGCTGTCTCGGCTGCTCCCCGCAATAGCTAACCCCCTCTGGGAAGCTCTATCCCGAGGGGGTTAGCTTGCGGGCGCCCTCCCTGTCATACGCACTGCATCCATAGACACAGTGTGTATGACTCGGTCCCGCCCCCCTGGCAATGGCCAATGGCTGCGCTGCTATCAATCTCTCCTATCTATCCAATCAACGGGCAGACTCCGTGGAGAAGAGGACCCCGGGGGACACGCACAGCAGGTGAATGGGCTCAGGTAAGTAAACAGGGGGGGGGGCTGGGGGGCAAAGGATGCATTAAGGTGAAGAAGAAAAAACATTACAACCCTTTAAGGCTTACCTGTAGGTGCTGGAAATATCTCCTTAACCTCCACGGTTTAGGAGATATTTACAAAAAAGCCATGCAGGGTCATGCCGTGACTGGCAGCTCCCGCCCGCATGCCATGCGACTCCGGCCAGTCACAGAGTCGGAGTTCGCGGCCCCAGAAAGGAAGAGGGTTGAAGATGGACGCTCGCTTTTAGTGGGGACAGCGATGACATCGCGGGCTTCGGTTTCAGGTAAGTGACACATAATGGTAGCCCATTATGCTTTACCTTTGCAAGGAAATAAAGAGGAAGTAAAACCTACCAGGTATGTGTATGCGCTCACCAATGCCCAGGACCAGGTGGGGCTGCATTCATGAGAAAGTCAACACTAATGTAAAACCCCAGCTTATAGATGAGCTGTACACTGTGTGCAGTAGTTCAATGTTCTGTAAAATGTTCTGTCCCATGTTACTATACACCTTTGCTCAATGAATGTTGCATTTGGGAGGGACATCATTGAGCCTATACCCTCTCCACCAGTCCAGCATATCTCTGCCACCTCACTCCCAGTGACAGAATTGAGTCCCGCCATGTACTACCGTGGACCTCATATGTGCACATAATCAGCTGCTTCTTTCTCCCATACCATGCTGCTATATATACGGGGTCTGTGTACCGTGGGTTCAGTCCTGGCTACTTTTGGGGGAACCAACTGCTAGGGAGAGAGACAGAATACCGACCCCCTTGCTACCAGTGGATCTGTGACCTACGCCAACTATTGCTGACTGGCTGCTATTACATTCTCACCAGTTCATGGTTACCCGTGGCACTTATTCTCCTCTTCTGACTCTCCTGCCAAGTTAACCCTTTGTAGTGACCTTCCTATTGTACCTCATGTGTGCTTTACAGACCCTGTCCTAGATATGCCATGTACCATCATGTACCCCTTTAGAGTAACTTCACAATAGGCTCAAAAACAGTTAACAAAACATTACTTGAAGGCTCTGCAACAGTACAGTCATCGGCAGTTAAGACCCTAACTAGCTAGGCTGGCCAGGCATACCTTTGCAGGTATAAGTCCATACATGACAAAGTCCTTAGCAGGTAGGTTCCCTTAGGGCAGCAGTGATTGTAGGTTACTCCTAGTTACATCTTTCTTGTTGAACCTTTTTGTCTTCTTCCATGCAGTCTTTGAGGCTCTTGGCTATCTGCACCAAGCCTTCCCCCCCTTTATAACACCACTGGGTGGAGGGTAGAAACCGGTAGACCCAGTATTACCCCTTCCCCACCTAGGGGGCACCTAGGGGGCCACCTAGGGGGCAGCTCAGACTCCCTATCTATCAACAACCCAACTTGCTCAAGTTTGGACCCCTTATCTCTCTACCCCCCAGCTCAGCTGAGTGCGAGAGGGTGGAGAGGAATTATTAGCTCTCCAGGCTCTGCTTGTGTAGTGTAACCACTCTATGAGCACAAGGAGGAAGAATGTAAGTTGTCTAATGACAGGTCTGGCCTGGCAGGGATCTGTGGCAGTTTTTTTATATTAAAAATTGCTGCAAATACTTAATAATTAGGTGTAGACCCTGCTCTAGTTTCTATTACATTCTGAAATAGTGATGGTGATGGTTGCAGAGATAGACCCTAAACAGGTCTATCAGCTTTGTTACCGTGGCTCACAGCATTTCTTTCCTGTGTCGTTATAACATAACATGGAGAAACAAGGTTTGTAATTCATTGACGCTTGTTGGGAAGGCTGACAACATTGAGATGTTAGTTCAGTACATGGGAAGTTACAAGAATACTGGATTTCTATCAGGAATCAATGGGTGTTTTTCTGTACCTGCAGAAACTGTAGTTTGGTATGCTTTATTAGCCCATTGTTAAAGGACAAGATATGGTAGTTGCTATTATGGACCTCTGTTTATGAAAATGGTACGCTCCACGGTGATCCAGTAGCTGGAAGTACTCTCAGTGGCACAAACTTGGAACGAGAATGCAGATTAGGAGTTCTAGTTATACTCTAACATACTGATCTGTACTGTATGCTTTTTCCAGCTCAATGGTTCAGAAAGTACTGAAGCCAGAGACAGGCTGCAACTAGCATTCTTAGAAAGAGATGGATGGTGGCAGTCTCCATATTTCTTTTAGTACAGATTTCCTTTATTTTCTGAAAGTCAGAAAAGGACATGAATCACAGCAGTCTGAGCTGCAGCAACCTTTCTTATTTATTGAATCATAGAAAGGGTCACTTCAGTAGCAGAAAGATTACCTCTACCACTCTTCAGTAAAAAAAAAAATCTGCAGCCCAGACTGTGGCGATTTATTTCCTTTTCTAAATTATTTTCCTCAGTGCAACAAGCCAAATCATCACCCCAGAATTTTGAAGCAGAGCCTGTAATGGAGCCACTCGCCTTGATCACTATACATATCTTTTTGTATATTTTCTGAAATTCTTGACTTCACACATCAATTTCGGAAATATTGCTGTCGTTTCTGTTTCATCTTGTCTTCCCTGTTTTTTATTCCATTAATTGCTTGCACCCATTGTAAATGTTACTTAGATTTGTGTGTAATGACTACTCCTTAGAGCTCTATTGGTACTGAAGGCATTAAATAGATATGTAGCGCTACCCCCGCAGGAGCTGCTGAATATTTTGGGTTCTCTGTTCATCTCTGAGCCATGGGCAGAACACCACCACTGCTGACAACACCAGAGTACCTTGGCCAGTTAGTTCCCTGGATGTCTCACAAAGGAAGCATACGCACACAATGGTAAAAGAAATGATTATCTTGTATTAAGGCCAAAGAATGGTAGGGCATGCATAGAAACAGGCAAGGCAAGTAATTTGCGCCCCCTAATCTGCAGACTTTTAGCACTCCCTGAGTCCTGTCCCTTCCCTTCCTACAATAGTACTAACCAACTTGATTCCTATACTGACCACTACACTACCCGGACAACTATACTGTCCAGTATACTGACCACTATACTGTCCACTACATGACACTGACCACTATACTGTCCACTACATTACACTGACCACTATACTGTCCACTATACTGCCCACTACACTATACTGTCCACTACACTGACCACTACACTGACCACTACACTACACTGACCACTATACTGTCCACGATACTGTCTACTACACTATACTGTCCACTATACTGACCACTACACTACACTGACCACTATACTGTCCACTACACTGACCACTATTCTACACTGACCACTACACTGACCACTATACTACACTGACCACTATACTGACCACTACACTACACTGACCACTACACTGCACTGACCACTACACTATACTGTCCACTACACTGACCACTATAATGTCCACTACACTGACCACTATACTATACTGTCCACTGCAATATACTGTCCACTATACTGACCACTATGCTGTCCACTACACGACACTGACCACTATACTGTCCACTACATTACACTGACCACTATACTGTCCACTACACTATACTGTCCACTATACTGACCACTACACTACATTGACCACTATACTGTCCACTACACTGACCACTACACTATACTGTCCACTACACTGACCACTACACTACACTGACCACTATACTGTCCATGACACTACACTACACTGACCACTATACTGTCCACTACACTACACTGACCACTATACTGTCCACGGTACTGTCCACTACACTATGCTGTCCACTACACTGACCACTACACTACACTGACCACTATACTGTCCACTACACTACACTGCACTGACCACTATACTGTCCACTACACTAACCACTATACTGTCCACTACACTGCACTGACCACTATACTGTCCACTACACTAACCACTATACTGTCCACTACACTACACTGACCACTATACTATACTGTCCACTATACTGACCACTACACTATACTGTCCACTACACTGACCACTATACTACACTGACCACTACACTATACTGTCCACTACACTACACTGACCACTATACTACACTGACCACTATATTGACCACTACACTATACTGTCCACTACACTGACCACTACACTACACTGATCACTATACTGTCCACTACACTATACTGACCACTACACTATACTGTCCACTATACTACACTACACTGACCACTATACTGTCCACTACACTATCCTACCTACAGTATTCCTATACAGACCACTACACTGAATGACTCTAGCTGCTCTTCTACTCTCACTGGCTGCTCTCTCTCCCCAGACCGTGTCCCCCCCGGCCAGCAATACGACTCTCGAGATCACGAGGGAGCCTCACCTTCTCTTCTTTGTTCTCCATCGGTCCGGAGGGTAGGAGGAGAAGACAGCGGTGGCTCACGATTTCCTGTGTCCCCCGCGCTCCGCCATGTTCAGACTCCGGCGCCCTGTGATTGGGTGTATGGGGTCATGTGCGCCGGCGGGGGTGGCCTGTTAACGTTGCTCCTGGAGTCCCACCTCCACACATGACCCTATTCGCCCAATCACAGGGTGCCAGAGACTGAACATGTGCCGAGGCGGGACTCCAGAATCTACCGCGGTCGTGGATAGGCCAGCCCCGCCGCCCCACATGACCCCATACGATCAATCACAGGGCAACGGAAACTGAACATGGCAGCCAGAGTGTGGGGACACAGGAAAGTAAATTTAGGAGGAGGCAGCCAGAATTTTTCCCCCCTAATTGTTGCACCTGGGGCCACGGCCCCCTCCACACCCCCCACGCTATGCCACTGATCACAGGACAGTATAACTTTGAGACATGCCCAGATGTGCTGCAGGACTGAAGATGTAAAAAACAGCTCTTGGGCCGAGAGATTTTCCCAAGTGAGCAAAAGAAGGTAACAAAATGCAAGGCTACTTCCCTTGTAGATCCTCAGAGAGAAGAGACTAAGTTTAAACTTCAGAAAGTTTGTCAGAGTTATCAGCTACAGCTAAAACTATGTATTGGGTTTTTCTGCCGGCTTAGTTGGGGCCCTTGGTTGGCACGCAGTGAAGGGTGCAGTCCCTATAAGGTGTTACAGAAACAGATTGATCCCTGGTAGGAAAGGTCACTTTAAGAATGTTGATATGTAGGCAAGAGTCACTCTGGTGGTTAAATTGCTGGTTGTCACTTTAAGAAAGGAGAAGTGGGGGAGATTGTAAGATATATGTGCCTTTAAAGTTAGAAGTTGAACTAGAGAGGCCAATTTCTTCCTTAAACTTTGGCTAAAGTAAACACAGGTTCTGCCTAGCAGGGGATACCGGGGTTAATTCAGTCAGATAACCTGCAGTCAGTACTGGTAGTAGTGGTTAAGAGTGGTAGATTGCAATGGATGAGCTTTTGACACATGCGTAGAGTGCATAAGCATGGCAGACTGTAGCAATAGATGTGCTAGGGATTCTGCGTGCATTGCAGAGGCCTGTACTGTACAGTGTCCTTAAATTTGGAGAGGATAGTGTGAAATGCGAATCCTAAACCCGATCCTAATGCGAAGGGAAGCGTAGGGATGAGCATCCGGCTGGGGGGCCCCCTTTGCTCTTTAAGGATATTGATGATGGTCTCCTGATCCGACAGCAAGCAGGTCTTCATTAGTCTGCCTCCTCAGGTCACCTGGCTTTCCGATAGCACATGTGGCTTCCTGGGCCGAGCCCACATGCCTCCACACAGCTCTCCTCCATATGTCCTGCCCTCAACCAAGTCCCTTTCTCCCCCCTGTCTTCCCGGGCTTTTTCTTTTATATGCTCCCGCCCTTTCACAAGTGCTCCTGGGCTGTGTAGTTTGATCTCTTCTAAACTGTAGGGAAAGTTCTGCTTACAGCATACAAGTTCCAGCGACCCTGTGCTCCTGTATTGGAACTTGTGATGAACAGAGCTGTTGAACACTACCATTTTGTGCTCAAAATAAAGATCTGCATTATGGTAACAATGCACAGTGTTGAAGATATTTAAAGAGACACTGTCACCTTGTCACCAGGACTATGTGAAGGTGTCCCTGTAAAGGCCCCAACCCTGACAATTTTATATGCACCCTACAAGCGCTCCCTTGTGACTACTTTTCCCTCCGCAACCCTCTGCAATACCTGGCAATTCAGAGCATAAGAAAGACAATTCCAACAGTCGCCTAAGGGAGGGCCCTTAGCAGAGACACTGTTACTTTTCATTTCATAGTCTAGCTCTAAGCAGACCTTGCATTTGTTTTGGATACAGTAGACAACTAAAAGAACCTATTTTAGATTTTCTGTCTTTGTGACAGAACACGTCACAGATCCAAATAAAACGTACAGGTTCTAATCCATTTCCACTGCTACTAAAAGTGTTTGATTGCTGTTTATGCCCTGGGTGGAGTGATGTCCCATGAGCCTACTGTGCTTCTTGCAGTTGTAATGAAGAATAGAAACTGTCAGGAAATCTCCCCAGCAATAACAAACAGTTGTTCTAAACCTTCACTCTAAAACCCCCCCAAAAAAAGGGTCAATTTACCTTGATAAATTCTGTGTGTCCCAGATCATTGGTATTGCTATTTCATGATTCTTCATTTATTGAACCAGTGGATGAGTCAGGCTACCACCATTACTGAAATCAAATCATTAGAACAGTTGTGGGTCAACCTAAGCCCCACTATTCACGTGTTACTTTGTTCTTGAACATTTCCATCAATGAACTGCTCTTTTACTGGCCTCGACCTCAACACTTGACCACCACTGTATTCTGTATTTACTTTACCATATAGACTCACATCACGAGAAGCCACCACTTTATAATTACTGCAAGACTTTGCTCTCGTGACTCTCAAGGCCAGGTTAATTGGTTGACCCTGTGCCAAAGCAAGTTTCAATATGGATACCAAAACACGAGGTGAGGAACATAAAGCACACCTGTACTCCCCCCGAAAAGGGCTGCTGTCACCTGCCACAGTCACCAACTACTCAGTCTTGCTGCTAATTACTGTAATGTGTCTAAATCTTGTGTAACTACATCTGCCGTAAGTTACAGGAAAGAGAAACATGTTGGTATGACAAGGTATGACAAGAACTCGGTTTCAAAAAAGTTTACTTCAATAAGCTGCGATCCTTACTGCACGATATTCCATGGAACCAAATATGTGCAACAAAAAGCACACAATGCAAGTGTGAGTGTTTTGAAGATGAATTAAACAAATGCATAAAAGAACAAAATTAAAACCTATGTGGCTAAATTTGAGTGTAAAAAAAACAAATAAGTGATAAAAAAAACAACCTTTAAAAAGTACAAAAAGTAGAAGGGCGGCCAAAATAAAATATGAGAAACAACATCGCTACAGCAATTTTCAATATTATTATTATAATACAGGATTTATATAGTGCCGACAGCTTATGCAGCGCTTTACAACATAAGGGCAGACAGTACAATTACAATACAATTTAATACAGTAGGAATCAGAGAGTCCTGCTAGTTAGAGTTTTCAATCTAAGAGAGAGGGTCAAGAAATACAAAAAGGTAATAACTGTGGGGGATGAGCTGATGAAAAAAATTAATGTACAGTTGGTAGGTGGGAGCTGGATAAGCTTCTCTGAAGAGATGAGTTTTCAAGAATCGTCTGAAAGTGGACAGAGTAGGAGACAGTCAGACAGATGGGGGTAGAGAGTTCCAGAGGATGGGAGAGGCTCTGGAGAATTCCTGGAGACAAGCATTGGATGCAGTAACAAGGGAGCTAGAGAGCAGGAGGTCTTGGGAGGAATGAAGAGAATGATTTAGTTGGTACTTTGTAAGTTGTTGTTAGTATCATGATCATATCATGGCTTGGCAGAGAGGGGTAGCAGACACTGAGTGGTTTGTAAGGTGAATGAGCCTGGCAGCAGCATTCATAACGGACTGAAGGGAGGATAGCCTATTGAGAGGTAGGCGGTAGTCTGAGGAGGGATTTTCAGTAGTCGAGACGAGAGATGACCAGAAAGTGAATTAGAAGGTTTGTGGTGTCAGTGGTGGGCGTATCTTGGAGATGTTGCGAAGGCTGTGGCGGCAAGCTTTGGACAGTGATTGGATGCAGGGCTGAAAGGATAGTTTAGAGTCCATGATTACACCTAGAACCTTGGCATGGGGGTTGGGTTGATAGTAGAGCCGTTGATTTTGACAGCAAAATTAGAAGAAGGGGCACGTGGGAGAGGAAATATTATGAGCTCAGTTTTGGATAGATTGCGTTTGAGGAAGTGGTGTGACATACAGGCTGATATGTCTGTTAGGAAATTGGTGATGCGTGAGGAGACGTGCGTGATGGAGTGAGCTGAGAGGTAGAGCGAAAGGTTTGGGTGTTATCGATGTAGAAATGGTATTGAAAGACATGGGAGGCAATCAACTGACCCAGGGTGGAGGTGTAGATTGAGAATAGGAGAGGTCCAAGAACAGAACCTTGAGACCAAAGGAGTAGAGTTTTTTGAGGAGGAGTAAATAGTAATAGTAAAAAGGTTGGGTGTTATCGAATGTAGAAATGGATGATAAAGAATGTATTGATAGTTGTAACACATGGGAGGCAATCAACTGACCCAGGGCTGGGTGGAGGTGAAGATTGAGAATAGGAGAGGTCCAAGAACAGAAATGGTATTGAAAGACATGGGAGGCAATCAACTGACCCAGGGTGGAGGTGAAGATTGAGAATAGGAGAGGTCCAAGAACAGAACCTTGGGGGACCTTAATGGAAAAAGGAGGAGGAGAGGAATTGTAAGTGACACTGAAAATGCTGTGGGATAAGTAGAATGAGAACCAGCGAAGAGTACAGTCACGGAGACCAAAAGAGTAGAGTTTTTTGAGGAGGAGTAAATAGTAATAGTAAAAAGGTTATGAAAGAAGCACAACAGATGAACACAGGAAGCTGGTCACAACTGACAGGGAAAAGGCAGATGTATTAAATCATTTTTTCTCTTCAGTTTTTACAGATGATAAAGAATGTATTGATAGTTGTAACACTAATACTACTGACTAATGCTTCACCTCTGTGGTGGACTGAAAATCAGGTACAGAAGAGACTGTAGAAATGTAATGTGAACAAATCACCAGGTCCCAATGGCTAGCTTCCTTAGAGAACTTAGCTCAGTTATCGCCAAGCCAATATTTCAAATTTTTAAAGACGCCTTACTCTGACTGGAATGGTACCAATTGACTGACATAGTGCAAATGTGCTACTAACTTTAAAAAAAGGATCAAGATGTTTACTAGAAAACGATAGACTAGTCAGCTTAACATCAATAATATGTGAGGTATTTGGGGGAATGGTAAGGTACTCTATACAGAAATGTGTCTGTTATAAGGGTGTAAGAAGTGACAACCAGCATTGATTTATGAAAGAGCATTCTTGTCAAAGAAGCCTGTTGGTGTTCTACGAGGAAATTGGTGATAATTTGCATAGAAGAAGTCCATTGGCCATAGTTTATCTAGATTTTGCTAAGGCATTTGATACTGTACCTCATAAATATTTAATCTATAAAATAAGGTCTATTGGGAGCTGAGGAAATTGTACGTACATGAATAGAAAACTGGTTATATGAACAGGTCCAGAGAGTAGTGATAAATGACACATTCTCTGAATGGTCTAAAGTTGTGAGTGGTGTGCCGAAGGGTTTTGTCTTGAGGCCAATGCTGTTCATCAGCCCAACTTCAGTGCTCACTGATTATACTAAATTATGCATAGAAATAACTTCTGCATAGGATATAGCATCATTAACGAAAGACCTTGACAAAATAGGGGGTTGGGCAGTTACATGGGAGATAAGGTTTAATATTGAGAAGTGTAAAGTTATGCATTTGGGTGCCAAAAATGCACATGCAAATTACACATTAGGGGGCACTGCAATGGGAGAATCAGTAATGGAAAATTATATGGATGCTTGCAAGTCACAGACTTAGCAATGGCATACAATGCCAAGCTAAAGCTAAGAAAGCTAGCAAAATACTATTGTGCATTAAAAAGGGCATACATTCAAGAAATAAATCACTTCTACCCGTTTATAAAACACTGGTTAGGTCTCACCCTAAATATGCAGTTCAGTTTTGATCACCAATCCTCAGGAACTATGTTGTTGAATTAGAGAAGGCACAAAAATTAATAAGGGGGATGTAGGTGACAGTCACTCTAGGGGAGAGGCGCTTAAGAGAGGATAGGGATATGACTACAATTTACAAATATATCAAATGTGATTAGATTAGTTGTGATAAAGTGTTTACATTAGGGTCCCTGAGGAGGACACATGGCTACAATTTAAGGTTAGAAGAAAGGAGGTTTAACCTTAGATTGTTGAAAGGGTTCTTTTCTATTAGAGCAATAAAATGTGGAATTCCCTCCCTAGTGTCAACAAATTCAAAACATTTTACACTACACATGTACACTGGCTTAGAAATTGCGTTTTGTGTTCTGCCTGTAGAAGAAGCTCAATATTGTACTATGTGCCCACGCACAATAGGACCATTTGAAGCATATTTTGATCTCAGCATTTAGAGGCAGAAAAAAAACCTTCTTGTTTGCGTTTTTGATTGGAGCTTTCTGGCAGAAAAAGACTAAACACTCCTAAACTCGTCTAAACATGTGTACAAAATGCTCTATATGTGTGTTTTTTTTTTTCTGCCAAGGGAAATGGTGTTAAGCCCAGTGTGCATGGAGCCTTAGGCAGACCATACATGGGTCGAAATTTCGAAAGAATTTTCTTTCGAAAATCTTATCTAAGAATTGTCGTTCGTATTTCGCACTATTTGTGGTCTGCAGCAACAGCCGATTTTCATGCGGCCATCAAATTTGAGTAATCAGATATGTTGGAAATTTTGTGAAAAACTAACAATTTTCTAATCAATAATGGGAGAATCGTGTGAGAAATGTAAACGAAAAAGAAAAAAGCGTGTGCAAGAAAAGAAAATTCCCAGAAAGAAAAGAAGATTCCCAGCCACAAAAATTATTTTCTGTAGCAACATGAGGTGAAATTGAATCACAAAATGCACAAATTTTCTGATTTTCAAAAGAAAATTCTTTCGAAATTCGACCCATGTATGGCCAGACTTAGATGTATTATTCAAATGGGGAAAACCCGACAGGGTGGTTGTAAAGAAGCTGATCGGTATGGACACTATAACCAAAGTTGCCATACATGGATCAAAATTTTAATAAACATATGGCCGGCTTTAGTTTAATTTTCAGTGTCTCAACAAGAAAAATCTATAAGAAAAACAGACATGGAAGGCACGCACACCTAGTGCATTACCAGAGAAAATTTAATAAAAATAAATTTTTGTATAAAAGCGAGTACTCACAAAATGCAACTGACATAAGTCCATAAACACAGTGCATGGACATGCACAGAACATGGGTACAGCTAACGTGTTTCGGGGCTGGAGTTTCCCCCCCCAGGTGATCCCAGTGTGTGGGTTTTGGACACCTCTGAATGGCTAAACACCCCTCCCCCCAAAGCTACTTCAGGCATGGAGAGGTGAGACATGGATTGACTCACTTATCAATCCTGCATCCTTTTTTGCTTATTTGTTTCTACACCTGTATTCATCTGACTAAATATAAATTAATGTGCAATTTATCATCATTGATTTATTTGTGTACTTATGATGGAGTTTTTTGTTTTGGATATAGGTTTTTGACATGGATTTTGTCACATTTAGTGCGACTATATATAAATATATATATATATACACACATATATATATATATATATATATATATATATATATATATATATATATATTATTCAATTTCTAATTAATGATTTCTTATCAAATTTTTTTTTGCATAAACAGTTTATTGAATTTTTCACAGTGATACAAAAGTGGAAGTGACTATGTTTTTTGTATCTCTACAGAAAAATCCATAGCACACCTAAATAGTTTTGTGACTAAAGTTTTCTTTAACCGCTTCCCGACCGCCTAACGATGATATACGTCGGCAAAATGGCACGGGCAGGCAAAATCACGTACCTGTACGTGATCGTGCATGTGCCTGCCTGTGGGTCGTGCGCGCGCCACTAGCAGGCCCGCTCGCGACCCGGTCGGGAGCTCCGTGACCCCGGCCGCGGGACCAGCGGACCCGATCGCCGCTGGTGTCCCGCGATCGGGTTACGGAGCTGATGAACGGGGAGAGGTTTGTGTAAACAAACCTCTCCCCGCGCTTCCTACACTGACTGTCAGTGATCGGCGGTTCCCTGTCATCGGGAACGCCGATCAATGACGTCACACGTACAGCCACGCCCCCCTACAGTAAAATAAACACAACACGTCACACTGACTCCTCCCCGCCCCCTAGTGGTTAACCCCTTCACTACAACTGTCATTTACATAGGAATCAGTGCTATTTAAATAGCACTGATTTCTATATAAATGACAAATGTCCCAAAAATGTGTCAAAAATGTCCGATGTGTCCGCCATAATGTCGCAGTCACAATAAAAATCACTGATCGCCGCCATTACTAGTAAAAAAAAAAAATATTAATAAAAATGCTATAAAACTATCCCCTATTTTGTAAACGCTATAACTTTTGCGCAAACCAATCAATAATCGCTAATTGCGATTTTTTTTACCAAAAATATGTAGAAGAATACGTATTGGCCGAAACTGAGGAAAAAAAAATTTTTTTATATATTTTTTTGGGGATATTTCTTATAGCAAAAAGTAAAAAATATTGCATTTTTTTCAAAATTGTCGCTCTATTTTTGTTTATAGCGCAAAAAATAAAAACCGCAGGGGCGATCAAATACCACCAAAAGAAAGCTCTATTTGTGGGAAAAAAAGGACGCCAATTTTGTTTGGGAGCCACGTCGCACGACCGCGCAATTGTCAGTTAAAACGACGCAGTGCCGAATCGCCAAAAGGGGCCTGGTCCTTTGGCTGCCAATTGGTCCGGGGCTGAAGTGGTTAAAACGGTTCTGCACACACTTCATTTAGTAAATCTCTTTGCCTTCCAAATCAGGCAAAGTGTACTAAATGGCTTTTTTTTTTTTTTTTCACTTACCTTGTAATTGCTGCTCTGTCTCTTCGGGGGTGGGCGGGGTCTGTGCGTCGATCCTCGTCATGCCTCACTGTCTCCTGGGATCTGGAGTCATTGATCCCAGGAGTCAGTGCGGACATCCGCCGAAATCTCGCGAGTGATGAATTTACATATCATAATCGTTCTCATTGTACAAAAATAAAAAAAAACATTACAGACAGTGTCACCCCGCTTTAAATGCAAGGTAAAATTAGTATAGAATTAAACAATATTTTTTTTCCTGGTCAGATCAAAAATATTTGCTTCTCGTGTTGATGGGTGATCAAAGAGTTATTCATTCTTAATCGCAAAAATTCACTCATATCCCTATGAGGAATCATATAAAACTCAAACTGAGGTAAACTGAGTGAACTTTTTGCCCTTTAATCTGGTGAAATGTTTCTTGAATTACAGGAGTTCATTGATTGGGATTGGGTTTTCATTTTTCCTTTAGCTGATATTTAATATGTTCAGGTAATGAAAAGTCTGCTCTTGACACCTTCAATTAAAGAAAAGTTTGTTGACCTTGGGTTTTGAAGAGAGAACTTGCTCAAGCATGTCAGCAATGAAGATCTTTATGTGTCTCTTGCTACTAATTGCATCTGTTAATTAGCCCCTTTTATAATGGATTTAGGCAAGTACAAGCAAATAAGTACAAAGGCATTGACATCATTACACCAGATGTACTCTAGAGTTCATATTGCACCTGGGGTTATTAAACACCTCATTATAAAACAATGCGTATGCTTTCATCCATGATTTCTATTACCAATCTGATTAGGATTTCAAATAAACAACGGTTTTATTATATAAAAACATATGTAGGTATTTTTTTATGTGGAGAATTCCAGGAACATACAAGAATCAATGATCTATTATTAAAGCGGTATTAAACCCAAAAATGTATATATTGCAGCTTACCAATCATTAAAGGTGGTGTCTGCGTTCGTTTTCTTTTCGTTGGCTTTTCCCCTCTCTGTTTATACCTGGTGATCTAGCTAGTAACACACCTCCTCTACTAGTGAGACACACCTCTGGGGGAATGAGCAGAGGAGGCACAACAGATAGCAGCATTGACAATCTGGGGGGAGAGTAATGTTAAATGTATTAGCAGATTTGAAGCCAAACTCCAGCTCACACTTCATAATCAGTTACAGAAAACAGTGTTTTTCCTTTTAGGATAAAGGTTTTATATGAATAAATACAAGCTGATCATTTTAATCACCCTCTGCCAGTGTTAATTAGTTTGTCTCATCTATGTAAACTGATACATTCTGCTGGGGTGCTTTTGAAAAAAAGACATGCTGACTGGATCACCAGATGAAAATAGAAGAAAGAAAGCCTAAAAAACAAACCAATACAGCCATAACATTTATGAATTGGTAAGCTAGTAAATGTTTGCTTTTGGGTTTAAAACTACTGTAAATCAAAACAAACTATGGATGTGATCTTCATAACCTTATCTACCGTATATCCTTTCACTACTCCATGTTGAAACCACTTGAAAACGAATCCTTAAAACAGACCTTGACTTTGAAAACCATAGGCTTGGGAAATAAATGTAACTACCTGATAAGACTAATGCTGCGTACACACGTTCGGACTTTGTCTGCCGGACCTAGTCCGGCGGGACTTCCCCACACACGCCCGGACTTCCGAGCGTGTGACTTGCCCACACACGCCCAGACTTCTCCGGCGGACAATCCGCTGGACAAAGTCCGCGGGACTTTTGAAAATGAATGGACTTGCCCACACACGGAGAAGTCCGTTCATTTAGAACGTAACTGCAGGTAGACGGAGCTAGCGAAGGCAGTGAATGCCGCTGCGCTAGCCCCGTCACCTGGCATGGATTTAAAGGGACTCCCCACGCCGAAAAAACGGCGTGGGGGTCCCCCCAAATCCATCTCAGACCCTTATCCGAGCACGCAGCCCGGCAGGCCAGGAAAGGGGTGGGGACGAGCGAGCGCCCCCCCTCCTGAGCCATACCAGGCTGCGTGCCCTCAACATGGGGGGTGCCCTGGGGAAAGGGGGGCCGTGCGGCCCCCCCACCCCAAAGCACCTTGTCCCCATGTTGATGAGGACAAGGGCCTCTTCCCCCGACAACCCTGGCCGTTGGTTGTCGGGGTCTGCGGGCGGGGGCTTATCGGAATCTGGGAGCCCCCTTTTATAAGGGGGCCCTCAGATCCCGGCCCCCCACCCTATTTGAATGAGTATGGGGTACGATGTACTAAGGTGTAAAATGTAAAGTAAAAAAACACACAATTTTGAAAAAATATTTTATTGCACTGCTCCGGGGGTCTTCTTCCATCTTGGGGGTCTTCTCGCCGGACTCCTCCGCCATTTACCTAGTTCTTTTACCGAGCGGAGGAGGCAGGCTACCTTCTTCGTCGTCGACGCCGTCGTCTGGGGGTCTCGATCCGCCTTCGGGGGTCTTCCGGGGTCTCTTCTGTTCTTGCCACGGTCGTCGTTTTCCGCGCCGCCGGCGCCGCCTTCTTCTTCTTCTGATGTTGACCCGTCGCTCTCTCTGGCCGGAATGCCAGAGCCGCGCTGTACTGGGACTTATATAGGGACAAGGGGACAGGGTCACATACTCATGTCACATGGTGACCCCGCCCCCTTGTGATGTCACAGTCCCGGAGGATGCTTTTCAAAATTGCGTGTTTTTTTTTTTTACACCTTAGGTGACTGGGTAGGGGTACATCATACACCATACTCATTCACATAGGGTGGGGGGGCCGGGATCTGAGGGCCCCCTTATAAAAGGGGGCTCCCAGATTCCGATAAGCCCCCGCCCGCAGACCCCGACAACCAATGGCCGGGGTTGTCGGGAAGAGGCCCTTGTCCTCATCAACATGGGGACAAGGTGCTTTGCGGGTGGGGGGGGCGGGGGGCGCGCTCGTCCCCCACCCCTTTCCTGGCCTGCCGGGCTGCGTGCTCGGATAAGGGTCTGAGATGGATTTTTGGGGGGGACCCCCACGCCGTTTTTTTTTCGGCGTGGGGAGTCCCTTTAAATACATGCCAAGTCCGTTCATTTCAAAAGTCCGGCGGACTAGCCTACTGCCGGCGGGATTGTCCGCCGGACTGCCATGCCAAAAAGTCCACCGGCGCCCACACACGAACGGACTTTCCCGCGGGATAGTCCGTTCGTGTGTACGCGGCATAAGGTACACTGCAGTCAAAATGAGTTACTACGCTTGGATACCCTAAACTCTGGATGATTGGACAGCAACCACTATATTACCTAACTGCCTCTTAATTAGTAGGCAAAGCCTGTCAAAATTGTGTGGTTTTTTACTTTACATTTTTGAATTGTCCGCTGGACTTGAGTCCTGCGGACAATCCCGCGGGATAGTCCCTTCGTGTGTACGCGGCATAAGGGCCAGTGACATTTTTACAGTTATCAATGCAATTTTATAGCATAAATCGTACATCGTACCCCATACTCATTCACATAGGGTGGGGGGCCGGGATCTGAGGGCCCCCTTATACAGTCAGGTGCATGCTTTGGCCAAATCAGCAGCCGTCAATGCACTGCACTCTTGCAGTGCATTGACGGTCTCGCAGTTCATTATGGGGTGTTCTGCGGGCGCTCAAATTTCTCGCAAACGCCCCATAATGTTCTAAATTTGGCGAACAGGCGAACACACGAACACCCGATGTTCGAGTCGAACTTTCGTTCGACTCGAACATCGGGCTCAACCCTAGTTGCCACACAGTAGGTAGTGGTAGTGTGACAGACAAAAGCATATTCTGCTCCCTGTAATTAGTGGAGCTACAATCTACTAGTTAGGTCCATTCAGTGTGCTCAGCTGCTGCTAGTTCTGTCTATGGCTTCCTCTGTATCCAGGTGACTGGAAATGTTTTTGTATGGTAGGTGTGAAGCTACCGTATGCAGCTGGAAGCATGAATATGGATACAGCCCTGGCCTATCCCAGAGATGCAGGCTCTGAAAGCGGGCTAGGTGGGCACACTGATCTCTGTGTTTTGTCCCAGAGTGGAGGAGTCCAGCCTGGGTAGGGCACGCTGCTCCCAGGCACAAGCTGCTGAAGGAGGCCTAAGGTGGGTGACCTGAGGGACTGCAGAGTCTCAGGTACTTTGAAGAGGCTGACTGAGGTGAGCTGTCCACCACAGATCTGCCTGGTATCACTGGAGGGCATCACTTGGAAGATTGGAAGGTGGCATCCATCTGTCCTTGGGCCTTGTAAGCATAGACATTGCTTCTTGGGGACCTTCAGATCTCAAGTTACCCCTTTGGTGCCTACTAAAGTCAGTTGTGTGTCTATATAAAGGGGACACCGGCTGGTGGGGCTTAAGAGCCCTGTCCAGATATTGTCCCCTAAAGAGAAATGGACTAGAGTCCGCCAGACAGTCCGACCATGTGTGGGGCTCCGGCGGACTTTTTGTTCCCAAAAGTCCGGCGGACTAAGTTTTAAGTTTTGACTTAAAATTGTTTATTAATAAATTTATTGGATAAATGGATTCCTCTGCTCCGATGGTCTCAGTCCTGCTTTCAGTCAGTTCCGTCACGCTGCACCGCTCCGCAGTGTGACCGGGACCTCCGTATGGCTCCGTCAGGCGCTCTGGATCCTCCGGCCGGATCGCACCGCTGATCCAGCACACTGTGATGAGGCACTCTCAGTAATTGCTGCTCTGTTCCACACGATGTAGGCTGCGGCTCTTCCAGACGCCCACACACAGATCACTGTAGGCAGGCCACGCGTCCCAGCAGAGACAGAAAATGGCCGCGCTGGGCCTTTTATTACCTACCCAGCATGCAGTTCAGCCACTCAGTGTTCATGGGTAGGTGAGTGGGTATTGTGGGTAGGTGAGTCCTTTCGCAAAGTAAACAATTAAGTCACTTCCTGCTTAGCTGTTATGTGAAAGTTAAACAATGCGCTTTCCATAACATACCATTAGAGGGAGCCAAATACCAATCTATTAACATGGTCCTATTGATAGCGTTACCTGGTAAAGGCTACAGCACTACACAAGCTATAGAATAGGGTGGGCAGGTTTGTTGATATTGGTTGTCTGGTTGTGGAGTAAGGGGTGCTGGGTGAGGAGGAAGCGTTGAAGATAGCTGTAGAATTTCATGCTATACTGTTCACAGATAAGTCCTGAACTAAAGGTTGGTAAATCAAGGGAATACCATGTCAGCTTGTCTACAATATGAGGCTGAATAGTTTAATACTGTCTAGTAGGGTTGAGCGAACCCGAACTGCAAAGTTCGGGTCCGTACCGGACTTTTGGGTGTTCGGGTCCGGTGTTCGGCGATGTATTGGCGCCTTTTTAACAGCTGCAGGGCAGCCAATCGACGCTAGTTTCACTAGTGTGCCCTTAGAAGCCATCACAGCCATGCCTACTAATGGCATGGCTGTGATTGGGCAGTGCAGCATGTGACCCAGCCTCTATATATAGTCCAGACACACAGCACACAGCGTCATTCTGCTATAGACAGGTTCCTGTGCTGCTGAGAGGATTTTAGGAGTTAGTGTGATAAAGTCAATCAGTCCACATTCCTTAACTTTTCTTCTAATTAGTTAGATCAGTGAGCGATCTACATAGCTAGAGTACAGTACAGAGTTTCTTTAGTAAGGAAGAGAAAGAGGCAGAGAGAATTATTCAAGAGATTCCTAAATCAATTGTACCCTGGCTGGGGTGCAGTGCACAGTCTTTTAACAGTGCCATGAGGCCAGTGCCAGACAAAATATAAAAGTTTTACCTGCAAGCTCAGTGCACCATTAGGACCAACACTGCATATAGTAAGAGATACACCATAGTCTGTGTGTATTCTGCTATTGGAAAAACATTGCAAAAAAATTTAATTGTGCTGTGTTTTTTTTTTCCCCAATAGCATTTTCTGCGTGTTCATACACGCTTTAGATACTGTCCGTGTATTCTGATATTGGAAAAACAGTGCAAAAAAATTAAATTTTGCTGTGTTTTTTTTTTTCCAATAGCATTTTCTGCGTGTTCATACATACACGCTTTAGACACTATCCGTGTATCCGTATATTGGAAAAACATTGCAAAAAAATTTAATTTTGCTGTGTTTTTTTTTTTTCACCCAATAGCATTTTCTGCGTTTTCATAAACGCTTTAGACACTATCCGTGTATTCTGATATTGGAAAAACATTGCAAAAAAATTTAATTTTGCAGTGTTTTTTTTCTTCCCAATAGCATTTTCTGCGTTTTCATAAATGCTTTAGACACTGTACGTGTATTCTGCTATTGACAAAAACACCCATTTAGGGCGAGATCATAAATTTTGAAAATATGAGGAGATCATCAAAAAGGGGACGTGGCCCGGGTCGTGGTGCTGCTGGTGGCGCTCCTGTTGCAGGGAGAGGACGTGGTCGATCTGTGCCAGCTACACGCACTAGTGAAACACCTTCCTCAGGTGCGAGTAGGCTACAGAGCCTGCAGCGGTATTTTGGCGCGCCTAATGAGGCTGTACGAATGTTGAGGCCAGGACAAGTACAGGCGATAGTAGATTGGGTTGCTGACAGTGCCTCCGGTTCCTTCACATTGTCTCCCACCCAGTCTCCTGATGAAAGTTCAGAGTTGGCACCTGCAGCCGATGTCCATCAGTCTTTCACCTCACCCCCTTGCAAATCAGCCAATCAGTCTGAGCCCCAAATCATGCAGCAGTCTCTTCTGCTTTTTGATGACTCTGTTAGCAGGGTTTCCCAGGGCCATCCACCTAGCCCTGCCCCAGAAGTGGAAGAGATTGTGTGCACCGATGCCCAACCACTTATGTTTCATGATGAGTACATGGGAGGACCATCGCAGCACGTCTCGGATGATGACGAAACACAGGTGCCAACTGCTGCTGCTTTCGCCATTGTGCAGACCGACAAGGAGGGCAGGGGTGAAGACTGGGTGGAAGATGATGTGGAGGACGATGAGGTCCTTGACCCCACATGGAATCAACGTCATGCAGGTGACCAGTGTAGTTCAGAGGAAGAGGCGGTGGTCGCACAGAGCCACCAGCACAGCAGAAGAGGGAGCAGGGTGCAAAAGCGGAGCGTCCATCCTCTAGACAGTACGTCTGCTACTGCCCAACGCAGCAAGGGACCAAGCACACCAAAGCCAGGTCCAAGGAGTTCCCTAGCGTGGCAGTTCTTCAGACAATGTGCTGATGACAAGACACGAGTGGTTTGCACGCTGTGCAATCAGAGCTTGAAGCGAGGCATAAATGTTTTCAACCTGAGCACAACCTGCATGACCAGGCATCTAAGTGCAAAGCACGAGATGCAGTGGAGTAGACACCGCAAAAACCAAGAAAGGTCTCTGGCTCCTCCTGCTTCTTCTTCTGCTGCAGTCTCGGCCTCTTCATCCACCTCTGTGGTGACAGTGACACCTGCCAACCCGCAAACAGAGGATCTGCCAGCAACACTACCACCTGGGTCACCAACCATCTCCACAATGTCCCATGGAAGCGTTCAGCTCTCTATTTCCCAAACACTGGAGCGGAAGAGGAAGTACCCCCCTAGCCACCCGCGATCCCTGGCCCTGAATGCCAGCATTTCAAAATTCCTCGCCTTTGAAATGCTGTCATTCCGTCTGGTGGAGACGCAGAGTTTTAAAAGGCTGATGTCATTGGCTGTCCCACAGTACGTTGTGCCCAGCCGCCACTACTACCCTTCCCTGCACAACCAAGTGGGGGACAAAATCAGGTGTGCACTGCGCAACGCCATCTGTGGCAAGGTCCACCTAACTACGGATGCGTGGACCAGTAAGCACGGTCAGGGACGTTATATCTCCCTAACAGCACACTGGGTAAATGTAGTGGCGGCTGGGCCTGAGGCGGATAGCACTTTGGCGCATGTCCTTCTACCACCGAGGATTGCAGGGCACTTCAGTTTGCCTCCTGTTGCTAACTCCTCCTACTCCGCCTCCTCATCCTCTACCGCCTCCTCATCCGGTCAGCGTAACACCTTCACCACCAACTTCAGCACAGCCAGGGCTAAACGACAACAGGCAGTTTTAAAACTTTCCTGTTTGGGGGAAAAACCCCACACCGCGCAGGAGTTGTGGAGGGACATGGAACAACAGACCAATGAGTGGTTGGTGGCAGTGAGCCTCAAGCCCGGCCTGGTGGTGTGCGATAATGGGCGAAATCTCGTAGCAGCTCTGGGTCTTGCCGGTTTGACGCACATCCCTTGCCTGGCGCATGTGCTGAACTTGGTGGTCCAGAGGTTCCTTAAGAATTACCCCGATATGCCAGAGCTGCTGCAGAAAGTGCGGGCCGTCTGTGCGCACTTTCGGCATTCTCACCCTGCTGCTGCTCGCCTGTCAGCGCTGCAGCGTAACTTCGGCCTTCCCACTCACCGTCTCATATGTGACGTGCCCACAAGGTGGAACTCCACCTTGCACATGCTTACCAGACTGTGCGAGCAGCAGCAGGCGATAGTGGAGTTTCAGCTGCAGCACGCACGCGTGAGTCGCTCTGCGGAACAGCACCACTTCACCGCCAATAACTGGACCTCCATGCGAGACCTGTGTGCCTTGTTGCGCTGTTTCGAGTACTCCACCAACATGGCCAGTGCTGATGACGCCGTTCTCAGCGTTACTATCCCAGTTCTATGCCTCCTTGAAAAAACTCTTCAGGCGATGATGGAAGAGGATGTGGCACAGGAGGAGGAGGAGGAAGAGGGTTCATTTCCAAGGCTTTCAGGGCAGTCATTTACAAGTGGCTACGAGGGTGGGTTCCTGCACCAACAAGCGCCAGGTACACAATTGTCTGGCAGCAAGGGCACAGTTCTGGAGGATGACGAGGTGGAGGATGAGGAGGAGATGGAGGAGGAGGAACCATGTTCACAGCAGGGTGGCACCCAGACCAGCTCATGTCCATCACTGGTGCGTGGCTGGGGGGATACAGAGGACACAGACGATACACCTCCCACAGAGGACAGCTTTTCCTTGCCTCTGGGCAGCCTGGCACACATGAGCGATTACATGCTGCAGTGTCTCCGCAACGACCGCCGAGTTGCCCACATTTTAACTGGTGCTGATTATTGGGTGGCCACCCTGCTGGATCCCCGTTACAAGGACAACGTGCCGTCCTTAATTACCTCACTGGAGCGTGATCGTAAGATGCGCGAGTACAAGCGCACGCTGGTAGACGCGCTGCTGGTGGCATTCCCACTTGGAAGCGGGGGTACGGTGGAAGCACAAGGCGAAGGCAGAGGAGGAGGAAGAGGTCGCCAACGCAGCCGGGGCACCGCCAGCACCTCGGAAGGCAGGGTTAGCATGGCCGGAATGTGGAAAAGCTTTGTCAGCACGCTACAACAACCAGCACCACCAGCTGAGATGGAACGTCTTAGCAGGAGGCAGCATTTCACCAACATGGTGGAGCAGTATGTGTGCACACGCCTACACGTACTGCATGACGGGTCTGCCCCCTTCAACTTCTGGGTCTCCAGATTGGGCACATGGCCTGAGCTTGCCCTTTACGCCTTGGAGGTGCTGGCCTGCCCTGCCGCCAGTGTATTATTTGAACGTGTATTTAGCACGGCAGGGGGCGTTATCACAGACAAGCGCAGCCGCCTGTCCAGAGCCAACGTGGACAAGCTCACGTTCATTAAAATGAACCAGGCATGGATCCCACAGGACTTGACCTTGTGCAGAATAGACACATATACCGGTGTTCTGACGAAAACTGTCTTGCTATCGGATAGTGTCCGGCCACTTACTGCGCAGGTGCAGTGCTTGCGCAGTACGGAGGACAAGGAGATTCACAAAATCTCCAAAGATGAAGGTCGCCTGTGCAGTGAGTGCAGGTTCAAGCCCGACCATCCAAGTGGACATACGGTAGCACATAGTAACAGAGCCCCTCACGGGCTCGCTTGGCTAGGCTTCAACATCGGATGATGTGGCTTGAACCTGGAGTCACCGTGCATCGTCTTCGGAGAGTTTCCAAATCCCCTTGTCCTACGTACTGAGCAAGCGCAGTACAGGGCGGACACTATGCGACGGGGGACAGAATTCGACACGTCATTCACCACTAGCCTTACCCAGCCATTGTTGTATTTTTGAACCAGTGTTGGCTACCTCGTCCTCCTCCACCGCCGCTTCCACCTACACCGCCACATCCACCGCCACCTCAACCTCCTACTCCATTTTAATTTCGTCCTCCTAGGTCAAGATTATAATTTTTTCATTTTTTTAATTTCCAAGTATTTTATTTTCCCACTATCTTATCCATTAAATTGAATATTTTTTTCCAGAAAGTGAGTATTCTGGGGTATTCCTACCATATGTGCGGCATCGTGCCGTTGAGTTTCTGAGGTTCTTAATGACTTCCTGTACCTCTTCTGCTGAGAAGGGGGCCTCCAGCATTTTATTTTATTTTTATTTTTTTTATGTCATTTTAAGTTATTTCCCAATCCACATTTGTTTGCAGATCACTTGCCATGCTCTTAACAACATTTTGTTGCCATTTGCAGCCCTCTAGCCCTTTCCATTACTTTTTTACAGCCATTTTAGTGTTCAAAAGTCCGGGTCCCCATTGACTTCAATGGGGTTCGGAGTTCGGGGTCAAGTTCGGGTCAAGTTCGGTCCCGAACCCGGACTTTTTTCCGAAGTTCGGCCGAACCCGCCAAACCCGAACATCCAGGTGTCCGCTCAACTCTACTGTCTAGCCATGACATATGTAGGGCTTGATCACCGCTATAGTCTAAATAAGCTAATGCCCAACCTAAACACTTGCAATAAAAGACAGACCAAGGTGTGGAGTAAATGGCCGTCCGGCCTTTTATTTAATAAATGTAAAACTTCAAAACTCGTTAACCATTTGAAACTCTTTACTTAACTGGGTCATATTATTAAGGGGGAAAAAACCCCCAACACTGGTCACTGAGACTACTAAGTTTGAAACTTTTTAACTCTTGTCTCCAGTCGGCAAACCCCGGACTCGGAGGCGGTAACAACTTGTCCGCAGTGACATAACCTTTTTACCCTTCTGGGTTAAAGCCCTCTTAACCCGGAAGTACACTATCCACTCCCATCCAATGGATGAGTACACATGTTCCGTCCATGTCCTTCTTCACCTTTACCAAATGACCCAAGGAAAAACCGCCCCCACGAGGGAAACCTGTACCTAAACCGACCCTATTACCTAATGGGTGGGTGGGTGGGGAACGATTCCTCCACCGCATGGGGACTGACGTCACTTCCCCTCTCTCCAGATACTTTTTCTGCTCTGAGGCCGCCCAGACCCTGAAAACCCCTCCCCTGTTCTTAAAGCAGCAATGCTGCGAACCCACTTAAAACGGCGCTGTTGACAATCCAGCACTGTCATGCCGTCCCTCTGCGCACGTTCTGCGTCCGGCTGCTCCGGGACTCTCTTTCTCCTCAAAATATACCAACATTTTGCCAAGGCACACTATATACTGTATGTCACAATAAATCTTTCTGCTTGTGCCCTGGGTGTTCCCAGTTATATTACAGTTCTAAAACACAAAAAAGTAAAAGTACTACAAAACTCATATCTAAATCTCCAGTTGATATTGGCAGTAATATGATAAGGGCACGGTGAAGGAAACTATAGTTGAGAAATAGAAAGTAGAAAAGGTAGAATATAATGGTTGAAACAATGAATACAAATAATAAAATAAAATAATTCACAATGTGAACAACCATATCAATAAATCCACAATAATGATGATGTAATGATCTTGCGTTCCCAGGCACTATACACTAGAAGCTGTACTGCACACAGTGTCTAATGCTTCTGGATGACCTGAGAGGGAGCTCCTGAGGCATGCAAAACATAAACAAACACGAGAAACCTGCGCACAGGCTATAGTGTACTAAACTTATAAAGGGCAGTATATATTTATTAAAACAAAAACAAAAAAGTTCCACTCACAAACATCCCAAGAGGCAGAACCTGTAACATGACTAGAGAAGCAGATGAACCGCTCAGATATACTGAAGCATGGGGAGCTAGTCCTGAGAAAGCCTTACTGGGCTGTGTAGGAAGGAAGTGCTGCAGAAGCTGGGACCACTGATTTGCACCAAGAGAGAAGCTGCTGCTGTCATTGAGAACCTGACTACCTGGATGACATCCACATGGAATCGTGCCAGGGGTGGAACGCATTTCTGAGGGATGTCCTCTTTTTTTAGCCTTAGTCCTAACAACTATACTGATTTAAAATTAGATTTTAAACGCATACATGGTTGGTTCCGCTATGTAGTTTGATGTATAGTATGTAGCCAGTAGCTAGATATCTACCTATTCCTGCAATCAGAAAATGCTGTGTAGCTTTGTTTCAGGGAATGCTGTTTCCCTCTAGTATTCCAGTTTCGACTGTCCTGTTACTTTCTTAATTTAAGAGACGAGACAGAGCAAAGCATCTTGGGGCGTGTAGTCCATATGGATAGGATTCGCCCTCTGGCTGTATTATGTGAAACTACAACTACCAGCTGGCTTATGGAGCAGAACAGACCGCTGGAAGGGACTATAAGAGGGAAGGTTTGAGACCTGGCACGCTCTCTTGCATGTAGGGGATCTGTTACAGGGTGAGCTGCAGCTGAGTCACGACCTGCTCTGGCGAAGTTACCCAGCTGATGTCTGGAGGGACACATGTGGACAGTGGACAGTTCCCCCTCACTGTCTGACGGCAGCCCGAAGGCCGTTCTTGTTCCATCCATCCTGCAGAAATATTGGATCCGTGTGAGCCATGGTGCGGTGTAGCGGAGGCTGGATGTCATCCCTTGAGCCACTTTCCTGAGAGTTCATCTTCATCATCATCTCCTGTTCCAGTGTGGTGAGCGGGCACTAGCCCAGTATAATAGACACTGTATATAGACACCATTGTCTCTTGGACCCATTGCCATCTTTAGTCCAAGTCGTGCCAATTCAGACCAAAATATCATAGACACTATATACAGACATCTTTACCATCAATTTTTCTGCTGTTGCTTGTAGTTCCACAGAATAGAATATCTTTAAGTCAGTGATCACTGTGAATCCAGTTACAGTTTTGATTTACACAGGAAGATTATCTGCTGGTTATACAGAACCTATGGGTTCAACTACTTTGCGTTGCCATCCAATATTTCTTGCATGCAATTAAACACCTAAGAGCTAGCTGAAGATTAACCGGACTGCCACACAGAAACACGGGACTACTTTTACCTCCCTTCCCATCTCAAGGATTTGTTTTACTGAAGCTAATAGAGCTACAGTTCACCAATAACTCTCTGTAAGAGCAGGTTGAATTGTAATACAGTTTTTGTTTGCTAAAAGTTGTACTTGTTTATCTGCTGTTTCTGCATTAATATGTGAAGGAGTAGTAGAGAGTGGTCTGACACTCATAAGAGCCATTCCTCTGCTCTCCTGTACTCCATTCAAATAGGTATTATATGCACTTATCTAAGCACCAAGATTATAGTGTTAACGGATGACTATTTGAATCTTTTAAGTGATAGTTGTTCTGCTATTAACCACATAAGCCCCGGACCATTTGGCTGGCAAAAGACCAGAGCACTTTTTGCGATTCGGCACTGCATCGCTTTAACTTACAATTGCACGGTCATGCAACGTGGCTCCCGAACAAAATAGATCTTTCTTTTGGTGGTATTTGATCGCCCCTGCTGTTTTTATTTTTTGCGCTATAAACAAAAAAAGAGCGACAATTAAAAAAAAAAAAAAAAAACGCATTATTTTTTACTTTTTGCTATAATAAATATCCCCCAAAAATATATAAAAAAAATATTTTTCCTCAGTTTAGGCCAGTACATATTCTTCTACATATTTTTGGTAAAAAAAAACAAAAAAACGCAATAAGCGTTTATTGATTGGTTTGCGCAAAAGTTATAGCGTCTACAAAATAGGGGTTAGTTTTATGGCATTATTATTAAAAAAATTTTTTTTTACTTGTAATGACGGCGATCTGCGATTTTTATCGTGGCTGCGACATTATGGCGGACACATCGGACAATTTTGACACATTTTTGGGACCATTGTCATTTTTACAGCGATCAGTGCGATTAAATTGCACTGATTACTGTAAAAATTACACTGGCAGTGAAGGCACTAGGAGGCTAGGGAAGGGTTAAGTGTGTTCTGGGGAGTGATTCTAACGGTCAGGGGGAGGGGCTGTGTGTGACACATCACTGATCATAGCTCCTGATCACAGGGAGCTATGATCAGTGACACTGTCACTAGGCAGAACGGGGAGATGCTTGTTTACATTAGCATCTCCCCGTTCTTCCTCTCCGTGAGACGTTCGCGGGTATCCCCACGGTGGTCAAGTCCGCGGGACCTGCGACACGACTCACAGAGCTCACAACGGGAGCCGGCGGCATGGACGCGATGGCATGGCAGCAAATTCAAAGGGACGTACAGGTACGCCCATTTGCCTGTCCGTGCCATTCTGCCGACGTAAATGTACATGTAGCGGTCGGCAAGTGGTTAATAACATTTTTTTTGAAGATAACATTTTAAAGTGTAAACTTAGGTTGACTCTGATTCCTTTTACTATCATCCCATTGAGTAAAATATTTCTGATTTAATCAATTATGGTGTATTTCCTTCTTACTGTTATTTAACCACTTCAGCCCCGGACCAATTTGCAGCCAAAGGACCAGCCCCCCTTTTGCGATTCGGCACTGCGTCAATTTAACTGACAATTGCGCGGTCGTGCGACGTGGCTCCCAAACAAAATTGGCGTCCTTTTTTTCTTACAAATAGAGCTTTCTTTTAGTGGGATTTGATCGCCCCTGCGGTTTTTATTTTTTGCGCTATAAACAAAAATAGAGCGACAATTTTGAAAGAAATGCAATATTTTTTACTTTTTGCTATAATAAATATCCCCAAAAAATATATAAAAAAACATTTTTTTTTCTCAGTTTAGGCCGATACGTATTCTTCTACATATTTTTGGTAAAAAAAATCGCAATTAGCGATTATTGATTGGTTTGCGCAAAAGTTATAGCGTTTACAAAATAGGGGATAGTTTTATAGCATTTTTATAAAAAAAATTTTTTACTAGTAATGGTGGCGATCAGCGATTTTTATTGTGACTGCGACATTATGGCAGACACATCGGACATTTTTGACACATTTTTGGGACCATTGTCATTTATACAGAAATCAGTGCTATTCAAATGCACTGATTCCTATGTAAATGACAGTGGCAGTGAAGGAGTTAACCACTAGGGTGCGGGGAGGAGTTAGTGTGACGTGATGTGTTTTTTTTTATAGTAGGGGGCGTGGCTGTACGTCTGGCGTCACTGATCGGCGTTCCCGATGACAGGGAACAGCCGATCAGTGACAGGCAGTGTAGGAAGCGCGGGGAGAGGTTTGTTTACACAGACCTCTCCACGTTCTTCAGCTCTGTGACCCGATCGCGGGACACCAACGGCGATCGGGTCCGCTGGTTCCACGGCCGCGGTTACGGAGCTCCCGACCGGGTCGCATGCGCACCGCCGGCGACGCGCTCGCGACCCCACGGCTAGGCAAATAAAGGGGACGTATATATATGTGCTTTTGCCTAGCCGTGCCATTCTGCCGACGTATATGTGCAGGAGGCGGTCGGGAAGCGGTTAAAGGAGAAAATGTTTGAACCCAGGGTGTCAGAGGTGGCAGAGAACTCACGAGGTCAGGGTAACCAAAGGGGTATTGATTTATCTTGGGTGGTATAGTATAGTTTATTTTATATGGTATTGTTGTTGTGCGCAACAACTACCAAATCCTTTTGCTGGTAACCTAATGATCTTATAATGCATTGATATGATGCAGCAGGAGAATTCTCAACCACATCTACTGGTGTTACACTCATACAAAAAATCTGATGTTTAAAATTGTTAGCACCAAGATGTTTCTTACAACTACCATTCAGATTTAGACCCAATTTAATAGAAAAGTGGTTTGTGACACAAGAAAACAGGGAAAGAATATTATACAACATTGCCCAACAAGAAATATACTGTATACCCAACATTGATTTTTGATCTAAGAATTGTAAACTGCTGTTCTCCACCAGGGGAGCTTGGGCTTTATTACAGCTGTGAGGAATGCAGTTATTCGATATTATATGTGAATTTGTATTCCATTAGGTTGTCTGTTTTTCCTGAACAATAGCAGACTACTATGCATGTGGACCTAATGTCATATCAGCGTTTGCATCACATTCCCTCAAAGTGAAGAGAATACAAACAAATACAGATCAATATTCCAATTATGGAATATCTGGGTTTGTTCATCATCTTGATAGTGGTATTATAGCCATATACAGTAGGTGACGGATGTTTTTGTTACTGATTTTATTATGTGTCTGTTTTATTACAGATTTTATGTTGCATTTTCCTCTTCATTGTTTTATGCAAGTTCTAGCAGCCCAAATTGTGCTTTTTACCCTTGTTTTCTGTCCTGACAAAAAAGTCAGGAGACAAGTCAGGTCAAACAGAGGATAGCAGAATGCAGGCCAGGCTATGGGTCACAGGAGCTAATGACCATTCAGCAACTCTCCTAGGTTGTGCTTGGCTTTAAATAGGGTTATTGGGGGGCAGTGCATGGACATGCATGCTCATTCACGCTCATGAAGATATGCAGGCAGCTGTGACCTTAAGCCAAGGATCATGGGCTGCATATGCGCATGGGCAAATGTTTGGGCATGGCCATGTGCTTGAAGTAACTGGGTTATATACCCAGGGACCAGTGGCCAGCCAACACCCCCCCCCCCCCAACACGGGAGACGGATTGGAATCAGAGGTGGTGTGGGCTCCTGGAAGCTGCCCCTGGTCCCCTCACTGGCACTAGAACCCCCTGCGTGGATGGGTAGGACATCATCCATGTCCTTACCTTAGGAGGTGGTGCTGGTGATCCAGGGTAAGGCTCCTGGAAGCTGCCGCTCCACCTGCCGCAGCTTGCCCTGACACTGGGCCTTTGCTTTTCCTCCCGGCCGAATGGTAAGTGGGTCCTAAGGCTCCATGGCCAAACGGGTCTCAGGACCCGTTTCCTGATTGACCGGGAGGAGACTCAGGCAGACAATAGCGAATATTAATTCACTATTGTCACACAACTGGGTGGGCTCAGGGCGCAGTGCTCTGCGCCCCAAGCCCACCCTTTTTTGAAGCCAATTAGAGCCTTGTGCTCTAATTACATGCTTAAAAAAAAGAACCCCATTGAAATCTATGCGTCTGGCACCCTGCATTTAGATTAGTGGTCGGGCACATGAAATAGGGTGGCGGTGCCACTGCCAGGGACTCTGACTATTATTGTGGAGCTAGCATACTGGAGAGGAAACTGTACCTGAGGATCTGCAGGCAAGCACATTGCTGTTTCTGTTTCATTAGTTCTGTGGATCTGTGCTTTCTCCACTTCTTCTTATGCTTCTTGAATATTCCCCAGCAGGTATCAGATCCCAAGTCATCAGTGGGTCAGCTCTGACCTGAGAAAGCAGATCCTTTTTCCTGCCAGGGTGGCTGCCTCCACATAGAGACACAGTGTAGCATAAAACATAGTCAATATGCTATACTGGTGTTTATTCTTCTGTCCCCTGCTTACCCTTTTTGGGTTATTTCCACAGTTAAGGTCCCTTTTAACGCATTTTTTTTTTCATTTTTTTTTATAGAAGGCCTGTTATACAAAAAGCTGTTAAAAACAAATTGTTACATTGGCCCCAGCTTTTGACGCATCTATGAGGTGCTAATTATGACTCATTGTGCCTTATTACTGCCGCCAAGGACAGCTGGGAGTTTAATATTCCATGAGAATACATTCCTGAAACTCTTTTTCATAGATGTTTATAGACAATATGACTTGGGTGTGGGGACTTTCAATAAAGTTTGTATTACATTTGTTAAAGTTTTTTTTTTGTTTTTTTTTTTAACATAAAAAAAAAAGCAACCTCATGCAGCAAATTTTTGTTATATGGATTGCAGCCAGTATGATTTAAAATATACCTTAATTTAAAAAAAAAACAAAAAATTTAATGCAATTAATTAAAAAAATCAATACTATAAACTCCCTTCATATTTAAAAATAGGCAAACTGCAGGCCAGACAAAGAGTCCCCGACCTGTTACACATCAAGTCATGCTTGGAATTTGACAGCTCTGAACCTGAAAGTCCTTTTAGAAAGTCAGCCAATTATGCTCTTCCCATATGTGGAAGAGATCAGCTGGCTTTTCAGCCTGCATCCCTTCAGCAAAAGTTACGAAAGTGGTCCCAGTAGGAGACTCTTTGATCTCTGATTGAAACCAGGGTCCTCGACACCCATCATGTCCTAGGCCAGTGATGGCGAACCTTGGCACCCCAGATGTTTTGGAACTACATTTCCCATGATGCTCATGCACTCTGCAGTGTAGTTGAGCATCATGGGAAATGTAGTTCCAAAACATCTGGGGTGCCAAGGTTCACCATCACTGTCCTAGGTGATCAACTAGGTTGCCATATCGCTCATCACTGGTTTCAACCCATCTGTGAAGCTGACACATTTTGGTTTAGTTTAGTTTAGTTCAAAGCTGCCTGGTACTAATATTTTACACTATCAACAGAATCTGCTGGTGGTAGGTTAAATAATTAATTTAAAGGTTGAAGGTGGTTGATATTGCCTAAAACTGCTTGAGGAAATCTTAATTCTTGAGCTTCACTTTTTTTCTTTTTAGGGGTTTCCTGAGTGTACCACTTTTAAATACAGAAGTTCCTTCTTAAAATGGTTGAAAACCTCAGACATGAAATATGAACAAAGCATGTCCCTTTTTAGTGTGTGCTTGTCTCAATTAAGCAATTGAGCACTAACTGTAAATTCTGTCTCCTGCTATCAGCATGAATCACTTCTGACAAGTTTTCCTGACACCAAGAGAAAAATGGTGACGGGGGAGGGAAATCCAGTTGATTGACAGCCTCAGCTTTGTTCCTGGATTCCTGGAGGGATGTCTCTCCCTCAAATCAGTATCTTAGAGCTCTTCTCACTGAGTCCTGCAAAGTGCAATTTTAGCTCCCCACGCCCTTTTCTGACAGCGCAGGCAAGCTTTGTAAATTCTGGACTTTGAACGGATGTAGAGAAGACTGCAGGTAAACAGTTACAGCCTATGTAGGAGGATTTGTTTCATCTCCCACTCAAGGGTATATGTAAGGGTTTACAACCATTTTAAGCACAAAAGTGAGCAATGCTGGACTGGTTCAAGAAGCAGGTTATCCATTAGTAGACCGCAAGAATATATGCAGCCTTAGTGATACCATCAAGAACTAGAATGAAAATAATGATACAATGTATGTTTCCATGAAAGTGCTTGTATCAGAGTACTATATTAGCATTAGAATTAATGCAGAACTATAGAAAAATTTTCCTTTTCATTTTGGATAGAGTAAGGGAGGGTTATAACAACTGTCAGTTTTTTTTTTTTTTGCCATCTGTGTGCCATTGGGGAGATTTCCCTTCACTTCCTGTCCTATAGCCAAAACACTTGAGTAAGGAGAGAGGAGTGCTCAGTGTTCAGAACAAGGACACTCTTGATGAAGATTATAATTGTTTATTGGGGGTAAAACATGTACAAATGGAGCCAACACATTTCAGGGAAATCCCCTTCTTCAGGGCAGTTGGTACATTCTAATGGAGATGGGTAGGCTCCACGGTTGTACCTAAGTTTCTTATGAATGCTTATGACTGCTTTTGAGATGCAGAGGCAGCATTTGTACAACCTCGGAGCCTACGTACCCGTTAGAATGTACCAACAGCCCTAAAGAAGGGGGAGGCAATTCCCCCCAAATGCATTGGCTCTATCTGTACATGTTTTACCACCAATAAACAATTATATTCTTCACTAGGGATGAGCATAAGTTCCACTCGAATATCAGGTGTTTGCCCGTTCGCCAAACAGCGAACATTATGGTGCGTTTGCGGCAAATTAGAGCACTGTGGAACGCCCCATAATCCACTGCGAGTTTGCAGTGCATTAGCGTCTGATGATTGGCCAAAGCATGCACCTGACCTATATGCTTTGACCAATCACAGCGCGCTCTGCTGCGAGAGCCATAATTGGCCAAAAGCAGGGTGCCTTTGACTAATCATGGCTCAGGGGGACTAATGCCCCGTACACACAGTCGGAAATCACAAAATCAGTCAGATTTTTTCAGACGGATTTTGTCCAAAACTGGTGTTGCATACACACGGTCGGACAAAGTTGTCGGAAAATCCGATCATTCCTAACGTGGTGACGTTCGCTGTATACGACGGAACTGCGTAGAGCGTGCACTTGTACTCGCGCATCTTATGATCACGCTCCAGTGAGGGAATTAAGAAAGGTACGTTGTCCTTGTAGCGGGGATCCAGCAGGGTGGCCACCCAGTAATCAGCACCAGTTAGAATGTGGGCAACTCGGCGGTCGTTGTGGAGACACTGCAGCATGTAATCGCTCATGTGTGCCAGGCTGCCCAGAGGCAACAAAAAGCTGTCCTCTGTGGGAGGTGCATCGTCTGTGTCCTCTGTATCCCCCCAGCCACGCACCAGTGATGGCCATGAGCTGGTCTGGGTGCCACCCTGCTGTGAACATGGTTCCTCCGCCTCCATCTCCTCCTCATCCTCCACCTCGCCATCCTCCAGAACTGGGCCCTTGCTGCCGAACAATTGTGTACCTGGCGTTTGTTGGTGCAGGAACCCACCCTCATAGCCACTTGTGAATGACTGCCCTGAAAGCCTTGGAAATGATCCCTCTTCCTCCTCCTCCTGTGCCACATCCTCTTCCATCATTGCCCGAAGCGTTTTTTCAAGGAGGCATAGAACTGGGATAGTAACGCTGAGAATGGCGTCATCGGCACTGGCCATGTTGGTGGAGTACTCAAAACAGCGCAACAAGGCACACAGGTCTCGCATGGAGGTCCAGTTATTGGTGGTGAAGAGGTGCTGTTCTGCAGAGCGACTCACGCGTGCGTCCAAGTTCAGCACATGCGCCAGGCAAGGGATGTGCGTCAAACCGGCTAGGCCCAGAGCTGCTACGAGATTTCGCCCATTTTCGCACACCACCAGGCCGGGCTTGAGGCTCACTGCCACCAACTACTCATCGGTCTGTTGTTCCATGTCCCTCCACAACTCCTGCGTGTGTGGGTTTTTTCCCCCAAACAGGAAAGTTTTAAAACTGCCTGCTGTCGTTTACCCCTGGCTGTGCTGAAGTTGGTGGTGAAGGTGTTACGCCGACCGGATGAGGAGGCGGTAGAGGATGAGGAAGCGGAGTAGGAGGAGTTAGCAACAGGAGGCAAACTGAAGCGCCCCGCAATCCTCGGTGGTGGAAGGACATGCGCCAAACTGCTATCCGCCTCAGGCCCAGCCACCACTGCATTTATCCAGTGTGCTGTTAGGGAGATATAACGTCCCTGACCACGCTTACTGGTCCACGCATCCATAGTTAGGTGGACCTTGCCACAGATGGCGCTGCGCAGTGCTCATCTGATTTTGTCTCCCACTTGGTTGTGCAGGGAAGGGATGACTCGCCTGGAAAAGTAGTGGCGGCTGGGCACGACGTACTGTGGGACAGCCAATACCATCAGGGTTTTAAAACTCTGCATCTCCACCAGACTGAATGACAGCATTTCAAAGGCGAGGAATTTTGAAATGCTGGCATTCAGGGCCAGGGATCGCAGGGATTCCGCTCCAGTGTATGGGAGATAGAGAGCTTAACGCTTCCATGGGACATTGTGGAGATGGTTGGTGACCCAGGTGGTAGTGTTGCTGGCAGATCCTCTGTTTGCTGGTTGGCAGGTACCACTGTCACTACAGAGGTGGATGAAGAGGCTGAGACTGCAGCAGAAGAGGAAGCAGGAGGAGCCAGAGACCTTTCTTGGTTTTTGAGGTGTCTACTCCACTGCAGCTCGTGCTTTGCACTTAGATGCCTGGTCATGCAAGTTGTGCTCAGGTTGAGAGCGTTTATGCCTCGGTTCAGGTTCTGATTGCACAGCGTGCAAACCACTCGTGTCTTGTCATCAGCATATTGTCTGAAGAACTGCCACGCTAGGGAACACCTTGAACCTGGCTTTGGTGTGCTCGGTAGACATGTGCAATTCGGTTAGTTTTTTTCTTAGTTTTTTTTTTCGTTTTTTTCTTCGTTCGTTTTCGTACGAATGAACGAATCGTTCGAATCGAACGAATCCGAATAACGAATCTTTCGAATCGTACGAATCCGATTAACGAATCGTTTGAATCGAACGAATCCGAAAAAAAACGAAAATCCGAAAAACCAAATTAGAAACAACGAATGTACGAATGAAGAAAATCCGAAAAACGAAAAAAGGAACAAGAAAATGAACGAAAAAATTTGTTTTTTTTTTTTTGTTAAATTGGTAATTTTCCGTGTCCCTTACAATGGTGCTGCTTAATGTGCTTCGAATAGATTGAACGAAAAAATTCGTACATTTGTAACTTTTTTTTTCGATTCGTAACTTTTTTTTTCGATTCATAACTTTTTTTTTTTTTTGTTGAATTGGTAATTTTCCGTGTCCCTTACAATGGTGCTGCTTAACGTGCTTCGAATAGATTGAACGAAAAAATTCGTACATTCGTAACTTTTTTTTTCGATTGGTAACTTTTTTTTTTTCGATTGGTAACTTTTTTTTTCCAATTGTAAATTATTAAAATGTAATAATAGCACACATTACATAAAATTATGAATTATGCTCCGATTACGAATCTACGAATGTTACGAATGTACGAATAAATACGAATGCGTCCGAATTTCGAATAAACGAATCAACGAAAAAACGAATCAACGAAAAAATAACTCTTACGAATGTACGAATTGTTACGAATCCGAACACCTACGACTTACGAATGTACGAATCGTTACGAATCCGAACACCGACGACTTACGAATGTACGAATCGTTACGAATCAACGGAAACGAAAAAAACGAAACGAAAATAAACAAATTTTTTTGTTGTGCCCATGTCTAGTGCTCGGTCCTTTGCTGCGTTGGGCAGTAGCAGGCATACTGTCTAGGGGACGGACGCTCCACTTTTGCACCCTGCTCCCTCTTCTGCTGTGCTGGTGGCTCTGTGCGACCACTGCCTCTTCCTCCGAACTACAATGGTCACCTGCATGATGTTGATTCCATGTGGGGTCGTGGACCTCATCGTCCTCCACATCATCTTCCACCCAGTCTTCACCCCTGCCCTCCTTGTCGGTCTGCACAATTGCAAAAGCAGCAGCAGTTGGCACCTGTGTTTCGTCATCATCCGAGACATGCTGTGATGGTCCTCCCATGTACTCATCTTGAAACATAAGTGGTTGGGCATCGGTGCACACAATCTCTTCCACTTCTGGGGCAGGGCTAGGTGAATGGCCCTGGTAAACCCTGCTAACAGAGTTATCAAAAAGCAGAAGAGACTGCTGCATGATTTGGGGCTCAGACTGCTTGGCTGATTTGCAAGGGGGTGAGGTGAAAGACTGATGAACATCGGCTGCAGGTGCCAACTCTGATCTTTCTGCAGGAGACTGGGAGGGAGACAATGTGAAGGAACCGGAGTCACTGTCAGCAACCCAATCTACTATCGCCTGTACTTGTCCTGGCCTCAACATTCGTACAGCCGCATTAGGCCCGACCAAATACCGCTGCAGGCTCTGTCGCCTACTCGCACCTGAGGAAGGTGTTTCACTTGTGCGTGTAGCTGGCACAGATCGACCACGTCCTATCCCTGCAACAGGAGCTCCACCAGCAGCACCACGACCGGGGCCATGTCCCTTCTTTGACGTTCTCCTCATATTTTTCAAATTGCCCTAAATGGGTGTTTTTAGAATAGCAGAATAGAGCAACAGTATGTAAACGGTGTATCTCACACCTACAGAAATGCAGAAAATGCTATTCAAAAAAAATGTTTTTGCCCTAAAAAATTTTTTTGAATAGCACAATAGAAGAACACTATCTAAATTGTGTATCTCACACCTACAGATATGCAGAAAACACTGCAAAATATTTTTTGGGAATAGCAGAATACACCGATAGTATCTAAAGGGTGTATCTCACAGTAACATATGCAGTGCTGGTGCACTGAGCTTGCAGATAAAAGTTATATTTTTCTCTGGCACTGGGCTCATGGCAGTGTAAAAAGACTGTGCACTGCACCCACACAACTAAATCAATGTAGATCGCTGTGATGGCTTCTAAGGGCACACCAGTTAAACAAATGTTGATTGGCTGCCCTGCAGCTTTTTAAAATGTGCCATTACATTGCCGAACACCGGACCCGAACCTGAACATAGTAAATTGTTCGGGTCCGGGTATCAAAACCCCAAAAGTCCGGTACGAACCCAAACTTTACAGTTCGGGTTCGCTCAACCCTACCCAAGGAACCAGCTAATATCTATCACAAGTCATTCTACTGGTCCAGCGCAGTCTCTAGCTCAAACTAACCATAGCCAATAAAGGAAGTGAGAGGAAATACTTACAAAGTGAAGGAATCCCAGGGTGTCATTGGGGTCACAAGAACTAGTGTCCCCATAGGAAGATATTGCCTCTCTTACTGTTCTGGGGACATCACAAAATTTTTTATTTTTTTTTACTTTCACTCTTGATGATACAGTAACAGTAAACAATGCAAATAGAGAGGGTGAATTTCCCTAATGGGAAAGCAGACAACAATAAAATACTGACAGGGATTCTAATCCATCTTCACTCTATCCAAAACAAAAAAAAAATGTGCGTTTTAGTTCTGCTTTAAAGGCCAAAGAGCTAGAATAATTCTGATATTGTATCAAGTCTTTTATAGACACATCTCTAGTAAGAATTATTCAGATAAGTAATTTCATGGCAGAAAATTTAATTATTTTTTTTTTCATGGCAGCTTTTATAAATTGATAATGTTAACTATAACGAAACGCGTCTGAGGGTAATACGTGCTGATGTCACCACGCAAAGAAGGACGGGAGTGTCTGTTCGTTTGTAGCCGGCCGGCTCTGCAACTTTTGAATCTGCTGTTTTATTTTCGCCAGTTTGTAAGTGCAAACTTTTTATGTTTTGAATAAAACTTTTAATACGGTATAATGCTATGGTACGAATATTTTCTTTCCTGGGTATTCGTTGAAAAACTCCTGCCATCGATCTGTATATGGTCTCAGACTGTTGAGGAATCTGTGCTTGCTGTATTTGGCTTTTGAAACTGAGCTATGCGGTAAGGAGACATCTTGTAAGGAGATTGCATCTGATTACCTGCTGATTGATACTCACTGCTGATTGTTATTCACTACTTGGTAAGGAGGCACTTCTTATGGTGGCTGTCTGTGATGCATCTGGACATATTGCGCACCTAATTTCACTTGTGGCGGTCTGTTTAAAGTGAAATTTTTTTAAAAGGGAGATTTTCCTGCCTATGTGTATTAAAATTGGGCATCTGGTAAGAAGGTCTTTCATGCGGTGGTGGTGTCTTTTGGTCACTTATATTTGTTTGTGGTCACGGGTGTCTGTTTATACCTAATTGGACACTATCTCCACTCGTTAACCCTCCACTCACTGGTTTTTGCCATATATATTTTAGCAGTATTATGCTATGGTATAATTTTTTGTTTTTCCGGTGATTGCTAACTATGCTTTATGAGTATACCTGAGAAGGAAAAGGAGGTACCATATTTATCGGCGTATAACACGCACCGGCGTATAACACGCACCCCAAGTTTAGGAGGGAATTTTAAGGAAAAAAAGTTTTAGGAGAGAAGTTTAGGGAAAAAAAAAACTTACATTTAAGCGTCATTTGCAGCTTGCCCAGTGTCATTTTGCAGCTTGCCCAGCGTCATTTGCAGCTTGCCCAGCGTCATTTGCAGCTTGCCCAGCGTCATTTGCAGCCTTTCCCAGCGTCATTTGCAACCTGCCCAGCGTCATTTGCAGCCTGTCCCAGCGTCATTTGCAACCTGCCCAGCGTCATTTGCAACCTTGCCCAGCGTCAGACTTTCCTGGCCTGCCTCAGGACATCCTGTAAGCCTGAACCTGCCCAGCGTCATTTATAGCTTGCCCAGCGTCATTTGTAGCTTGCCCGGCGTCATTTGCAGCTTGCTAGTGTCATTTGCAGCTTGCTAGTGTCATTTGCAGTTCGCCATCGTTTAAATTTCCCGCCGCGACGGAAATACCGCGCATGCGCGGCTGTCCATGCCTGCTGGACCATGATTCGCCTTCCGCGAGAGAAAAGTGGCGTTTGGGAACCTGCCACTGAGGAACCGCACATTGAACAAACTCACGGAAGGGGGGCCGAGTCTACCAACTGAAAAGGCAGCAGTTGAAGTGCTAGCAATTTAGCAAAGCTAGCATTCAACCGCTGGGCATGTGGATGGCTGGGAGTGTACTTCTTTCTACGGTCCAGCAGCTGGGGCAGGGAAATTTGCCTGCTGCATTCGGACGTCGGTGTACTGCAAGTACTTGGTTGTGACACACCGAATTCTACACCTTCAGTCCTCTCAGAGCAGCTTTCAGAGAGGACTGAAGGTGTAGTGGGGAAGGAGATCCCAGCTGAGGAGGAGCAAGGAGAGGTCCGCTTAGTTCTTTGGTGTGGGTCTTTTATGTGTGCCTGCCAACGAGCTGCATGGCAGGTCGCCATATGTCTGGTCATGCTTGCAGCTGGTGGAACAGTACTGCCAGATTCCTCAAGCTGGGTATCGTCATCCGAGCCTTCGAATCGTTGGGCATCCTCCTGGAGCATGTACCCAACACTGTGCTCAAAGAGTTCGGGGGACTCCTCAGGAGGACATGTTGGGTCTAGGGAAGGGGTGGCTGATGATGCTCTGTCAGTACCCTGAGCCTGGGTGAGAGAGGATGAGGAGGATGAGGAGGGCTTGGTCATCCATTCTACCAAGCCTTCAGCATGATGCGGCTCCACATGTCCAGCTGCCGAAAACAAAGACGCGCGTGTCCCATGGCCACGTGCTTGATGACGATGCACGACCACGTCCACGTCCACGGCCACGTCCACTAGAAACAGAGCCTGCCTGCCCTGTGTTCTTGGCTCTGCACGCTCTGCCTCCCTTGGCGGTCTTCCAGCCATTGTAGTCGGTAGTCCTGTGGGTGCTGCTGAGAAGAAAATATAGGAGCTCTGTGTGATGCCACTAACACACTAGAAGTCCTATAGGTGCTTCTGCAAAGAAAATATAGGAGCTCTGTGTGATGCCACTAACACACTAGAAGTCCTATAGTTGCTTCTGCAAAGAAAATATAGGAGCTCTGTGTGATGCCACTAACACACTAGAAGTCCTGTGGGTGCTGCTGAGAAGAATATATAGGAGCTCTGTGTGATGCCACTAACACACTAGAAGTCCTATGGGTGCTTCTGCAAAGAAAATAGAGGAGAGCTCTGTGTGATGCCACTAACACACTAGAAGTCCTGTGGGTGCTTCTGCAAAGAAAAAATAGAGGAGCTCTGTGTGATGCCACTAACACACTAGAAGTCCTGTGGGTGCTGCTGAGAAGAATATATAGGAGCTCTGTGTGATGCCACTAACACACTAGAAGTCCTGTGGGTGCTTCTGCAAAGAAAATAGAGGAGCTCTGTGCGAGAAATACCGCGCAAGAAAATATAGCTCTGTGTGTGTAATGGGACTAACACACTTCAAGTCCTATAGGTGCTGCGCGGCCGAAGAAAATATAGCTCTGTGTGTGTAATGGGACTAACACACTTCAAGTCCTATAGGTGCCTCTGGGAAGAAAATATAGCTCTGTGTGTGTAATGGGCCGAAAAAAGGCCGAAGTGCGGCCGAAAAAGACCGAGCCGACTGTTCAGCTCCGCTCGGAGTCCCGCCTCCCTGCTGTTTCGGGAGCGAGCGCAGGGAGGCGGGACTACGAGCGGAGCTGAACAGCCGGCTTTGGTCTTTTTCGGCCGCGCTTCGGCTTTTTCCGGCCTTTTTCTGGGAAGAAAATATCGGCCGCGGTTCGGCCTTTTTCGGCCGCGGTCGACATTTTTCGGCGCCGCAACCGATTTTTTGTCATTTTTTTTTTGCGTATCGGCGTATAACACGCACCCACGACTTTCCCCCGATTTTAAGGGGGAAAAAGTGCGTGTTATACGCCGATAAATACGGTATCCGGTATTGCTTTGTCACAACCCATAACCAACGGATCATCAACCCAGGCTGGGTTAAAGCCATATGCTGATTTATGGCTTACTTCTGGTAAGCATATTCTCCATAAGTACATAGAGCAACGTTTGGAAGGTTACTTTTCACAGAAAAATCTATTTTTGTTGAGAGATATTCCCACTAAAAGAGACTTTTTACAAATATTTGGAGTAGATTATATCTCCAATCCCTACATATAGACTCTATGAGCGCAATTTTTTTCCTTTATATCTACTTGTGTTTATCCCACAATTATTGCGGCTAAGGATAGAGTCTTTAAAATTTATTTGTTGATGTGTGTTTTATTAGCGCAGTTTTTTCCTTTTATTTAGCTTTTATAAATGTCTTTATTAACAAGTGACTTATTGCAAAAGGTTGATCAGACAAAAATATATACCCAGTAGGAAATATAAGGAAATGATCCCGTAGCTGCCCTCTCAGGGCTCACATGCTCTGTCCATTCTTCTCCTTTTCATGAATCATTTCACCGAGTAATTAAACTCTACATCATATTCATGGCGGAGGTTTTTCTCTGCATGGTTTCATTGTCATTTCCACATCATAATCTATTATTCTTTACAAGCCATCAGTCACAGCCCTTCTTACTTCCTCCAAATACAGCTTGTCAAAGGCACCCTCGTCACCAAAGAAGTGAGAAATGTTGTAATAAAAGCTTTGTCTACACCCAGCAGTGTTTTTCACATACGTCCTTCCTGCTGAGGCAGAAAAGGTGACATGAGAATGGATGCCTTTTTCAATATATTATGGAAATAATACTGTATTAAAATGATCCTAGACAAAATCTCAGTAAGGAAATTATTTGGTAAACTAGAGCATATAATTAAAGATCACCGTTCAGCAGTTATCCTGCAGATAAGGAAATTCTCATTGGTTAGCATTGTTTTGTGCATTTCATTATTATTTAGGCTCTGAAGTATAGTAAAGCTAAGACAATCTTACAAATGCAAATGACTAAGATAATCATAATGATCAGTCTCTGTGTTGGAATTTACCTGCTTTTGATTTTCATAGCTCCCCTGGTTTCAGTAAGGCCATTATATATGAAACTAAGGAAGGACTCCACCAGCAGTAACAAGACAAGGGTGACACTGCTTGCAACAGCTGGAGTCGGACAGATTAAGCGTTGTATCACCATTTGGCAACATTATGTTTACAAGGGAGGGTAGGATAAAAAATAGTCCTATTTGGGCTATGTAATTTGAAAGACAGAGAGTCTGGTGTCTGGTGCGAAATCGCAGTGCATTGACAGCTGCTGATTGGCCAAAGCATGCACCTGACCTGCATGCTTTGGCCAAACACAGCATCTGGTGTGAAAGCAATGATTGGCCAAAGCATGCACCTGACCTGCATGCTTTGGCCAAACACAGCATCTGGTGTGAAAGCAATGATTGGCCAAAGGCGGTGCCTTTGGTAAATAATGGCTCAGGGGTTAAGTCCATGCCCCACACTGTATAAGGCTGCTTACACGGTGGCCATATGAAGTGTGTTGTAGCGAACTGGAGATATATTATGCAGGTTAGTTAGTGGATAGGGCGTGTAGTCAGTGTAATGTATAATACAGTGCAGGCAGTGTACAGTATATAATACAGTGCAGGCAGTGTACAGTATATAATACACATGTCAGGCAGTGTACAGTTTATAATACAGTCCAGTTGGTGTACAGCAGGGGTTTCCAAACTTTTTTCAAAGAGGGCCAGATTTGATGAAGTGAACATAAGTGTGGACCGACCATTTTGCCTGACATTTTTGAGCCATTTAAAGTTAAATGCAAATTAACCAGGCCTTTTTTTTAGCTGGAACTTGGTGGAAATCAGTTTCACCTCCTCTGGCTCAGGCCAGACAGCTTGTTCCCCAACGGCTCCCACAGATCAAATCTCCTGAGTGGCTTCCACTGAGTGAAGGATGGGGACAAGGGAGATGCAGGTACAGGGGGTGCAGTGCAAATGCCAACATCACTACTGGATGATCTCCCTGCAAGTGAGAGAGGTGGAACCAACTACAGCGGGGAGGCACTAGAGCTGGCTGGGTTCTTCATCCTAATACAGCAACAAAAATAGGGCATGTGGAAGATGGTGGAGCTTTTAAGGAGATGGGGAGAAGATGGGGGCAGTAGAGGGGGGTCAGAGGCCAGAGCTGAAGAGGGGTAAATGTGAGATGTGTATGGGGGATGTAGAGGTAAGCAGCTGTGGAAGAAGGCTGAATTCTGCATATTATGTAGTGCACCTCTAAACTCTGCACTCTGTATGCAGCACACCCCTGAACTCTGCAGTCTGTGTGTAATCCCCTCCCTGAACTCTGCACTCTTTACATAATGCACTCCTGGTATTTAATGACCCTGTTAAGACCCTCCCACGGTTACTGAAATTTGACCACACCCACTTTTTGATGCGGTTTGGAGGGTGTGTGTAAGGGACGGGGGTCGTGATTGAGTTCCTGTACCTATTTTCTGAGAAAAAAAGCCCTGAAATTAACTAATACACTGCCCAATAAGAATTCTCTTACCTTTGTGGTTGTGTGTGGTGCAGAGTCTAAGGATGAGCTCGGACATGTTATTTGGATAGTATTTATTGGCGTATAACACACACCATCACTTTAAGAGGGACGTTTCAGGGAAAAACTAAAATTTTAAATAAGGAACTGTGAAGCAAAATAAGAGCCAGTGTTGATCAATGCAGCCGAATCAGTGCCCATCTGCAGCCTCACCATTGCCCTAAATGCAGCCTCACCATTGCCCTGAATGCAGCCTCACCATTGCCATGAATGCAGCCTCACCATTGCCATGAATTCAGCCTCTGAATGCGGCCTTACCATTGCCATAAATGCAACCTCACCATTGCCTTGAATGCAGCCTCACCATTGCCATGAATGCAGTCTCACCATTGCCATGAATGCAGCCTCACCATTGCCATGAATGCAGCCTCACTATTGCCATGCATGCAGCCTCACCATTGCCATGCATGCAGCCTTACCATTGCCATGAATGCAGCCTCTGATAGCAGCCTCACCATAGACATCAGTGCAACCTGATCAATGCCCATCTGCAGCCTCGGAGAGGGGACAGGGAGGGGGGCGGGACGAGCGCCAACAGATTTCATACAGGAGAATCACCTGTTTACTCTGTGGCCTCTTTAATACAAAGTCCCGCCTCCTATAATAGACAGAACAGTCATCCAATGCCAGCCCAGGATACGGGACTTCCTATTACAGCCGCCGCTGAGTAAACGGGAGATTCTCTGTATGTAATCTGACGTCACTCATCCCGCCCCCTCCCTGTCCCCTCCAAGGCTGCCAGAACGATAAATACAGTATATATCTTTTGTGGGCCACAAAAGATATATATATATATACAAATTACCAGTGGGGCCACAAAAAACTGAAACACTGGCTGCAATTGGCCCGTGGGCCAGACTTTGGACATGCCTGGTGTACAGTGTAGTGCGATGTGAAAAAAAATCCCCATCATGTCCGGAAGGCCACCAAGGAGAGGCAGATGCTCACAGATCACTAAAAGAGGGCAAGTAGCCTCTTTGTCTACAGTGAAAAGTGGTGGTAGCGGACATGGTGCATCCGCTGCAGGCGGGGCACGCTTGTCCTTTTTTTTTCTGCTGCTGGCCGTGTTACTGAGCCACAACATGCAGAAGAGTTGGTGGAGTGGATAACTAAGCTGTCCTCATCCTCCTCATACTCTTTCACTCAGGCTCATATTAGTTTACCTTCCAACGCAGCTGCTAAAGCAGACTATTCCACCAGCTCCTTGATGTAACCAATTACCCGACCACTTCTGATGTCATGTGACGTCAGAGGGGGCAGGGTCATCTGGTTACGTCAGAACCCTTGCTTTTTTAACAGCTGTCAAAAGCCAAAAGACAGCAGTCGCCAGGAGGCCTCCCATGGAGGCGAAACTTTTAAAAAAAATTTATATTTCTATTTTTCGGGTCTGTTGGTGTGATTGACGATAGATGTACATCGCAGGACACTTTTTCTTTCATAAAGGAATTGTCAAAAACCGTCCGTTGTGGTTTTTACTTTTTGACACTTTTTTTGGTGAATGGGTAGAGGTACAATGTTCCCGATATCCATTTACATAGGGGTGGGGGGCCCGGGATCTGGGGCCCCCTTGTTAAAGGGGGCTTCCAAATTCCGATAAGCCCCCCTGTTTGCAGACCCCATCAACCAATGGCCAGGGTTGTCGGGAAGAGGCTCTTGTCCCTATCAACATGGGGACAAGGTGCTTTGGGGGAACACTGTTCTATTCATTGCACAGATGCGCCATGTTACAGGCAGAATAAGGGGACCCTCCCCCCGACATGATATTTAAAGGAATATTTCATTTTTATTTTACATTAAAATCACTGCTCCTGAAAAAACAACTCCCAAATACTGACATATATCATATGACAAAGACAAACAATAATCCACTATTTGTACATAATTGTGAAAAATTTTACTTATTCATCCATGTGATCACACACAACCAAACTGTGCAAATTCAATAAACAATATTATCAGTCCCACTTCCTGGAAAATTGACAAGTGGAATTAACAGCCATAACAGATCTGAAAGCTATAGAAAGTTTTACTCTGAAAAGTAAAGCTAAAGCCCTCAACTTTTATAAAAAAAATTGACCAATGGTGCAACAGTTTATAGTTTATAACAGTTTATGTTTAATATATAGTATCGTTTGTGAGCTTTTTCTTTTTTTTTTTTTCATTGTCTTAAAAGTTTGCTAAAATGTATAAACAAAGTACCATATATACTCGAGTATAATCCGACCCGAATATAAGCCGAGGCACCTAATTTTACCACAAAAAACTGGGAAAACGTATTGACTCGAGTATAAGCCTAGGGTGAGAAATGCGCAGCTAGTGGAAAAGAGGGTCAACAATGCCCATTTGCAGCCTCACTGTGCTGCAGATGGACACAGTTGACCGACTTTAGAGCCCTGTATCTCGGGGCCACGTGGTGCTAGGAACCCCAAATTTGGATATGTTGTAGTGTTGGTTCCACTGGGTTTGCATACCAAATTTGGGGTAGCACCAATTGGCCCAGAGATACGGGCCGCAAAGTCGGGTTGGAAAATGTAATTTTTTTTGTGCAGAAAAGTGCTTGACTCGAGTATAAGCAAGGGGGGCACTTTCAGCACAAAAAAAATGTGCTGAAAAAAACTCGGCTTATACTCGAGTATATACGGTACATAAAATCACTTAGAAACCTCAACTCCACATTTGCTGAACCCCTTCCCATCCCCACACCCCCAAATATTCCAAAAAATTTCAAAATATAGACTTCAGGCATGTGTTTTGTAGAAACTGGCTAGCATTAAGGCCTGGTTCACATCTATGCATTTTTTAGTGCGTTTTCAGTTTTGCAAAAACACACTACAGTTCATTTAACATGGTTTCCTATGGGTCATGTTCACATCTATGCATTTTATGGGAGGGCCAGGGACTTTTTTCTGGTTTTTGGTTCCATAGACTTCAATGGATCAAAAATGTGTATTGAAAAATGCAAATTTCACCTGGAATATGCAAACTGCAACCTGCATAAGTGTGAATCAGGTCTAAGAGAGAATGAGAATTTGATTTGGAATCAAATAAAGAAAATACATTAGAGTATACTATCTGTGAGATAATAGCCAAATATTTTTGAGTGACTGAGCACCAGAATTTTGAACCTAGCAGAAAATAGATAAAAACAAACAAAAATCAAAACAATCAATCCAACTAAACAGCAACTGCAGATATTGCTGACACACAACAAGGTTGTCCTAAAAAGGGTTCTTGGTTGATCAATTACATTTTTTTGGAAGCAAAGTGTCTGATGCACAAAGATTCCTGAACTCAATATCCTCCCTTATCTGCAACTCTGAGGGGAACCTGTATGCTTTCCCCCTCTCCCCCATGAGGACACATCTCTCACCCAATTTTTTCCTGCACTTCTCTGCCCCTTAGGCCCCTTTTCCCACTATTTTTAGCGGCGCCTTACCATCAATTTTGCAGCGCTATTCGGCCGCTAGCAGAGCGCTTTTACCCCCGCTAGCGGGCGAGAGAGGGTTGAAACCACCGCAAAGCGTTGCTGCAGCGGCGCTATGCCGGTATAGCCACGCTGCCCCATTGATTTCTATGTGCAAGAGCGGTGAAGGAGCGGTGTATACACCGCTCCTTCACCGCTCCAAAGATGCAGCTTGCAGGAGTTTTTTTTTAACGTCCTGCAAGGGCACTGCTCCAGTGTGAAAGCACTCAGGCTTTCACACTGGAGAGACAGGAGTGGTGCTTTACAGGCACTATGCAGGCGCTATTTTTAATGCTGTAGTGCCTGTAAAGCACCTGAATGTGAAAGGGGTCTTAATTGTTTTCCTCACCTCTTACTGGTTTCCATTTGCACTTCTGCACTTCTGCACTTCTGTCCTTGACCTACCTCTCTCCCTAACCCCCCCCCCCCCCTCCTTATCTCCTAACCAAAACATCTTTTATTCTGACATCTACCATCCATGACATCTTTTATCCCCTCTTAGGCTGCATTCACACCTGAGCGTAGCTTTTCAGGCATAAAATCGCGCGAATTGCAGCGTTTTTTGCGGCGTTTTTTACCGCGATTTGCCGCAAATTTTGTGCAGAGCAAAAGGTCACCAATGTAAAAATTAAAAACGCCCAAATCTGCCCGATTCGCGCGACACAAAAGGGTCCGGAACTTGTTTGAGCTTCAGGCGTAGGGATTCAGGCGTTTTGGAGTGGAGATGTGAACCATCTCCATAGAGAATAATGTATTTTTTCCCCTCTAGCGTTTTGTAGCTTCAGGCTTCAAGCTACAAAACGCTCAGGTGTGAATGCAGCTAATATTAAAGTCTTGTTTTTATTTTTTTGTTTACAAATAGCAAACATGTTATACTTATCTGATTTGTGTAGTGCTTTTTCACAGAGCAGCCCTGACCCTCCTCTTTTTGTGTCCCTAGCCCCTCCCTCCTGCTGAGTGCCCCCACAGCAAGCAGCTTGCTGTGGGGGCACCCGAGCCAAGACGCTGCTCTGTGTTTCCATTTAGACATGGAGCCTCAACTTGGCCCCATGCTTTTTCTCTCCTCATTGGCTCATTGACTTTGATTAATAACAGCGGGAGCCAATGGCGCCCACTGCTGTGTCTCAGTCAATTAGGAGGGCTAGTCCTGGACAGCTGAGGCTCTCATACAACATCGCTGGATCGAGATGGGGCTCAGGTAAGTATTAGGGGGGCTGAGTGGGGCTGCTGCACACAGAAGGTGTTTTTTTATCTTAACGCATAGAATGCATTAAAATAAAAAACCTTCTGCCTTTACAACCACTTTAATTACGGTTGCACCAATACCACTTTTTTAAGACCGAGTACAAGTACCGTTACTGTTTTTCAAGTATTCGCCGATACCGATTACAATACTTTTTTTAAATGTCAAGTGACCGTTTTCAAAGCACAATACAGATTGATAGCTTTTTTTATAATTATGAAGACTAAAGGGCACTGATAGGTGGCACTGACTGATGGGCACTGATTTGCAGCACTGATGGCTGGCATGATGGGCACTGATAGGTGGCACTGGTATGTGGCACTGACTGATGGGCACTGATAGGTGGCACTTATGGGCACTAATAGGTGGCACTGATGGGCAATGATAGGTCGAACTGATTGGCAGGCAGTATCGCTGAAATGCAGCCCTGATAATTGCTGGCAGCCTGGCATGATAAAATTAAATCGATAAAGAGTAGAGTATACAAGAGCCCATATATTGATACACCCTGCACTCGACCTCAGTAAACCTATTCAGGAAGCAGCAGCGGACATCTTGTTACACCCAACCCATATAGTTAGTGAACTATATGGACTGGGTGTAACAAGATGTCCGCTGCCGCCTTGTGACTGCAGACTTACTGAGGCCGAGTGCAGGGTGTGCCAAGATGAGCGTTGCAGTGTACAGTCTCTTTTTTTTATAATTCTTTATTTTTTACTTTACATTTCACATTTAACATCCATCATCTTTACATTTCATCTCTTTGTCCAATTAGTTCTAAATAGCATATCATATAATTGTTTTATCTCCTTAATATCCATTTTCATTGTGAATTGTTCCGTCTCCGCTGCCAACCTTTATATTATCCTTTTCCCCTTTTCCTAGGCTCCTGCCTTACCCACCCCCTCCCCCCCAAAACATAAAAAAAAAAAAAAAAAAATAAATAAATAAATAAATAAAAAAAAAAAAATATAAGATAAATAAATAATACACAGTAATAAAAAATAAAATAAAAAAACAGGGTTGTCTCCCCCTCAATCAGATATCAGCTACCTCACCTCTCCTCTCCCCTTATATATGCAAAGTAAGGGGACCAAATATTCCAGTATTTCTCCTCCTGCTCTTTCAGCATCCAAGTCAAATTTTCCATTTGCTGTATTTCTACAATTTTGGCCCACCACTGTGCCTCAGACGGTGATGTTTCACTTTTCCACAGGGCCGGGATACAGGCCCTCGCTGCCGTAAGGAGATGTTTCAACAAAGATTTTTTATATTTTTCTATTGATAGTGGGACATCGTTTAATAAAAATGCTGCCGGAGCCTCCCCAAGGGAGATCCCTGTAATATTATTCACAGTTTCCTCTACCATTTTCCAGAATTCCCTGACCTTTTCACATTCCCAAAAGATATGGAGCATCGTGCCCTCAGACTTTGAACAACGCCAGCATGCATCCGGTATCTGTGGGAATATTTTATGTACCATACTTGGAGTTCTATACCATCTGGTGAGGATCTTATATCCTCCCTCTTGGTACCTGCTTGCTACTGATGTTTTATGTATGGATTTTAATATCTTATCCTTCTGCCTTTGGGAGAACTCTGTCTTCAACTCCTTTTCCCATGCTTGTATGAAATACAGGTCCTGAGGTGCCTCCAGCCCTGTTAATACTTCGTAGAAATATGATAAGGAATGTTTCAGTTTCTCTCCGTCCAGGCATATCTGTTCAAAGCCCGATAATCTCCGTATACCTGGATAAAGTCTACTTTTTGAACATATGTAAGCTCCTAACTGCATCACCCTGAAATAGTCTAAATCTGCTGAAATTTCTCTTTCTATCTCACCTCGTGTCATTAAACGATTTTCCTTTGTGAAGTGTATAAGCCTAAATCTCCCCTCCCGTCTTACTTCTTCAAATCTTCGGTCTGACATACCTGGTTGAAATTCGGGCGTACCTAATACCGGAGTCATAGGGCTTGGGTATACAGATATGTTTGTTTTTTTGAAGAGTTTCATGGCTATACTTATAGTTGCACCTATTAATGGGTGTTTTCTTATTGCCTTTGGGATATCCTTACCTGCTATCCATGCCAACCCCTCTAGGGGAATCTCGCTCATCATTTGTTCCATTTTAACCCATGGCTTCTTCTCTTTAGCGCACCACTCTGTTATTCTAGCTAAGTGTGAAGCTTCCTGGTATCTAACTGGGTCCGGGAAGCCAATTCCTCCTTTATCTTTCGGGAGAGCTAAAATAGCTCTTCGTATTCTTGCTGGCTTTCCGGCCCAGATAAACCTCAGGAACCCTGAGCGAAGTTCACGCATAAAGCTTGGGGGAATCTTTATTGGTATAGTTTGGATCAGATAGAGAAGTCTTGGCATTATGTTCATCTTTATTATATTTGTCCTCCCAAACCAGGTAAAGACTTCTCTGTCCCATCTTTGAAAATCTAGTTTAAATTGCTTTAACATTGGTGCATAATTTAATTCGAAAATCCTATTTAATTTCTTTGGTATTTTTATGCCCAAGTAGCTTATAAAAGATTCTGTCCACCTGAAATTAAACTGTGTCTTTATTTGATATGACAATGATGCGTTCATTTCCAGCCCCATAGCCTCCGATTTACTGTAATTCACCTTAAAGTTTGCTATCTTCCCATAATGCTGTAGCTCTACAAGAAGAGATGGGAGAGATATAACTGGGGAGGTTATAAAAAAAATCAAGTCGTCAGCATACGCTACCAACTTAAAATCTTCGGTTTTTGTCTTTATTCCTCTAATATTGGAGTTGGCACGTATCTTCCTAAGAAATGGCTCCATTGTGAGTATGAAAATAATAGGGGACAGTGGGCATCCCTGGCGTGTTCCATTTCGGATACAAAATGGCTCCGAGATTCTGTCATTAACCCTCACCCTTGCTGTTGGTATTGAGTATAGATTTAGGAACCATCTCAGCATTCCCTCCCCCAGACCGATATGTTGCAAAGTGGCCCTCAGAAATATCCAGTCAACCCTATCGAATGCTTTTTCCGCATCTGCTGAGATTAATATTAGGGGTTTCTGTTGGCTCTGTGACCAGTATATAGCGTTCACTACCCGCAGTGTACAGTCTCTGACAGAGATTCGGGCCGTCACTTCCGTTAACGGCTCTGATGGCCGGGTCACCGATTCTGATGGGCGGCACATGCGGCTGCGACCCACACCCCTGCCCCATAAGCTTACCTTCCGCTGCAAGGACTAGCTCTCACTGCGCCAGCACTCACACTCTGCTCTGCCTTCTCCACCCACTGACTTCCAGGAGACTCTGCATGTAAAAGGTATCGGGTGAAGCATCAGGAGCATTTGCCCGAGTACAAGTACTTGGGAAAATACTCGGTATCGGCACCGATACCGATACTAGTATTGGTATCGATGCAACCCTAACTTAATAAATAAAGAATTTAGAAAAAAAAAAGGATTGTTGGTTTTCTAAACTGTGAATATAAAAAAAAATGTGGCCCACCACATTGCAATACATATTTTAGTGCAATAAAACACAGTATAGCACAATATAACAGTTAAGGCTCCACACACAGACAAACTGTAGGTGCGTGCACACTGGCGTGCACCACTTACTTATACAGCACTCCTGGTAGAGTGTTACTAATCAGTCCAATATTGAGAGAAGTTTTAAACGGCAGACCCGGATGGGTCCACAATGCTCCAAAAACTCCTACATCTCCCGAAAGTATCTGGGATAAATGTAAGAAAGAAGGTACATACAGGGCACAAAAAGCATCAACATTTATTCAAATAGCACACTTATATGTTAGGATACAGAGTTCAGCCTGGAGGAGCCCTGGTATTTAACAGACTAGGATCGAACAGGCAGCAATGTAGTGGAATGACAAGCAAAAGTAATGGATGGCAGGATGCCGGCATAAGCTCAAAAAGAGTGGTCAGGTCGTCGGCATCTATGGCCGCATGTGTCAGAGGCTGACGAGCTGTCAACTAGCAAGGTGATGTCAGGTGTGGGCGGACATGCACAGACTGTCAGCTCTCCCTAAACTACTCCAACACACAATAACAAATGGATGCTGAGAACTATCCTACAAAAAAAGAAATCTGGTATCTTTTTCTCTTCACTAAAGAGAAGCCTGAGTAAATAAAAAAAAAAAAGGCTGTTAAAAAATAGAGAAAGGCCCCTTTCACACAGGACTTCTGTTTTTCGTCATCCATTCCATCATGTTTTTTTTATGTTAGAAAATCATAGTTCTCACGTATTGGTTAGTTGGAGTTTTCGTCAGGTGGAACAAACACCTCCATGGGTTCTCTAAAAGGACCACTTTAGTTATATGTTTTGATATCTGCAATACCTCTCTCCAATATAATCAAATTCTTGCACAGGTCCACCAAATGTGAGACATAGTTCCCAGTCCTCCACACCCCCTTCAGCAAATGGGCACTGACTGGCACCATCATGCAACACATAAAATAAGTGATGCCCAGCAATGCCACCCATCAGTGTCATCAGTGCCACCCATCAGTGTCCAGCAGTGCCACCTATCTATGCCCACCTATCAGTGCCCATCCGTGCCACCCATAAGAACCCATCAGTGGCATTCATAAGTGCCCATCAGTGCCGCCTATGAGTGCCCATCAGTGCCGCATACCAGTGCCACCTATCAGTGCCCCTCAGTGCCGCCTATCAGTGCCCATCATCAGTGCCAGTCAGTGCCACCTCATCAGTACTACCTCATCGGTGCCCATCAGTGCCGCCTTATCAGTGCCCATCAGTGCAGCCATATCAGTGCCCATCATTGAAGAAGAAAACGTACTTATTTACAAAAAAATTTAACAGAAACAAAGAAAAACTTTTATTTTTTTCAAAATTTCCGGGCCTTTTTTTATTTGTTGAACAAAAAATAAAAATCGCAGAGGTGATCAAATAGCACCAAAATAAAGCTCTATTTGTGGGAACAAAATGATAAATAATTTGTTTGGGTACAGTGTAGCATGACTGCGCAATTGTCTTTCATAGTGCGACAGTGCTGAAAGCTGAAAATTGGCCTAGACAGGAAGGTGTCTAAGTGCATGGTATTGATGTGGTTAAAGGACTTTTAACTATTATTGGTTTACAAATCATTTTTTCCAGCACTTTGCACTTTAATGTATCTGTTATATGAGGTTTTATTTGGCAGATTGGTTATGATATTACTGGCATGCTAATCTAGTTAGTAACACATTTATCATCTAGGGCACCCTGCCACTTTCCCTTTTTACCATTCACAGACTGCTTAACTTTTCAATAACTGTCCAACTTCAGCTAATTGCAGTACATAGGAAGATTTTCCATTCTTTTAAAGTGTAAGAAGACAATGACTTTCTCTGGCCCTGCCACTGTAAATAACTAAAGCCTAGTACACACTATCATTTTCTTTCTCATTCATCCCAGTGGGCTGAACAAAAAAAAAAAATGGAGGAGCTCTGGAGGAGATTCTGTACTAACAATCCGATGTTAGTACAGCGATCTCCCCGCTGAGCTATTGTATTCTGACATTGGCTGCCAGCGCTGACTGGATGCCAATCAGCAGACCTTTTTCAGTCATGCCCCTTTGACAGAAGCTAACCGTTCGGCTGATTTCTGTCAGGCTAGCTAACTAACTAGTACTAAACAGGAAGGAATAACAGAGGAAAATATCAAAATCACCTTAAACAAGTTGTTGTAGCCAAAAACTACCACCATATGTCACCATACTACAAAACAACAACAAACGAATGATGTTCAATACAATGCAGAAATGTTACATGAAAGTGGGGCAGAACAGTTATGCCACATACACACGATCGGACATTCCGACAACGAAATCCTGGGATTTATTTCCAACGGATGTTGGCTCATGCTTGTCTTGCATAGACACGATCGAAACAAATGTCAGAATTTCCGATCGTCAAGAACGCGCTGATGTACAACACGTACGACGGCACTATAAAGAGGAAGTTCAATAGCCAGTGCCCTTTGGGCTCCTTCTGCTAATCTTGTGTTTATCTCGTATTAGTAGAAGTTTGCTTTTCAGTTCGTTACTGCTCTTCAGTTTGTGCTTGTGGGTTCGTATCTGGTTTTCAGTGCGTGTAGTCAGTTCGTATCTGGTTTTCAGTGCGTATTTTTATATTATGTATTTGATTTTCAGTGTGTTCTTGTCCGCTCGTTTCTGAATTTCAGGTAGCTCTTCTCAGGCCTTTCTGATTTTCAGTGCGTTCTGTTAGTTCTTTCTGACCAGCCGACCTTTTTAAGCCATGTTGCAGGTACGTGCTCATCGTAGAGTTCATGCTGTGCAGGGGCTTGGTGTTGGGGTTCTTACTTTGACCCAAGCCCAGTCCATGAATAGGGCGAAGAGGAGTTCATGCTCCAGCGAGACCAATTCTCGCACATGCCTTTGTTGCGGGAGATCCGTGAGAATAATCCTGATGATTTCAGGAATTATCTCCGAATGACAGATCCCATTTTTCACCGTCTGTTGGCTTTGCTGTCCCCTTATATTACGAAGCAGGACACCTGCATGCGGCAAGCCATCACTCCTGAGCAAAGGCTCGTCGCCACCTTGCGGTACTTGGCGACGGGGAGAAGTCTGCAGGACATCAAGTTCTCGACAGGCATCTCCCCCCAGGCTCTGGGAATCATAATAATGCAGAGACCTGTTCTGCCATCATTCAGGTCCTGCAGAAGGACTATATTAGGGTAAGTTTTATCCTTTAACATCACATTATATGTATTTAAATACATTTTTTTTTTTAATAAATTTGTATTTTAAACTGAAAAATATTTCCTTTGATTTACTGCTTGTGTTTCTTTTATCTGTCTCCTAGGTTCTCCAATGGGCTTTTTCTTTTTTTGGTCATTTTCTTCAATAGTACAAACGTAATTTCTTGGATACATGAGGTGACAATCTCTTCTTCAGCTAACTATTATGTTGTGGTTCTGCTACACACACACCTTGTTTTTGTTGTTAATGTATGTAATGCATTAATGATAATAATATTCATCATTTTCAGCACCCTGAATTAATTTTTAGTGATGAAAATGGCCTGATTGATGCAAATTATAAAGCGCACTTGAAAGTGTACTGAAACTGCACTTGTAGTGCAAAGTGGATTTGCCTTTAGTAAATAACCCCCATTGTCACTGTACACACCAACTTAAGCCAAAAACGGCTATTGAGCAATGAAAGAAGAAGCCACACATTGTTGAGTAGAACAATTTTTACTCTGTGCACATTCACATGTGCGTTTAGAAAAGGTTTTTTGAACAAACCAACATATTTTGAATACATTTATTTTTTTGGACAGTAGAAATATCCTTTTTTGTGGTAAACATAAAAACATAAAACAATACACAACTCAGGAACTTACAAAGTTCAACTTTGATAAATTGAAGGCAATATCAGACATTAGTATGTCCAAACTGTGTGGATCTTGCCTTCATCAGATAGGGTGATCTCACCCCTGTGAAAGCCAAATTTCGAAGATGTACACAAATTGGGAGTCAAAATGGGGATTTCCCTCCTGGAACGGGTGCAACCCCTTCCTCTCACCTACTTTAGTTGCGAGGAAGGGGTTGCACCCACAAAACGCATACCCTAATATACTGTGATGGCAGATAGCACATGTTGACACACTGTGTGCATCTTCAAAATTTGTCTTTCAAAATTTTTTCGAAAAGTTATAATAATAAAAAAGAAAATTTAGTTTTTTGCAAATGTGCAAGTGTGTTTTATATTCTGCCTAAAACATTAATGATGTTTTTGAGGTTTTTTTTTCCACATCATTGATGTCTTCCTTGATCTTCTGTAAATCCCGATTGCACACCATGATCTCCCTGATGGGGACGTGTGCACTTGCCACTTGTGAAATGAGATTCTTCTTCCTCCTCAACATCTACATCACCTAAAATAAAAAAACACACCATGTATTATAAATATGCAGGCATACATCTATTACCTGAAGCTGTGGTCACAGACACTCACCTGTTGTGGTCACTATTTCACCCAACTCATAAACCTCTCCTTCCTCCACATCCTGAGGTTGTGGTTTGGGGATTTCCCCTTCTTTAGGAGGTTGTGGGTCCCTGGTGTCCTCTGATGTCCCCATTCTTTTCTCCCCAGTGTGAATAAAAAATAGGTATACTTAGCATACAGATATTTGAGGCAAAAAATATGAATATGAAATATTACTTGGAAGTGTCGTCCAATTGTCTGTTTTGGCAGAGTTCCAAGCTGAAGACATGATTTTTTCCCTTTATTAAAGCTGGAATACTTACCTTTTTGGGTAAATTTTAAAACATGGAGACACCCCAAGTATCCACTGGCGCACATGTGTGGGACACCCTAAAAAGTTTGTTCTGGTGTCCCACACTAGTGCTCCTGCGTCCAGATGTGTAAACAGCTGCTGAGTGTCCTCTCCTTACACTGAATCAAGTTTGCATTTCATTCTAGTTACAAACCCATCAATACAAAAATGTCCTAAACTTCTTTTAATCCAAATAGGCATGAACAAATGTAGTTAACCTGCATCTGTCAAAAACTTTGTATTAGTGGGCGAAGGAACAATGTTTACTACGTTCCTGATCTTGCGGAGTCCTGGACCGGATTGTGCTCCCTATTAAATGGACTCCTCAGGCTCCCAATTTTGCCTGTCATATAGTTGATGTGTGCCCTGGGGTACAAAGGCTTCGCTAATTTCACCAGTTTATCCAGCGTTGCCTTCCTCTTTATTTTGTTATGACCCCTAATAAATGTATATTATTTTTCTTGGCTATGTGTTATAATTAAAAAAGGACAGTTTGTGAGTAGGCAGGTACATTTCAAAAATACAATGTGAAATTAACAAGGAACACCAACACCAACCAATCTCTTTGAGGTTAAAAAATATAAGATAATAATGGTGTTGTGGTAACTTGACACACAAAACCTCTGGCGAAAAAATAAAAAATATTATTCATGAGATCACAAGAAATAATAAAGAAATCAGTTTGTCAGAACTCTGTGTGAATATCAGCAGCAAAACAACTTCACAATTCTAGCATTATAAAGAAGAAGAGAATGCGCTGCATTGAAAGATTTCAAAATTTAGAGCGTGACGAATGTGCCATCTCAATTACGAACGCTAGTTTTACCAGACAGAGCGCTTCAGTCTCGTACTTGATTCAGAGCATGCATGGAATTTTGTGCGTCGGAATTGTGTACACAAGCTCGGAATTTACAACAACGGATTTTGTTGTCGGAAAATTTTTGTTGGCGGAAATTCCGACAAAAAATGTCCGATGGAGCCTACACACGGTCGGAATTTCCGACAACAAGCTCCCATCAAACATTTGTTGTCGGAATGTCCGATTATGTATACACAGCATTAGAGTTATGCCCCGTACACACAGGCGGAAATTCCGACCACAAAATCCGTTGGATTTTTTCCGACGGATTTTGTCCGACACTGGTGTTGTATACACACGGTTGGACAAAGTTGTCGGAAAATCCGATCATTTTGAACGTGGTGACGTTCGTTGCGTACGACGGAACTACGTAGAGGCTAGTAGCCAATAGCTTTGGTCTCGTAATTTGATTTGAGCATGCGTGGCACTTTGTCCGTCGGAATTCTCTACACACGATTGGAAAAAGTCCGATCGGATTTTGTTGTCAGAAAATTTGAGAGCAGGATCTCAAATTTTTTCCTTCGGAAATTCCGACAGAACAAGTCTGATGGAGCCCACACACGGTCGGATTTTCCGACAACATGGTCCGATCGGACATTTTCCGTCGGAATTACCGACCGTGTGTACGGGGCATAAGTGTAAATTTTTTTTAAAAGAAAAAAAAGGTTTTATGGTGTCAGTGTCAGTGTCAATGTCAGTGTCAATGTCAGTGTGTTTTATGTAGAAAAAAAAGGTTTTAGCATTTCTTGTTTGTGTGGAAATTGCAGCAATTTAACCCACTATTATGGAATAGACAGATATTTACTAGTAAAAATAGAAATGGGTTCCTACTGTGTAATTTATCTGACATGTCCATATAACTTTATACAGTTAAAGGACACATATTCTGAAAAATACTGTGCTCTGATAACTAAATGTAATAAATAAATACAATGATAGTATTCAGTATATCAATTCCTTCTTCCGCATACCTTTATTTAAATTTTTCTTGATGTTTGCAAGCAGACCAAGCTGTCCAGAAAAAGTGACAGTAGCTTGGACAAGCTGCAAAACTACCAGTGGTACGTGCAAAAGTCATATAATTTAAATAATTTTAATCATGCAAGATGCAATGGCCTAAATCTATAGTTCAAAGTGGAGCTTCTGGCACCTTTATACTGTTTGAAAAATATATGCTGTGTAGCACTCAGGCCGCAAGGGCTGCTGGTAGCTGTCTCCCCTATTCCTGCATGGCCAGGCAACAAGCATTTTTTACTTGCATCCGGACACAAGAAGTCAGTCCCTGAGCTTGTTTTGTTGGTTTTATTACGGATAACTTTGGATGGGGTAGAGAGGTTATGGGATGCCCAATTTGACAGCAACAGTGAGCGGGGACAACCTCCTTCCTCTGTACAAAGTAAGGATTCTAGACTGCTCTCCCTCCTAGACACCTTCAGTCCTTCAGGATCAGCGGCAAAAAGTCCCTTGAAGACTAGGAGCTCTTAGCCCCCTTTAGAAAAATAGCACAGTCTGTTGTAATCTGCATGCAGGAGTATCTCCTCTCCTTTGTAGAACTGCTCCCAGCTCCACTGCCTGTAGGAATTACCAGCTCACCTGGCTGCTCCGAAGATCTCCCAGGGCAAGGGTTAAAAAGGATTAAGCACAAAAACTGTGAATAAAAAGAATTTTCAAAAAAAAAAGGATTAAGCACAGTGCTGTCCTTCAGAAATCTTGCTACATATGGCATACTTTCCCCTTGTGAATCCCTGGGTGTGCTGATGTACTCACTCTGTCCTCCTTGCTCCCTGCTGCTCCTTAGGCAAGAGTCCTTCTAAAACTGTGACGCTGATAGGATCTTCCCAAGCCAGCATGAGCCCAGTCTGGAGGCAGAGCCCCCCCAGACCCAGGGGTATCCTCATCAGCACTCCATCTTCTACCCGACTCCCCTGCTGGCATGGCTCCTCCATATTTAAGGGCTGGCCTAACCACCCTGCCAGGACATTCTGCCTGGGGATTGGCCAAGTTCCCTCAAGTATGCAGATCAGAACCTCCTGGCCTCTGCCCACTAAAGTCTAGAAGCTTCTCCCAGCTTCTAGATCCAGGAGGAGGTACCAGAGACCTGCCTCTGTAGAGCCATCCAGCCTGACCTGCAGTAACCCTGACCCAATTTTTAACTCACAATGAGTCATAGACTTAAATATGCCTACAATAATACTAGTAGCACGCTAGAGGGTTCTACAGCTGTATACCAGACTTCCCCTTTAACATGTCCTTTTCTCGGTTTCCCATAGTAATGTTACAGGAAGAGTGGCAGCCATCTTACTACTCCAGACTCTCGGTTCCTGCAGCTGTTGGCCAGTATAGTGTACTCTGTAATCCTGTAAGTGTGTTAACCGTTGCCTTTTAATAAAATTGCTGGCATACTGCACTTAGCACCTTTCTCTGCAAATCTATGACTGTAAACATAAGCTGCTCCCCTGATTTAAACTACAAATAGGTCTGCTTCTATGCATCTTTATTACATAGGGGGGGGGGGGGGGGGGTAGTAGTTTACAGAAGATAGTTTGGAATGCAGATAAGATTACCTTTGTGATTTCAGTTCAGCTTACAGAAAGTTGAAAATGTTCTTATCCTGAAAAATAAAAACTAAAGCAGGGTGTAGGTTCAGTATTTTTTGTTCAACCAGCAGGTTAAATTAAAAAATGGACAGATCTCCACATCAACACAACAATGTGTGATTCAGGGATCTCTCCCGCTGAGCTATTGTATTATTACAGGGGGGACTCCCCCTATCAGAATATACAGATCAGCTCTTGCAGCCATTGGTTGAAAGCACTAATAGAATGCTGGTTTTCTAGCAGGATCGTTCGACAGAAGGCAGTTATTAGACCATCTTTAGCTTCTGTTAAACAGTCAGCAGTACCAAAAGTTGGACCATGTATACACTGCTTAACACACCCACCACATGTATAGACTGGTAAGATGCAATAGGGGGGATTTACTAAAAGTGGTGCACACAGAATCTGGTGCAGCTATGCAAATTAGTAACCAATCATCTCCTAGGTTTTATTATTATTATCAAAGCTTCATTGAACAAGCTGAAGTGCACAGCTGAACTAGATTCTGTGTCCATCAGTTTTAGTACATCCCCCCTAATATAATACATTTATGTTCTTGGGTTCAGATATCCTTTTTACAGGTTATTCAGTAGGTTAACAGATGATTACCAATGCTCCCACCCAGGACCACTGAGAAGGAAGTAAAGCCACCCCTCCTGTAATGGGCCCAGGCACCCGCTGAGCAGGATGGCCAGATGTACTACCTTACTGCAGACACCAATCCTCTTTTAGAGAAAGAGAAAATCTCCTTATCCTAAAATTTTTTAAATAAAATAGGGTATACAGGTTCATTTTTATTTCTTCAACCAGCGGGTTGAATGAAAAAAAAAAGGACAGATCCCCACTGTTCCTCTTCTGCCTTGCCCTGCAGTGCTGCTGGCTCCTCTTCCACTCCCTTCTTCCAGCTGCAGGGGGAACAATTCAAGAAATCCGCACCCCCATCCCTCTGCTTTTCGGGCCCCCCTGTGCACCCCTTACCCACACAGCTTGGCCAGCTTCCCTCCCCTCCTGCCGGCAGCTGCTGCAGGCACTCAAGGGGATGATTCAGGGTGGAGAGCAGAGGAGGGGGCAAGTTAATATGTCATATTATAATAATTTTAGTGTATTTTTAGCAAAAATTGAATTTGATATTTATTTGGGGGGGGGGGGGGGGCAGGGCCCTTTCAGGTAGGCAGTATGGGGCCCCATGATTTAACAGCAGCCCTGCTCCCACCCATGTAAAGTACACTTCTTTTTGTCCAGCCCCTCCAAATCTTCTTTTCTCTGGCTGCATCTGTGTAGTCGACCTTCATAAACATCAATAGAACCATCTCCAGATATCGGAAATGCTGAGGGCATACCCTGTAAAAGTTTAACAGAATAGGTAATCTGCCAAATGATCAGATTAGAAGCAATAATACAAAACAGGGTCAGAATGGCAAGGAATGGCAAATACTGCAGGATAATACAAAACAGAATATGAAAGCTGCACAAACATGGAGTCTTCACAGTAATGTTTCTGTGGCTCAAGCAAGGTAATACGGCTATAAAGCCTAAATACAGACTAAAACTGAATCGAAATTTGCTGCCAAAATTAACATTGCTTCAGATGAAGCAATTTTGCTTCTTTGTCTTGTAATTTTTTTCTGTTTTATGTGTATAAGAAATGGAACAGCAACCTATCAAGCATATGTACTGAGTGTATCCTTTGACAAATTCAAAGATATTCTGAAAAATGTTTTAATTACTGTTGAATGTCAAATTGTCAATGCAAACCTTTGATACTCTGCTTGGATTGATTTCCAGAGATCTCATTAAAGAAAGAACTGGAACGAGGCTTGCCAAATCTGTTGAAGAAAGGCTAATAATCATGTTAAGGCAATGACATTTTTGAAGTTTCCTTGCATACATACCATTTGTTTACTTTGAAAGCAGTGAATGTGACTTGCACCAAACATTTCATGAACAGCCAATAGCTGCCATTTAAACCACATATAGACCTAAACGATCCACCTGCAGTGAATGTTTGGTGATTGGCAGATTCACTGCTTCATGAATATGTCCTGAATGGTGGAAAAGATAATATGTAAAAGAAAAAAAAATTAAATCTAAAGAATATGCTTTTTTTATTTTTCATTTACAATAGTTAATTCAACTGGGCAACGCAGCCAGAACCTGTGACATCCCCCCCAATAGTCCTGTTCCAGGGACCAGTATCTTGATTCCACATTCTTTTGTTGCAGATGATTTCCCATCATGCAAAATGCAATGGACCTTTTCTCTGGCCATTGCTGTGATGTACCTAAATAAATATGTAAATATTGACTATCACAAGCCTGCTTGTAGGCAGGTGCTCACTGAAGGGGCATTTATTTTTTTTTCTATGCTGATGTTTTGCAGTTATTTGGGTCAAGACTGCTATCTCTCCTGTGAAACTGTTACAATGTTGATGTGTGGTGGATCTGAGTGATTGATTCACATAAAAAGGAGCCCTTCGGTGCCCCAGAAGAAAGCTGCTAGAAATACTGACAAGATGTAGGCTGTTATGGTGCCCCCCGCTGGGGTGGGGCACTCAGGGGCTCCCTGATGGACTGGGAACCCAAGGACTCTTAACTACCAATCTTGAACTTACTGCTTCTAGAGGTCTTTGTCAAACATGGACTATATTGACTCTGTGCTATGTCAGGTGGCGCAATTTACCAATCATGGACTCTGTCTCTAATGGACACTAAGGACTCTCTGCTATCAATTAGGTATGATTATCCCATGGGCACTAAAGCACCTTGTACAGGAATTCAGGTGAGAAGCTGCCTGATAAGTACTGTTCCTGTATGTTGCCTTTCTTCAGTAAAGTTATCCTTATCTGTTTAATGTTTTGTATGAAGTCTCTTCTTAAGTGGTGTATTGCATGGTGTATTCAAAGAACAGGTCTTGTAACATGGTGACTGTAGGTTAGGGTAGATACAGTGCACTTTCGTCCAGCAGGTAGTATGCTGTCTAGCATAGGTCATATAGCCGTTGCTAGGGATAACTGCACGTGTCTTTAGGTCAATGCAGTCAACCATCAAGGAATTGGGTGACTTGGCATAGGGTGAGGGTTGCTCTGGTAATGAAGGGGTGTTGTGCTTGTCCTCTTCACTAGCAGCCATCTCCCTGCATTTTGGGGACTGGACCAGCGGCAGAGTGCATAGGGACCTAGCCTGGAAGTCATGGGAGAGACATAGAGGGGCCCCTGAGAGAGAGAGCAAGCATGTAGTTACGGAGTGTAGTTAATTTCCTGTATCCACTGGTAACTGGACATGTCACTGGGAGTGAGGTGACAGGTATTGCTGGGTTGGTGGATGCCAGTGCAGACTCTTCAGTACCGGCTTCTAAATACTGCGCACCAGGGAGATTGTGTTCTTTAACTGTAGTGATGTCTAGTGTGCTTCGTGTTAACAGTAAAATCAGTTAGCCATGGGTTAATTTAGGGCTATTGAAGGTTAACTGTGCCCGGAGTATGCCTTAAAGTGGTAGTAAACCTAACCTGTCCATTTCCCACCATCTAAAGCATTATTCAGCAGTTAACTGATTGCTCTGTGGAGAATCCTTCCTACATTGTTAGTTTCTGTGTAATCTGTCCTTTCCTTTTCAATTACGTCATCAACGCATGCGCATTTTTGTCCGTTTTTTCTGGCAAGCTCTACTTGCCATAAGTTCTATATTAATATGCTGGGGCTACGTAATTTCCTTTGTCCAGCAGAAGCTCTGAGATCCCGCAAGACTTGGTTCCCATTCACACACACACACTGAAGCAGGTTGGCTCTGATTCGCAGAACATGGTTGCCATGGTAATTCCGCAATGAAAACAAAGCTTGGGTAAGTATTTACTGCACAAGCGCAAGTTTAGAGACAAGGAGAAGAAGAAAGGGCGGAAGTCCAGCGCGCATCAGATGCTGAAGACAATAGTTATGATGGCGGTGGCTGCACTGGGAAAGTAGAATAGGAATAAACACACAAATCAAAAGACACATGCGATGGGGCTTGAATTTTCTGCACAAATATTTACAGTGATTTACTCTAATTCCTTCTAAGAAATTCAGCTGAGGAGGGTCAGAGTTTACTACCACTTTAATGCTGATTTTCGCATGAAAGCAAACTTCTGCCTAGAACCTAAGTAATTAGTGAGTGCAGTTCTAGTGTTCTCCACTAGGGTGCCTAAGCCCCACCCACATGCTAATTACTAGAGTGCTTCTGGCATTTAGGCCAACAAATGGGCAGTACAGCATACATCTGTAGGGACATAGAAATTGTTGATGATGTAGTGAAAATTTGTACCCTGCACAACATGGTCTGAGATTTTGATGCGTTGTGCTGCCTGGGCCCAAGAATGAAATGCTGCCCCACCCTCCCCAAAAAAAAAATCACACCCACCAAAAGGCCCCCACATTCATTATTTTATATAATGATAACTAAAATGTAATTTATCAGATTCAAAATTCCATAAATCTATTCTCTATTTTGTAGACGCTACAACTTTTACACAAACCAATCAATATATGCTTGTTGCGATTTTTTTTTAACAAAAAATATGTAGCAGAATACATATTGGCCTAAACTAATGAAGAGATTTTTTTATAGCCAGTATCTACAGGAGGGATTTCCACCATCCTTGTTAAGTTTAATTTTATACAGTATGTCTTATTTTCAGTTTGATGTGTATTATACGCGAAGTTGCGTATCAGAGACCAGTATTGTCGTAATATTGAAGCCTATTGAGATTTCCATACATTAGAGGATTCCACCATTATTGTTAAGTTATTGATCAGTAAGTTAGCGCTGCGCTTTTTTTTTGTGGTGTGGGAACACATAACAGTGCTTAACGACAGGCCTTTTACTGACACTTTTTTGATTTTACCTCCAGTAGTTTATTGTAAATAGTAGTGTGGTGATTACCTATTATACTAAAGATCGGCATGTGTAATTAATAAACATCAACAGATTTCAGTTGTGCCCCACCAACCTCACCTACCCCCCCTCCCATGGACAATGTGCCTGGCTGCTCGTCACCCCATCCCTGCACTCAGTGCACTGATTGGCACTAATTGGCAGCACTGACAGGCAGAAATTAGTGGCACTGATTGGCACTAATAGAAAGCACTGATAGGTAGCACTGATGGGCCCTGATTGGCACAGATAGGTGGCACAGATTGGCAGCACTAATCGCACTGATAGGCTGCACTTATTGGCAGCACTGATCGCCACTGATAGGCAGCACTTAGTGGCACTGATTGTCAGCACCGATGGGCACTAATTGGCAGAACTGTTGGGAACTGATAATCAGCACTGATGAGCGCTGATAGGTGGCACTCATGGGCATTGATTGGCAGCTCTGATGGGCACTGATAGGCGGCACTGATAGGTGACACTGATGGGCACTGATTGGAAGCACTGGCACTGATTGGCAGCACTGATTGGCACTGGTAAAGGGGGAATGATTGGCACTGATAGGTGGCATTGTTTGTCACTGATATTAAGAGGCACTGATTGGCACTGACAGGTGGCACTGATTAGCACTGACTGGCACTGACAGATGGCACTGATTGGAAGCACTGGTACTGATTGGCACTGACAGGTGGCACTGATTGGAAACACTGATTGGCACTGACAGGTGGCACTGATTGGCACTGGCAGGTGGCACTGACGGGCATTGATTGACACTGACAGGTGGCACTGATTGGCACTGACAGGTGGCCCTTGTTATCACTAACAGGTAGCACTGATTGGCACTGAACGGTGTCACAGATTGGCACTGACAGGTGGCACTGATTGGCACTAACAGAGGAGAGGGAGTTTCACACTGAGCCGATGTTGACGCTTAGTGAAACTGTGTGTGACACTTTCATGTAATGTAACTTCATGCCGAGAGAGAGAGACCGGCTGTCAAAATTCAGCGGTGATGTCTGGGGTGGGCGGGAGCCAGCAGCTATCAAACACCAGCTTTGGTGATTGGGCTGCTTAAGAAAGGGGGAGGCCACATACACGTAGCGGCCCGCCCAGATCCCATCCAATTGTCTGGTGTTTGATAGCTGCTGGGTCCCGCCCACCCCCGACATCAATGCTCAATTTTGACAGCTGGCCTCTCTCTGCATTTAGTTACATTACATGACAGTCAGTGTCACACACCTACAAGCAGAACAATCTGCTGTGCCAAATATTAATCTTTTTTAGATTTTCATAGCTGCCCCAAAATAAATAGTGAAGCCTGTCCCCTGCAAAGGGCCCTTGTGTGTGAGCAGTGCTCTTCCTCCAGGTGTCCAACATGGCCCCTTGATATGGGAGAGCATGAGCTGTACAATCCACAAGAACATTTATCTTTTATAGTTGCAGAGATTTGACCCAAAATGCAAATTCATGCTGCATGCTAGCCAGAGCCCTCTAGCGCTCACAAATTAGGGGGCATGTTGGATCAACGGAAAAAAATAAAAGAAAAAAACCCAGCTTGACCTGCTCAGCAAGGGTCCTTCTTTGCAACATGTTGGCAGGCGACAAGCTTCACAATTTATTCTGCGGCTGTTATGAAGATCACAAACAGAATAATCTCTGGCACAGATTAGATGCGCAAGGTATAGTGTTAAATTAATTTCCAAACAATCTTTCATTGTAATAACATAATCATACAAAAGCACCTAAGTTGACATCTATTACATTGACATGTAATGAGATGTATAGAACAAAAGAAAGATACAAAAAAGTGTATTCATATGATATACCAAGCTATTATTTTTCCGTAAGATTGCAAAGCACAGATATTACAAAGGGTATGAAAAGTCAGACGCTGTAATCACAACATCCCAAGCCCATAAGCACATTGGTTTGCTTCAGGACATCTGTGACTATGATGTTATATTGTTCTAAATATATCATACTAGTATACATGTACAGTTCTTTTTTTTTTCTAATAGGAAAATGAAAAGTCTGTAATGCAAATCCTTTCTTATACCTATATAATATTCCTTTCATTTTTATAGCTTACATGTTTAACATAATTTTTAAATAAACATTTTAGTGCATAATGCATGCACAGACCTTTTCTTTTAGAAGGCACTACTAATGTGGAATATCTACACATATGGCCAAATTAATTGGTAATTACATAAGTATTAATAATTAACCGCTTTAGCCCTGGAAGATTTTACCCCTTTCCTGGGTGCCCCCAAACAAAATTGATGTCCTTTTTTCCCACAAATAGAGCTTTCTTTGGTGGTATTTGATCGCCTCTACGGCTTTAGCCCTGGAAGATTTTACCCCTTTCCTGGGTGCACCCAAACAAAATTGATGTCCTTTTCCCCACAAATAGAGATTTCTTTTGGGGGTATTTGATCGCCTCTACGGTTTTTATTTTTTACGCTATAAACAAAAAAAACGCAATATTTTTTACTTTTTGCTATAATAAATATCCCCCAAAAATATAAAAAAAACTAAATGTTTTTCCTCAGTTTAGGCCAATATGTATTCTTCTACATATTTTGGTAGAAAAAAAATCGCAATAAGCCTATATTGATTGGTTTGTGCAAAAGTTACAGCGTCTACAAAATAGGGGATCGTTTTATGGCTTTTTTATTATTATTTTTTTTTTTTACTAGTAATGGCGGTGATCTGCCGATTTTTATCGGGACTGCCACATTATGGCGGACGCGTTGAACAATTTTGACACATTTTTGCGACCATTGGCATTTTTACAGCTATCAGTGCTATGAAAATGCATTGATTACTGTAAAAATGTCACTGGCAGTGAAGGGGTTAATGTGTTCCCTAGTGTGTGTTCTAACTGATGGGGGGAGGGGACTGTGTAGGGGAGATGACACTCTGTATGAACAGACGATCTGTCGGTTCTCCCCTCAGTGAACCGAAAACTGTGTGTTTACACACACACACACAGATCCCGGTTCTCATGTGCCCCGAGCGATCGCGGGAGCCCGGCGGTGATCGCAACCGCCGGGCATTCGCATCGGCTCTGTGGGCGAGCAGCGGCACCCACGTGCCCCCTAGTGGCCATCTATGTTACCACCGTAACATGATGGCGATTCGCGCAGCCGAGTCATGTTGCCACAGTACAACTGCGGCGGCTGGTCGGCAAGCGGTTAATAGGTCATTACACAAGTTACTAACATGTGAAAAGTAAACTTGTCTATATTACAATGACATTGAACAGTGGATTGCATTTTTAAAGCATTTTTATATTTTATACCACTTTGTTACTTGAAGTTGCAAATTCAATTTTAAAGCAATGCTGCAAAGCTTTCCACTGCAATTTAGAAGATAATGAAAATTTCACTTGGATAGTTTATAGAACTTTTCTAAAAATATACAGTAAATAAACCCATAGTCTGAAAACATCAATGAATAATCTAAACAATTGACCTGCTCACTCACTTGTACTTTACGTTATTTTTGCAGACACCTTTACAGAATTATTTGACATTTTGCTGGAAAAAGTCTATATGAGAATACATTAACCACTGCATCAGTAATGTGCTTAGGAACAACATAATAGAAAAAAGTGATATTGGAAATAGAAAAAGCATTAATAATGTTTGTCCCCTGAAAAAAGGATATAGCTTCTTTAGCACAAGCATTGAGCTTTCTCCTTTTAATTCCTGAAAAACTGCATAATACAATGGGGGCTATTTACTAAAGGAAAATCCACTTTTCACTGCAAGTGCACTTCGAAGTAAAGTCGCTATAGATCCAAGGTGGACATGCAAGGAAAATAAAAAAACAGTATTTTAGCTTGCACATGATTGGAATATAAAATCAGCAGAGTGTCCACTAATTTCAGATCTACTCCTTAGAACAAATTTTTGTTGCGCTAAAGGACAAGACTTGTATGCATGGGTGTATTTTACATGTGGAGAGGGAAGGGAAAAGGAGGGGAGAAATGATTGACAGAAGATTCCTGTTTATGTCCAGGAATCTGGTTCTGTTTGGCAGAGGCAGTAAAGAGTCAATAGACAAATTATTTCAAAAGATGGCTCCTTGTACTGGTGGGATTATTGTCAATAGTTTATAGCAATCTCTAGCCTGGTAGTTTTATCCCAGGGAAAGAAAATACTGGCACAAAGCAGGAGGCAGCAGGCTGAAGGGCAGAAGACACCTTGGAGAGGATAAAAAACAAAGACAAGCAGCGCCAACCTAAGTGCAGTAGTATGTCACAATTTTAATTGTTTAAAAGAGAAGAAAAGCACTCACTCTGTGTAGAGTAAAAGCAGGCATGTCTTTATAAGAAGCAGGCGATGTGGCTCCAGAGCAAGGGGGTGTTGATCCTGTTGCGCTGTGTGTGTCTTGGTCTGGCGGCGCCGGTGGTTTCCAGTATCCCAGGCTTTAGACGGCAGAGCGCTGTGGGATCGTATGGTCCGCGGAGTCACAGGAGTCGCTGTGTAGTGACGTAATCGTCGTGCACGCGTTCGGAGCATGCGTGCTCCTTCTTCAGGCATTTTGTGCCTCCATCTTGGAGGAGGTTAAGAAGGGAAAAGGGGTGGAGAAAAAGGGGCAGAGAAAAAAAGGACCAATGGGATCGGGATTCTGCTGTGTGGCTAGTTTGCTGAACTGATTGGCTTCAGCAGGCCAGGGGGCGGGATTTTAGGAAGTCCATGTCCATTCATAGGTATTATTCGATTATAAGGGGAGGAAGAGCGATTTGGAGAGGGACGGAACAGGTGGAAAAAAACAAAAAAACAACAGACAACACACACATGGAATACAGAGTATTTTGCAAGGGACAATATGAGAAAAATAAATAATAATAATGATGGATTTGGAGGCATATTGACAATGATGTATAAAACATATATATATATAGAGAAATATATAAGAAATATATATACATATATATAGAGAAAATATGTATAAGAAATATATTAAATATATATGAGAAAGGGGATGGACATATACATATATAAAATGGTTAGTTAAAATAATTAATTAGAAACATTGATTGAAAAATTAATTAATTTGTTAATTAAGAGATACCACATAGCATATGTGCATATGAAAAAGGTTATTGTTGTTGGATCTTATAGAAAAAAGGGGGAGACCAATTTGTTAAAAATATACGTAGAAAAAATTAATATAAGAAGTATAGATAGGATATATAGAGATAAAAAAACGTTTATATAAGGAAATCTATATATATATATATATATATATATATATATATATATATATATATATATATATATATATATATATATAATCATATGTATACATTTTATCAAGAGATATTTTTTGCTTATTATGGAGTCTTTATGAGATACGTACTTACTTGGGCAATTTTTATATGTTAAGGTTATGAAGAAATCCGACTATATTGACCCTGTAAGGTAATATGATAGAAAATATATATCTGTATGTTAATGGAATGGTATTGAGAAAATAAAAATGTATATATGTATAATAATTAAATGAATTACTTATATGTGAGATATAGGAGGGTGGGGGGGGGGGGGGAAGGAAAGGAAGAAGATTATGATATAAAATATATATTATATACACACGTATGTATACATATTCTTTAGAGTACTGAACTAATTTCTATATCTTCATTCAAGCCCCCTGGCGTGAGGGCATCGAAGGTGTAAATCCAAAAAGTCTCCCTCTCGCAGAGACGCTTAAAACGCTCCGCGAGAGGGAGGGACCCAGACACCTGCTCGATGACCCACACCTTCATCCCTTCAGTGGAGCCCTGGTGGTATTCCTTGAAATGTCTAGGGACTTTTAGGTTGAGATTTTCTTCTACTGATCTGCGATGTTCGCCAAACCTTTTTCTGAGGGTCCGGATGGTACGGCCGATGTAGAGTAGGCCGCATGGACAGCAAATACTGTATACTACAAAATCTGAGAAACAGTTGAAAAAATATCTGAGTTGGTAAGTGTTACCTTTTATGGTGAAGGATTTTTGATGGTGGGACACGAATTTGCAAGTTAGGCATTTCAGTTTTTGGATTGGTACATGCCATTTAGTGAGAGAAAAGTCCTGGACAGTCTGGGTTTGTTTTGTGTGGATTTCAGTTTGCTGGGAGCAATGAGACTTTTTATATTTCTGGCTTTTCGGTATGTAATCTTAGGAGCGATGGCAATGAATGGTTTTAACAAAGGATCTTCCATGAGGATCCCCCAATGCTTACGAAAATTTCCTTCCATTTTTTTATGCTGTGAATGGAATTGAGTGATAAATCTGGTGCTGTAGAGTTGGGAAGAAGCATTGGTTTCGGTATCTGGTTCTGTTTTGGAAGAGATTTACAACAAGCGGTGTTGGGCTTGGTGTCCAAGAAGTTGGCATATGCTTCTTCTATTAGGGCTGTAAAAGACAGGCCTAAGTCGTTGGAGTTGCAATAGGTCACAAACTCATCTACAGGTGGTCCAGTATTGTCCCATATGATGATGATATCATCTATATAACGACCTATATAGACTATGTGTTCTGAGAAGGGATTATTATTCCAAATGGACAGATGTTCCCAAAGTCCCATCGTTAGGTTTGAATGAATGAATGATTTGTATAGCGCTGCAACTGCAAACTGAATCGCCTCGAGGCGCTTGACTGCTCATGTTGGGATGCCATGTTTAGAAGAGGTGGGTCTTGAGTTTTTTCCTGAAGGCCTGATGGTTTTCTTCCATGCGGATGTTGTTTGGTAGAGCATTCCATAGCCGGGGTCCCTGTACTGCGAATCTTCGTTCTCCCTTCGATTTGTAGCGGGCTTTTGGGATGAGAAGGTGATTTTGGTTTGTTGATCGAAGGCTGCGATTTGGTATGTATTTTTCTATTTTCTCACAAAGGTATTGAGGCACATTTCCTTGTGTACATTTGTGGGTGAGGCAGAGGGTCTTGAATGTGATCCTCTCTTTTACCTTGAGCCAATGGAGCATCCTTAGGGATGGGGAGATGGATTCCCAGGGTTTCTTTCCAGTGACTAATCTTGCTGCTGTGTTTTGGACAATTTGAAGGCGCGCAATCTGGTAATCCGGTAATCCTATGTACAGGGAGTTTGCATAGTCGAGACGCGAATTGATGATTGTTCCTACTACTACCGATTTTTCCTTTTCCGGGATGAAGGGGATGAGTCTGCGTAGCATGCGAAGGAGATGGTGGGATCCGCTGATTACGGATCCTATTTGCGCCTCCATTGTCATCTCTGAATCAAAGATTACTCCGAGGCTTTTGGCTTTGTTGCTTGGAAGGATGGTCTGTCCCAAGATGGTTGGTGGTGTCCAAGGGGTCTTCGTCTTTTTCCTTCGGTTTGCGTCGAGGAGCAGTAATTCTGTTTTTGATCCATTTAGTTTGAGGGAGCTAGTGGTCATCCAGTCATCTATCAATGTGAGACATTTTCCTAGTTCCTGGTATTGGTCTTTTTGTCCGGTGATCCGGAAGTACAGTTGAGTGTCGTCCGCGTACGAGTGGAAGCACAGATCTAATTTGCTAATAATTTTGAAGAGTGGTCGGATGTAAATGTTGAACAGTACTGGTGACAATGGTGATCCTTGAGGGACTCCATAAGTGATTGCCCGGGTTTCCGAAGTGAAGGCTCCTAGTTTCACTGTTTGTGACCGGTTTCCTAAGAAGGAAGCGAACCATGGCAGATCTCCATCTGTAACTCCTGCCACTTCCTTGAGGCGGCTGAGAAGCATGTTGTGGTCCACTGTGTCGAACGCCGCACTGAGATCCAGCAATACCAGAAGACACGATTCTCCATCATCCGCTGCTTCTAGGGCGTCATCCCATATTTTCAGAAGTGCCGTTTCTGTGCCATGGCCTGGGCGGAAGCCCGATTGTAGTGGGTCCAGGAGCTTGTGTGTGTCCAGATGAAGTTGAAGCTGTTGTACTACTGCTTTCTCCATGATCTTGGAAATGGTGTTTAGGCTTGTTACCGGTCTGCGATTGTTCGGATCCTTGGGGTCGGGGTTGGGTTTCTTTAGTAATGGTTTGATGATGCCTCGCTTGAGGGAATTCGGAACCAATCCTTCTTTGAACGACTGATTTACTAGGTGTGTGATAGCGGGGGCCAGAATGTCGGAGCATTCTTTCAAGAGTTTTGTGGGGATGATGTCGTTTGGCGAGGTGCTGTCTCGGAGGCTCTTGATGACATTTTTGGTTTCATCCGTTGTGATCGGGGTAAGTGAAAAATGTGGTGCTTGTGTGCTGTGGATGTAAAATTCCTTACCTGGGTTGAGTTGAGTAGAGTTGGTTGTTGTTTTTTTTGTTGAATTATTTTCTGAATGTTGTCTATTTTGTTGATGAAAAAATCGGATAATTTGTTGCAGTATTCTTGAGTTTCGTTTCCTAGGGGTTCAAGGCAGGTGGGGTTCATAGTCTGGGCGACTAGTTTGAAAAGTTCCCGTGGTCGGTTTAAGGCTTTTGAGAGGGTGTTTGAGACATGTTCTTTTTTTGCTGTGAAAATTGCTTTATGATATCTCTTGGTGAGTATTCTGTAGTTTGTGTGATTTTCCTTTGTGGTGTTTCTTCTCCAGGCTCTTTCTGCTCTTCTATGTTCCCGTTTCAGTAGAGTAAGCGTGCCATTAAACCAACCAGAATTTTTCTTGCGGATGGGTGCTCGATGTTTCGGGGCGACTGCGTCTGCTGTTTGTAGTGCCTTGTTTATGAAGCTGAGTATTCGTTCTGTTGAGTGGTTTTGATTTAGTGTAGCCATTTTGTATGTTAGTGTGGTTTTGAAGATTTCCGAATGTAGTTTCTTCTGCGATCTAATCCAGTGTGTTGTTGCTGCCTGGTTTGGTTTTTGCAGGGAGATGTTGGTGGCGATCTCAAATTTGATAGCGTGGTGGTCTGACCATGGTAGCGCTATGTTGTCTCGAATGCTGATGTCCGTATTTTGCTTGAAGATGAGGTCCAGGATGTGACCCGACCCATGTGTGGGAGCCTTTACTAGTTGTTGAAGCCCTAGGTCTTCCAGTTGATTGATGCAGGTGGTGGCGATGGGGTCTTCGGTGGAGTTCGCCCAGAGGTTGAAATCTCCAAGTACCAGAAACTTGTTGTTTTTCAGGGTGTGTGCCGAGATGAATTCCGTGAGTGGTATCGGTAGATTTGTCTTTGGTCCTGGTGGTCTGTAGCATAGCAGCATGTGGATGGTTTCTTGTGGTGTGGTTTGCATCTGTAGAGTAAGTGTCTCCATAAAAGTTGCTGTGTTCTGTACCGTAGATTTGACGAGCGCTAGATGAGCTTTGAAGATCACTGCTAGGCCTCCTCCTTTTTTTCCTTTCCTATGCTCGGTTAGGATCCTGTAGTTTTCTGGCACTAATTCTGTTAGGATGGTGTTGCAGTCGGGTGTTAGCCAGCTTTCCGTGATGAAGAGGCAATCTATGTTGTTTTGTGTGATGAAGCCATGGATTTCGTGCCTGTGCTTGACTGCCGATCTGGTGTTAATCAAGGCGCATGCTAACTGTTGCGGTTGAGTTGTAGTCTTCTTATGTTTGATCGTTGCTTGTGGATCGATCCTTAGTAGTCATTCTTTTTGTAATATTTTTTGAATGTAGAGTAGAGTTGCGGTCAAATTTCTTAGTCTGCATAGGGACTCTGCTGAGTATTTGAAATTGCACATGTTGAGGTGCTCCAAAAAATGTCCCTGCTGTGGACGAGATGATGCGTCAAAAAAAATGCTGATGCTGTTGAGGCGATAACGGTCTTGCGCAAGCTGGTTGAAGATGTTGCGGATCTGTGGGAAAACCCTGTAGACCTACACCCTCCCTCCCGTTGATCCAGAGGAAGGCAAAAAACCCCTACTAGCGCGGCCAATTGCTGTAGCAGAGGAAAAAATTCCTTCCTGACCCCCCGAGGGGCGGTCGGATGTTGGTCCCTGGATCAACTGCTAAGTGGTGGTCCCTGCGTTACTTACCAGAATATTTACCTTACCGGGGTGATCCAATGATGGCGATAGGGTGGATCCTGATGTTGATCTCCTGGGAAAGAAAAGGCGGCTTTATAGCGATGCTGATATTGCTGGTGAATGCTGTTAAAAACTGGCGGTTAAAAGCTGGCTGGTCTGGCGTATGCTGTAATTAAAAGCTTTGTTAAAACTTGGTTAAAAGCTTGATTTAAGAACTTGATTAAAAATTGTTTAAAACAATTAAAATAAGCAATTATACGGTTGTATAATCGCTTGTAGTTAAAAAACCTGTGCTTTAAAATAGATTTGGCCGGTCTGGGTGTACCAAGATGGCCGCCCTATTCGGTCCCAGCAGGTGGAGTGCTGTGGTCTGGGTGTACCAAGATGGCCGCCGGACTAGGCCCGAGCCGCGGCCTGTCCTAGTTCTGGCTCCTGGACTGTCTCCTGCAATGGTAAGAGGGCAGTAGAGTGGTTGGAGAGGGGGGGGGGCGCCGCGTAGACCCTGTAGGGGAGTAGAGATGCGATTGGGGAGGCGCATGGCCGGCTCGGCCGGGACTAGGCCGGAGCCGGGGACTATCCTAAAGGCTGATGCCCGATTGTCAGCTGCGGCCGGCGCGGAGGAGGGTCGGGGCCGATTAGTTGAGCGGGCCCCGTGGGGTCCGCAGTGGGGTCCGGAGGGTACTGTATCCAACCCCAATCCCTGTTCCAACTGCTCGGGGATTCGGGATAGAACTCGTTGCTAGCTGGGGGTAGTGGGGCTCCTGACGGCCGGAGCTCTAGACGTGCGTCCTCTTCTAAGCAGTGCCTCTGTCACACTAGAACCGCCTATTCCTCATGAGTCTAAGTGCTAATGGACATTACTTTCTACTGATACAACACTAAATGCCTTCCTGAAGATGCATCGAGAGGAGCCAGCACAATGGATAGAGGTGAGACTGTATACACTCTATAGTAAAATGTGCTGACAGCAACGAGGTTTGCGTAACTGGGCGCAAAATTGGCTCCCATGGCTGTCCCTTGAGTTTGCAAATAGAAGTTTCCATCAAAAGAGAAGTAATTATGGGTTAGGCAAAAATTAGTTGAATCTAAAATGAAATCGACCTCTATGGGTTTCATGAGTGGGTCTTGGGATAAAAAATGTCGGACAGCTCGAAGTCCAACTTTATGATGAATTGATGTATATAGGGAGTTTTTTTTTTTTTTATATATTCTTTATTTTCATTTTCATTTTTACAAGTAATTTGTCGTTTGCCGTAAATAATAAGCCATTTACATCTAATCAGTTTACACATTTCCCCAAGACATCCACCCCCCCCATCCTCCCCCCACTAAAAAAAAAAAAAAAAAAAAAATGTATAAAATATTCCTACCCCGTCTCGCTCACCCCCTCCCGTTGCCCACAGTGTTTTCTTCCATTATCCGTAAGTATTGCTCTGTTTTCCTGAACTCAATCCATTGTTGCCATATCCTCTGGTATTTCTCTTCTAAATTGTCTAGGTTGTATATTGCCTGTTCTATTATTCTTATCCTCTCCACCCTCTCTACCTACTCTTTCAGTGAGGGTATCTCCTGGGATTTCCAATAGCAAGGGATTAAAGCTTTAGCTGCATTTAATAGATAGGTGATAAGATTTCTCCCGTATTGTCTCCCTCCCTTCTCCGTATCATGAAATAGACATACCCAGGGAAGTTTCTTCACCCTAACACGTGTTATATTGAAGATTATTTCTATTATTTGTTCCCAGTATTTTTGCATTTTCGGGCAGTCCCACCACAAGTGCGAAAAAGACCCAACTATAGTGCAACCTCGCCAGCAGTTTGGAGAATTATCTCCACTGAAGGCGTTCGCTCCTTGAGGAGTTACGTACCACCTGGCTAGGAGTTTATAGGCCATTTCTACTGATTGTATATCTTTTGCTACTGAAAAAACCCGTCCTATAATCTTATTCCTCTGGTCATCGCTGTGTAGTGGGCCAATTTCACTTTCCCATTTTTCTAAGTACGAGGGGTACTCATGCTCCGCCTCCCGTAACAATATTTTATAAGTCTTTGATATCCTTTTCTCCAGACTATCGGGGGATTCCATTAATTTTTCTAAGGGTCTAAATTCTCTCTTGCCGCGTAGAGGTTTTGGGAGTCTCTGTGTGAAGTGCTGTATTTGGGTGTATCGCCACTTGTTCAGTGCTCTGTGTCCCCACCTCCTAATAATTTCGTTGTAAGTGCTCATTGTATTCCCTTCCATCACATCTATCAATCTCAAATTCTCTTTATTGGACCACCTGCTAAAATATATGTATTCCTCTTTTCCTGGGGGAAAAAAATTTGTGTCTAATAATGGTATTAGTGGGGAATTATAATCCCAATTGTGTCTCTTGTGAACTAAGTCCCAAATTTTTAGTGAGTGCTTTGTGAGTGCGCTTGTGCTTGGGCCTAATTGTCGATAATGTGAGGGTATCCATATGATTTCTCCTATTCTTATTCTACTCAACTTTCTTTCGAGCTCAACCCAACTTTTCTCCTCGTTATTGTGGCGCCAATCTATTATTCTAGAGATTGCAATTGCCTCGTAGTACTTTTTAAAATCCGGAACAGCTAGCCCCCCTCTTTCTTTTTCTCTTACTAATGTACCGTATGCAATCCGCACCCGTTTACGCGCCCAGATGAATTTTGTAATTATTGACTTGATTTTCTTCAAATATTGCTGGGGGAGAGGAATTGGGATCATTTGGCAGGTGTAGATAAATATGGGAAGTATAAACATCTTAACCGCATTTATCTTTCCAATCCAAGAGAGGGCTTTGTATTGCATTCCTCAAAGTTGCTCTTTGATTTTATTAAGAAGAGGGATGTAGTTGTGTTTATAGAGGTCGTCCAATTGAGGGGTCAGTTTTATTCCCAAGTAGCTAAGTTCCTTTTTGCACCATTTGAATTGAAATTTAGCTTGTATAGCGCTCTGCTCTTGTATTGGTACTGTTAAGTTTAATATCTCTGATTTAGTCATATTTACTTTAAAATTCGACAGTTGACCATATTGTTTTAATTCTTTCATGACTATTGGGATTGATATTCTCGGGTTGGAAATATAGAGCAGCAGGTCATCCGCGAATGCCGATACCTTGTACTCCCTCTCCCCCACTCGGATTCCCTGGATATCTGAATTTTTGCGTATCGCCGTCAGGAGGGGTTCAAGGGTAATTATAAATAGAAGTGGGGAAAGTGGGCATCCCTGCCTTGTCCCGTTAAACAAGTCGAGGGGAGAAGACAGGGTCCCATTGACTCTTATTCTCGCTATCGGGTGTTGGTACAGAGCCTCAATCCATTTCAACATCCTATCGCTCAACCCCATATAGCTCAGGGTTTCCAGCAGGAATACCCAATTGACCCGGTCAAAAGCCTTTTTGGCATCAATTGACATAAGGACTGTAGGCCCACCCCCCCTAATGGCTTCCTGAATCAACATTATTGACTTCAGTGAATTATCCCTTCCTTCCCTCCCCTGGATGAACCCTGCTTGATCATTGTGGATCCATTCTGGCAGATATGACTTCAATCTCTCGGCAATTATTTTTGCAAATAGCTTTATATCCGAGTTTAGTAGGGAGATTGGCCTATAGCTTTCAACTGCCATAGGATCTTTCCCCTCTTTCAAGATCAAAGTAATATGTGCCAGTAATGTTTCGTCTCTAAATTTCTCACTTTTCCCTATCGCATTGAAGTATTTACAGAGTCTAGGTACTAGCTGTTTGGAGAACTTTTTATAATATATAATGGGGAATCCGCCGGGGCTCCCTCCTAGGGCCGTACTTGAAATAGCTCTTTCCACTTCTTCTACTGAAATAGGAGCTCCCAATGCCTCCATTTCGTCTACTTTACCCTTTGGAAATTCCAACTTCCGTAGGTACTCCCTTATTTCCTCCCTCTGCTTTCCTTCGTTTTCTTTCTGGTTTATATTATATAAAGTACTATAATATTGGTGAAATGCGTTCCCTATTTCCGGGGATGATACTAATATCTCACCCTTTGAGCCTCTGATCTTCCCTATGAACGTCCTGTTCTTTTTTTCCTTAACCCTATTGGCCAGCCATTTACCTGCTCTGTTCCCCCATTGATATCTTTCCCTATTTATAATATGAAGTGTCGCTATCCTCTCCTGCTCTATGTATTCTTCCAGCTCTCTCTTTTTAGTTATCAGCTCCTGTTTTTCAGGTATTCCTTTGGGCCTTGTTTTCTGTTCTAGCGCATATATGTCGTTGTATAGTTCCTTTTTCCTTTTTTCCCTTGCTTTTTTTTTTTTTCCCTGCTCCAATCCCTATTAGACTCCCCCTTATCACTGCTTTATGGGTTTCCCAAACTATTGAGGCCGCAACCCCCAGTAACTCGTTTAGGGTGAAGAAAGTTTCCAGTTCCTGCTCTATCTTAGTAGTCGACTCTTGATTTTGAAGTAATGTGTCATTCAGTTTCCAGTTTATTCCAGGTCTACAGTCACCTTTTATCTCCAGTTGAATTTTCACTGGGGCATGATCGGATAAGGTCATTGTTTTTATTTCTGCCTTCCTAAGTATCGGAACCAGCTGGTGTTCAATAAAAATATAATCTATCCTAGAGAAGGAGCTGTGGACCTGGGAGAAACAAGTGTAATCTCTATCTTTCAGATGTAAGATTCTCCACGTATCTTGTAACTGCCAATCTGCTAATGCTTTAATAAATTTTTTCTTCCTCTGTTCTGTGGCTCGGGACCTCCCCAATGAGGTGTCTAACTTTGGGTCTATGCTCCAATTAAGGTCTCCTGCTAAAATGAGTTTGCCCTCTTTAAAGCCCTCTAATCTACTTAATATTCTCCTAAGGAATTTATCGGGATTTTTATTTGGCGCATAAACATTCACAATTGTGCATTTCATATTAAAAAGTTTACCTTTTATGAGTAAGTACCTTCCCTCTGGGTCCACAAGACACTCCTCTACCTCGAATTTTATTGACCTGCTGAAACCAATTGCTATACCTCTTGAGTAGGACGATGGAGAATCTGCGTAATACCATGTTGGGTAATGGGGCGAATTTAATCTAATTCCAGAGGTTTGCGTTATGTGCGTCTCCTGCAGGCATATAATACCTCCTTCTAAAAAGAGAAGTTCATCATTTACTCTGTGCCTTTTTCTTTTTGTATTTAGGCCTCTTATGTTATATGTAATTACATTTATCGTCCCCATGGTGAATTTTTAGAGGGCCAGTCTACTAGGAGCGTCTCGTGGAGCACAGGGCCGATTTCCATACTGTGGTGGAAGGGAGCGAGCAAGACCCCAAAAACAACCAAAAAAAAAAAAAAACACACACCCATACCACCTCCCCCCACTTCCCACCCACCTCCCCCCCCTCTGAAACGATACACCTTGATAGGTTGGACAGAACCCCCCATAATCGTTTGGTATATGGGCCAGGCTGACCCCTTCACGGTGTCGCCTGCATTCCATATTCTCCCTGAGGTACAATTCCGTAACCATGCAGGCCGCTCCCCATCCCCCCACGCTCCCCCCACCCCCCCCCCCCTTCACCCCCTCCGGCCCTCCCTATTTCCTCTTTGGTTGGCTATTTTGTTACTTAATTACCGCTAGGCACTGAAAGTCTCTCAACTAACCCCCTTCCCTCCCCCCGCCTCCCCCCCGTCCTCTTCCGTTCCTCGGTCGTTCATTTTGGCGGGGCCAGATACCCTCCTCCTCCTCCCAATCTAGTAGGGTAGGGGGAGCCTCGATACCCAAACGCTCACAGAATCCTCCCACGTCCTCCGGGAAACGCAGGACCGCAGATCGTCCATCCCTTTTCCCGATCAGGCATGCAGGGAATTCCCATTGATAGGTGATCTCTGCTGCCCTTAACATTGAGGTCAGGGGTTTTAATCGCCACCTTCTTCTCAATGTCTCTGGTGCTAGGTCCGCATATATCTGCAGCTCTGCTCCCCCATAGGTCACCCCCGGGAGTGTTCTAATTCGGCTCATGATCAAGGCCTTCTCTTCCACGTAGTGGAACCTTATTATTACATCCCTCGGAGAGTCTGGTCTACCTCTTGAGGTCCGCACCAACCTATGTATTCTATCTATTTTCAAGATGTCTGTGACTTCTCTGTCGAGAAGGGGGTTAAATAATTGCTGCGCTATATTTCTTAACTCCGTGTTGCTATATGACTCGGGGAGACCCTTTATACGTAGATTCTTCCTCCTACTTCGGTTCTCGTGATCTTTTAATCTATATGACAGTGATCTATTAACTCTCTGGAGGGCATTCAGGTGTTCTGATATTTCTACTAGCTTTTGGTCATGGGCCCCTAGCCTGTCCTATACCTCTTCTACTCTTCCCAGGACTAATCCAATATCCCCCCTTACCGCTGCAATTTCCCCTTTCAAGGATGTTTCCAAATTTGAGAACATCTCAGTGAGAATCTCCCTTATTTGTGGCATTTCTTCTTGAGATATGGGCTGCATGGTTCTTTCTCTCTCTGTGTCCCCTCTCTCTGCGCCACCCTCCATCCTCCTATCCTGCGTTCCCTCGTGCCCTATGGTAATATTTTGTGGAGTTTTATCATCCACCTTTGGTCCCATTGTCTTTGCTCCATTTACTTTCCCTCCTTTACTCTCCTCCAGTCCTCTCTGCCTATTTAGGCCTGAACGTAATGGAACTTCTCCTTGGCTCAATCTTGAGCCCCCCTGACCCTCCTCTACCATGCTAGTGTTAGTGGCCATGTATCTCTGGATGCCTCCCGGGCTTTGGGTTGGGGGGTTATTTTTAACAATTTTATTTGCTTTACCCCTGATATTTATCCCAGACCCTCCTCCGTTAGGATGCTCAAACTATCTCTTACGGGGTCCTTTATTATCTCCCCCCCCCCCCGTGATACCAGGCTTTCCACAATTGGTTTCGTTTACCCGGTGCCTAATGGGGTATATACTATATAGTTTCTGCTCTGACGGATGTCTTTACCTCTTCCCTCACCTGGGTGTCCACTACAGACTATTGAGATTTGTCAACGTGGAACCCAGTACATTTACCCCCACAGATAACCTTTATAATACATTTTTTTTGAAAAAAGTTCACACAGCAAATCGACACCAAGTCCACCGGCTGGTGGGTATTCTTCCAGCCCTTACTGTTCTCTATTTGGGGGGTGAGCCCTCCGGTAGGCGTTGCTGTAATAATCCGTAAACTTCTCCAGAGGATTTTATAAGTTTGTGGGTGTTACTTCCACTTTCAAACAATCCATAGGGTTGTTATGGCATATAAATATTTCAGGCCAAAACAGGCAAAAGAAAAAAAAAAGAAAAAAGATAAAGAAGCAGGCAGAAATGGAGAAAATGCGGGGGGGAGATAGCATTCCGTAATGGGGCATCAGCCCTGAGTTCACACCATGAGTCCTCCTGGGTCTAGGTTGATAACCTTTGGGGTTCAGTCTGAGGTGCTGTAACGACCCCCCTTTGATTACACAGAGCCTGCACCTCCCATTTCTAATGTCTCCCTATGATATGTATCACAATCCTGAAAAATTCAAGTTACTAAAGTGGTGGCTCAGCAGAATTATCTCTCCCACTTTCCATCTTTCAAAGACTCCACAGTCTCTTCCACCCGTACTGTTCAATATGGGGTTCACCTCTCCGCTTCCTATTTGATGCAGGGGAGCTTTTGCCTTCGTTGGTGCAAAGTTCACTCTGGGAATTCTCTCAAATTTGTGGCTCACCATTTATCCCTCCACAGCACAAGGTGATTGTATTTTATATATATTTCAGTGTCTCCCTGGGGTATGTGTCTCTTCGGCCCACAATCCTGAGAGATTCATTAGATTACTAGAGTGAAGACCCAGCGGAGTTATCTCTCACACCTTCCATCTTTCAAACACTCCGCAGTCTCTTCCACCCGTATTGTTCAATATGGGGTTCCCCTCTCCGCTTCCTATTTGATGCAGGGGAGCATTAACCTTCATTGGTGCAAAGTTCACTCTGGGGCTTCTTTAAAACTTTGTGGTTCACCATTTATCCATCCCCAACACGGGATGATTATGTTTTACATATATTTCAGGCCTCTAAGATAAGAGAGCAGTGGAGGTGGGTAGGATGGGTAGGGTGGCAGTAGTTTTGTCCCCCCTTAATGAGCCCACCAATAGTTCGGTATAAACGCCCTCCTTTGGCTTGCGTCTAGTCATAAACCAGGCACAGTAATTAGTTGGGGGTTTTCCGGGGTTTAATCATTATCATGGTGCCCCCTTTTTTTGTTTTTTTGTGCCCCCTAGATGCCTTGTTATGGCTTGTTATGTGTTTTACTCTGCACAATCCATATCTATCTAGCAGGTTCGTTATTGAGCCGTTACAGTACCTCTCTCTGGTGCATGGGTACAGCAGGGAGACAGAATTTGGCTGGCCCGAGAGCCACTCACCGCTCCTGGGATAGAATGCGGGTTCAAGCTTGAGTCCATCATCCGGGCGCTGCTACGGGGGTTAGTCTGTCGTCTCTCCTGCCTGTGTGCCGGATTCTGCGGTCCATGACGGCTATGTGCTGCTCTGGTGGGAATCACCTCAGCGCGTCTGATCGAGGCTGTCTGGTGCTGTCCGACCCGGGGTTGAGGAGGCAATGTTTCATCTGTCTCTAGGCTGACAGACACGGGGAGGCGCGGGTTGCGGGGGAAGATCCCTCAGTGTCCGGAGAAAACTGCATGGCGGGAGGGATTGCTCCACACCTCGCCGGTCATCCTCTCATAGCGCACCGACTGTGCGGGATAGAGCGGGCCGGCGTGCTTGGCGTGGAGGAGTGAGCAGCGGTGAAGCGGGCGTGGGCCGAGCGCGGGCTTCTGGCGAGCGGCGCACACGCTGTTACGTCATGACACCTCCCCGTATATACAGGGGAGAGTTTACATCAAGTGACACCCACAGTTATGTGGGTTCCCAAGTATACGTTTTTAAGATGTCTAGGAGATGAGTACCATCACGTATGTAGGTTGACAGGTTTTGAGCTAGGGGTTACAAGAAGTGATCAATATATATACAGAGAAAAAGCTGGTGACACTCTCCATTGCAGCTACAATGGGTCGCCCAGGGGGATTTTGCGGATCTTTATGTATTTTTGGGAGATGATAGAAGTAGGGGGTATTGTAATATGTTCTAAGTAGAAAGGATGCTTCAGCTTTGGAGATGATGTGATCTTTTAGGGCTTGTTTTACGAGTATTTCAGCCTCTAGGGAAAAAGTAGGGAGTGGGTCACTTGTAAGGCGTTTGTAAGTGTTATTGTCTGAGAAGAGTCTATTTGCTTCACTCAAGTAAACATCACGGTTTTGAATGACTATACCTCCTCCTTTGTCGGCTGCTTTTATGATAATGGATGTGTTTTTGGTAAGTTTATTGAGGGAGGAGGTTTCTTGGGATGTGAGGTTATTTTTGGGTCGTTGAGTAGAAGTTGATTTGCATAAACGTTTTATGTCAGAATATACAACTTGGTAAAAACTTTGTATATAGGGGCCTTTGCTTTGGCTGGGATTAAATATGGATTTTGGTCGGAAGGGGGTATGTTTTACTGGAGGGGAATCACAGAAATATTGTGTAAAATAGGTAGAATCTGGGATGATAGCATCTTCATCAACATTGTAAAGTTCCTCTAGAATCGCTAGGCAAGGGTCGTCTGGGTCATCACCAGGTGTAGGTGAGGATATGATGTTTCCAATAGACTATGAGCTGTCAGCAAGACTATTCTTGTTGGCTTTAATATTAAAAAAAACGTTTGACTGTCAACTCTCGTACAAATTTATTGAGATCTACAAATAGAGTAAAGGGATTGGGTTGTGTGGTAAGTGAGAAACTGAGACCCTTGTTTAGTAAAGAGATCTCTTCAGGAGTGAGAACAAGGGAAGAAAGATTAAAAATCTTTACAGTTTGTCAATCTTTTCTTTGGGTTCTATTTCTTCTTCTTCCCCCTCGTCTGCCTCTTCTAATTTTCTTTTTAGGGCAGCCCTAAAACATCACATCATCTCCAAAGCTGAAGCATCCTTTCTACTTAGAACATATTACAATACCCCCTACTTCTATCATCTCCCAAAAATACATAAAGATCCGCCAAATCCCCCTGGGCGACCCATTGTAGCTGCAATGGAGAGTGTCAACAGCTTTTTCTCTGTATATATTGATCACTTGTTGCAACCCCTAGCTCAAAACCTGTCAACCTACATACGTGATGGCACTTATCTCCTAGACATCTTAAAAACGTATACTTGGGAACCCACATATCTGTGGGTGTCATTTGATGTAAACTCCCTATATACATCAATTCATCATAAAGTTGGACTTTGAGCTGTCTGACATTTTTTATCCCAAGACCCACTCATGAAACCCATACAGGTTGATTTCATTTTAGATTCAACTAATTTTTGCCTGACCCACAATTACTTCTCTTTTGATGGAAACTTCTATTTGCAAACTCAAGGGACAGCCATGGGAGCCAATTTTGCGCCCAGTTACGCAAACCTAACGATGGGACTTTGGGAACATCTGTCCATTTGGAATAATAATCACTTCTCAGAACACATAGTCTATATAGGTCATTATATAGATGATATCATCATCATATGGGACAATACTGGACCACCTGTAGATGAGTTTGTGACCTATTGCAACTCCAACGACTTAGGCCTGTCTTTTACATCTGTCTGCAACCCAGATAGTCTGGCCTTCCTAGACCTCGAACTCTGCCACACTGACAACTCTATTTTTGCAAAAAATTATATTAAGCCTACAGCAGGGAACTCATATCTACACTACCAAAGTTGTCATCATCCAAGATGTATATCAAACATCCCAAAAAGTCAATTTAACTGCTTAAACAGAAACTGTACTCGTAACTCTGATTACATCGCACAAGGAAATCTACTAAAAACAAAGTTCGAGGACAAAGGGTATCCCCCAGCCCTAATAGAAGAAGCATATGCCAACTTCTTGGACACCAAGCCCAACACCGCTTGTTGTAAATCTCTTCCACAAACAGAACCAGATACCAAAACCAATGCTTCTTCCCAACTCTACACCACCAGATTTATCACTCAATTCCATTCACAGCATAAAAAAATGGAAGGAATTTTTCGTAAGCATTGGGGGATCCTCATGGAAGATCCTTTGTTAGGATGTGGGGTCCCGGGCGGATGCACCCCGAATATAGAAATAATATTAGTGGAAGTGGGTCATGGTACATTAATAGAGACCTTAGAGGCGGGTTCATTATGTTATGAATACCCTACTATAAAAATGATAAGAAAAATTTGGACAACAGTTAAAAAACAACTACACTATAAAGGGATGATCGAACAAACCCCCCTGTGGAACAATAAAAATCTTAGAGAGATTTTTCGGATAGGTAGAATTAGGGACTGGGAAAAAAATGGTATTAGTAAATTGAGTCATCTATATAGTGGCAATACACTGAAAAAATTCATTGACTTAGAGCGAGAGTTTAATATACCGCATTATTCCTTTTTTCATACTTACGAGTGGTACATGCTCTTGAGGCGCAATTCTCGGAACAACCATTAATATGGCAAAATATGCCACTCTTCCAGAAGATATCACAGGTTGCATCAACCAAATGGCTGATTTCAGGGTTATATGAGTATATAGGAAAGGATACAAGGGGGAGATTGGAAAAGGTAAAGGCAAAGTGGGAAAAGGATATCGGTTCAATAACAGATATACAATGGAGGAGAATTCTGGAGAGGGGGTTGAAGGTTTCAACATCTCCCCCCCAGAGAGTATCACATCTGATGTTGATTAACAGAGCATATTATACCCCCAAGCGGTTGTTTAGCTTTGGCAGAAGGGCCGATGATAAATGTCCTAGATGCCAAAAAACTGGAGATCTTATCCACATGGTGTGGAAGTGTCCCAAATTGGTGCACTATTGGGAGGGAGTGGCCAATAATATAAGTAAGATATTTGGAATTAAACTTGATCTAGAGGCTAAAGGGTGTATATTGGGATATAGAGAAGAAAAGGAAGAGAATAAAATTAAAACTACAGCAATCCTAAGATGCTTATTTCAAGCTAGAAAATTAATTGCGGGGCGCATGCGCGAAGCCTAACATGGAGGACGCTTCCTGCTAGAGCTCCGCACTCCTCACCGCTAACTAGGGAAAAACACAGCCGTCTGAGCCACCCTCACGCTCCGCTCTTCCAGGGATCGGTACCCGACAATCTCTAGCACAGACCGGGATGGTGCTAACGGGCCACCGAGGCAAAAGCAAGCCTAAACCCATCAAGGAGGCCCTCGCCCGCGCTTCCTCCAAAATGGCGGCGAAAGCACTCGCCAAACAACAGGCGGCGTCTTCACCCAGGCCCGAGCCTACGGACAGCGGGGAAGAAGACGAACCTGACTTTCATATCAGCGGTTCCCCATCTCTACCACCACCAGGTATGAATCAAAGCTCCTTCCTCCAATACATGGAGACCATGCTCCAGAAGGCCCTGAAAGCCACCTCGGACCAAATCACTAATAGACTCTCACGGGAGATCCGTGAAATAGGCCAGCGTACGTCGGACCTCGAGACCCGGGTAGACGATATTGAACTAACTCTGCAAGAGCATGCCCAAGAACATGCAGCACTCCGAGAGGAAAACGCTACCCTCCTATCCCGCCTCGAGGACGCCGAGAACCGGTCCCACAGATCAAACCTCAGGCTCAGGGGAATTCCTGAATTGATAGACGATGTGCAATCGTTCACCACAGCCCTGTTTCAAGAGCTCGCCCCATCAATCCCTATCGAACGCTTAGAATTTGACCGTGTCCACAGAGCCCTGACCCGCCGTCAGAGCGACGGCCCGCCACGAGACATCATTGTAAAGCTCCATTTCTTTCGCACTAAAGAGCAGCTCCTTACTGCTGCACGCAACAAAGAGGCATTACTGTTTCAGGGCCACTCTTACCAGCTTTTCTCTGATCTGGCACCCCTAACCATCGCAAAGCGCAGAGCCATGAAGCCACAACTCCAGATACTCATGCAACATCAGATCAAGTACACATGGCGATTCCCTTTCGCCCTACAATTCACCTACCAAGGCCAACAGCATACCTGCACCTCCCCGGAATCCCTGCAGCGCCTTCTGGAGTCACTCCGTCTAGCAACACCGGAGAACCGGTCGGATCTCAACCTTCCCCGCACGCCAGCGCGGTCAGCCGCGCACCCATATTCGGCCACACCGAACCGACATCAACCGACGCCTTCATCGATCCGCAGAGGGACCCCCTCACGACCATCTGAAGAGAACTACTCCAGCCCAAAAGCCTGCCCACCTCGCTGACCCTGATGAGGTTTTTTGCTGGTTTAACCTACTTTCTATGCATGTCTCCCTTTCTGATACCAGGTCCTCGGTAGCCTAATCTGAGCGTTTAGGCCCTCCGTTTCATCCTGAGACACTCAAACCGAGACCTGGGGGGACATCTACCCGGTATGTACTTTTTCTCTTTTCCCCTTCCCATGGAACTGCTTATCTACAACTGAGTCATGATGGCTCAGACGGCATTCAATCCTATGGTATAACTCTCCCTTCCCTCCCCCTTCTTTTAATTTTTAATTTTTTCCTGGTTATTTTTCAATTTTTTCTCTTGATGCTGAACTGATGCCTCCTAGATTTTCACTTCAGCCTATTTGTCCGGCTCCGCATTACTCTGCTGACCCGGACAACCGCTGTTGCACTGCTTACTAACCCTGTTGTTCAATGTGTTAAATGTCTGTGCTTCAAGATGGAACCTATACATTACGTCTAGACTCGTACCCCTCCCCCCTCCTCTCTCCCCTCCCCCCTTTCCTCCAGACCCCCTCCCCCCCCCCTTCCCCCCCCCCCCCCCCCCCCCCCCTGACCCCCCTACCTCTTCCTCCCCCCGTACCCTCTTCCCCCCCATCCCCTTCACTCCCTCCCCATCCCCCCTTCCCATCTCCACCTCCACCCCCTCACCACTCCACCCACCTTTCCCCCTCTTTCCCCCCCCCTCTCCGGCCCCCCCCTCCCCCCTCCCTTCCCTCCTAACCCCCCCCTTTTTCCCCTCCCCCCCCCCTTTTTCCCCCTCCTACCCCCCCCCCCCCCCTTCCCCCTCCTACCCCTCCCCCTCCCCCTCCTTCCCCTCCCCTCCCTTTTCTCGTCCTACCCCCCTACCCCCCCTTCCTCTCCCCCTTTCCCTCCTCCCCCATTCCCCTCTTAAAATTAACCTCACTCGAACACAGAATGTTATGTGTATTTTATATGTTATGAGGTCTAAAGGTTTTCGCAGTCTATACCCTGTTTATTGTTTACAACTAGTTCTGATGTTATTACTATTATCTCCCACTAGCGGTGGGGAGCAGTCACTGCTTACCCCCTTACTGTGCGCCCACCCTGTGACTGGTCTTAGTAGCAGGGTCTGTGCACTCCTTAGTTGGGCATTTTATTTAGCCCACTACACTACTGCCTATAAATGGTGTGCCCTGCGCAACACACCCTCCTCTCCTCTCCCCTCTTCATTTCTCTCTTTTCTCCCTCCTCCATCTTTTTCCCCCTCTTGCTCTTTCGGTCGGCACACACACACGATCCACTATACCATGATAAATCTACCCCGCCATTACTATGGCTCCTTTAAATATCCTTTCCCTTAATGTTAAGGGACTTAATTCCCCTAATAAAAGAGTGAAAGCGTTTCAAACCTTTGCGTCCCGGCCAATATAGTTGCACTCCAGGAAACCCATTTTGCGGCTAAACATACTCCCAAGTATTTTAGCTCCCGCTACCCTCAAGTCTATACCGCCTCCGCAACTACTAAGCACAGAGGGGTTCTACTCGCTTTCCATCATACCCTCCCTTTTATCCCCTCAGCCGAAATAAAAGACCCTGAAGGACGCTACATCATCCTAGTAGGCCTATTACAAGACGTTGAAACCACTATAGTGTCCTATTACGCACCAAATACCAACCCTATCCCCTTCTTCTCACACCTCCTGCAGGTCGTTAAACAACATTGTAGAGGCACCCTCTTTATGTGCGGTGATTCTAACCTAACACTTCTCCCACACTTGGATAAATCTCCGTATGCCCCAGTGGGTTGCATTCTCGCCATGTGTCTATAAGGGAGGCTTCCTGAAGTTGTTTGCGGAACTGGATTGAAAGGGTATGGTGCATACCCTTTCAATCCAGTTCCGCAAACAACTTCAGGAAGCCTCCCTTATAGACACATGGCGAGAATGCAACCCACTGAAGAAAAACTACACATTTTACTCTTTCCCTCACAAGTCCTTTTCTAGGATAGACCACATATTCATTCCTACATCTTCTTTCCCGATAGTGCAGAACTCCGTTATCTCCCCGATTTCTTGGTCTGACCACTGTGCAGTTGTCACCACGATTTCCTCACTAATCCCCCGACCCACGGGTAGATCTTGGTGTTTGAATGAATCACACCTTACCAACCAATCCTATTGCTTCGATATCCAACTAGCCCTTAGGGAATACCTTCAACACAACTCCACCCCCGAAATCTCCCCGATTCTTCTCTGGGAGGCTCACAAGCCTGTTGTCAGAGGCAAATGCATATCTGTAGCCACCCACCTCAAAAGAGATAAAAGACTGAAACTGCAACAATTAGAACTGTCCTTCCACCAACAATTTTTACAATTCCAGGCCTCCCCTACTGAAGAAAACAAACTATCCCTAGATAAAACTAGACTCGAATTAGACCTCTTACTTGCAGAATCTGCAGATAAAGCAATTCGTAGCTCCAACCACACGATCTACACCAAGGCCAATAAACCTGACACATTTATGGCCCTACGACTTCGGCGACCAGACAGGCCTCACAAACCAATCAGACTCAAAATAGCGAATGACGCTCATACCAGTAATCCCCTTAAAATTCTCACTGAATTCCGCAATAGACTTGCCAAATTATACGAAAATAACAACGGATTCCCAGTACATCAAGCAGAAGCACTATTTTGCAACCTTCCAATACCCCAACTCTCTGACTCCAATAGGGAGTCCATGGATACCCAAATCACGATCGCCGAGGTCCTAGCGGCCATCAAAACATTAAAACCTAATAAGCGCCCTGGCCCAGATGGCTTACCTAGTAACTACTATAAAAAATTTGCGGACATCCTGGCCCCTCTTCTTGTCAAATCTTTTAATGCCCTTCTGCACCAACAATCCTTTGGCAGGGACACCCTTACAGCCATTATCTCTATGATACCCAAGCCCAATACAGACGACACGCTCTGGTCCAACTACAGACCTATCTCTCTACTAAACGTAGATATAAAGATCCTAGCAAAAATTCTAGCACTTCGACTCAACCCGATTATAGGCCAACTGATCCACAAGGACCAAGTGGGGTTCATTCCCAAGCGACAGGCCAGCGACAATATTAGACGTGTCATCCTCCTGCAACATCTAGCGAAATCACGTAACATACCCATGCATCTCCTGTCGCTTGATATTAGAAAAGCTTTTGACACTGTCTCCTGGTCCTACCTGGACTTTATCCTGAAGCGCTGGGGCTTTGGCCCTCACTTTCTCCAGTGGATCCAAGCTCTTTACACGAATCCCCAAGCTTTTGTGAAATACTTAGGGTTTTGTTCAGAAAGCTTCCCAATTCAGAGAGGGACTAGACAGGGTTGTCCCCTCTCCCCCTTAATTTTTGCCCTGGCAATTGAACCCCTAGCTGAACTGATTAGAACAAACCCCAATATTCAAGGCCTAGAGATTGCCTCAGTCACTCACAAACTTTGTTTATTTGCTGATGACGCACTATTATTTGTCACCTCACCTCATACTACGCTGCCAAATCTCTTACAACTCTTGGACAAATTCGCTCAGATCTCAGGTTTAGAAGTTAACCAGTCAAAATCTAAAGCCCTGAATGTATCCCTGCTGACATCCACTCTCTCCCAGCTTCAAAATAATTTCTCTTTCCAATGGTCCACCACATCCTTACCTTACTTAGGTATAAAGCTCACTACCAACCCTTCGGATCTATTTCAAAAAAATTACCTCCCCATGCTAGCTCACCTTACTTCCCTTCTCAATGCGTGGCGCCCTCTTTGTATTTCCTGGTTGGGCCGCATAGCTGCGGTCAAAATGTCGTTACTCCCCAAGCTGCTATACCTGTACAGAGTACTGCCTGTTTTGGTACCCCCCTATTTTCACAGAATCATTCAGAACCGAGTGTTCAAATATATATGGGGCTCCACGAGACCCAGGGTCTCCAGAAAGGTTTTACTCCGCAACAAGACCTCTGGTGGTTTGGGAGTACCGAATTTTCTCAAAAACTACCATGCGGCCCAGCTAGCGCAAATTACGTTATACCATGCCAAAGACGAGATCCCGATTTGGGTGAGCCTGGAGGCAATTGAATTACACCCTACCCTTATCTCCAATGTCTTATGGTTACCAGCCCCACTACGGGGGCCCATAACTAACCCCGTGACCCTTCACTCTTTAAGACTCTGGGATAGACTACGAACCTCCTTCGCATTAACATCTCCCCATACCCCGCTTCTCTCCTTCCTAGATCATCCCCAATTTTACCCAGCCTCCTCTGAACCGACCTCTTTTCAAATCTGGAAGCGTCTGGGCCTGAGTCGTATATGTGACTTAATAAAAGGGAACACTATAAAATCATTTGTCTCCCTACAATCTATAACACAACTCCCCAATAGCGAATGTTTCCGCTACCTTCAAGTGAGTCACTTCCTACAGTCACTCTTAGGGTCTGGCTTCGTACTAGGCCCCCTTTCCATATTCGAGAAGGTGTGCGACTCGGACCCACACGCCCCAGGTATTATATCTGACTTTTACTCTTTTCTCACTTCTGCCCCTGGTGCTCTCCCACCCTATGCCCAACAATGGTCCAATGACCTCGCCAAGGATGTACTTCCAGATGAATGGTCCACCATTTGGTCCAATACCAAAATATCATCCCAAAATATTCTTGCACTCGAAGCCAGCGACAAAGTCCTGATGCGGTGGTATCTGGTCCCGGCCAGGATCGCCAAGTTCCTCCCATCATTCTCTCCGAACTGCTTCAGAAACTGCGGTGAACGAGGCACTCATATCCACATATGGTGAACATGTCCTGTAGTGAAAAGCTTCTGGGCAATAATATTTCAGATGATCTCTACATTAATCCAGGATGAGCTCCCCCCAGATCCCTCCCTAGCCCTTCTCAATCTTCTCCCAAATCACCTTACTAAAGCACAAACCCGGCTCATTTTGCAACTTACTACAGCTGCCAAGCAAACCATTGCAAAAGCCTGGAAAACCCCTACTCTCCATATAGCTGAAACTAAAAACAGGGTCACCCAAGCATTGATCCATAGCAAAATTGAAGCCACCATCCTAGACACAATCCCCAGACACCTAAAGATTTGGCACCCTTGGATTAACCATTTCCTACCACAAGATTTTGATAACAGTTTACTTGAGCCATAACTCTCCATAAGGAACCTCAAACACCAAACGTACTCTCTCGCCCTGTGTGTGCCGTCCGACCCCCCCCTTTCCTTTCCTATCCTCCTTCTTCCTGTTTCTTCCTTTCCCTTACTGCTGCTTTGCTTTCCCCTCCCTGGCTTCCTTCTCTTTTCTCCTCCCCAAACCTAAGGTAACGCTTTGTCTTCTTATGACTGGTTTGGCTGACAGCCTATCCACCCGCACATAGTGTATTACCCTCAGATTATTCACCCAGTTAATGTGGGCTCTGGCCCAATTCTGTTTACAATTTTGTAATTGTCTTTTCCCACATGTGCACTTATGCTCTCCCTGCCTGAGCACCTTGTACTGTACTACTGTGTCATCCTTACGCACATTATTGAGTACGTTGTATGCACTTACTTTAATAGCTAAACTGTTAATGTTCATGTACCGTTCTTGTTTGTTACCAATAAAAATCTTTGAAAAGAAAATTAATTGCAAGTAAATGGCAATCAAGGGAACCACCTACGGTGGCTAACTGGATTGGGATAGTAAATGAGAACTTATGTAGAGAAAAGGCGGTATATATAAAAAGAGGTAACTCCAAAGAGTTTAATAAAATGTGGAATCCTTGGTTAACTAAAATGAACCCATTTGGGACAGAAGGTTAAAGAAGAGGAAAGGAAATAGTGGAAGGCTATATATAGAGGACTGGGAAGCCATCCATGAGGCTATCTATATAAAGGGGAATAGACCAGGGGAGAGATGAAATCTTTAAATCTACCTATTAGACATTAAATGGAGGATTATTTACTATCGTACGGCATGTGTAATGATAGAAGGGAGGGGTAAAGAATGTATAGAGTTAAATGATGTCACAAAATGAAGAGTGTTGTTTTTGTATATGAAAAATTAATAAAGAATAATTAAAAAAAACAAAAAAAAACAAAGTTCGAGGACAAAGGGTATCCCCCAGCCCTAATAGAAGAAGCATATGCCAACTTCTTGGACACCAAGCCCAACACCGCTTGTTGTAAATCTCTTCCACAAACAGAACCAGATACCGAAACCAATGCTTCTTCCCCACTCTACACCACCAGATTTATCACTCAATTCCATTCACAGCATAAAAAAATGAAAGGAAATTTTTTCGTAAGCATTGGGGGATCCTCATGGAAGATCCTTTGTAAAAAACATCCATTGCCATCGCTCCCAAGATTACATACCGAAAAGCCAGAAATATAAAAAGTCTCATTGCTCCCAGCAAACTGAAATCAACACAAAACAAACCCAGACTGTCCAGGACTTTTCTCTCACTAAATGGCATGTACCAATGCAAAAAAACTGAAATGCCTAACTTGCAAATTCGTGTCCCACCGTCAAAAATCCTTCACCACAAAAGGTAACACTTACCAACTCAGAGATTTTTTTAACTGTTCCTCAGATTTTGTAGTATACAGTATTTGCTGTCCGTGCGGCCTACTCTACATCGGCCGTACCAACCGGACCCTCAGAAAAAGGTTTGGCGAACATCGCAGATCAGTAGAAGAAAATCTCAACCTAAAAGTCCCTAGACATTTCAAGGAATACCACCAGGGCTCCACTGAAGGGATGAAGGTGTGGGTCATCGAGCAGGTGTCTGGGTCCCTCCCTCTCGCAGAGTGTTTTAAGCGTCTTCGCGAGAGGGAGATTTTTGGATATACACCCTCGATGCCCTCACGCCAGGGGGCTTGAATGAAGATATAGAAATTAGTTCAGTACTCTAAAGAATGTGTATACATACATGTGTATATAATATATATTTTATATCATAATCTTCTTCCTTTCCTCCCCCCCACCCCCCTATATCCTACATATAAGTAATTCATTTAATTATTATACATATATATATATATATATATATTTTTCTCAATACCATTTCATTAACATACAAATATATATTTTCTATCATATTACCTTACAGGGTCAATATAGTCTGATTTCTTCATAATCTTAACATATAAAAATGGCCAAAGTAAGTACTGTATTTTCTGGCGTATAAGACTACCTTTTACACCGAAATTACACGCCAGGTGAAGAAGCCGCCAGATGGATATCAGTCCACCGGGCGCTCTGTAAAATTCTAATATGTATACAGTATGTGCCGCTCAGCCAATCCCGGCGGGCGATGCACTCTGATGAATACAGAGCCTGCTAAGCCTGCTTGGATTGGGTAACAACCTCTGCCAATCCGAGCAGGCTACATGAGTCAGAGCAGTGCGGGCTGATGTCACAGCCTCTGCCAATCCGAGCAGGCTTTGTATCTATCAACAGATTATTAAAATACAATGCCTGCCGTGATTGGCTCAGTGGCGCTACTGTACTAACACAGCATCATATACTGTGTGTACTTGGTGCTCTACATATTAACAAAGCATTGTGTACTGCACATCCAGCTCCAGATCTCCCCTAAAATACAGGTATGATTTATGGTGCTTTGGAGGAGAGGATTCATTGTTGCTGCCTACCAATTGTGGGATCTCTGGGACTTGTAGTTCACCAGTTTACTTTTTCTGATGTTTTTTTTTTTTGTTTTGTTTCTGATGTTTTTTTGTAAATGGTGTTGCCTCGAAAGGGGGGTAGTCTTATATGGCGAGTATAGCCCCAAACCTAAGTTTTCACTGGAAAAATAGGGGGTCGTCTTATACACCCAGTCGTCTTATACGCCGGCAAATACGGTACGTATCTCATAAAGATTCCATAATAAGCAAACAATAACTCTTGATAAAATGTATACATATGATAATTATTTTATATATATATATATATATATATATATATATATATATATATATATATATATATATATATATATATATATATATATATATATTTCCTTATATAAATGTTTTTTTTGTCTCTATATATCCTATCTATACTTTTTATATTCATTTTTTCTACATATATTTTTAACAAATTGGTCTCCCCTTTTTTTCTATAAGACCAACAACAATAACCTTTTTCATATGCACATATGCTATGTGGTATCTCTTAATTAACAAATTAATTAAATTAATTATTCAATCAATGTTTCTAATTAATTATTTTAACTAACCATTTTATATATGTATACGTCCATCCCCTTTCTCATATATATTTAATATATTTCTTATACATATTTTCTCTCTCTCTCTCTATATATATATATATATATATATATATATATGTATATATATTTCTTATATATTTTTATATATTTTTATTTTATTTTTTTTTTTATACATTATTGTCAGTATGCCTCCAAATCCATCATTATTATTATTTATTTTTCAAATATTGTCCCTTGCAAAAATACTCTGTATTCCATGTGTGTGTTGTCTGTTGTTTTTTTCCACCTGTTTCGTCCCTCTCCAAATCGCTCTTGCTCCCCTTATAATCTAATACTACCTATGAATGGACATGGACTTCCTAAAATCCCGCCCCCTGGCCTGCTGGAGCCAATTGTCATGGAAAATGTTATTAATGTATGTTGTCAGATGCCCCCCAGTGTCGGTTTTGCTGTAATGCGCTCATCGGCGCGTATTCGCACATAAAGACGTTGGCGGAAGACCATTGGCTGCGTAAACCTTCCTATGGACACTACAGACGTGTTTGCTGGTTTAAGGAAGTTAATTTGTGCCTCACCGGGAGACTGGCCACTTCCCGATGACAACATTGATAGCTTCAAGCAAACATCCCTGTGTACTCTGGAACTTTAGCATAACGGTATAAATATTGTGGCCCACGGAGCCATAGTTTTATATTGTTCGTTGTCATTGAAAGCAGTTTAGACGGTTTGTACATCACTGCTTAGTCTGTTTGAATGTATACATCTGTGATTGGTTCTTTTGAAGGAAAACAATTGTCCCTGTATTGTAGTCCCTGTATTGTGTTTCCTTATATGGTCATTCACATCCTGGGTGAATGAGATGAGGCCACATCCTTTGTGGGAGGGGTTTAGCTGTTGGAGGCAAACCCCTGAGGGTGTGGCTTGGAATGTTTTCTAAATAAAGGAGTTCACTGAGCTGGGACAGGGCAATGATGCTGACCGAGGCTGAGATGAACATGTAAGGATACTTGCTGTTGATGGCTGTTTACTGGGCAATGGGAAACCAGGGGCTTAGATGGAAAGCAGCCAGACTGAGGTGGTGATGGATGGAATGCTTGGCTGGTGAGGTTTGGATGCTGATGATGAGAGGATGACGTGAAGCTGCTGGTAATGTCTGTTTTTGGGAGCTTCCAGGGAGGCATCTCTCTCTCTCTCTCTCTCAAACAGGGCTTATATATCTATAAGACACGTTTGTTGTCCTGATATATATTCGCTTTGCAAAAAGAACTATATAATGCTGGAATTTTGATCGTGTGTGTGTATGTATGTCTGTGTGTGTATGTATGTATGTATGTATGTATGTCTGTGTGTGTGTGATCGTGTGTATGTGTGTGAGTGTGTGATCGTGTGTGTGTGATCGTGTGTATGTGTGTGATCGTGTGTATGTGTTGATGTATATATATTTCTTATAAATATATTTTTCTATATATTTTTATTTTATTTTATTTTTTTATACATTATTGTCAGTATGCCTCCAAATCCATCATTATTATTATTTATTTTTCAATTATTGTCCCTTGCAAAAATACTCTGTATTCCATGTGTGTGTGTTGGGTTTTGTATTTTAGTAAAAACTGTTGTTTTTTTTTCCACCTGTTTCGTCCTTCTCCAAATCGCTCTTGCTCCCCTTATAATCTTCTCCAAAGCGCAAGAGTGTGGCGAAATATCCACTACACAATCAGTTCAGCAAACTAGCCACACAGCAGAATCCCGATCCCATTGGTCCTTTTTTTCCCCGCCCTTTTCCCCTTCTTAACCTCCTCCAAGATGGAGGCACACCATGCCTGAAGAAGGAGCATGCATGCTCCGAACGCGTGCACGATGATTACGTCACTACACGGCGACTCCTGTGACTCTGCGGACCATACGATCCCACATCGCTCTGCCGTCTAAAACCAGGGACATTGGAAACCACCGGCGCCGCCAGACCCAGACACACACAGCGCAACAGGATCAACCCCCCCTTCCTCTGGAGCCACATCGCCTGCTTCTTATAAAGACATGCCTGCTTTTACTCTACACAGAGTGAGTGCTTTTCTTCTCTTTTAAACAATTAAAATTGTGACATACTACTGCACCTAGGTTGGCGCTGCTTGTCTTTGTTGTTGTACCCTTAGATTTACAGAGACTGCACTTCCAAGTGCACTTGCAGTGCAAAGTGGATTTGCCTTTCGTAAATAACCCCCAATGTTTAGTTAGCATTACACTGATGCAAGTAGTAGGTAATTGGGAACATTTTGTTTTTATGAACTATGCTGTAGGTGCTGCAATCTTTTCTACTGTGTTCCAGGCATTGTCATACAAATCTAAACGTGCTTGGTCTAATTAGATGTAGTACGGTAGGAAAGTAGGAATCAACAAAATTTCTCAGGCAGAGGAATTGAAATGTTACGAATTTCACCATACTTTGACAACATTTGGCAAGGTTTGCACCAAATTTGACAGCATGGATTTAATATTATAAATACTGTATAACTATACTATATACAGTATACTATATAAATACACTGCTCAAAAAAATTAAAAGAACACTTTTTAATCAGAGTATAGCATCAAGTCAGTTAAACTCCTGGGATATTCATCTGGTCAGTTAAGTAGCAGAGGGGGTTGTTAATCAGTTTCAACTGCTTTGGTGTTAATGAAATTAACAACAGGTGCACCAGATGGACAACAGTGAGACGACCTCCAAAACAGGAATGATTTTACAGATGGAGGCCACTGACATTTTTTTCCCCCACTCATCTTTTCTGACTGTTTTTCACTAGTTTTGCATTTGGCTAGGGTCAGTGTCACTACTGGTACCATGAGGCGATACCTGGACCCTATAGAGGTTGCACAGTCAGGGCAACTCCTCCAGGATGGTACATCAATACGTGCCATTGCCAGCAAGGTCTCAAGAGTATCAAGGATTCCAGGAGACAGGCATTTTCTCTAGGAGAGCTGGACAGGGCAGTAGAAGGTCCTTAACCCATCAGCAGGACCGGTATCTGCTCCTTTGAGCAAGGAGGAACAGGATGAGTACTGCCAGAGCCCTACGAAATGGCCTCCAGCAGGACACTGGTGAGAATGTACCTGACTAAATAATCAGAAACTGACTTCATGAGGGTGGCCTGAGGGCCCGACGTCCTCTAGTGGGCCCTGTGCTCACTGCATGTCACTGTGGAGCTTGATTGGCATTTGCCCTTGGACACCAGAATTGGCAAATCTGAGACTGGCACCCTGTGCTTTTCACAGATGAGAACAGGTTCACCCTGAGCACCTGACGGACGTGAAAGGGTCTGGAGAAGCCACGGAGAACGTTATGTAACATGTAACATCATTCAGCATGACTGGTTTGGTGGTGGGTCAGTGATGGTCTGGAGAGGCATATCCATGGAGTGACACACAGACCTCTACAGGCTAGACAATGGCACCCTGACTGCCATTAGGTATTGGGATGAAATCCTTGGAGCCATCGTCAGACCCTACACTGGTGCAGTGGGTCCTGGGTTCCTCCTGGTGCACGACAATGCCCAGCCTCATGTGGCGAAAGTATGCAGCCAGTTCCTGGAAGATGAAGGAATTGATACCATTGAATTCAAGCCTTCTGTAGGTTGATAATTTTCATTTCCATCAAACGATGTGGCATCCTTTCGTTCCTAACACATTACCCAGTCCATATCAGTATAGATATCCAGTATGATATTTTTCCCCATTGAGATCTAAAGTATTTTCAAAGTGTTCCTTTAATTTTTTTGAGCAGTGCGCAGGGAACAATTGTCTTTAAGTACTTCTTGAAAATATTGATTGTGTCCATTTTCAATTGATATTTGTTTTTTGATAAAATTTGCCTAATGTTTTTCTTAAATGACAAAAAACCTACATGCTCATCCATGTCATTGAACACATTACCCGTGAAAATCTATTAGATACGTCAGATTTCTCGGTCTTGTTTGCCTGGAGCTTGCTTCCCTTTTGATCATCATAATTTTTGTAGTTCTTGTGCATTTTATCCTACTCACATTCCAGATAGGAAGATGTTCTATCAAAATTTAGAAATAGTGATAGATGGTAAAACAATATACAGGTACATCATTTTTGGATATGCTAGTAAAAGATAAAATGTATTGAAAATCCATCAGGTGATAGATGGCAGCAGTTCAAAAACAGTTAACAGTTGTAGTAGTTAGTGGTCACAAAATATAGTGGTCAGAAGCAAAAAATGCTCCTAAGCCAGGGGTCACTGAAAGAAGGTTCTATATTACATGCATGCCATCAACTAATCACAGTAAAGGGACATTAGATGTAAGAAATGCCCTTGTATCTGTGGTCAAATGGTGCCCCTGTGTGCGGAGTCAGTGGAAATGTTCGCCTTGTGTAAGTGGTCAAGGAAATTATGCCCTATACTTACTGTCTTTGAGCCATTGTAGGTATCAAAAAGAGAAGTTGCTCTGCTTGGTCCTTTTGGATAAAGCAGAACCACTTTTGTTTTTAGGGACTTTTTATATTGTTTTTAGAAAGACTCCACAAGAAATGCAATCAATGTAAAACCACCTTAAAATAACGAAATAATGTACTTACTTACGCTCCTCTTTCTCTTTGGAATCCAGTTGTTCCTAGGCCTTGATCACCTTACTTGCTGCCTCTTCCCATACATTTTATTTACCTAATTGGTCCTGGTGATCTGGATATTTTAGATCATATATAGCTGTCTGGAATGAACCTCAGAGATGAACACATCAGGATCAATAAGACTTGACAAATCTGACATATCTGTAAAAACAACCATTATCCAGGATTACAATTGCAGTCATAATTCCTATGTTAATGAATGCAACAACCTTCCCACCACTAATGTCAGTGGTCACAATGATTGCTGTCATGCTGCAGTAATAAAACACAGCATTGGTGTCAGTAGGCTGTAATAATGACCCACAGCGCTGCAGCCAGGAAATGCAAAAAATGCAAAAAAAAAAAAATGACAAAATGCCTGTGTCATCGGCCTCCCTCCCTACAAAAGGAAATAAAATGCTTTGGCTAGAGTTAGGCTTTAAGCCGTTAGCTCCTTGCAGATGGTGTATTTTTTGAGTCATCCCTTAATCCTAGCATTATAAACTAGAATCTTCTAGGATGGCATTGGATTGCACTGTAAATGTCAGGCATAAAACTAGTGCCTTAAGTATTTATGAATATAGATCACAATCACGATGTCACAGTTTTATAAAAATATCACCCATTCCACTTGCCTGAAATACACTGAAGCCAGGCAGCGAGTGAATAACTATTAACCTTTTCCAGACAAGTAGAATGGCATGTAAAGGCATACGGTAATCAAACCTAAATAACGCTAATGCAAAAGTATAGGCTTATCGTGTTGCTAAATAAAGCAAGCTATTTGACAGCAGAAACCACTAAGGATCAAGCAAAGTGTTCCAGTTAATTTCAGTTTTTTTTTTCCTATGCCGCACTTCCATAAATACAATGCAGCTGTCCATTTGCTAATGGTGATGTGACTTTTAGTAATTTCCTTCTTAGAGAGTAGGGAACACACAGGTAATGGAAAAATGCCTACAGAAGAAAACTGCCATTTAATATACTCAAGCACTTGCACTTGTTTGGGTAGGCAGAAACTGAAGTTAGAATAAGTAATGAGGAATACATTTTATACCTGACGGGAAGGGGGTTTAGACGCCATGATTAAAAAGAAAATCCCTAAAAACATGTTATCTTAGGCAGGTTCTAATTGATCACAGTGTTCTCAGTGATCTGATTAACCCTCACTATCTATCCTGGGCTAGGATGTTAAGGGCTTTTGCTCAGAGGTGCCAAAAATACCACGTTTTTAAGCATTCAGAAGGTTTTTTGTTTACAGGTGTGTAAATATCAATAAACTAGCGCTTCGGTTAAATCAAATAAAAAAAAGAAATCTGTATTACTGGTCTATATTATACGTGTGAATACATGTATACATCACACCTCCCCTATATTATTAAGCATTGTCAAAGCTAGAAGAATTTTTCAATTCATATACAGGTTTACACATGCACACTATACATACTTAAAGTGGTTGTAAAGGCAGAAGGTTTTGTATCCTAATGCATTCTATGCATTAACATAAAAAGCCTTCTGTGTGCAGCAGCCCCCATCAGCCCCCCTAACACTTACTTGAGGTCCCTGTCTGTCCAGTGATGTCCATGAGTGTCTAAGCCGTCCAAGATGCAGAAGCAGCGCCATTGGTTACTGCTGCTGTCAATCAAAGTAAGCTACCCAATCAGGAGAGAGAGGTGGCGGGGTGTTATGCCTGCGTCTATCTATTAAGTTCTTGTGGTAAAACAAGACTTCTGAAGTGTATTAATGCTTTACTAAACAGGGAAAAATCTGCACATACAAACTGTAGGATGAACAATACAATACAACTTATAGCTTCACATATAAGCATGTATAATATGTACACATTAGGTAAACTAAACAATTACTCAACTTAGGGGTTAAGATGTCCTTCATAGTTCCTTGTTCTCACAAACGCGTCTCCAACGTTATCCAGTTCCTCAAAGCCATCTTGTCCTTTGTCCTTCCAAACACCACTGTTCCTCTGTCCCAAAACACATGTCTCCTTCAAACCCTCTCCATGCCTCCCCCACCCACTTCCTGTAAACACCAACTTCCTCTGCTCATCTTCTATCTGGTTTATTTACATATCAATAGAGGTGGAAGAGGCCTTTGTAGACATATGCTGTTACTAAATCTAAAACTCTATATTATTGCAATAAAGTCACTATACAAATGCCCATAGCAACACATACCACCTCTTGACTTTATAGGATAATATAGGAAACTTCTTCAAGCCTTTTGTCCAGGGCAAAATAAACCCCCCGTATAAATGGGAGGAACAAATTCCCTTTCGACCCCCATCTTGTGGGCGGTCAGACGATTGGTTTGTCCCTGGAAGGCTGACTTTTGAGCAGGGTTAACAATGTCTTTTGGCAGTTTGTAAAGAAAGTCCCAGATGAAAAGTCTCTTTTCTTCTTGGTCATAAGGAAAATGCTCAGATGGAAGTCCACTCCAATTCAGCCACCTTTTCTCAGGCTCTCTTCTGGTCTGTCTCCTCCCATCCAGTATGGTCATCTGCTCTGCCTGCTCCACCTCTCGATGCTCAATACCTGAAAAGAGTAAGAGACAAAGCAGATTATATGTTCCTTCCAACTGTGCCTAAAAACATAGCTCACTGCTCACATTTCTCTATCTGCCCATTTCTAACTGCAAAACTATTGTAGGGTGCCCACTGTTGCCTTGAAATACTTTCACGGAAAGGCATTGACTTCCAACGTAACGAATAAACTTGCATGTCTCTCCGTGCTGTCCTGGGAAGCACACAAGCTTGCTGTTGTTCAGCCTTCACAGCATGGCACATTTTTGCAAAATGCCCCATTTTATGGCAACAGAAACACTTAATGTGACTGAATCTACCATTCCCAACCATTTGCTTCCACTTCTTAAACAATGCTGGTGTAGGAATCCCATCTATTTCCTCTCTAGGGACCCCCACCTTAAGTAAATCAATCCACATGTGTCTCCTGGAGATCATAGGCCTTGCCTTCCTTGTATCTGACTCAACTCGGTCATTTGAGCTGATCAAATCCTCTGCCTCCCGGTTATGAGAAGTAACAGTGGCACATGTCCTACTTCTGCTTACAGGCTTTGGGCCTTTGTCCTTTGTTAGGGCATCATTAGACTTGGTCATGAGGGCTGCACACCGCTCATTCAAATCTTCAGCTCGGCCTACAGGGGTTTGAACACACTTCAAAGCCACTGCAGGTTTAACTTTGATTACCCTCCTTTCTAAATCTTTTTCCTTGCTTGCAGTTTCTTCCAAACACTTGGATGCCACTACAAGCTGCTCCTTCAGTAAATCTCTTTCTAATTCCGCCTTTTCCCTCTTTTCAGATTCAATATGTAGAGCATGCAGGAAGTGCAAACCAAACACAGCAACTGCCCGCATCTCTCCCTTACTGAACCCAAAACTTTTGAGACTAAAATCTGAGGAAAGATCACAGACTCCATCCCCCCAAGCTCTGTTCAAAGGAGACGCATATCTAGCTAGCTCCTTTGCAACAGGCATCCACTGACTATTTCTGGCCCAGATAGGAAGGGTGCACGCCTTCAAGTCCTCCTGGACACCAGAAATCTTTGCAGCCTTACTCCTCCTAAACAGTGTATGCAGCATTTTTCCCCCAGCACAAGCAACAAAACACACAATATAAAACAGGTCTGCTTCAGTTGAAATTTTAGCACAAATAACGGCCGAGCCCCCAAATGTTATGCCTGCGTCTATCTATTAAGTTCTTGTGGTAAAACCAAGGAAGACTAGACTTCTGAAGTGTATTAATGCTTTACTAAACAGGGAAAAATCTGCACATACAAACTGTAGGATGAACAATACAATACAACTTATAGCTTCACATATAAGCATGTATAATATGTACACATTAGGTAAACTAAACAATTACTCAACTTAGGGGTTAAGATGTCCTTCATAGTTCCTTGTTCTCACAAACGCGTCTCCAACGTTATCCAGTTCCTCAAAGCCATCTTGTCTTTTGTCCTTCCAAACACCACTGTTCCTCTGTCCCAAAACACATGTCTCCTTCAAACCCTCTCCATGCCTCCCCCACCCACTTCCTGTAAACACCAACTTCCTCTGCTCATCTTCTATCTGGTTTATTTACATTTCAATGGAGGTGGAAGAGGCCTTTGTAGACATATGCTGTTACTAAATCTAAAACTCTATATTATTGCAATAAAGTCACTATACAAATGCCCATAGCAACACACGGGGCCAGGTTGTGACTCCATGTCTGAATGGACACAGGATTCTGTGACTCGGCTCGGGTGCCCTCATAGCAAGCTGCTTGCTGTGGGGGCACTGAACAGGAGGGTGAGGCCAGGATCACGGAAAAGGGACCCGAGAAGAGGAGAATCCGGGCTGCTCTGTGCAAATCCACTGCAACAGTGAAGTAGGTAAGTATAAGATGTAGACATATGCAACAAAAAAAAAAATGTGTTTATTTTCGTTTCGTTTTTTTTCGTTTCCGAAAAAAAATTTGTTTATTTTCGTTTCGTTTTTTTCGTTTCCGTTGATTCGTAACGATTCGTAAATTCGTAAGTCGTCGGTGTTCGTATTCGTAACGATTCGTACATTCGTAAGTCGTCGATGTTCATATTTGTAACGATTCATACATTCGTAAGAGTTATTTTTTTTCGTTGATTCGTTTTTCCATTAGTTTAATTTTCGTTCATTCGTTTATTCGAAATTCGGACGCATTCGTAGTTATTCGTACATTCGTAACATTCGTAGATTCGTAATCGGAGCATAATTCATAATTTTATGTAATGTGTATGCTATTATTACATTTTAAGAGACACGGAAAAAATTACGAATTGAAAAAAAAGTTACGAATGTACGAATTTTTTCGTTCAATCCATTCGAAGCACGTTAAGCAACGCCATTGTAAAAAACATGGAAAATTACGAATCGAAAAAAAAAAAAAAAAGTTACGAATGTACGAATTTTTTTGTTCAATCTATTCGAAGCACGTTAAGCAGCACCATTGTAAGGGACACAAAAAATTATCAATTCAACAAAAAAAAAAAAAGTTACGAATGTACACATTTTTTCGTTCATTTTAATTTTCGTTGTTCCTGTTTTCGTTTTTCGGATATTTTTCATTCGTACATTCGTTGTTTCTTGTTTGTTTTTTTCGGATTTTCGTTATTTTCGGATTTGTTCGATTCGTACGAAAACGAACGAACGAAAAAAAAAAAAAAAAAAAAAAAAAAAAAAACGAAACGAATTGCACATGTCTAATAAGATGTTTGTTATTTTTATTGGAAAAAAAATGAGACTTTACAATCACTTCAAAGTGGAACTTTAGTCAGAAAATTAAGTCCTGCTAGATTTCAGATACTTTTGCAGGTATAGCTATGTAAAACATTAAAAATAAGTGTCTAGATTTTAGATACTTTTGCAGGTATAGCTATGTAAAACATTAAAAATAAGTGTCTATACTGTTTAAAATCCAGTAATACACTATTCCACCTTGCTCTGCACATGCTCAGTTGCTCTCCATTTTTAGGCACTGCCGAGTTTGTAGAGGCCGATCTGCTGATAACCTTAAAGGGTAGCTCCACTTTTGTGGGGAAAAAAAATAGCAAATAAAGAAAAAATAATATAGCGCATATAATTGCGACCCTAATCATATTGTAATTGAATGTTATTAAAAATTCCTTTTCAATCTGAAGCTCTGTAATTTTCTGAGAATGCAATGCAATATGGCTACATGGAGTTGTTCTGTACACAGAGTGTGTACTGACCACTCCTCAGAAACATAATTTCCTGCTTGTGTGTGTAGCGCCGACACTTTTCTAAAGTGTGCGCTATTCTGTTAATTTAGTTTTTTCCAGAACTGTAACTGAGTTCTGGGGGTTAATTGTTCTAGGTTTTTACTTTGGCGTCAGTTTGGCTGGGCTGTACTAGAGTTCTGCCTGGTCATAGGTGAGGTGAGCACCTGTGACAGGCTGAGAACGCAGTCTGGTTGGACGCATTAGGTACCAGTCTTTCTCGGAGCCAATCAGTGGGCGCGTCTGGCCCCGCTGTGTATTCCAGGAAGGGGTATTTAAGAGGCTGAAGTCACGTGTTCAGGGTTCGGCTTGTTCTTTGATTCCTGGTTCCGGTCCCCCGCGAGGGGCCCCTGGACCCAGGAGTGTCTGCTGCCCCCGTAAGCCTGGTCACCCTGACCAGCCCCAGAGGCCCTCGTGGTCTGGGGTGGGGATCCATCCGTTCCTGAGCCTCGGAACTGGCTAGTTCGAGGCGCAGTAACTGAAGGAGGATTCTGAAGTGTCCCGGTGTCCTCTCAGGATTGGAGAGGCACAGCAACTCGGAAAAGCGACCAGGGGAGGACTCTTCAGAGGAGGGCAATGAAGCTGGCTGCTCGGTAAGAGCCTGGGAGCTGAGATATATGGACACTAGTTGAATCCACATTTCCTATGGTATCGCTGCAACAGCTGAAAGATACAGGTACCATAGGAAAAGTTCCTAACCCATCCTTCGCTTACAGCATAGTCTGTGGCAGAGACTTTTACATTGTTCACTTGAAGTTTTACAGCCTAGTCTGTGGCAGAGACTTTGCTAATTCCGAATCACTTGTTGGCTGCTAGATCTACAGACAAGGGTTTATCCAACAGTGAAGAGTCCAGTTGCGAGTGGCTACTCTCTGGGCTATCTAAGGAGACATTTATTTGATGTCAGCCGTTCTGAAGTGCCTGAGCTTTATTACCCATGCCCTCTATTCCTGACTAAGAGACTGTGTTATGTTTGAAAGTTTTTTGCAAATAAAAATCCTCAAAAGGACTTTGAGTGTCAGTCTCGGCAATTACTGGGTACTAACCCTGGGAACCCCTAGACAACGAACAACGAGCTACAAGGAGGAGGTAATCGGTAAGCCCAGAAAATACATAGCCGCCCCGCAGGGGGTATTGGCGCTACACATGTGGGCTCACAGTCCGGGATTTACCGTTACCCCCCTGCAAGTTTATTGGAATAGAGGGTGAAGTATTTTTGAACTGCGCCATCAGCGCCATCTTTATTGAGGTAAAGCCTTTCCCTGTGGTGCATAAGCTTGGAAGGAGCCCTGCAGAAAAGCCTGCGAAGATACGCAGCCGGAGGAACCAGTGGGAGGAGTCTACGCCTGTTCGTCTTCCTGCACGAGGCACCGCGTGAGTGTGTTGCAGGAGAGTGAAGCTGGTTGAGTTTCACTGCGCTGAAGAAACCCAATTTCCGAGAGAGAATGTTCCGTGTCCCGGGTGTGCAGTCTGTTCCAGGACCCAGGATGCCTTCCGTGAGAGATCCCGCAGGTATGCAGATACCCGGCACCGTGCTGACAGACGCGGGCAATCGCCTGCTGCCGCAGGGGCGGTTTATCCTTTATACTGCTGGGGACGTTGAGGCCCTCGGCATGTTGTGTGGAGGATGTGACGGCCTGATTTGCCAGTCCTCGGCCATTTGCCAGATGTCGGAGATGTGGAGAGTACATCTGCAAGGTGGAGCAGCCCACCGAATGACCTCGGGCCTACCACATGGACTGGGTCACAGGTATAGCCACCGAGGAGTCCATCGTTTATGATCCAGCATCGTTCATCGGGGCCTGCATCTCGAAAAAGGATGTTACCCCTTCTAAAGTTCAGGAAACTACCTTGGAGGTCGTGGATACGACTTCAGTTGTGGGCACTGCTGCTGCTGTGCCTGTTTTGAAAGAGGGAGAACAACCCAGAGCTCCCCATCGTCGCAAAGGCAGACTGTCCCCAAGTCTTCCCGGACCGAACATGTGAAAGATGGTACCCGCGGATAAGCACCGGAGAGCCGCGAGGACCACTGCCAAGAATTATCTGCCCGCAGGGGAGTCACAAGACTCGGAGACAGATTCCGGCTCCGATGTAGGAGATGACCGACACTTTGAGCCTCGGCTGCCGTGAGTTACTTTTAGACATTTAAAGCTTTTAAGCTAAATGTTGTTGTCTTAAAAAGAAAAAAAACCTGCCGATTATGACGAGACTAGCCCAGTCACAGAGACTTTTGCACGGTAATCGTGCAAAACCGAGTTAATCGGTAAGCTCAGAAGATACATAGCCGCCCTGCAGGGGGTATTGGCGCTACATGCGATTGGCTCACCAATTTTCCCAGAAATCTGCACTAATATACAAGTCAGATTTCAGGCATACCCTGCAACAAACATTTCATTTTTGGAGAGATACTTTCAATAGGAACCCATCTAAAAGGATGCAGGCCGAGTGAATTTCCTCATTAGTGCTTTGCTGCTGCTACACCTGAACTTTAATTATGAAACCCCTCCCATTAGATCCACTGAGCCCAGAGGAAGAGACAAGCACACAGGGATTTCTTCAGAATAACAAAAGGTAGGAATCTGCAACAAAGTTTGTTATACTCCTTGCAATATACATAGATCACCCAGAGGGGAATGTTTTTTTTCTTAACAATAGTGGAGTTACACTTTAAAGTGGTTGTAAACCTTAGTTTTTTTAAATAAAAATAACAAACATGCCTATAGTTACCTGCTCTGTGCAATCATTTTGCACAGAGTAGCCCTGATCCTCCTCTTCTGGGGTGCCCCTTCAGCACTCCAGGCCCCTCCTCTTCATCTGGGGCCCCTACAGAAAGCCGCTTTCTCTGGGGGCACCCATGCAGGCGCGCTCCCAAATCCTGCTGCTGCATCCATTGACACAGACAGCTGCCTTGTCACTGGATTTGATTGACAGCAGTGCCAGCCAATGGCTCCTGCTGCTATCAATCTGTCCAATAAGGAGAGAGACAGCAGCTGGAGCTGCTGCTCTCATGCATATTGTTGGATCGAATGGGCTCAGGTAGGAAAAAGGGGGGGTCTGGGGGAAGCTGCAGCACAGAAGGGTTTTCACCTTAATGCATAGAATGCATCAAGGTGAAAAACCTTAAGGCTTTACAACCACTTTAAAGCAGAATGAAACCCTCCCATCCTTTACAGCCAAGGACAATGCTTCTGTTTAATCTGCAACTGCCATGGTGCTGCACATGTGGTCAATTAGGACACCAGCTGTTTGATGGTTTACCAGTTTGATTGAGGATACAAGCAAATGTGACAGTTAGCAATCCTGGCATTCTAGGAATGTAAACCGTTAAATCAATGTGTTTAGTTCCTGCTTCATGATTTACTGCTGTTCAGGGGCTCTGGGTTTCAGCAAAATGGCCGCCTCCGGCAAGAAGAAACTAGAGGCAATTTACAGCACACACTAATTTTGGTAGCATAATTGTTAATGTGGAATGTATGTTCCTTGCTAAAGAACATTATTTTTTTATCAAGTTGTTATTGGTAAAGTTACACTTTCATTTTTTTGTGACCAGGAACCAACCCCCCCCACCCCCCCCCAAAAAAAAAACAAGAACATTTAAATACTTTAACCAAAAAAGAAAATACGATTTCATACAGGTAAATGGTCTTTATCCTTTTGTATGGTCTTCAGTGTTTGCAGCAGCAAGTTGAACAAACAACGCAGATTTTTCAAGTAGTGTATCCCATGCAATATGGCTGCATCATTTTGATACCTGAGATTATCTTATGCTTTTGCAGCAGCAAATGTAGATTCATTTTCTTCAAGAGGTTAAGAAGAATTCTTTATAGCCTGAGAGATTTCTGGCGGTAGTTCCCTTAAGAACTACCTGCACCTGATTCAGGCAAGCATTTGTGCCAGTGCCAGTAACAAAATCGAGATGTGTGGCAAATTCGGTTAGTTCTTACTGCCACCACTTTAAGAATCTATCGCTATGACAGCGAAGAATTGTTAAATAATTACCAACAGTTCTCAGATTAGCGAACTGACGGTAAATAACTAACTCTGAGCTGGTGTACAGAAGTACCCCTTTACTCATAGAGGGCCCTGCTTGTTCTGGGAAGCTATCATGTATGTGAGGGCTTCCTGCAGAGAGAACTGTTTCCTTCGCCCTAAGATACATGTCCTACATGACCAGTGTAGCCAAGATATGACCCCTTAGCTTGACCAAAACTCCCAATAACAAACTTATTTAATAAAATAAGAGACCACACCATTTCCTTGGAGTTAAATGGCCATAACAGCTATTTATTAAATCCAAAATAAGAACTCCAATTTTTCTTATTTACCAATAAACATAAATAACACATAAATAACCATAAATAACATAATAACATTAACCCCTTCAGATTCCTTCTGAAAACTAGAAAACAAACAGGTTAACACCCACTTATTATTGGTCAGTGACGGCGCTAAGTGCTATATACCATAACCATGATATCAATCGATATCAACCACCAGGGGGCACTGCGGGATATACAGACCCATGGGTCTCACTCTGTACCACCCGATAACCAACTTTCCCGCAGTGCACAATACCATTAAACATCAACAACGTTTGATGTACCAGGAGGGGCCATCTATTGATGAGCCCCCCACCCACTTACCACCTGTATAACTGCTGCCGTCACTGACCAACACAAACAACCAACTATCGGCTACTTGTACTCCACTGACCAGGAGAGAAGGGTAGTGACTCCTGAGAAAAAATAATTGTTCAGTGTAGTGATGAACCCAGGCCAAAAGTTAGCTTGTTGTTTTCCAGTGCATAAAGGGCCAGACCAAGCATATGCATGTAAAGTTCTTGTGTTAGACCCACTTCTGCTTCCACAAATTACACATGGTAAGTAGCTCTCCTGATGTAATCTGCACAGTTTGGCTGTCAGTTTGACAGATGTGAACCAACATGAAGTCTGTGGACAGAATGTATATACATATATACATGTATCTACAATATAAATATTGTTGCAATGCATTGTTGTGTTTATATATAAATTAAAAAAAAATCCTTTTATTTGTATGAGTGCACATTGGCTCCAGTAAACCTGCAATTGTTAAAAATATTGTTAAAAATAAATACATTTAAGTTATTCCTATTTATCCCATTATTAAATATTAGTTAAAGAGGAACTTCACACTTATCAAAAAATTACAACAGAGGCACTGTTGGAAATGTTTAGTGACGAAATAAAAAAAAGGGATACTTGCCAGATAATTGCTATTTTTTAAATTCTTTGCATACCTTATTTTTATTTTTATCCCCCTTCTTCTCAGGGTGGCCATATTCAGATGAACTCCTCCCCGTTTGCTTCCTGGAACTTTGCCTAGAACTCTAGGTCTTTCTCCTGGAACATGAGAAGAACTTCACATTGTGCAGCTGTGAGGCCAGGGCTGCATCACCAGTGCCTCACTCAACCAGGAAGAAGAAAAAAAACAGTAGTTGTAAGTAAAAGCAAAAGAAAAATGTAACTGATTAAAGTAAGATGATTTCATATCAGTGTGCAGAGCTGTATGCTGATGTGATTTTTTGTAAAAGGGGGCAAAAGTCCACTTTAACACTAATAAGTGCCTTTCTCTGCTTTTTTACGTAGCTTTTTTGAATGCCACAGGGAATACGAGTCTTATAGAAAGAGTTCTTGGGAACTTAATTCTTGGAGAATGTTTCTTGAATCTTAATAACATTATTGTGGTTGGATCTACTTTGGTAGAATACAAATAAAGTCAAAGAGAGGATGAAAGATGAAGCTATTTGTAGACAAATGCAAGTTCTTGCTGTCTTCCATCATATACATGATTCTAACCAAGGGAACTAATTATCCACACACATTACATATCCACTACCATGGCAAAAAGCCTTTGGCCTACCAGTGCTACCACCAACACAAACATATTTGTAGAGTGGGAAAGGGATTGATTAGGGGTAATTAATAATTCGAAAGTCTGATTCTTGCAGGAATATGTATGGCACTGTAGAAATTTATGTCATATTTCTATATGTAAATAAGTGTTGATAGGCTGATTAATGTTATTTAAAGTGATTGTAAAGTCTTGTTTTTTTATTTTTTAAATAACAAACATGTTATACCTACCTCCTCTGTGCAGTGGATTTTGAGAGCAGTCTGGATCCTCCTCTTCTCGGGTCCCTTTTCGGCACTCCTAGTCCCTCCCTCCTACCGAGTACCCCCACAGCAAGCATGGGGGCATCCGAGCTGAGCTGCAGCTTCGTGTATCCATTCAGACATGGAGCTGCCGTTCGGCCCCTTGCCCCCTTTTTCCCCTGATTGGTTAACTGACTTTGATAGCAGCGGGAGCCAATGTCGCCATTGCTGTGTCTCTCAGGAGGGAGATTCCCCAATGGCCGAGGGACTCGTGGATATCGTTGGACAGAGAGGGGGCTCAGGTGAGTATCAGGGGGTGTTGGGGGGCTGCTACAGACAGAAGGTTTTTATCTTAATGCATAGAATACATTAAGATAAAAAAACATCTGCCTTTGCAACTCCCTTAATACAGTGCATAAATCAAGTTTAACATGAGATGCTGAAAAATACAGTTCAGTGAAATCAAAATAAGTACGTGAAAATTATTGATTAGGTATATTCTGGTTTTACTTAGGGTGTAAAGATGGTATTTTGCTCCACAACAATGTTGCTCCTTACCAATTCTCTGATAAAGCAGTGCAGACACAGCCACTAAACAAACCAACAACTTCCAGGTGGCTCCTGTGGCCTGGCAATGTTACAGTATAAGATGAGGTTAGATCAGACACTCCTGGAGTTTCCATCCTCCAAAAGGTATTGCCTGAATAGAGTGATCAAAAAGACAAGGAATGACTGCATAATGCACTACAGGGCGATCCCTAGAAGGACTGGCCATGGATGTCAGAGCCTTTTAATGATGACTAATGAAGACTAATGATGATGCACTAGAGAAGCTGGGGACTGCAGAAGCAGTACAGCCTTAATAGAATTTGTGCTGCTAGCTTTTCTATTTCTTGCGGATGAGGGGGGGTGGGGGTGTGAGGGGGGTGGGATCTCCATGGATCTGGAAGTGAGGATTTTCAAGCTCCCCTGTTTTCTGTAACTATAAAATGTATTCATTGCTTCTCTGTTCACAGGACTCACCTGTATTTTGGATGTTATCTTTTGCCATGCTCTTGTTTTTCCTTTAAAACAAGATTTACTTATGTGTAAACTTTGATATGTTTTATGGTATCATCTTTTGTACACGTTACTTTCTTTTTTCTGTAATGAAACATGTAATGTTTGCTCAAGATTTAAAAATCAATAAAAATGTATTGAATGAAGACCATACAGAGGTTTACTAACCCAGACTGCCTGGTTCAAAACTGAGCAGGTGGCAATGCTGCTAATGATTCTTGTGAATTTAAAGGATGGGTTTACTTTAAGGAGACAATACTCATGTAGATTTAAGATATTTTATGCACGGGGGGCGTGTCCAAGATGGCGATGTGAGCGGTCGCATTTCCCACGAGCTTCACCGACTCTGTTCTTTTAACCTGACTTCCTGGTCGCCTATCCCCACTACACCTGCTCAGAGACAGCTGGATGAGGTGGCACACCCCGTGGGCACAGTCCGGTAAGGGAAAGAAACTGAAATTCCCCTCGGAGAAAAGAGGGGGGGACGAGAGCGCCCCCCTCCCGCCTGAACCGTACCAGTCCACATGCCCTCAACATTGGGAGGATGCTTTGGGGTCCCCCCCAAAGCACCTTGTCCCCATGTTGATAAGGGCAAGGGCCTCTTCCCCACAACCCTGGCCATTGGTTGTGGGGGTCTGCGGGCGGGGGGCTTATCGGAATCTGGAAGCCCCCTTTAACAAGGGGACCCCAAGATCCCGGCCCCCCCTGTGTGAAATGGTAAGGGGGTACAAAAGTACCCCTACCATTTCACCAAAAAAGTGTCAAAAATTGTAAAAATGACAGGAGACGGTCTTTGACAATTCCTTTATTAAAATCTTCTTTCTTCTTTCTTCATCCTTCGGTTTCTTCATCTTCTCCTTCCGTCATCTTCTTCCATCTTCTTCTTCCATTTTCTTCTTCCTCCGATCTGCTTCTTCTTGCGCTGGTCTTCTCGTCCTTCTCGTCCGGCATCTTCTTCCATGGCGACGGCACCTGTTCTTCTGTCGGGCCGCTCCTCGCAATGGGAGGCTCCCGCTGTGTGAGGCTTCGCTCCGTCTGACAGGTCTTTTATAACGGAGGGCACCTGGTGACCCCGCCCCCTCTGACGTCATGGGGAAAGCCATAGGGAATTCCCCATGACATCCCCGTGCGTCAGAGGGGGCGGGGTCACCAGGTGCCCTCCATTATAAAAGACCTGTCAGACGCAGCGAAGCCTCACACAGCGGGAGCCTCCCATTGCGAGGAGTGGCCCAAGAAGAGACACACCGACACCGACGCCATGGAAGAAGATGCCGGACGAGAAGGACGAGAAGACCAGCGCAAGAAGAAGCGGATCGGAGGAAGAAGAAAATGGAAGAAGAAGATGGAAGAAGATGACGGAAGGAGAAGATGAAGAAACCGAAGGATGAAGAAAGAAGAAAGAAGATTTTAATAAAGGAATTGTCAAAGACCGTCTCCTGTCATTTTTAACCATTTTTGACACTTTTTTGGTAAAATGGTAGGGGTACTTTTGTACCCCCTTACCATTTCACACAGGGGGGGGGGGGATCTGGGGATCCCCTTGTTAAAGGGGGCTTCCAGATTCCGATAAGCCCCCCGCCCGCAGACCCCCACAACCAATGGCCAAGGTTGTGGGGAAGAGGCCCTTGTCCTCATCAACATGGGGACAAGGTGCTTTGGGGGGGACCCCAAAGCATCCTCCCAATGTTGAGGGCATGTGGCCTGGTACGGTTCAGGTGGGAGGGGGGGCCGCTCTCGTCCCCCCCTCTTTTCCTGCGGCCTGCCAGGTTGCGTGCTCGGATAAGGGTCTGGTATGGATTTTGAGGGGGACCCTACACCATTTTTTTATTTTTTTTTTGGCTGGGGTTCCCCTTAATATCCATCCCAGACCTGAAGGGCCTGGTTATTGAATTTGGGGGGACCCCCACGCTTTTTTTTTTATCAATGAATGACAGTTCCCTGTGTTACAGGAGCCATCAATTCATTAGCCGCGAGTGCTTTTAAATAGCTTTTTTCCTGCAAAAAATTAAACTTTTTGCAGGGAAAGTTCTAAGCACAGGAAACCTGCCCCCTTCACAGGCCACCTATAGACACCCCCCAGATGTGATACTGCAATGCTGTACTAACAGCACGCACACACAAAATAAAAGCACATATTGTCAGCAGTCAGCAACACACTGACACGCTGACACTGAAACACAATATGCGAGGCCGCCGCCGCCGCGGCGGCCTCTTTTACCGTGGGGCGTGTACTAAAGCCCCTGAGCTATAATTGGCTACAGGCATCCTGCCTGTAGCCAATTATGGCTCTCCTCGCTGCCGGCGCTGTGATTGGCCAAGCATGCGGGGTCACAGTGCATGCTTGGCCAATCATCAGCCAGCATTGCACTGCGACTAGCGCAATGCATTGCGGGCCGCTCGCATCACACGAATTTGATGCGAGCGGCCCAAATAGTTCTGGGCTCGCCGAGCGGGCGAACGCCCGATGTTCGATTCGAACATGGGTTTGAATCAAACACCGGGCCGATCCCTATTCTTTAGTTCAAAACAAGCCTTAGTTTCATCATATGTCAGCTCATCCAAAAGAACAAACAGAATTCATATATTTCCACTGATGAAACTGTAACTCCCTTGTAGAATTCATTCATCCATGTCGTTATAAGCCTAATGCACTGTTCATGGCTCACTGTTAGAAGTATTTAGCCATCTGCTGACCTTAGTGTTTTTGTGAACATCAGGTATAACATTGGGTATAGTGATTTTGCAATGACAGAGTTAATCTAGCTGGGGAAAAAATTAAAATTTCTGGACAGGTGCTCATTTTATATTTTGATAGCCAACTGAAAGTAATGCAACTGATGTCCTCAGTAGATATAATGACATCAAATGGTAATTATGTAACCATGTCATTGTTCTCAGCTATCCTAAGTAAAGCATTACATACAGCTGAAAGATTCATTGAGTTAATAATTTACAATTCATGAGATAACAATATTGTATTATACAGTATTTGCTGTCAGATGTGTGTTTTCTATTTTTGAGTTACGTGGCCACAGACATTGAAGCTACATCATTTCAGCATCGTGACTGATGATGATTTAGGCTGTCTCTGAGTTTCTGTGAAGGGACCTCTAATACAAGATTGATTTGGTGGCTGGGTTGGATTTGCTCGGTAAATTGGAATTAATGGAGACTACTGTTTTAGTAACAGGATGACATTAAACGCTGTGTGTTAATTTAATGTCATGACAGAATTGTTTAGGCTACCATTGCTTTCCTAAAAATTCCACCTGCCTGACCTGTAGTTAAAGCTGAACTCCGTGATGGAGATAAAGATACCCTCCCAGTGGGTCCCACTCTGCACTGCAAAGGTAAACTGTTCGTTTTGTCTAGCACCTCTCTCCCCCAGCACCTAGCACACTAATCCTCTGTCTGATGCTTCCAGGATATGGTCATGCCCACAGCATCATAAGTACAATGCAGGACAACTGGACAGGGCAAGTGGCCACTGGTTAAGCAACAAAGAGATGCTACTTTGGGAGACTGGTTTTGCAGCATGGATGAACCCTTCAGAAGTACAGAATAAGGGAATTATTTCACTTTATTCCAATCTCTCTAGACCAAACAAGCAGTTAACCTTTGCCCCGTAAGAAGGGTAGCTTTTTTTCTCCGGCACAAGCTTAGCGTTAAATTCTTATAACTCCCAGACCCAAAACAAGCATGCACTAAGTTCTAAGTGAATTCTCTAGATCTTTACTTGTTGTGGGTCAGTGACTTGGAAAGATTCCAAGCCACAGCATCAGCAGTATATTTAGACAACTAATGTTTTCAGGAGAGGTGTTTAAAATGGTTGTAAAGTCAAAATGTGTTTTACCTGCATTTATTGGATTAAGTTAACCGGTTCCTGACGGACTCGCGTACATATACGCACAATGGCACCCCTGCGCGAAACCGTACAGGTACGGGGAGTGCTCTCACCTCCAGGGGGCGTGCCCGCATCGAGCTCGTGAACATCGGATTTGTTCCAGAACAAGATCAATCTTCAGATCCAGGCCAATGATTTATGGCCTGGACCTGCTGATCAAATTAAATCCTTCCCTTGCCTGTAAGTGTAAACACAGGCAGGGGAAGTGATGTCATCTCTCCTCGTGGAACTCTCTTCATTCCAGAGAGAGGAGAGGAGACTTCTCACAGTAAATTTCACCAACACTACATTAGTACAAGTAGGTACACTTGTCACCCCCCAATCGCCCCCCCCCCCCCCCCCGTTAACCCATTCACTCCCTGTCACAGTGTCACCCAGTGCAGTTGTCAGATTTTTCACTGATCACTGTACTGGTGTCATTTGTGACACTAATCAGCATTAGGGCAGTAAGTGGTAGGCCCAGGTAGCTTTAGGGTACCCTCCTACCCCCCCCTAATAAAGGTTTAAACCCTTAATCACCCCCTGTCACCAGTGATCACCGTATTAGTGTTACGGGTGATGCTGGTTAGTACTTTTTTATAGCGTCAGGGTACCCGCCTTATATTACCTAAATAAAGTTTTAACCCCCTGATCACCTGGAAGGTGATATTAGTTCAGTTTTAGTGTCAGTTAGCGGCGCCCCAGGCAGGTTCAGATTAGTGCCAGTAGCGCAAACACCCACGCAACGCACCATGCACCTCCCTTAGTAGTATAGTGTCTGAACGGATCAATATATTTGATCTGATCAGATCTATACTAGCGTCCCCAGTAGTTTAGGGCTCCCAAAAATGCAGTGTTAGCGGGATCAGCCAAGATACCTTCTAGCACCTGCGTTTAGCCCCTCCTCCCAGCCCAGCCCACCCAAGTGCAGTATCAATCGTTCACTGTCACTTACAAAACACCAAACACATACTTGCTGTGTTTGCAGATTCAGGCCTGATCCCTGTGAACATTAACAGTTTTGTTGGTAGTGTTTGAAGCAGTCGCTGACAGTCAGGTGCTCTTTTTTCCTGTGAGTTTTACTAGTTGTAATAGTAAATTTAGAGTTAGCCAAAATGTCCAATTGAAGGTACACTAGTGAAGAGGCCTACACGTTTCTGATCATGACAGATGAGAGTGAAGAGGAAGTCACCCATTTGTCAGATTCAGGCTCAGAACACGATCCTGTAGACAGCAGCGGCACCCTGACAGATAGCTTTGACGACGGCGTACCCGACCCCATTCTTCTGCTGTTGTTGAGGTGCAAGAACCGCAGGGCTCTCGTATGGAGCAGAGAGCCAGTACTAGTGCCGCTCATCCTTCTGGTGAACTGGCACGCACCAGCACCCTAGTACATCCTGGTTGTACATACAGCACTGCAGTAACACTTGGTGACGTAGTGAGTCCCATGAGTGCAGTTCAAGCTGGTGTCCCGTAGCCACCAAGAAGACAAAGACAGTCCCCTCTATCCCAAAGTGCCCTTTTGCTGCATTTGCCAATCTAAATTGGGAGCCCACCACTTCTGCAGCACCCGTACTTCCCCCATTCACTGGCCAACCTGGAATTCAGGTGGAAACAATTGATTTTACGTCACTTGATTTTTATTTGCTGTTTTTCACAGAAGATCTCTATAGATCTCTATATTGTGAACCAAATAAATTTGTATGCTGGTCAATTCATTGCCGCTAATCCCCAGTTGACCCTTGCCAGAGATTGGACACCTATTACGGTCTCCGAATTCAAGACCTTCCTGGGCCTATCCCTTCTCATGGGCATAACTAAAAAAAGTGAGTTGCGGTCATATTGGTCCACTGACCCAATTCACCATATGCCCCTGTGCTCTGCCTCCATGACCAGGACACGATACTAGCAGATCTTGCGGTTCATGCATTTAAATAAACTCTGTCGTCCTCGGGGTGACCCTGAATACGATCAGCTCTACAAAATTCGGCCCCTCATAAACCACTTCAACCAACAGTTTGCAGCCTTGCTTACTCCCAATCAAGTTGTCTGCATTGATGAGTACCTGATTAAGTTTTCTGTCCACTTTTCATTCAAACAGTATCTTCCCAGCAAGCGTGCCAGATATGGGGTCAAGATGTATAAGCTCTGTGACAGGGCAACAGGCTATACATATAGTTTTATGGTTTTACAAGGGAAGAGATAGTTGCGTAGAGCCGGAGAACTGCCCAGACTACATAGGGAGCGGTGGCAAGATTGTGTGGGACTTGGTGTCACCCTTATTCGGAAAGGGGTACCACTTGTACATGGACAATTATTACACAAGCGTGCCACTTTTTATTCACTTGTTTGAAAGTGCAAACTAATCGACGGGGCTTAACCCATCGGCTTATAGATTTCCATCTTATGCCTTGTACACAAGGTCGGATATTCCGACCACAAAATCCGTCAGATTTTTTCCGACAGATTTTGTCCGAAGCACACACAGAGCCGGACAAAGTTGTCAGAAAATCCGATCGTTACGAACGTGGTGACCTAGAAAATGTACGACGGGACTACGCAGAGGCCAGTAGCCAATAGCTTTCGTCTCCAAATTTCTTCTGAGCGTGCGTGGCACTTTGTGCGTCGGAATTCTCTACACACGATCGGAAAAAGTTTTTTGTTGTCGGAAAATTTTAGATCCTGCTCTCAACATTATCCCATCTGACTTTTTCCATTGGAATATCCGACCGTGTGTACGGAGCATTAGGCTGGGGGAAAGAGCCTGCTTGAGATGTAATAATTTGCTTGCTGTGAAGTGGAGGGATAATAAGAATGTTTTCATTCTGTCCTCCCTTCACGCAGACATGACAGTCCAAATTCAAACGGCGACTGGTGTTGTGGAGAAACCCCTCTGTGTCCACGAACACAACCTTAATATGAGAGGGGTGGCCCTCAACAACCAGTTGATGGCCCCGTACTTAATTGCCCGTAAGGCCAGACATTGGTAAAAAAAAGTGTCTGTTTATTTATTCAATTGGCTCTGCTGAACGCTTATGTGCTATACAAAGCTTCAGGACGAACTGGATCCTTCCTTAAATTCCAGGAAGAGATCATCGCAGCCCTTCTGTTTCCAGATGGCCCAACTTCCCAATGCAAGTGCAGTGAGACGGCTGCATGGGAGGCATTTTCTGTATGTCTTCCCTAGTACCCCTACCAATCGAGCACCCCAAAGAAGATGTCGTGTCTGTGGCCAGCGTGGATTTAGGCGTGTTACCCGCTATTGTTGTCCCTCCTGTCCTGACCAACCTGGTCTCTGCATCACATTTTTAGAGAGCCAAACCTGGAACCATTACAGTTACAAATAAAAGTGTAAAAAAAAAAATATAAATAAAAAAGCCAAAAAAAGTTGTCTATTTGTTATTTCTCTATGCTCTCTCTATTGTTCTGCTCTGTTTTACTGTTTTTTTTAACTGCAATGTTTTATTATTCTTACTATGTTTTATCATGTTTGCTTTTCAGGTATGTAATTCTTTTATACTTTACTGTTTACTGTATTTTCATGTTAACCATTATTTTATTTTCAGGTACGACATTCAGCTGCAGCTCCAATTTATTTATCTTGACAGCAACAGCATTTACTATCACGATACATAAATCAGCGACTCCAGAGTTGTAGGAGGTGATTTCCCCACTACAGTTAAAAAAAAAAAAAGCCTACGCCAGCAAGTATCAGCACTCACCGATGCAGTACAGAAGTTGCAAGAGGGCTATACCCAAATAGACAGTCGCCTCCAGCAACTTTCCAGGCCGTCGGCACCAACCACTGCAGCTCCTGTACCCACCAGTGGGGCCTCTGCTCCTCCAGGTTCATCTAACCCTACAGTAATCATGGCCGCCCCTGAACCCACGGTCCCCACACCTGAGCGATTCTCTGGCGATCGCAAAAAATTCCGAGCCTTCAAAAATGCCTGCTCCCTGTACCTGGCCCTCCAACCTATGACTTTCTCTTCTGAGGTGGTAAAAGTAGGCTTTATTATTTCCCTTCTGGCAGATGAGCCGCAAGCCTGGGCCCACAGCCTGATGGAACAGAGGAGCCCTGTGTTGAATTCAGTGGACACTTTTTTGAAAGTATGGCGCAGCTTTACGACAACCCTCAGAGAGTGGCCACAGCCGAAGCCACTTTACACAACCTGTCTCAGGGGCGAAGACCAGTTGAAGATTATACCGTGGAGTTCCGGAAGTGGTCGGCTGATACCGGCTGGAACAAACCTGCCCTCAAATACCAGTTCCGTCAAGGGTTGTCTGAGGCCCTGAAAGATGAGTTGGCCAGGTTCGAAACCCCCGATACTCTAGGGGGTTTTGATCCAAGCCGCCACCAAGCTGGACCGGCGCATGCGGGAGCAACGCTCAGAGGGCTTCCAGGTTCCCCGTCCCAGCTGGATGCTTCCTAAGCCAACTCCCATTCATCCGCCTTTCCCGGCTCCTCCAGTCTCCGCCTCTTCTGAAGTTGAGCCCATGCAATTGGGATTGGTCCGTGCTCCTCCATAGTACCTCTACCTGACAACCTCCAGCATGTACCCCCAGTCTATCTTGAGTTCAAGGATGTCTTTGACAAACAACAGGCCGACTGTCTACCACCTCATCGGACCTTTTGCCAGGCTCGGAAATTCCTTTTGGCCGTATCTTTCCACTGTCTGAAACTGAGTTAAAGGCTCTCAAGTCCTACATTGACGAAAACCTGGAAAAGGGGTTCATTCGTCCCTCTTACTCACCAGCCGGAGCCGGTATCTTCTTTGTGGGGAAAAAGGACGGCTCTCTGAGACCCTGCATCGACTACAGGGAACTAAAATAAATTTACCATCAAAAATCGATATCCTCTTCCTCTTATCCCAGAATTGTTCCAGCGGTTCCGATCTGCCCGGATTTTCTCCAAGTTGGATCTTCGTGGGGCCTACAACCTCATTCGAATTCGGGCTGGAGATGAATGGAAAACGGCATTCAGGTCTAAGTTTGGGCATTATGAGTACCTGGTGATGCCCTTCGGGCTCTGCAATGCCCCGGCAACCTTCCAGCATCTGGTAAACGATATTTTCCGCAAATACCTTGATGACTTCCTAGTCGTTTACCTGGACGACATCCTCATTTTTTCTACTTCTTTTGAACTCCACCAAATACACGTCAAACAGGTCCTTACCATCCTTAGGAGACACAAGTTATATCTCAAGGCAGAGAAGTGCGAATTCGAAAAGACAACAGTACAGTTTTTGGGATTCATAATTTCCACCAACGGGGTCTCAATGGACCCTCAGAAGGTCAAGGCAATACAGGAGTGGCCGGCTTCTATGGATAAAAAAAGAGTCCAACGATTCATAGGGTTCTCAAACTTTTACCGGAGGTTCATTGCTGGCTTTTCATCTATTGTTGCACCCATCACCCAGCTAACACGCCAACACAGTCGCTTTCAGTGGTCCCCGGAAGCCCAGGAAGCTTTCACCAAACTAAAGACTCTGTTTTCATCCGCACCAATTTTACGGCATCCAGATCCAGCCCTGCCATTTGTGCTGGAAGTGGATGCGTCTGAAACTGCCACTGGGGCCATTCTCTCCCAAAGACAGGGCCCCAAGGCTCTTTTGCACCCTGTAGCCTTTGCTTCCCGGAAAAATTAAGTGCCCCGGAGAGGAATTATGATGTTGGTGATAGGGAGTTGTTGGCCATCAAGTTTGCTCTGGAAGAGTGGAGGTACCTACTGGAGGGGGCATCTCACCCTGTCATGATCTGGACTGATCACAGGAATCTGGAGTATCTCAGAACGGCTAAACGCCTAAAACCCAGACAGGCCCGATGGGCTCTCTTCTTTTCCAGATTCAATTTTCATATTTCATACAGACCCGGCTCAAAGAATGGAAAAGCGGTCGCCCTTTCTTGGATGTTCCACGAAACCCCTCAGGAGGTTGAACCCAGTACCATCCTATCCCCGTCTCATCACCCAACCTGACCTAATGTCCGCCATTAAGGCTGCATCCAGTCATGATCCTGACCATGAAGTTCCCTCCATGGAGCAACATGATGACTTACTCTGGGTCCGGGGAAAATTTTTTGTTCCTCCTGCAAGTAAGGACCTTGACGCTCAAGACTTTCCATGACCACAAGCTGGCAGGCCACTTCGGGACTCTAAAGATGGCTGAACTGGTTTCCCGTTCCTTTTGGTGGCCAGGGTGGGGACGGGACTGTAAGGACTATGTCTCCTCCTGTATCCCCTGTATCCCATGTCAACGTAGTAAAGGATCAAATGCTAAGTCTTGGGGTATGCTAAAAAGTATGGATGTCAGCCATCAATTCTATTCCCTCACGAAAGTTGGGGCCAAAGTTCATAGGACCCTTTAAAATCAAAAGGATGGTCAATCCCGTAGCCTTTGAACTCGCACTACCCAACTCCTACAAAGTACACCCAGTATTTCATGCATCTCTTCTAAAGCCTGTTGTTCCTAGCCCTTTCCCTGACAGAGGGGAGCCACTGCCTCCCCCAGTGCTTGTTGACGGAGAGAGCGAATTTGAAGTGGAGAGGATCCTGAGTTGCAGGAAGAAGGTTAGGCAACTCCAGTACCTAATTAAGTTGAAGAGGTATCCCCCTGAGGAGAACTCCTGTGAACCTTCTAGGAACTTACACGCCCCATGCTTGATCCAAGCTTTTCACCGTGATCATCCGGAGTTGATGTCCAGTTTGGGTGTCCAGAGGCCACCCCTCGGGGGGGGGGGCACTGTCAGGAGAATAATCTGTCCAGACGTGGTCGCCGTGTGCCCGCGCGCATGCGTGGCGGAACAGCGCTCCGGCGCATGCGCATTCATGGCTCTGTGCTCCGGCGCACGCACATACGCACTAGCGCACGTCTGCGCGCACCGGCGCACGGTGGCGCAACGTGACCCTTGAGACTGCCTATAAAAGTATGGCCCTGTGCTTAGACAAGTTGCTGGCTTGTCTTCAGCTTCCTGCTAAAACTTTGATCTTGTTCCTTGTGCCTGATTACCTGCTGTGACCCGAATTGCCTCTGACTTTGCTGCCTTCTCCTGAACTTTGACCTCTGCTTGTTTAAACGGACTCCGCTTACCTCCTGTGTTTGACCCTCTGCCTGTGACCCGGACCCGCCTCTTGTCTCCTGCCCTTGAACCTCTGCCTGTGACCTGGACTTGCCTCTTGTCTTCTGCCCTTGAACCTCTGCCTGTGACCTTGGACTTGCCTCGTGTCTCCCAGACACTATACCTAGGCTGTGTTATTTCCAGCCTTTAGCGTTTGACCCTCAACCTGGTTCAAGACTCCCCGTCAGCTGCTGTACCACCTGCCAGCTTCTGTACCGGTACCCATCACTACCAAGTCCTTCACGCAAGGCTCCTCCTGCCAACTGGGTAGCCTGTGCCTCTTTGTGCCATTCACTCCCTGTCTCACCTCCAGGGGGTGAACTGCGCTCAGTCGCAAGGGTGAACCGCTCTCGGCATCTCGGCCTCGGTAAGTACTCACCTGACAACGAGGCACCGTGCTGTCTGTGTCGAGACGCTAAAGAGAATGTTCTGAATTCCAGGAGTACCGTCTGTAATGGGACCCAGGATGTTCTCTGTGGGTAACGCCACAAGCATCAGACTGCCTGGAACCCTGCTGACAGATACAGGGATTCGCCTGACACCTCAGGGGTGTTTTCGTGCTGTACACTACAGGAGATGTCGAGGCCTTGGGAATGCTTTGCAACCCCAACAAAGAAAAATGTTTTTAACCTTTTTTATCCAATAAACGCCAATTGAGAAATTGGGTTTTACACTATGAGGAGTTGCCTCTCTCTCTGTTTCCTTCCTTGCCTGAGCTGCCGTGGATGAAGACCCTATAAGAAGTATTGGTGCTGCCCATTTGCCACCTGGCTTTTCCATCAAGCTGTAGGTAAGCGACTACAATGATGTTTGGATAACGGTCCAGTGAAGCCGGCAGACTGCAATTTATCTACCATCCATCCGGTGTATCCGGCCTAAGCCCTATTGACTCACACCGAGAGGTCCGTGAGTGCAACAGCTCTGGTAAGAGTATCCACCTTTATTGTCTATTTAGAGTCTATTAAGCTGACCACACAACTTGAGTATCTTCAGCGACACAGTACACCTACTGAAGACCCTGCAAATCGAACTGTTTTTTCTCTATAAACAGGACTACCCCTCATGCCTTACTTTGGACTAATTATAAAACTACCCGCAGGCTGGTTACCCCTGTGGGACTTCATGTGAAAATCAGGGACCGCTACATTTACTCCTATGGTGTTTTTCACAGTAGAGCAACCCACCATGCCACCTCGTGCCTACCGGATGGATTGGGCCACCAACTTCTACGACCAGTGTTCCTGAAGGAGATGGTGCTGTTACTGCCATCAGAGGAACAACTGTAGACAATGTAGAAGCTGTTCCTTCTACCACTACTCATTTTCCTACATCTGCCAAAAAGAAAGTGGGATATGTGAAAGCCTCCCGCGGCCACCGTCGAGGCCTGCCTCAGAGTTTGCCTCGACCGGATCCGGAGAAAGTGATCGCTCCCGAGGAATCCACTACAGGAACGGTTGAGAACTCTGGGGGAAATGTACCTAGTGGGACTGTGTGTAAATATTTACTGGCAGAAGAGTTAGGTGACTCTGAAATAGACTCTCTGTCAGACTTATCCAGGGATGATGACCTGATCGAAACCATGTCCCAGGAGACGTTGTGGGCAAATGCTGACGATGTTGCCGCAACATGTAACGTGTCTGGCTAACCTTAAACTCAGGGAGTGCATCGCCTCGGGCGGGAACCCCTACAACTATCAGTGAGACTTTGCCCAAGGATAACAGTTCATTCGGGCCAAAAAAATTGCCTCTTTATGCCATGGTACAAAAGTCACCTAAGTCCTGTGTACCTCCCGGATTGGGAAGTGCCCGATCTCTGCCTAGACTTGCCCGATCACAGCGGCTGCTGAACAAGCAGGTGGCTGCGGAGTATGGACTGGAATTTCCTTTTGTTCCTAAAGAGGTCATGCAGGAGATTTAACAAAACAGAGAGAGTTGGAACGCCGAGGATGTGTGGGACTCTAAAAGTACCAAAGCCCTTCAGAAAGTCAGGGTGTTCTTCCAGTATGTATAATCGGTTTACCGGATGTCTGTTGCATTGGAGTTACGGGAGACACGTTTATGCAGATAAAGTAATCATTTGCCGGCCTGGCAAAGACAATGTTGTGTATTTTATTACTACAGTAGATGCAAAAGGGAAAACTTTAACTTTGCCTGATCCCCGCTTTTATTGGTGATCAAACACAGTGACTGTTCGGTTGATGTTATTTCTGCAAAGAAGAACTTTTAAAACTACAAGACTGTGGGGAAGTATAGATAGGTAGTGCTAACTCAAAGAGAGAAGCTTCGAGTCATGGTTATCTACCGGCCACAGTACTTGGATAAAGGACTTGCATTTCATTACTTTGCCACTAGATGGTGGAAGTTTGTACAATAAGTTGGACTTTCGCACTTAGTCACACAGTTGCATACATTGGAAAGAAAGTGTCATTTTTTTTTTGGAAATGGGGCTTTGCTTCCTATAGCTGTACATTTTATATGTTTTTGTTTTTCTGATTTTGTGTGTTTTATTTCAGGAATACAACAAGATCTTCTATCAAGCTGCTGGAGAGTCAGTGGTTTAGATAGTTAGATGTTGGGAGTTATGTGTGATGTAACTTGTTCTATGTCAAACTATTCAAATATATTATGTGTTCACTTTACTTTTTTTTTCTTTCCCTTCCCAATCCACGTTTTGAGTTCAGGTACTAGACTTTCAGGACTGAAAGTCTTTATTTTCTTTCAGACGATGAGGACATTGTCTAATGCGGAGGGGGGAGTATGTATCGCCCTGCTCCTAATGAGCAGACGCTATTGTTTTTCAAATTTAGTTGCTTGAAGCTGCAGTTGGGCTCAGGCTAAGTAATTCTAAAAATGTTCTGGCTTCGGTGCCAGTTCAGGTGGGTTGCACTGGTTTCCACTTGCCCGTGGGTGTCGCTGTAACCGCCAGTAAGTGTAGAAATGCCGCAGGCTGGATATATTGAATGCCACCACTTGCTCGGAAATAGCCCAGTGGGAGTGTTTTTCCTCCTGTGCGTTCTGGGATATGGTATTTAAGGTACTGACGCCATTTTTGGGAGGAGTTTTTCTGTTTTTGGGTTCTCTTTTACCCCGACCTCATGGCCCTCCTGGCCTGGGGTGGGAGTCGCATGTATCCTGTGCCTCGGGGCCGGCTGGCCCGAGGCTATGCAACTGAGAGAGTAGGTCTGAAACAGTCTTGGGACCTACTGATCCAGGGGAGGTCCTGTGCCGTCTCGCCTGTGGTGAGACGCCAAGAAACTGGAGGATCCAGGGGAGGACTTTTCTGGGAGAGGACCGTGCATAAGGCTGGTATCTCTGGAGGAGCCTGGAGACTCAGTTAGGGGACGCAACCCGGATCAACACCCATACAGTATCGCCGGTTCGGCTGCAAGAGACTGGTACTGTATGGCAGTTCTTTGAATCTCTTAAGAACTCTCAGTAATGCTTTACTTTGATTGATAATTCTGTGGCAGAGACTTTGCTGTGCACCCCACTGGCTGCTAGGTCAAGTGAGAGGGGCCTATCCAGTGGCTGCTGGATCCAGTCAGTGGAGCTGTTGTCCTCTGGATCCGAAGAATACCTCTAACCCGCAATTATCATCAGGTGCCTGAAATCACCCCTTAACCCTCTTAAGCCCCATACACACGGTCGGACTTTTTCATCAATTTGGTCCGATCGGACAAGGTTGTTGAAAAATCAGACCGTGTGTATGCACCATCGGACAGTGTTCGTCGGTTTGTCCGTGGACAAAGTCTTATCTCCTGCTGGAAAGATTTCCCGTCAACCCGGTCCGATCACACCAAATCCGATCGTGTGTACGCTTGTCCGACCGGACAAAGTGCTACGCATGCTCAGATCACATTACAAGACCAAAGCTATTGGCTACTAGCCTCTACGTAGTCCCGTCGTAGGCAACAAACGTCACCACGTTCAGAATGATCGGATTTTCCGACAACTTTGTCCGATCGTGTGTACGCAAAACCAACATCAGACAAAGTATGACGGACATGGTCCGACGGACCTGGTCCACGGATTGTCCGCGCGTGTGTATGGGGCTTTACCCTACATTGAAATACTTTCCATTTATTTTAAATAAATAAGTGAAAAAGGACTAAGTGTCGGAATTCACATTCTTTGGGCCACTTTCCACGGGACCACTAAGATGGAGAAGCGAGCAGGTGAGGTAACGTTAAGCCCGAAACAAAACCAGCAGCTCCTTCAGGGGTTAGTGCTACATAAGCATTTGATTTTACATTTTGAAACATCATTCATAATGAATACTGGGTTACAATATTTTAATATAAAGATTCTAAATGGTATATAAAACATCGAAAAAATGTAAATATGTCAGTTACTGTTACAATTCTAAGCTGTCCTTGTTGATAATAGTTATAGAGCATGTTTTGTATCCTTGCGGTGATAGTGGTGATACTACATGTAAATAAGACAATATATGCAGTTCAGTCCCTAGCTCTCAGCTCTGAAAAAGGATGATGTTTAATGTAACTGACTGACTGTCTCATTATTAAAGCATTTAGAAATTCCACTCCAAGATTCTCCTTATGCTAGATTGGGTGACATTGGATGACCTTCTTCTTGGGCAGATAGTGCTCTCCCCACCAATATAGCCCTACAGATCTTCCTGTGGCAAGCCAAAATACAATTAATTATTATGACATTAACTACAACTTTAGATTTAATTTCAATATGTTTACACATAGTTACACATAGCTCATAACAGCAATCAGAATTTTTTTTATATCATCCACCAAGGGACATGTAGTAATTCTTAGACATTTGTAATTTACTTCCACCTTTAGGAGGTTTGGATACTAGTAAACCACAAAGCATTTATCCAGCCATATAAAGCCCTGCTTCCAGCCATCGTTTCTCCGTTTTTTGGTAGTGCCATAAGAGGTTGGGCTCTTATTCCTGAGCTCTGTTCATAAAGAAAACCTCTAACTATAATTCTGCATTTTATTTTCTTCTTTTCTTAACTAATATTGGTTGTCCTTGTCAGAGTCTTATACAGCTTCACACCCTGAGGCTGAGACATCCCATACAGTCGCAAGACCTTTAATATCTACTTCAGATTTTTTATCGGTCTGTGCACATTGAATGAAGTAATCTGCTTGCAGGGATTCTAAGCTCATTCTAGTGTCTTCCACAACAGAATACATTTGTGACCCTATTGAATCTCCACCTCTAGGTGCGCCTGACGTTTTTATTACTAACACTGATATAGACTCGGAGTCTTCACAACCTTCACACGAAAAGCCTGTATTTTAATACGTTCTTGGAGTTACAAGGACAGCTTAATACTCTTTTTTTTCAGACATAGGGTCTTTTAGAGCTGTTGCTCCAAAGACCTTTCCAATACAAAATACAGCACTTGATAAAAGAACCCTATTCTTCACCCAACACTTTAGTAGTACTAAGTAGACTATTTCATTCTACCTCCAACTCAAGCAACAGATCTCAAGGTCAGAAGTCTTCTGGCTTATTTGGTTTCACATTAAAGGTACCTATAATCTTTTACAAGTGGGAGGTTGTTTATTCGCTTTGTTAAAGTTCCTTACAGGTTTTTCTTTTATAGTAGTTTGGATCTTCAGACTTTCCTTTGTAGCTTCAGCTTTAACCTTTGGATTAGGCATCTTTATTTAGCTGTCCCTTTTGGCAATACTGCACCCACTGCACATTTTTCCAGAATTGTTTTAGTTTCCTGTACCCTGAAATCTCTGATTCCTACACTGGTATAAATCTATTGTTTAGAGTAGTATCCCATTCGATCCCACACTCCTCTCCACAGTGGATTCCTTTTCCATCATCTTGGGTGGAACTCTTTGTGATGTTTTACTCTCTTCAAACCCTATCTCTCTCTGAAGGGAATTTGTGATTCGCTGGATCAACGGGTATCAGTTTCCACAACTCTCTCATCTTTGTGAGTGCCTGACTCTTTAGCGAACTCTGTTCGTTTTACACGCTACCCACGGCACTGACTAATAAGTCTATTCTAGTGCCCTTTTTTCTTAGCCATTGTGGACTGCCCAACAGATTTTCTCTAAAAAGTGTCAGTGTCCTAGATTTTGCTGTTTCTGCTGAACCAATGATGATATTGTCTACAGTAACACTAAAGGAAAAGAAAGGACCCTTAAGGTAAAGCCTACTGTAGAGTAAAATAAAAATATCCTCACAACAAAAATAGAATGGGGAAAAGGAATGGGATGGGAGCTTCCAGCAATAATTAGGTATGTATAACTCAAAAATAAAAAACCTGATATAGCTCAACCGTCTCCCGAATTAGTAAATTAATGTATACAGCTTACTGTTCATATCAAAAATTAAAAAATGTTTATTATATCAAAATTAAATGCTATAGTTGTATGAAACAGACCGTAGGTACTCTAAATATGCATGGATGCCCTATAGTTTCACAGGGTTCCTATAAGGAAAATGGTATCTGGTATCTTTCCATAGTGGAATGGCAAGGTCTCCTGCAAGGAGAACTGGATATGAGAAATCCTGTGTGCATAGTGAACAAGAATCAAGTCCCAAGTTTCAAATGCAAAGTTGGCCAGAAGAAGAGGGGGAACCCAAAAGGCCAAAAATACTGTGGCCTAATGTAGTAGATTGGTAACAGTGGTCTAGAGGAGGTTTAATGAATGAATGACTTGTATAGCGCTACCTATGCGAACTGAATCGCCTTAGGGTGCTTTAGCCACTGGTGTCCATCTGTGGTATAGTGCAGTCCTTGCCCTGTGGGGTCCCGACACGCTTACAAACACATACACATATTTGGCTAATTTTATCGACCGGATCTAATTAACCTACCAGCATGTCTTTGGAGGGTGGGAGGAAACCGGAGTACCCGGAGGAAACCCACGCAGGCACAGGGAGAACATGCAAACTCCAGGCAGAAGGTGTTGTACAACAGGTTCAGATGTCAGGAGCAGGGTCTCATATATCAAAGGGTACATGAATCCATATGTTCAACTGTGTCATAGACTCCCTCCCTTGCACTCTATGGTTGATACATATTCTATAGCGTATAACACAATACTGCCAGGAATAAGCTCATGGGGCGACTCTAGTTTTGTAATTCTGAAAAATTGTAGAAATATCTAAAAATCTACATATTCTAGTATTCTACTATACTCACAGGGGCGTTTCTGGATGAATAGCAAAGTCTTTGTGTAATATGTCAATCAATGACCTCTCTCCTAGAGGGTGTGTGTAGAGGTGAAATGTATCAGTCTTTATCCAAGGCCGAATTTCCAACTTACGTTTAAGAATTAGTTTCTTATTACAAATTGAAGAATCCTTCGTTCGTACAATACTTCCAGAAAGGTTGTTTTATTGTTCAGAAAGATAAGCAAAGACTTACAATAATGGCATCTGGTAACATATGGCATGTTGATGGCCTCAGAAGGAGGAAGGACATCTGATGTTACATTCTTCAAAGTGTAGAGTTCTTTCTCTTCCCACCTCTCTTCCTAGCTACCATATAATCCTCATCATTCTTATACTGTTTCATAATGTAATGTCAGCATATCCTAATAACACCCATATTTGCATATATACCTTATATGGTTCAGTCTAAAGATAAGTAGCATAACTCCACTCGTTGTCATCCTGACATAATAACTCAAAATAGAATTATCTACTCAGCAAAACCACTCCTCTCTGTACTGTGTTCTGTGACCTTCAGAGACCATCACTAATTACCGTACATATAACATTCACATGTTTCATATATCTAATATAGAGAAATGTTCCTGCACAGTGTCATTTTTGCAGGAAAAAAAAACTATTTAAAATCGAGTCGCAGCTATTGCCGGCAAATGAATTGTTGGATCCGTAATACAGAGAACTGTCATTCATTGAAGTCATTGATAAAAAAAATTTCATATATTTTCACCAGGTGCCTTCGTTATAAAAGACCTGAAACTTTATCACTTAAAATATAAATTAACTCAAAAAGATTTTAATAAAGGAAACTTCTAACAAATTCCAAGATGTGCATGCTAATGTTCCCAATGTTGAGGGCATGTGGCCTGGTACGGTTCAGGCGGGAGGGGGGGGCCGCTCTCGTCCCCCCCTCCTTTCCTGCGGCCTGCCAGGTTGCGTGCTCGGATAAAGGGTCTGGTATGGAATGAGAAAAAAAAAATTGCAAAAGTACTTATACCATCATTCGTCATTCTCAAGATGCCTTTACATCGCAGGATATACCATGCCTTTGGTCCAGAAGATATAACTTGTTAGGTTACAACATGAGAGGTGGTCAATAGAATCGCCTGACTGGTTTCACTGGACTCAGCTGGCTGCTTTAGAAGCTCAATCGGAGAATGATCTGCTGCCTTCTGCCACCTCTTGTTTGTGTTGTGCTGTGAGCACTAGATCTTCTAATTTTTTAATTTCCTCTACTTTACGCAGCCACATTCCAGTGGAAGGTGGTGTGGTTTGTTTCCAAGTAGTAAAGGATACAAGATTTGGCGGCATTGAGTAAGTGTCGCACAATATATTTTTTATACGACTGTGCCGGGATTGTGGTGGCATGAAGCAGAAAGAACGCTGGGTCTTCCTGAATTAATTGGTCTGTACATTTTTGTGTGACTGTCCCTATTGTTGTCCAAAAATGTTGTAGTAGTGGGCAGGACCAAAAGATATGGAGGAGTGTCCCCTTGTCTGTCTGGCATCTCTAGCATTTGTCTGAGGTGCTAGGGAAGAATCTGTGTAGTTGTTGAGGTGTAAAATACCACCTTGTTAGGATCTTATAATTTAGTAAGCCACTTTTTGTTATAACCTCTCAAAATTAACCTCTCCCTCAGAATTTGGGCCTTCTGTTCAAAGTCCTGGTTCCTCGTACAGTTACTGCGGGCCCTAAGACTCTGACCAACTGGTATATTTTTAAATAATGCTTTGGGATGAAAGCTCTCTGCATGTAATAAGCTGTTAGCTGCGTTGGATTTCCTAAACAATTTGGTTTGAATACGTCTGTCTTTGTCCAATGACACTGTCAAATCTAAAATTTGAAAATCACATGTAAAGTTGAGATTGTAAGGATTGTCACCCAATATCCTGACAAACGATTGTAATTCCACCTCAGTACCCAACCACAGCATGAGGACGTCGTCGATATACCTGTACCAAGATAATATCTTGGACAGGCACACCGACGACTCCCTCTCTCCATCAAAGAGCCAGCTCTCCCAATTGCCCAAATAAATATTGGCGTAAGCCGGGGAACATTTAGTGCCCTTGGCCGTGCCTTGGGCCTGATGGTAACACTTACCATCTAATAGAAATTTATTATTATTATTATTATAAGTAGAAACTCCAACAATTCCACAATAAATCTAGTATGATATCTTTTATCCAGCGGTCCTCTATCTAAGATTTAATCCCCTGTCATGGGGTAAAGAAGAATACAAGAATACAATATAGAAGAATACAAAGCCTCTATATCTAACGTCACAAGGAGTGTGCCCTCTGGTAGTATCATGTCATGCAATAAAGTGAGTAGATGAGAGGTATCCTTAACATGAGAAAATTGATTGCATACAAATGGTTGCAAAATTATATCTATGTATTCACTAATCTGCTCAGTAAGTAAGCCCACTCCTGAAATAATTGTACGGCCAGGAAATTTTCTACACCAGCCCTTCTCAAAAAGGGTTCTGGGCAACCCTATGGTTTCTTCGCCAAAGGTTGCTAGGGGATCCTTACACAATGAGCAATTTATGCATCTCAGATAAGTAACTACTGACAACAATGATCTTTTCAGCTATCTATAAGGGGGAATCTTACCAGTGACCACAAATATAAGGAGCATTCTTCTCAGTTACTGTCACACTGATGTGCCCAAAGCTGTAATATGATAATTATTAGCAGGGGTTCCCTGAGACCAGAAAACAAATTAAAGTTTTTTTCTGTGCTAAAAAGGTTGAGAAAGGCTGGTCTACACACCTTGAGTCTAACAGATCCTTTCCTATTTATTGCTTATAGTACTTGTGGGATTGTGGGGAATTTCTTTTCACATAAACCCCATTTTCACACTGTGTGTCTACTTTCCCTTTCTCCTACTTTTGCAAAATCTAGACTCTGTGCAATGCAAAAAACTAGTCCTTGGGGCCACTTAGACCCACTAGCTATTTGCCAGACTCTAATTAGGGTAGGAATTATTCCCTTGCACTTAGCCTGGGAGAATTATTCTTATGAATGTATCCATTTCCCTAATACTTAAACCTTGCTCATCAGAACAGTCAGTTTCCCAGGATCGAGGAATCTCTCTTGCAGTCAGTTCTTTCATTTATCCTCTATTGGATTTCATACAGAAGCTACAAAATCTCCACCTCCAGAAAAATGTAAGCAATTCTCCTGTGAATGACTGGATGGCAACTCCCTGCTCTAAACAGTGTTGAGTGTGTGTGTTTCAGAGTCCATATAATTTCTTTTCTAGACTTGAGTATTGTTACAGATACTTGCACCTGATGTTCCCCACTTTAAACAGAGAGGGGAATGCACAACGAGTGTGCCCCCTTCTTGCATACAAGGACATATCCTTCTTTCTATGTCCTTTACTTTCCTGTAAGCAGACAGGACATTTTTATTATCAGGCTGCAGAGTTCTCCTGAGTGGGACATTGTATGTCCAGGAGGCCTTTGTGGGACTTAATTGCTGAAAGATAGATCATATTTCTATCCTCTGCAAGGCTAATTGCACATATTGCTTCCTACTCCTAATTCCTATGAATAAAATGTTGCAGTCTACAGGCTCAGTTTTATGATTTCTAGAATCATGTATTTAATAAATGATCAGGCAGGCTATACTGTTACTACCATTCCCCTAACACACCTTAGGGTATGAGTTGGAACGCCTCCTTTTCATTTTTCTGTTCCTGATGTCCATGTATCCTGGTCTGCATTACAATATAACCTCCACCCTGTCTACTCTTTTATATAGGTGCTGCTGATCACCTCACCTTTTTAGATTTAGAATTACCATCCTTCTTTTTTCCAACTTAATTCCTCCCTTTCTCTATTTTGATTTGCCAATGAGAGGGCTGTCATATTTGTGCATATTTCAAGTGAGACTATTTATATATTGATACATCCTTCATTTTATGCACTTTCTTGTCCCTAAATTCAGGGGTAAGGGTGTTGTACTTAGGCCTCCAGTACACTAGTTAACTGATTAGTCTTTTTGATTGGATATACCTTGTAGCACTAACCCCCGAGAGAGCTGCTGGTTTGATTTGGGCTTACCGTTACCTCACCTGCTCAATCTCCGTCTCAGGGGTCCCGTTGGAAAGTGGCCCAAAGAATGTGAATTTCCAATACTCCAAGTAAAGTCCTTTTTTGGTGATGATTTATTTAAAATAAAGGCAAAGTTTTCAAAAAAGGAAAGGGTCAGAGAGTTAAGGGTTCAGGCACTTGGTAAATTCGGATTTAAAGTATCCTTCAGATCCCGAGGACAACAGCTCCACTGACTGGATCCAGCAACCAACCGGATAGGCCCTTCTCACTTGACCTAGCAGTCGGTGTGGTATTAGACAAAGTCTCTGCCACAGACTTGTTGATTAAGTTAAAGCATCACTGAGAGATTCAAAGAACTGCCATACAATACCAGTCTCTTTCAGCCGAACCGGCGATACTGTATGGCCATTGATCCGGGTTGCGCCCTTTAACTGAGTTTCCAGGCTCCTCCAGAGATACCAGCCTTGTGCACGGTCCTCTCCCAGAAAAGTCCTCCCCTGGATCCTTTTTCTTTTTTCCCCTAGATCCAGTTTCTTCCGAGGCTCAGGATACATGCGTGATAGAGGTGACCTTCGCGCTAATAAAACTAGACCAAAGTGCACATAAAAACAAATATACCGTGTATAAATATCTCCTATGATATTGTTGAAAGTGAATAAAAGTGCCTAAAAACGTGCCAAATGTGTAGAATAAACTTCTTAAATAAAGCAGCAAAATCTAATGGTGAACACAAAACCACAAAGTCAAATAAAAATATAAATGATTTTGCACTGAAAATGCACTGGTGAAAGAGATATATAAATATAGAGTGAGCTAAAAAATACTAATAATAATAATAATATATTATATTAGTGCACTAGTGCTAATAGTATAAATATATAAACACACAATAATAAAAATGTGAATAAATCCAGTGTGTACGGATAAAAAGCTCAGTAAAATCACGCAAACAATGATATATAAAAGGTGCTGGTGGTACAAGTAATATAGTTCAAATATCCAAAATAGTGAAAAAAAGTTTTAAGCAATGTCCATATGTCCCAAAAGTGTCTTGGTGATCCCAAAATCAGAAACAGTGACTGTAACAACACTTGTCATCTACGGCACACGGGGGGGTAAGTGCAGGGGAATCAATCCTTAATGGTGCTCACTAGCCTCTCACCTTAAGGCCGCTGTTTCTGGGCATTGGACATAAAATGGACTTAATCCAGGCTCCTCTCCTCCACTGCTCCACTAGGGTTAAAACTCTTCTTGGGGATATCCTCTCGTGTCCCTGAGATCCTAAGTGCCAACCGCCGTCCGGCGGAGCACACCTCACCAAATGATGAAAATTGGGGGACAAAGAGGAAGGATCCAATAGTGAAGTATATTTGAATAGGTTTCAATTTATTTAAAAAACAAAATGCTTCCTTACATAAAAACAGAGATACTGAGCATATAATGGCGACTAGACTAGTCGCCATTATATGCTCAGTATCTCTGTTTTTATGTAAGGAAGCATTTTGTTTTTTAAATAAATTGAAACCTATTCAAATATACTTCACTATTGGATCCTTCCTCTTTGTCCCCCAATTTTCATCGTTTGGTGAGGTGTGCTCCGCCGATATTTGAATAGGTTTCAATTTATTTAAAAAACAAAATGCTTTCTTACATAAAAACAGAGATACTGAGCATATAATGGCGACTAGACTAGTCGCCATTATATGCTCAGTATCTCTGTTTTTATGTAAGGAAGCATTTTGTTTTTAAATAAATTGAAACCTATTCAAATATACTTCACTATTGGATCCTTCCTCTTTGTCCCCCAATTTTCATCGTTTGGTGAGGTGTGCTCCGCCGGACGGCGGTTGGCACTTAGGATCTCAGGGACACGAGAGGATATCCCCAAGAAGAGTTTTAACCCTAGTGGAGCAGTGGAGGAGAGGAGCCTGGATTAAGTCCATTTTATGTCCAATGCCCAGAAACAGCGGCCTTAAGGTGAGAGGCTAGTGAGCACCATTAAGGATTGATTCCCCTGCACTTACCCCCCCGTGTGCCGTAGATGACAAGTGTTGTTACAGTCACTGTTTCTGATTTTGGGATCACCAAGACACTTTTGGGACATATGGACATTGCTTAAAACTTTTTTCCACTATTTTGGATATTTGAACTATATTACTTGTACCACCAGCCCCTTTTATATATCATTGTTTGCGTGATTTTACTGAGCTTTTTATCCGTACACACTGGATTTATTCACATTTTTATTATTGTGTGTTTATATATTTATACTATTAGCACTAGTGCACTAATATAATATATTATTATTATTATTATTATTATTAGTATTTTTTAGCTCACTCTATATTTATATATCTCTTTCACCAGTGCATTTTTAGCACAAAATCATTTATATTTTTATCAGGATACATGCGGCTCTCACCCCAGGCCAGGAAGGCCATGAGGTCCCGGGTAAAGGAGAACCAAACGAATCCAAAGATCAATCCAAAAACAGCCCCCAGCCAATGGCATCGGTACCTTAAATACCATCTTCCAGAATGCACAGCAGGAAGAACACTCCCACTGGGCTATTTCTGAGCGAAAGGTGGCATTCAATACATCCAGCTAAACTGCGTTTCTACACCCACCGGCGGTTACAGCGACACCTACGGTCAAGGAGAAACCAGTGCAACCCAGCTGAACTGGTACAGAAACCAGGACTTTAGAATAATTGGTCTGAAACCCAACTGCAGCTTCAGACAACTTAAGTTTAAAAAAAAACAATAGCGACTGCTTATTAGGAGCCGGCGCTACATACTCCCCTCTCCCATTTAGATGATGTGTCGTCTGGGAAGAAAAAGAAAAAATAAAGACTTTCAGTCCTGAAAGTCTGTTACCTGAACTCAAACTGGGATGAGGAAGGGAAAGAAAGGGTAAAGTAAACACACAATATGTTTGAACATCTTGACAAAAACAAGTTACATCACACATAACTCCCTACATCTCACTATCTAAATCACCCACTCTCCAGTAGATTGATAGGCGATCTCATTGTATTCCTGAAACAAAACACACAGAAACAGAAAAATAAAAGCATGTAAGTGTACATTACAGGAAGCAAAGCCCCATTTCCAAGAGAAAATTATACTTTCTTTCCAATGTATTTGACTATGTGTCTGAGTGCGATAATTAGAGTTGAGCGGACACCTGGATGTTCGAGTTCGGGTTCGGTTCCGAACTTGTCCCGAACTTGACCCCGAACCCTATTGAAGTCAATGGGGACCCGAACGACTATAATGAATTGTCGGCTCCCGTCCCCATAATACAGAGAACAGTCATTGAAAGTCATTGATTTTTAAAAAGTTATTTTTAGTTAGTCATAAAAAGTGTTTAGGGACCCGGGTCCATGTATCAATGCAAAACAAACTTTTAAAAACGGTTGTTTTTTCGGGAGCAGTGATTTTAATAATGCTAAAAGTGAAACAATAAAAGTGTAATATTCCTTTAAATTTCGTACCTGGTCTATAGTATGCATGTAAAAGGGTGCATGTTTCCCGTGCTTAGAACTGTCCCTGCACAAAGTGTAATTTTTGCAGGAAAAAAAGCTATTTAAAATCACTCGCAGCTATAATAAATTGTCGGCTCCCGTAATGCAGAGAACAGTCATTCATTAAAAGTCATTGATAAAAAAATAAAAATAAAAGTGTGGGGGTTCCCCCAAATTCAATTACCAGGCCCTTCAGGTTGCTATGGATATTAAGGGGAACCCTGCGTCAAATAAAAAAAAAATGACGTGGTGTTCCCCCTAAATATCCATACCCTTCAGGTCTGGGGTGGATTTTAAGGGAAACCTGCGCCAAAAAAAAAAAATAAAAAAAAGGCGTGGGGTTAAAATCCATACCAGACCCTTATCCGAGCACGCAACCTGGCAGGCTGCAGGAAAAGAGGGGGGGAAGAGAGCGCCCCCCCTCCTGAACTGCCCAGAGTACCTGTTCCTGATCGCTTCCTCCGGAGATCGTTCCAAATTCCGTGTCTTCCGCAACGCCCTGCCAGTTATACTTTGCTCTTCAAACCCCAGAACCTTCTCCCTAGAGTCCACCAAGTGGGGTTCGTAATCTCCCTGACTGCAGGGCGAACCTCAGATTTGGTACATCATTCGAGCCTGCTGGAGGGAAATAGCAATGCTGACGCAGTCCCTCTCGTCTTCCTGGAAGCCATGGCGCAACTCTACGAGGACCCCCAGCTAACCACCACAGCGAGTCTGGCACTATCTGCGCTCCCAGCAAGGCCGCAGAACGAGCCGAGGACTATGTGACAGACTTTAGACGATGGAGCGCAGACACCGAGTGGAATGACTCGGCTTTAAGGCATCAGTTCCGCATGGGCCTCTCCGAAGGTCTAAAGGGATGAACTTGCCCGAGTGTGGCACCCCCAGACTACTTTGGATGGCCTGAATAACTTTGAGCATACATAGTGACCGTCGCTCCGGGAACGCAGAGTCGAGAGACCGCTCAAGTCCACCGTCCGGCTTGGATGACCGCAAGGGCTCGCATTACCGTCTGGCCGTTACATGCCCGCTCAAACTCAGCCAATGGCCCTGCCATGCCATCTCTCCCGATGGCCGGCGAGCCGATGCAGCTTGGTTCTCATGCGACCCACACTGGTCCCAGGAGGAACGTGCCCGACGCCGTCAACTAAATTTGTGCCTGTACTGTGGGTGGCCCGGACACTTGTGAACAGTTGCCCGAGCAAGCTGCTAAGTGCCTTTCGTCTGTGGTCAATCAACTCTGGCTCACTTACCAGTCCCATGCCACCCACATCTCTAACCCCTGTCTTTTCAGTTCCTGGGAAGGACATTCGCACCAACGCCATCCTTGATCAGGAGCCTGCAGCTGTTTTCATCGATACCCACCTTTGCCAGCCGGCACGACATTCCTCTTTTTCAGAGGAAGGCCGCGGACTATCCGTCTTCCCTGCTGACGGTTCCCGCGCATTAAATCGGGCCAAGTTGTCAGGAGACCCCACCTCTGTTCACTATCTCTTCTCTCCACCACCAGGAACTGTTAACCTTGGACGTAAATCTCGTCCCCCCTGTTCCCATGATCCTGGGCATCCCCTGTTGCAGGCACACGATCCGACCATCTGCTGGTCCACAGGGTAGGTCAAGTTCCAGTCCCCCTACTGCCTGGAACATTGCTACACGAAGCTCCGGTACAACCCGCTACGCTTCTTTGTCTGGACTCTGATACTGACAGACCTGATCCAAGCGGTACCGGAACCATACCATGAATTCTTAGACGTCTTTAGTAAACGGGGGATGCGGACACCCTACCCCCACACCAGCACCTATGATTGTCCCATAAAAATTTTTGCCGGGGGCCGAGATTCCGTTCGGGCGTATCTCCCCTTCCGAGAAAGGAACAAGAGGCCCTGAAGGCCTACATTCCCTGCGTCAAATTTAAAAAAAAAATTACGTGGTGTTCCCCCTAAATATCCATACCAGACCCTTCAGGTCTGGGGTGGATTTTAAGGGAAACCTGCGCCAAAAGAAAAAAAGGCGTGGGGTTAAAATCCATACCAGACCCTTATCCGAGCACGCAACCTGGCAGGCCGCAGGAAAAGAGGGGGGAAGAGAGCGCCCCCCCTCCTGAACCATACCACTCCACATACCCTCAACATTGGGAAGATGCTTTGGGGGTCTGTGACCCCTCAAAGCACCATGTCCCCATGTTGATGGGGACAAGGGCCTCATGCCCACAACCCTGGCCGGTGGTTGTGGGGTCTGCGGATGGGGGGCTTATCGGAATATGGAAGCCCCATTTAACAAGGGGACCCCCAGATCCCAGCCTCCCCCCCTGTGTGAAATGGTAAGGGGGTACAAATGAACCCCTACCATTTCACCAAAAAAGTGACCAAAATTTTAAAAATGACAGGAGACGGTCTTTGACAATTCCATTATTAAAGTCTTCTTTCATCTTCTTTCTTCTGGTCTTTTTTCTTCCTTTTTTTCATCCTTCGGTTTCTTCATCTTCTTCTTCCATCTTCTTCTTCCTCCGATCCACTTCTTTTTGCTCTGGTCTTCTCGTCCGGCATCTTCTTCCACGGCGTCTCTTCTTCTTTGTCGGGCCGCTCCGTGCAATGGGACGCTCCCGCTGTGTGACGCTTCGCTTCTGACAGGTCTTTTATAATTGAGGGCGGGGCCACCTGGTGACCCCGCCCCCTCTGATGCACGGGGACTTCCCTATGGCTTTCCCCATGACGTCAGAGGGGGGCGGGGGTCACCGGGTGGGCCGTAGGAGGCTTTTACATATCCCCCTTTCTTATGGGCAGGTGCAGGAAAATAGGTAGGGGTGGAAGGAGCAGCTTCCACAATGTCTCCGGTTGTTCCTTTTGTGGTAGTGACAGTACCATCTCCCTCCAGAACACTGGTTGCAGCAGTCGGTCTCGAAGATGTAGGCACCACCACATGAGCAAATGTAGCGGACTCCTCGGTGGCAATGCCCGTGACCCAATACATCCGGTAGGCACGAGGTGGCACGGTGGGTTGCTCCACTGCAAATAGGTACTCTCCGCATTGTAGGCATCGGACAAACGGCTGGAGGTTTGCGACCAGTCCCTCGCATTTGTTGCAGAGCATGCCCAAGGCCTCGACATCTTCTGTGGTGTACAGTACGAAACGCCCCTCAGGCGAATCCCTGTATCCATCAGCAGTTCCAGGCAGTCTGACACTTGGGGCATTCCCCACAGAGAACATCCTGGGTCCCATAATGGACGGTGTTCCTGGCATTTGGAAAATTATTTTTAGCAGAAGATCCAGACACAGCCAGCGCGGTGCCTCGTGCAGGAAAGAGACAGGCAATCTCCTCCCTCTGGTTCCTCCAATCACGCAACTCGCAGGGTTTTCTTGACTCCGCCCACAGTCCACGTGCCGGGCAGTGGCCTGCAATTAACCCCTTTTTGGAAAAAACAGCACAGTCCAGAACCTTCTTTAGCATAAGTTTCCGGTGAGCAGTTTCCTTAGGTTGCGAGAGGTAACGGCAAATCCTGGACTCGAGCCCCCACATGGGGTACTAACCCCCGAAGGAGCTGCTGGTTTGATTTGGGCTTACCGTTACCTCACCTGCTCAATCTCCGTCTCAGGGGTCCCGTTGGAAAGTGGCCCAAAGAATGTGAATTTCCAATACTCAGTCCTTTTTTGGTGATTGTTTATTTAAAATGAAGGCAAAGTCTTTCAGTCTGTCAATAAAAAAAAAAAGGAAAGGGTCAGCGGGTTAAGGGTGAGTTCAGGCACTTGGTAAATTCGGATTTAAAGTATCCTTCAGATCCCGAGGACAACAGCTCCACTGACTGGATCCAGCAACCAACCGGATAGGCCCTTCTCACTTGACCTAGCAGCCGGTGTGGTATTAGACAAAGTCTCTGCCACAGACTTGTTGATTAAGTTAAAGCATCACTGAGAGATTCAAAGAACTGCCATACAATATCAGTCTTTTTCAGCCGAACCGGCAATACTGTATGGGCGTTGATCCGGGTTGCGTCCTTTAACTGAGTTTCCAGGCTCCTCCAGAGATAACAGCCTTGCGCACGGTCCTCTCCCAGAAAAGTCCTCCCCTGGATCCTCCAGTTTCTTGGCATCTCTCCACAGGCGAGATGGCACAGGACCACCCCTGGATCAGTAGACCCCAAAGCTGTTTCGGGCCTACTTTCTCAGGTGCGTAGCCTCGGGCCAGCCGGCCCCGAGGCTCAGGATACATGTGGCTCTTACCCCAGGCCAGGAGGGCCACGAGGTCCCGGGTAAAGGAGACCCAGAGGAGAACCAAATGAATCCAAAGATCAATCCAAAAACAGCCCCCAGCCAATGGCGTCGGTACCTTAAATACCATCTACCAGAATTCACAGCAGGAAGAACACTCCCACTGGGCTATTTCTGAGCAATAGGTGGCATTCAATACATCCAGCTAAACTGCATTTCTACACCCACCGGCAGTGACAGCGACACCTATGGTCAAGGAGAAACCAGTGCAACCCAGCTGAACTGGTACAGAAACCAGAACTTTAGAATAATTGGTCTGAAACCCAACTGCGGCTTCAGACAACTTAAGTTTTAAAAAAAAAAAAAACAATAGCGACTGCTCAGTAGGAGCCGGTGCTACATACCTTGTTTATCTTAATCTCCTTTTCAAGGGTTAAATATGTTCCACTTCAGCCTTTATGTAATGCCCACTCCTGTACTGGAGGTTAGAGATTACAGCTGGCTAGTTTAGCATCACCTGTTTTAGCTCCTGTTCTCCTAAAGCAAGTCCCAGCAGCGATTTGTTGCCCCAGGACTTATTACACAGTTCTATAGTCTCTGTCCATGTAGCACAAGAGGCTAGGCAAAGATATAACAAGAAGGGGTATCTGTGATATTTGGGAGTATCAGTGTCCACAAAGGTGGGCAAAGACTGGTGCTGTAGCAGGTGTATAGTTAGCAGTATAATCCAGAAACAGAGTTCAAGGTAAGAGGCAAACCGTAGTGTATTACATAGACAGGTAGAGGTCAGGGTAAGTAGCATAATCCAGAGACAGGCATATTATAGGGCAGCTGGCAGACAGTAGGGGAAGACAGAGACAGGTTGCCTAGGGTCAGAACTGAATATCAGAGTAACAGAGTGGGGAGTGAAGATAGGGAGCGTATGTATAAATTGAGCCCCCCCCCCCAGGGCATATAGCCAAGTCAGATGAGGAGACACAGGAAGAGCCGACCTAATGCTTAGCAACAAGGAAGTAGCCCTAAAGAGAATATTGCCACTGACCAACAAAAGCAGAGGCAGCATTTGTGTCTATGGTCTAAGTTTTTTGTTTGTTGTTCCACCAGTTTTCACATGGTGCATGCTTAGTTGTCTTCCACATTGTTAGTTGAGGTCCATAATTCTTACAGGTAGAAGTTTGCATTTAATATAGTGGTTATTGTCTTGGTCTGGAACACCTTAGTGTCCTTTCTTTGGTCGTGTGCCAATTTTCATGTTGGCTTCTGCCCTTTTCACTTAACCTTAGTTCAGGTGTTGATTGCTTCAAATATTCCTTGCAGTAAGATTTCCTCATACGTTGAATCTCTCATTGACTATTGCTCACCCCTCAGGTGGACTGCTCTTGGATGTTTCAATGTCAATTTATTTTTCGCTCAACCAGCGGGTTGAATGAAAAAAAACCTGACAGATCACTGCATTGACACAAATAATGTGTGATAGAGGGATTTCCCCCACTGAGCTATTGTATTCTGAGAGGGGGGACTCCACCCATCAGAATACACTGAATGCTAGTTTTCCAGCATGATCATTCGACAGAATCCAAGTTAGACCAGCTTTTGTTGAACAGTCAGCAGTGCACATGGACTGAAAAATGTCCTGTTCCTGCTGAGGCGGTCGATGTTTGGTCTCTGTATACCCTGCTTAAGAGTTACTACAGTCCTGTGTCACTCAATGGATGATGCAGAAAAAGATTTTAAGATAAGTAAAAAATCCCATTATTCCTGCTCTGCAGATCTGCACAAATCCAATTATAAGATCAACTACATTCATGGATCTACAATGTGCTGAGCAGGAGAACCAGAGTGCTTCTGATTCTTCTATTTCTGAACACTTCACCCCAGTATGCACTATCCAGACGGATTCATGGTTTGTTTAGGTATCAGATATATGCTCCAGCAGCTTACCCTCCTCCACTTGATTCATATTATAACTTAAAGTTAACCTGTAGCCAAACTTTGGACAGTCATATTTACATAATCTTGATGTTCTTGACAAGTAATAAATAAGCTTTAAAAAAAATTATTTGGCCCTACTTGATTGAATCATCACTGTGCAGCATGATTGGAAAACCCCTCCTACTGGCTTTGGGAGTCATGGCCCACTTAATGGGCCGGCACCTGTCAGCGGCAGGGGGTTAAATAATAAATAAGCTTTAAAAGAACTTATTTGGCCCTACTTCTCCTATGGATCACAGGAGTGCAGGTTGTTCTGGGGTGCCCTCCATTGGCACCATCAGAAATGTGACCAGACAGCTTATGGTCAATTACTCACAATCAGGAGTTGGAAGGGCTATGTCAGGACACTATCTGCAGCAGGAGCTCATGAGAACCTGGCATTCCTGTCAGTATCCTACATGGCCACACAAATGCGCACCGACGCACAGGTGTACATACGGCATGGCCGACCAGGATTGGTGCCAAACAGCCTTTATAAGGAAACCAGTTTCTCTCTGTAATTTCTGTTGGCTCTCCAGTGTGTTTGTTCCTGTGATACCCTTGCATCTGTGGATACCCAATACTGACTCGGCTTGCCCCTGGATCTGTCTTCTGTCTGCTTCCTGATCTGACCCTGGCTTGTTAAACGGACTGTCTAATCCTGCTCTTCTGTGTATCACCTTGGCTATCCTCTTGACAATGCTTGCTCCTGTCCACACCCAGTCCCTTACCTTGGCTTTGAACTGGCTTCTCTCCTGACTCCTGCTCTGCCTGAGTCCTGGTTCTTCCTACGGGTGCCACCTGTCTGCAGACACTATCCTGGACATCTCGTCTGACAACACTCCAGTCAGAACATGCTTGCAAGCAATTCCAGCAGGCGACCTGTGCTTCTTTTAGCCTGACTCCTCCTGTTCCACCTACAGGGGAGTCTGGAGCTTAGCCACAAGGGAAGCCCTCTCTCCATTGGCCTCCAGCACCAGGTATGTGATAGACTCTTGATTGAATCATCACTGTGCAGCATGATTGGGAGCTCCTCCTACCGGATTTGGGAGTCATGGCCCACTTAATGGGCCGGCACCTGTCAGCGGCAGGGGGTTAAGGCAGCTGTGTATATATGTGTAAATATTGTTTACCGCTCTGTACTCTGCGCTGACCGCAGCTGTACTTTAAACCGTACCAACTTTACTAGCTTTGCTCTTCCTCATGAGAAAGTATTTTATCATATTCAGGAGAATGATTCATAAACACCAAGGAAAATAAAATAAACAATATCTACTGGTGCTCTGTTAAACAGATCCTTGAACAATTCTGAGATATCTGTTTTTCTTTATACCCTCTTCAGTATCTCCTGGGCCTACCCTTCCCAGGTATCTCTCCATAGTTGCCAACAGTCCAGAATTGCCCGGGACTGTCACAGAAATCAGACTGATGTCCCTGTCTGAAACCAGTCCCAGGCAAAATTCCCAAAATCCAGCTCTGTCATGGACAGCAAGAGTTTTACACTCATGCAGAGCATTCCACCAGTTGATGGCCACGCCTGTCACTCTCTGGCTCCTTGGAAAATACAGTACAGAGGGATCACAGCTCCAGGAAGAATCCACACACACAGCCCCATGTGGAGCTCCCTGGTATTCTCCAATAGTGGCAGATCCTGTGCCGGAACAGTGCCCCCCTATCTGGTGGACTTGGGTACTGCACACAGGGAGGAAGTGATTTTGGGGTCAGATTTGGGGTCCCCGGAGAAGCCCATGTTCACACCGCACCTGCGCTGCTGATCTGCCTCCAACTCTGGCTTAGGGAGACCATGGTTCCCCGACCTCCCCTCCAGCTTTCCCTCTGGCTTTGTTACTTCCTGTCCCACAGTGGCTTCTTCAGCTCCTGCACCCGGGTGGACTCCCTGGACCCAGAGAGTGGGGGCGCAGCTGGCCCCATTGACCGGGCACTGAAATCAAGAACATGGTAAAGCTGGCCGCAGAACTACTGCTTCTGGGAATTCTACTACTGACCCTCCACATCAATGTGCTTTAGTGGGGGGCCGCCAGTCTGGAAAATGTCAGCCAGGTGGGATCCATCAATAACTGCTGTTTAATTGGTATGTGATCTGATGGAAGCACTGACCACTGGCTCTTATCTGGGGGGGTGGAGCTGTGACTTAGGCCCCTTGCACACCAGGCAGACCCGATCGGACCACCCGTTGTTCTCTATGGGGAGGCAGATGTAAATGGACATGTGTCCATTTACACCCACCTGCATCTGTTCCAGGCCACCAAAGACGGATGGGGATTCGTTACCCATACATCTAGCGGATAGGATTGGATGACAGTCAGATGGAAACGGACAACCAGTCCGTTTCTGTGACACCGGACTAGGTTCTTCCTGTCAAACAGTGCCTCCTGCCCTCCAAACTGTTCCGAGCAGACTGAGAGCTAATACCAGCCCTTTTTACCCCAATCATCGTACACAGACAAGATGTGGGGATAGAACCAAAAGAATGACTGCTTATTGAAACTCACATACTTTATACCCCACAGAAGGATATTCCCCTCCTGATCATATTACCCTAACAATACAAACTGTAAACAGAAACACAATCAACCTAGCCAAATAAAAGCCAACATATATTATAAACATTAAAGTGGATGTAAACATGATTCATGAAATTTGACCTAGGCACCTATATCTGCAGTGTTTTCTTATCTCTCTCTCCACAGGCCTGAGTCCCGTGTCTTTATGCTGCTCTATTCTTCTGTTATCAGCATGATAACGTCTGACAAAATTCTAACACGATATGCACTTTATAAAGCATATAGCACGCTGAAGACAGCAGATATGAATGTAAAACTTATGTAGGGAGATTTGTTTCATCTCTGTGTATCATCTGAGGCTATTCACTTCGCTGGGTATATGTGGATGTTTGCATCCGGCAACAAAGTACATTACACATTATCATAAGTATACAAACATAACATCTCACAAAAGTTCAAAAACAAGTTAAAGTGGTCACAAGATTAATCACCTGTTCAAGAGATGGACAGACTGACAGAAACAATAGGTGACTTGATTAACACAATTAACAATGGGACTGCACCCTAGGAGGCACACAATGGGAGAGACACACAAATGTTTATTATGTCCACTAGACAAGTCATCAGAAGACAAACCATGTCCCAGCAGTATGATAGTGTGGAATTAATTTTCTTCATAGATTTCTTAAGGGATATTGTTGATGAATATTTCTGGTCCATGTGAAGGAGCCTCTCTAACTCAGTCTGCAGGAGGGCCACCATATCCCCTCTGACCATTAGCCTGTACAAGATTTATATTACATCTTCCCATCCACTCCAGAAGGGAAGCTTTATTGTCTTTATTCAGAGAATTAATCCAAACCAAGCTTGCAGCATCCATTAAGTGGTGGTTCATCATTAGAGAATGATCTGCTCTCTCCATGGGCCATAATCAGTGGGTAGGAGGCTTGCCCTTAGTCATCTCCAAAAGCCCCTTTCCTAGTTGGGTCTGTCACATTTCTTCCCATTTAAAAGTCGACTAGCAAGGTCCCAGACCTCCACCTGGTCTGGACCTGCGTTAGTCGGTCAGAGTGAACCCACATCATCGGTCAGATGATCTCCATTTTGGGCCACAGTTAATAGTTGTAATCAGTAGATGTAGGGCAGAGGTTCTGGCTACCAGTCCTTCAGCTGGGTGGTCTTTACCATGGGGCTTGGTCTGCTGCAGGGGAGAGGGGCCGACTGCCCCAGCTCTGTGAAGACACATGAGGTGCTAGGTAGAGACCAGCGGCGCCCTGCCTTGTTGCCAGTACTTCAGCTGGGGATCCCACATCATCCACTCCGGCTAACTGTTGGGGAGGGAAGCTGGCTTCCTCCACTCCCAGACTGTGGATCTGCCACTGGGGAGGAATGAGCCAGCTGCTCCGTCTCCCGTATCCTCATCTGGCTGCTGAGACAACTGTCTCCCAGGTACTGTCTCCCAGGTGCATGGATCCTTGCTGGGGAGTGACCACCATCTTCCCACCCTGGGCCTCTGGAACTGCCACGGGTGTGGGGTAGAGGTCTTGGACCCTCTGTTCAGTTGCCAGCACTTCAGCTAGAGAAGTTTGTTGTGACTCCACAGATGCTGCTGGCAGGAAATCCTATATCCCTGTCAATAGTGTGGGAGAAAGGCCAGCTGCCTCTTCTCTCAGGAAGGCTGAAGCTGCTGTTGGTGCGGGGCAGAGCTCAGTGATGCCCATCTCTGATGCTAGCTCTGCGGCTGGAGGCTCACCAGGTTGTTTTTCCTCAGCAGAAAAGTCTATTAACCACTTTCCGACCGGCGCACGACGATGTACGTCCCTTTTTTGAAGAGGGATATCTCGGTAACGGCAGCAGCTGCTGCCACAACCGAGGTATCTATCTCTTCAGGCGCCGGTCGGCTGTCCGATAATGGTGGTCATCGCGGCGGGTTCGCCGCGAGATCACCGTTATCGGCGGCGGGAGAGGTGCCCCCCCTCCCGCCGCTCTCCCGCGCCTTCCGCCGCTTACCGGAACCGTCGGCAGCGGCGGAGGCGATCGGGTCCGTTCCCCTCCTGTGTCTAGAGATGAGTGACGCTAAGATGGCCGCCACTCATCTCTATACCATAGGAGGGCGGAAGCGACGTCAAAAACGTCACTTCCGCCCATACCTCTTAAAGAGGAATTTTCAAATGTCATTTTTTTAAATGACATTTTTTTTTTTTTTTTTCATTGAAGTCCAAATATGAGGTCTGAGGACTTTTTGACCCCAGATCTCATATTTAAGAGGACCTGTCATGTTTTTTTCTATTACAAGGAATGTTTACATTCCTTGTAATAGGAATAAAAGTGAGCCAATTAATTTTTTTTTTAAAAAAACAGTGTAAAAATAAATAAAATCAAGAAAAATAAATAAGAAAAAAAAAAAAAAACATTTTTTTAAAGCACCCCGTCCCGACGAGCTCGTGCGCAGAAGCGAACGCATACGTGAGTAGCGCCCGCATATTAAAACGGTGGTCAAACCACACATGTGAGGTATCGCCGCGATCGGTAGAGCGAGAGCAATAATTATAGCCATAGACCTCCTCTGTAACACAAAATATGCAACCTGTAGAATTTTTTAAACGTCGCCTACTGAGATTTTTGAGGGTAAAAGTTTGATGCCATTCCACGAGCGGGCGCAATTTTGAAGCGTGACATGTTAGGTATCAATTTACTCAGCGTAACATTATCTTTCACAATATATAAAAAAATTGGACTAACTTTACTGTTGTCTTATTTTTTTATTCAAAAAAGTGAATTTTTTCCCAAAAAAGTGCACTTGCAAGACCGCTGCGCAAATACGGTGTGAAAAAAAGTATTGCAACGACCGCCATTTTATTCTCTAGGGTGTTAGAAAAAAAACAATATATAATGTTTGGGGGTTCTAAGTTTTTTTCTAGCAAAAAAAACTGTTTTAAACATGTAAACACCTAAAATCCAAAACGAGGCTGGTCTTAAAGTGGTTAAATCCCCAGTCTCTGGAATTGCTGAAAATCCAGGGCATGGGCTGGCGGCATAACATCCTCCAATGAAAAGGCAATTGAATCCATGCTTTCTGTGATCTGTGGCTGAGGAGTAGGGATGAGCCGAACACCCCCGGGTTCGGTTCACACCAGAACCTGCGATGGACCGAAAGTTTGCGCGAACATTTGAACCCTATTAGTTACAATGGACGCGAACGTTCGAAATCTTAAGTGCTAATTATAACGGCCAAATATGCATGTTAATGTCATAAAAGAGGTTTGGGGACCCGGGTCCTGCCCCAGGGGACATGTATCAATGCAAAAAGAAGTTTTAAAAACTGACGTTTTTTCTGGAGCAGTCATTTTAATGATGCATAAAGTGAAAAAAAAAAGTGAAATATTCCTTTAAATATGGTACCTGGGGGGTGTCTAAAGTATGCCTGTGAAGTGGCATGTGTTTCCCGTGTTTAGAACTGTCCCTGCAAAAAATGACATTTGTAAAGGAAAAAAAGAAGCCATTTAAAACTGCTTGCGGCTTTAATGTCATGTCTTGTCCTGGCAATAAGGATGAAAATCTTTGAGAAAAATGGCATGGCTACCCCATCACCCCCCCCCCCACCCCCCCAGCCCATTACCAGCCCCTTTGGGTCTTGTATGGATATTAAGGGGAACCCCGCACCCAAAATAAAACCCTATACCTACAACCCTATATACTCTGAACAGCAGTATACAGGCGGTGAAAACAAGACAGGGACTGTAGGTTTGTTCTTAAATAGAATCTGTTTGTAATTTTGAACAGGTAAATTTTTAAGTGTAGCTCCATCCAAAAAAATCTATTTTTAAGCTTTTTGGAGAACATAGGGAAGGGTTATCACCCCTGTAACATTTGTTTTGCTGTCTGTGCACCTGTTCAGAACATTTCACCTCACTTTCCGTCCCAATGACAAATGTTTTTGGAAAAGTGGGGTTTTTATTGAAACAAGGATTGGTGATAAAGCATCAGTAGAGAGGAGATACCTTTTTCCCAAATTCTATCTAACAGGATAGAATTTCCCTTCCTAGGGGTAGATTTCCTCTCACTTCCTGTTTTCTCCTTCCGTTTGCAAGTAGGAGTCGTTTCTAAGTTGGATGTTTGAAAGTAGGGGCCTGCCGTATATACTCTGCAGAAATTTGCCCCATTAGATGTTGGTGTTGCCACAACACTGTAAGCCCTCACAGTTACTCTTGGTGGGCACAGGAATGGGCCCTGCTGTGAATTATTAGATCAAGAATTGTAATTGCATGCACCTGTTGAACAGGGGCAGAAAAATTGAGCCTTTGGTGGTGGTGGTGGACGGTGTTGCCACAATACTGTAAGCCCTCACAGTTACTCTTGGTGGGCGCAGGAATGGGCCCTGCTGTGAATTATTAGATCAAGATTTGTAATTACACGCCCCTGTTAAACAGGGGCTGAAAAATTGGGCCTTTGGTGGTGGTGGTGGACAGTGTTGCCACAACACTGTAAGCCCTCACAGTTACTCTTGGTGGGCACAGAAATGGGCCCTGCTGTGAATTATTAGATCAAGATTTGTAATTGCATGCACCTGTTGAACAGGGGCAGAAAAATTGGGCCGGTGGTGGTGGTGGTGGTGGTGGTGGACGGTGTTGCCACAACACTGTAAGCCCTCACAGATACTGTACTTGGAGCACAGCAATCAGACCTGTTGCGAAGCATTGCTTAAAAAATTGTACTTACACGCCCCTGTTAAACAGGGGCTGAAAAATTGTGCCTTAGGCACTGGTGCTGGTGCCACAACACTGCAACCCCTCACAGATACTGTACTTGGAGCACAGCAATCAGACCTGTTGCAAAGCATTGCATAAAAAATTTGTAATTACACGCCCCTGTTAAACAGGGGCTGAAAAATTGGGCCTTAGGCACTGGTGCTGGTGCCACAACACTGCAACCCCTCACAGATACTGTACTTGGAGCACAGCAATCAGACCTGTTGCAAAGCATTGCATAAAAAATTGTAATTACACGCCCCTGCAGGGGCTGAAAAATTGGGCCTTAGGCACTGGTGCTGGTGCCACAACACTGCAACCCCTCACAGATACTGTACTTGGAGCACAGCAATCAGACCTGTGCAAAGCATTGCATAAAAAATTGTAATGACACGCCCCTGTTAAACAGGGGCTGAAAAATTGGGCCTTAGCCACTGGTGGTGGCACCCAGAAACAAAAATGTTCTTCCAAGCTATCATCAGGATCATTGAGGAGGAAGAGAATAGTCAGTCAACATAACAGGACAGTCACTCAGCATCAGCATAGGCAGTCTTGAAGGGATGTGACATTTCAAAATTAGGGATGAGCCGAACACCCCCGGGTTCGGTTCGCACCAGAACCTTCGAACGGACCGAAAGTTCGCGCAAATTTTCGAACCCTATACGTTATAATGGACGCGAACGTTCGAAATCAAAAGTGCTAATTACAACGGCCAATATGCATGTTAATGTCATAAAACAGGTTTGGGGACCGGGGTCCTGCCCCAGGGGACATATATCAATGCAAAAATAACTTTTAAAAACTAACGTTTTTTCGGGAGCAGTCATTTTAATGATGCATAAAGTGAAAAAAAAAAAGTGAAATTTTCCTTTAAATATGGTACCTGGGGGGTGTCTAAAGTATGCCTGTGAAGTGGCATGTGTTTCCCGTGTTTAGAACTGTCCTTGCACAACATGACATTTGTAAAGGAAAAAAAGAAGCCATTTAAAACCACTTGCGGCTTTAGGTTTGTTCTTAAGTAGAATCTGAACAGGTACATTATGAAGTGTAGCTCCATCCCAAAAAAATCTATTTTTAAGCTTTTTGGAGAACATAGGGAGGGGTTATCACCCCTGTAACATTTGCTGTCTTTGCACATCTGTTCAGAACATGTCACCTCACTTTCCGTCCCAATGACAAATGTTTTTGGAAAAGTGGGGTTTTTAATTGAAACAAGGATTGGTGATAAAGTATCAGTAGAGAGGAGATACCTTTTTCCCAATTAAATCTAACAGGATAGGATTTCCCTTCCTAGGGGTAGATTTTCCTCTCACTTCCTGTTTTCTCTTTCCATTTGCAAGTAGGAGTCGTTTTGTAAGTTGGATGTTTGAAAGTAGGGGCCTGGCGTATATACTCTGCAGAAATTTGCCCTATTAGATGTTGGTGTAGCCACAAGACTGGTGGGCACAGGAATGGGCCCTGCTGTGAGTTAATAGATCAAGATTTGTAATTGCATGCACCTGTTGAACAGGGCAGAAAAATTGGGGGTGGTGGTGGTGGTGGACGGTGTTGCCACAAGACTGTAAGCTCTCACAGTTACTCTTGGTGGGCGCAGGAATGGGCCCTGCTGTGAGTTATTAGATCAAGATTTGTAATTGCAAGCACCTGATGAACAGGGCAGAAAAATTGGGCCTTTGGCGGTGGTGGTGGACGGTGTTGCCACAAGACTGTAAGCTCTCACAGTTACTCTTGGTGGGCGCAGGAATGGTCCCTGCTGTGAGTTATTAGATCAAGATTTGTAATTGCAAGCACCTGATGAACAGGGCAGAAAAAATTGGGCCTTTGGCGGTGGTGGTGGACGGTGTTGCCACAAGACTGTAGGCCCTCATAGTTACTCTTGGTGGGCGCAGGAATGGGCCCTGCTGTGAACTATTAGATCAAGATTTGTAATTACCCGCCCCTGTTAAACAGGGGCTGAAAAATTGTGCCTTAGGCGCTGGTGCCACAACACTGCAACCCCTCACAGATACTGTACTTGGAGCACAGCAGTCACACGTGTTGCGAAGCATTTTTTTAAAAAATTGTAAGTACACGCCCCTGTTAAACAGGGGCTGAAAAATTGTGCCTTAGGCACTGGTGCCACAACACTGCAACCCCTCACAGATACTGTACTTGGAGCACAGCAGTCACACGTGTTGCGAAGCATTTTTTTTTAAAAAATTGTAAGTACATGCCCCTGTTAAACAGGGGCTGAAAAATTGTGCCTTAGGCACTGGTGCTGGTGCCACAACACTGCAAACCCCTCACAGATACTGTACTTGGAGCACAGCAGTCACACGTGTTGCGAAGCATTTTTTTTAAAAAATTGTAAGTACACGCCCCTGTTAAACAGGGGCTGAAAAATTGTGCCTTAGGCACTGGTGCCACAACACTGCAACCCCTCACAGATACTGTACTTGGAGCACAGCAGTCACACGTGTTGCGAAGCTTTTTTTTATAAAAATTGTATGTACACGCCCCTGTTAAACAGGGGCTGAAAAATTGTGCCTTAGGCACTGGTGCCACAACACTGCAACCCCTCACAGATACTGTACTTGGAGCACAGCAGTCACACGTGTTGCGAAGCATTTTTTTATAAAAATTGTATGTACACGCCCTGTTAAACAGGGGCTGAAAAATTGTGCCTAGGCACTGGTGTGGTGGCATGGATCATTGAGGAGGAGGAAGAGGATAGTCAGTGAACATAAGAGGACAGTCACTCAGCATCAGCATAGGCAGTCTTGAAGGGATGTGACATTATAAATTATTCCGTTATATCCGCTTCAGGTGCCTGGTAGCTGGTGGTGATCCAAGACTGATTCATTTTGATGAAGGTCAGTCGATCAACCGAGGCGGTGGACAGGCGCACCCTATGATCGGTGACAAATCCTCCAGCAGCACTGAATGTGCGTTCGGAAAAGAACGCTGGAGGCAGGACAGGCCAGTAGCTCAATTGCATACTGTGCAAGCTCTGGCCAGTGATCCATCCTCAGGACCCAGTAAGCCAGAGGATTTTCGGTGGGAAAGGTGTCCAAGTCTGACCTTGCCCCAAGGTATTCCTGCACCATGTATATCAGACGCTGGCGATGGTTGCTGGAACCGATCATACCTTGGGGCTGCGGACTAAAAAAATTGTCTGAACGCATCGGTCAGACGTCCACCTTCCCCACCGCTCCTTCTGCTACTGACCGAAGCCTCAGCAACGCGTCGCCCAGGACCAGGAGTTTGTAACCTCCCAGTTTCTGGGAACGCGTTGCACAGACCTTTCTGCAAGGCCTCCCTGAGATGTCTCATCCTCTGCTCCCTCTGCGACGGCAAGATAAGGTCCACAACCTTACCCTTGTACCGTGGATCAAGGAGAGTGGCCAGCCAGTAATGGTCCCTCTCCTTGATCCGAAGAACACGAGGATCCTTCCGCAGGCTTTGCAGGATCAGGGAGGCCATGCAGCGTAGGTTAGCTGAGGCATTCGGTCCGGAGTCTTCTGGGTCACTGAGGATGACATGATCGCCAGCCACCTCCTCCCAGCCACGTACAAGTCCACTGGTTTGTTGGGACTGTACATCATCCCTAAAAGACTGCTGCTGCTGATGCTGAGTGCCAGGCTCCACCTCCATGCTCACACAATCCTCCTCCTCCTCCTCCTCCTCCTCATCCTCTTCCTGTGTGATGGGTGGGACAGAAGGAACACTGTCCGGATAAAGGGGGCCTTGAGAGGCAAGGAAGTCCTCCTCTTCCTGCCTCTGTTCTGCCTCAAGTGCCCTGTCCATTATCCCACGCAGCGTATGCTCCAACAGGTGGACAAGAGGACAGTGTCACTGATGCATGCACTGTCACTGCTCACCATCCTCGTGGCCTCCTCAAATGGTGAGAGGACAGTGCATGCATCCCTGATCATGCTCCACTGACGTGGGGAAAAAAAACCAAGCTCCCCTGACCCTGTCCTGGTGCCGTAGTCACAAAGGTACTCATTGATGGCCCTCTGCTGCGTGTGCAGTCGCTGCAGCATGGCCAACGTTGAGTTCCACCTGGTGGGCATGTCACATATTAGGCGGTTCTTGGGCAGGTTCAGCTCCTTTTGCAGCTCAGTGAGCCGAGCACTGGCATTATAAGATCGGCGGAAATGCACACAGACTTTCTGGCCTGCCTCAGGACATCCTGTAAGCCTGGGAACCTGCCCAAGAACCGCTGCACCACCAGGTTGAGGACGTGAGCCATGCAGGGCACATGGGTGTGCTGCCCCTGTCGCAGGGCGGAGAGGAGGTTGGTGCCATTGTCAGAAACGACCATTCCTGGCTTAAGCTGACGTGGCGTCAACCACCTCTCGGCCTGCCCCTGCAGAGCTGCCAGAACCTCTGGCCCAGTGTGGCTCCTGAGATACGCTTGAGACAAAATATTGCAAATAGCAGTGGTGCGATCTGATGCACTCGTCTCAAAAAAGGCCCACACCAAAGAACTTTTCTGATAACGTGCAGAGGCAGCGCCCTGCACAGGCGGAGCTCTGCGGTGTTGTACAGTTGCTGTGCTGGCCTCTACTGGCCTCCAGGGGGCATCCTGCCTCGTTGGACATCAGTCCTCCTCCTCACCTCTCTCCCTTCAGTGGAGTGCAAAGCATTGCATAAAAAATTGTAATTACAAAGAGTTTGGGGGACGCTCTGCCTCCCCTTGGCGGTCTTCCAGCCATTGTAGTCGGTAGTCCTGTGGGTGCTGCTGAGAAGAATATATAGGAGCTCTGTGTGATGCCACTAACACACTAGAAGTCCTATGGGTGCTTCTGCAAAGAAAATATAGGAGCTCTGTGTGATGCCACTAACACACTAAAAGTCCTGTGGGTGCTGCTGCCAAGAAAATATAGGAGCTCTGTGTGATGCCACTAACACACTAGAAGTCCTATGGGTGCTTCTGCAAAGAAAATAGAGGAGCTCTGTGTGATGCCACTAACACACTAAAGTCCTGTGGGTGCTGCTGAGAAGAAAATATAGGAGCTCTGTGTGATGCCACTAACACACTAGAAGTCCTATGGGTGCTTCTGCAAAAAAATAGAGGAGCTCTGTGATGAATGCACTAACACACTAGAAGTCCTGTGGGTGCCTGTTATAAAGCAGGGCTGAAAAAACACACTAGAAGTTGGGCCTTAGGCACTGGTGCTGGTGCCACAACACTGCAACCCTAACTCACAGATAGAGGAGCTCTGTGTGACTGTACTTGGAGCACAGCAATCAGACCAAAATATAGGATCTGGGTGATGGGACTAACACACTGTTGCAAAGCATTGCATAAAAAATTGTAATTACACGCCCCTGTTAAACAGGGGCTGAAAAATTGGGCCTTAGCCACTGGTGGTGGCAAAAATGTTCTTCCAAGCTATCATCAGGATCATTGAGGAGGAAAGAATAGTCAGTCAACATAACAGGACAGTCACTCAGCATCAGCATAGGCAGTCTTGAAGGGATGTGACAGGATCATTGAGGAGGAAGAGAATAGGTGCTTCTGGGAACAAAATATAGGATCTCTGTGTGATGGGACTAACACACTTCAAGTCCTATAGGAACAAAATATAGGTCTGTGTGATGGGACTAACACACTACAAGTCCATCAGAACATAGTGCAGCTCTGTGTGATGAAGGGATGTGACATTTCAAAATATAGGAGCTCTGTTTGCTGCCAGTGCCTGCCTGTGCTGCCACTGCCTGCCTGCCACGAACACACTACAAGTCCTATAGGTGCTTCAGGTGCCTGGTAGCTGGTGGTGATCCAAGACTGATTCATCTTTATGAAGGTCAGTCGATCAACCGAGTCGGTGGACAGGCGCACCCTGTGATCGGTGACAAAGCCTCCAGCAGCGCTGAATGTGCGTTCCAAAAAAACGCTGGATGCAGGACAGGCCAGTAGCTCAATTGCATACTGTGCAAGCTCTGGCTAGTGATCCATCCTCAAGACCCATTAAGCCAGAGGATTTTCGGTGGGAAAGGTGTCCAAGTCTGACCTTGCCCCTAGGTATTCCTGCACCATGTATATCAGACGCTGGCGATGGTTGCTGGAACCGATCATACCTTGGGGCTGCGGACTAAAAAATTGTCTGAACGCATCAGTCAGACGTCCACCTTCCCCACCGCTCCTTCTGCTACTGACCGAAGCCTCAGCAACTCGTCGTCCAGGACCAGGAGTTTGTAACCTCCCAGTCTCTGGGAACGCGTTGCACAGACCTTTCTGCAAGGCCTCCCGGAGATGTCTTATCCTCTGCTCCCTCTGCGACGGCAAGATAAGGTCCGCAACCTTACCCTTGTACCGTGGATCAAGGAGAGTGGCTAGCCAGTAATGGTCCCTCTCCTTGATCCGTAGAATACGAGGATCCTTCTGCAGGCTTTGCAGGATCAGGGAGGCCATACAACGTAGGTTAGCTGAGGCATTCGGTCCGGAGTCTTCTGGGGCACTGAGGACGACATGATCCGCAGCCACCTCCTCCCAGCCACGTACAAGTCCACTGGTTTCTTGGGACTGTAAATCATCCCTAAAAGACTACTGCTGCTGATGCTGAGTGCCAGGCTCCACCTCCATGCTGACACAATCCTCCTCCTCCTCCTCATCCTCTTCCTGTGTGATAGGTGGGAGAGAAGGAACACTGTCTGGATAAAGGGGGCCTTGAGAGGCAAGGAAGTCCTCCTCTTCCTGCCTCTTTTCGGCCTCAAGTGCCCTGTCCATTATCCCACGCAGCGTATGCTCCAACAGGTGGACAAGAGGTACAGTGTCACTGATGCATGCACTGTCACTGCTCACCATCCTTGTGGCCTCCTCAAATGGTGACAGGACAGTGCATACATCCCTGATCATGCTCCACTGGCGTGGGGAAAAGGGAAAAAAAATTTGAGCTCCCCTGACCCTGTCCTGGTGCTGTAGTCGCACAGGTACTCATTGATGGCCCTCTGCTGCATGTGCAGTCGCTGCAGCATGGCCAACGTTGAGTTCCACCTGGTGGGCATGTCACATATAAGGCGGTTCTTGGCCAGGTTCAACTCCTTTTGCAGCTCAGCCAGCCGAGCACTGGCATTATATGATCGGTGGAAATGCACACAGACTTTCCTGGCCTGCCTCAGGACATCCTGTAAGCCTGGGTACCTGCCCAAGAACCGCTGCACCACCAGGTTAAGGACGTGAGCCATACAGGGCACATGGGTCAGCTGTCCCTGTCGCAGGGCGGAGAGGAGGTTGGTGCCATTGTCACAAACCACCATTCCTGTCTTAAGCTAGCGTGGCGTCAACCACCTCTCGGCCTGCCCCTGCAGAGCTGACAGAACCTCTGCCCCAGTGTGGCTCCTGTCCCCCAAACACACCAGCGCAAGCACGGCATGGCATCTTTTTGCCTGCGTACTTGCGTAGCCCCTTGGATGCCTACGGAGCACCGCTGGTTCCAAGGACGGAGCACTGGAAGAGGCCATGGAGGAAGAAGAAGAGGAGGGGGTGGAGGAGAGAGGTGTGTCACAACCAGTAGTAGCATTTTGGAGGCGTGGTGGCAGAACAACCTCCAACACTACTGCACCTTGTCCTGCATCCTTCCCAGCTGCCAAAAGAGTGACCCAATGGGCCGTGAAAGACAGGTAACGTCCCTGTCCATGCATGCTGGACCATGAGTCAGCGGTAATATGCACCTTACCGCTGACCGCCCTGTCCCATGTGCCTTCCACATGCCGGTAGAGAGCCAAAATCGCCTTCCGTGAGAAAAAGTGGCGTTTGGGAACCTGCCACTGAGGAACCGCACATTGAACAAACTCACGGAAGGGGGCCGAGTCTACCAACTGAAAAGGCAGCAGTTGAAGTGCTAGCAATTTAGCCAAGCTAGCATTCAACCGCTGGGCATGTGGATGGCTGGGAGTAAACTTCTTTCGACGGTCCAGCAGCTGGAGCAGGGAAATTTGCCTGGTACAATCGGACGTTGGTGTACTGCTAGCAGAGTGCCCGCAAGTACTTGGCTGTGACACACCTAATTCTACACCTTCATTCCTCTCAGTGCAGCTTTCAGAGAGGACTGAATGTATAGTGGGGTTGGAGATCCCAGCTGATGAGGAGCAAGGAGAGGTCCGCTTTGTTCTTTGGTGTGTGTCTTTAATGTGCGATTGCCAACGAGCTGCTTGGAAGGTCGACATATGTCTGGTCATGCTTGTGGTGCCCAAGCGGCTGATGTTTTGGTCACGGGAGATACGCTTGAGACATATGTTGCAAATAGCAGTGGTGCGATCTGATGCACTCGTCTCAAAAAAGGCCCACCCAAAGAACTTTTGTAATAACGTGCAGACGCAGCACCCTGCACAGGCGGAGCTTTGCGGTGTGATTCAGTTGGTGTGCTGGCCTCAAGCTGGCCCCCGGAGGGCATCCTGTCTCGTTGGAGATGTGCCGCCTCCTCCTCCTCCTCTCTCCGTTCAGGCACCCACGTGTAGTCAGTGACCTCATCATCCCCTCCCTCTTCACCACTGCAGCAAACCTGGCAGTAAGCTGCAGCTGGTGGAACATGACTGCCAGATTGCTGTTCTTGAGCATCCCCTCTCTCTGCGCTCACGCTACTGCCTTCCTCTAGCTGGGTATCATCATCCGAGCCTTTAAAACGCTGGGCATCCTCCTGGAGCCTCCTGTACCCAACACTGTGCTCAAACAGTTCGGGGGACTCCTCAGGAGGACATGGTGGGTCTAGGGAAGGGGTGCCTGATGATGCCACTGAGTACGCGTTGGCAGCTGCTTTGCCAGTACCCTGAGCCTGGGTGAGAGAGGATGAGGAGGATCAGGAGGGCTTGGTCATCCACTCTACCAAGCCTTCGGCATGATGCGGCTCAACATGTCCAGCTGCCGAAAAGAAGGACAAGCATGTCCCATGGCCACGTGCTGATGATGATGCACCACGTCCACGACCAGCACTGTTGTCTCTAGACACAGAGCCTGCTTGCCCTGTTTTCTTGCCTCGGGACTGTCTGCCTCTCCTTGTCGGTCTTACAGACATTGTAATGGGTAGTGTACACACACTAACTCCTGCAGATGGCTGTCTTAGATGACAACAGGGCAGAAGGGCAGATACAGGGTGAGGTGGTTTAGTGTGCTGTGCTATAGTCACAGAGCACACACACACACACACACACACTCCTGCAGATGACTGGCTGGCTAGCTGGCTGCCTGCCTTAGATGACAACACGCCAGAAGAGCAGATACAGCGTAATGTGGTTTAGTGTGCTGTGCTATAGTCACAGAGCACACACACACACACACACACACTGCTGTAGATGGCTGACTGGCTGGCTAGCTGGCTGCCTGTCTTAGTTGACAACACGCCAGAAGAGCAGATACAGCGTAATGTTGTTTACTGTGCTGTGCTATACTCACACAGCGCGCACACACACACACACACACACACTCCTGCAGATGGCTGACTGGCTGGCTAGCTGGCTGCCTGCCTTAGATGACAACACGCCAGAAGAGCAGATACAGCGTAATGTGGTTTAGTGTGCTGTGCTATAGTCACAGAGCACACACACACACACACAAACACTGCTGTAGATGGCTGACTAGCTGGCTGCCTGCCTTAGATGACAACACGCCAGAAGAGCAGATACAGCATAATGTGGTTTAGTGTGCTGTTCTATACTCACACAGCACACACACACACACTCCTGCAGATGGCTGACTGGCTGGCTAGCTGGCTGCCTGCCTTAGATGACAACACGCCAGAAGAGCAGATACAGCGTAATGTGGTTTAGTGTGCTGTGCTATAGTCACAGAGCACACACACACACAAACACTGCTGTAGATGGATGACTGGCTGGCTAGCTGGCTGCCTGCCTTAGATGACAACACACCAAAAGAGCAGATACAGCGTAATGTGGTTTAGTGTGCTGTGCTATAGTCACAGAGCACACACACACACACAAACACTGCTGTAGATGGCTGACTGGCTGGCTAGCTGGCTGCCTGCCTTAGATGACAACACGCCAGAAGAGCAGATACAGCGTAATGTGGTTTAGTGTGCTGTGCTATAGTCACAGAGCACACACACACAAACACTGCTGTAGATGGCTGACTGGTTGGCTAGCTGGCTGCCTGCCTTAGATGACAACACGCCAGAAGAGCAGATACAGCGTAATGTGATTTAGTGTGCTGTGCTATAGTCACAGAGCACACACACACACACACTGCAGATGGCTGACTGGCTGGCTAGCTGGCTGCCTTAGATGATAAAACACGCCAGAAGAGCATATGCAGGTAAGGGTGGTTTAATGTGCTACTGCTGTTCTATATTAACACAGTACGCACACACACTAACTACTCCTGCAGGTGGCTGGATTGTTAGAGATTGAGAACAGCACTGAGAAGAATAAACTACCCTGCCTATTTTTTCTCTTTCCCTACACTAATCCCCAGAATCCACAAGCAGATAATGTAAATGAATCACAAGCAGATAATGCAGATGAATCAAAATAGCAGATAATGCACAAGCAGACACTGTACAGAACAGTACAATCTCTCACTGTTCCTAACGCCGGAACACACTACATGAGGCCGCCGGCGCAGCGGCCTTATATAGTGTGGGGCGTGTACTAAACCCCCTGAGCTATAATTGGCCACAGGCCTCCTGCCTGTGGCCAATTATTGCTCTCCTCGCCGCTGGCTCTATGATTGGCCAAGCATGCGGGGTCACAGTGCATGCTTGGCCAATCATCAGCCAGCAATGCACTGCGACTGGCGCAGTGCATTGTGGACCGTTCGCATCACACAAATTTAATGCGAACGGCCCACATAGTTCTGGGCTCGACGAGCAGACGAACGGCCGATGTTCGATTCGAACGTGGGTTTGAATCGAACACCGGGCCCATCCCTACTGAGGAGTGAGGACGGCTTCCTCTCCTCTGTGATTCTTGAACTGCTGCTTGGGAGATGAGCCAATTGTTCCATCTCCTGTACCCTTATCCAGCTGTTGGACAGACGCATTCCTCCATCCAAGCTCGTCCTGTGCAGAAGCAGGTTTGTCAAGGTGAGTCAACACTTGCTGCATCCGCCATAAAAGCTCCGCTTCCATAGCTGCAGGTGGTGGTGGGCAAAGCACACTGTTACTCTGCCCCCTTGCTGATAATTCAGCCAGGATTTTAGAGATGTTGGCTGGTACCTCCTGATAGTCCCAGGCAAAGGAAGCCCAGACCTGCTGCTAAGTAGAGTCTAGCAGCAGTCTGTAGGCGATCTCCAGCTCCCATTAAGTGGTGGTCCATCATTAGAGAATGATCTGCTCTCTCCATGGGCCATTATCAGTGGGTAGGAGGCTTGCCCCTAGTCCTCTCCAAAAGCCCCTTTCCTGGTTGGGTCTGTCACAGTTTGCATCTGACCGCCCCATAGAGAACAGCGGGCTGTGTCTGTGCCCACTCTACATAGCGGAGTGGATACAGACCTGTCATCCGATTGCTCAGCAGGGATCAGTGGACAGAAGCCCCAATGAGCAGGCAGATCCGCTTGACAGAGTTCGCCCCATGGGAAAGGGGCTTTAGAATTACTTTATTGTAATTTATGATTTTTACATTTAGGCCCCTTTCACTTGAGTATTCTGGTCAGGTCCGCACATACCAACCACCACCATACACTCCACAGCCCTCTCCTGCACATACCACCCACTACCATACACTCAGCACCCCTCTCCTGCATATACCACCCACTGCCATACACTTAGCACCCCTCTCCTGCACATACCACCCACCGCCATATACTTCATATCCCTATTTTGCACATATCACCCACCACCATCAACTCTTGTACTGCACCTGCAGTCTCTGACCCTCTACTGTACTACATCTGCACTCTCTGACCCTCTCCTGCACTATGCCAGCATGTCTCTGACCCTCTCCTGTAGTACACCAGCAGTCTCTGACTCTCTCTTGTACTATGCCCTGCAGTCTCTGACCCAGTCTTGTAGTACGATTGCAGTCTGTGATCCTCTCCTGTAGTACGCTGCAGTCTCTGTACTATATCTGCAGTCTCTGACCGTCTCTTGCACTAACTGCAGTTATCTCTAACAACCAATCAGTGAGCGGTAATGTAGTGTTGTAACCTCTAACAACCAATATGATTCCCGATACTCTAAAAAATGATACATACATATTTTACCTGCAGCCAGAGGACTTATTTCCAGTTATTGGAGGAAAACCGAGGTCCCCTCCCAGCTCCAGCATTAGGTCAATGAAACACGGTAACAATATGATGTAACGTGGAGTTGTTTCATAAAATATGGACACCATGGGACACATCTTCCTTTGGTACCCTACATTTAGAATATACCTCTTCCTGACTTGTACATAAGATGTATTGTTATTACAGGCTGAATATCTCGTTGTTATTGAGCCACTTAATTGGTAACTATGGTGCTTGTATCTGTTTTTGTACTTGGATTTGTTTTTCTACTTAGTCTACCTTTCAAATCTACTGTTAGTTGTTAACTCTAATATACAATGTATACAGGTGAAAAGTATTACTTCCATTACTATCCTCAAACTCCTTGATGGCTTGTGTGATAAGCTTTAGTACATCTTTTGTGTAATACAACCAATAGACTTGATTTTATCTATGTGATATCCTTTATTACACATACATTGTTTTTTGCTTCTCTGTTTGCAACCTTAATAAAAGCTACAATTTAAACAAACAAACAAAAATAAAAAATCAAAACACTGTAGCCAATGCAAATAGCAATCAATCGGGTTCCAAAATTCTGTCTGGGCAACAACTTCAATTTTATGCTTATTTTTTTTCTCTAGTTCCCCTAAATAATTTTAAGAACTTGAGTTCCCAGTGAAAGTTTGGGAATTTAAGGGCCCATTCACACTTGTGTTATGTGTGTTGTAAAGCAAGCAAATAAGAGTGAATCTTGCACAATGTATTTATTTTGAAAGTACAGTATTACTGAACATATTAACGTTTATTTCCACTTTTGTGGCAAAATTGGGATAGCTTTCTGTTTGTTACATGCTCCCATTCACAAGCAAAATGTAATTGAGGATGCTACACCCTCAAAAAGTAATTAAGCTACACAGGGCGTGTGTAAAGCCTAGTATACACCACTAGTTTTTTTTTTTGTGGAGCCAGTCGACTGCTGGTTTTTCAGCATGCTCATCCGACAGAAGCCAGCAGAACTTCTGTCAGAATGGCTGCCATACACAAGGGCCTAATGTTTTTATTGAACTGGCTGATGTCACCTGACATTCGGCCCATGTGTACTAGGCTTAAAGCGGAAGTAAACCCGCTGACATTTGTTTTTATTTTATATACACCTGTAAGGGAAAAGGCATAATGAGCTAGTATGCACCGCATACTAGCTCATTATGAAATACTTACCTTAGAACGAGGCATCGGTAACTTACCTGGTCCACGCCGAGGTCGCTGACATGTTGCCTCGGCGTGTCTTCCGGGCATCGCGACTCCAGCGCTGTGAGTGGCTGGAGCCGCGATGTCGTCACTCCCGCGCATGCGCACGGGAGACTTCATCCCGGCAGGGTTCGGATTCTGCCAGCCTTTCAGCCGAGAATCCCCCGTGCGCATGCGCCGCTGCAGTCAGCGGCGCATTGCACGGGGAATATCTCCTAAACCGTACAGGTTTAGGAGATATATTTTTTACCTACAGGTAAGCCTCATTATAGGCTTGCCTGTAGGTAAAAGTCAAAATTTAGACTTTACAACCACTTTAAAAGTCAGGAGTTGCTGTGTAAAGACAGCAGCTTTAGCAGCTGCTGCTGTCATAAAATAAATAAACAAAAAATGTCTCATACAAGTGTTTATCAACACTAGGAATGAACCAAACGTACCCGGTCTGAGCCAAGTACAGCAAACATTACAGAAGTTCTGGAGGTGAATCTGAACCCAATTGAAGGCAATAGGATTTCCATTGCTGCCACTGCTTTGTCCACTGCTGGTATATTCTTCATTCAGACATTGGGGACAGTAACGATGTAACTCCTATGCATATGGTATTGCATTATCTCTGTATTAGGTTTCACTCTTCATCATCTTACAGATGCCAAGTGCGTACACTACACTGCACTGCACTGCACATATGCCACATGCTGCATAAATAAATACATTTAAAAAAAGCAAAATAGCATAAAGGAAAATATTAAGGCTGAACCTACAATGCAGTACCATTGTACTTCATTGTACATCATGAAGTTGGAAAAGTGGTAGACACAGCAGTAATGGAAACTGGAGAGGCATGTAGGGTGTTATTACACTGTATAAGTTGGTTTCACCTGCAAAAACTGAAATGGTACTTTTAATCCCAGACTTCATTCATATATTCATATAATCTATTCATATTTTACTAAGAGTCTTAGTTACAGTATGTAGGCCTTTGGATATACATGGTGCCGACAGGAAAGGACAGCAAGGTGACTAGTGAGGTGTGTTACATTTGAAGACAGTAGTTACCATTTTGCCTCTGGCAAGGTCTATCCCCAGTAGCATGTAGGCCAATCTTCTAACAGAAGCTAGCTATTCGTTCAAGCAGAGAGTGAGCTCTGGTCATGAGAGGAGACATGGAAGATTCTCCTCTGAGAAGAAGCCCTGAGTGTCAGACTAGGGTCAAGGAAGAAGAAACCCAGCAGGCTGTGCACAGAGGAGCTGATGAACTAATCCAGGAGTAAGAAGCTTGTCATCTGCTAAAGATATAAGAATTTGAAAGAATGGTGGGGTAAAGTAGCTGAATAAGTGCAACCAAAGATGGGAGTTTTTTCTATTGTTGTGTCCTAATATAAAAGTTGGTGTTTTTCAGGATTATTAGTGTTTGGTCTAAAATGCTTTACATAGGCCCCTTTAATTGCTGAACCTTTAGGCCCCTTTCACCCTTGTGCGACTTTTCCTGTGACTAGGGATGGGCCCGGTGTTCGATTCAAACCCATGTTCGAATCGAACATCGGGCGTTCGCCCGTTCGGCGAGCCCAGAACTATTTGGGCCCTTCGCATCAAATTCGTGTGATGCGAGCGGCCCGCAATCCACTGCGCCAGTCGCAGTACATTGCTGGCTGATGATTGGCCAAGCATGCACTGTGACCCCGCATGCTTGGCCAATCATAGAGCCAGCGGTGAGGAGAGCCATAATTGGCCACAGGCAGGATGCCTGTGGCCAATTATAGCTCAGGGGGTTTAGTACACGCCCCACAGTATAAAAGTCTGCCGCGCCGGCGGCCTCATATATTGTGTTCCAGCGTGTCAGTGATATGTGGCTGTGATCCATTCTGCAGTGCTGCTGACTGCTGACATTATCTGTGCTGTGATTCTGGGGATTAGTGTGTGCGTGCTGTTAGTACAGCATTGCAGTATCACATTAAAACACCTTCCTTCCTTTCTTCATCCTGTTGTGTCATCTAAGGCAGCCATCTGGGCTAATGAATTGCCGGTTCCCGTAACACAGAGAACAGTCATTCATTGAAAGTCATTGATAAAAAAAAATCATTGATAAAAAACAAAAACAAAAAAAGCGTGGGGGTCCCCCCAAATTCAATTATCAGGCCCTTCAGGTCTGCTATGGATATTAAGGGGAACCCCAGCCAAAAAAAAATGGCGTGGGGTCCCCCTCAAAATCCATACCAGACCCATGAGGTCTGGGATGGATTTTAAGGGGAACCCCGGCCAAAAAAAAAATGGCGTGGGTCCCCCTCAAAATCCATACCAGACCCTTATCCGAGCACGCAACCTGGCAGGCCGCAGGAAAAGAGGGGGGACAAGAGCGCCCCCCCCCCCTCTTGAACCGTACCAGGCCACATGCCCTCAACATTGGGAGGGTGCTTTGGGGTCCCCCCCAAAGCACCTTGTCCCCATGTTGATGAGGACAAGGGCCTCTTCCCCACAACCCTGGCCATTGGTTGTGGGGGTCTGCGGGCGGGGGGCTTATCAGAATCTGGAAGCCCCCTTTAACACCCCCAGATCCCGCCCCCCCCTGTGTGAATACCATTTCACCAAAAAAGTGACAAAAATGGTAAAAATGACAGGAGACGGTCTTTGAAAATTCCTTTATTAAAATCTTCTTCTTTTCTTCCTTCTTCCTTTCTTCATCCTTCGGTTTCTTCATCTTCTCCTTCCGGCATCTTCTTCCATCTTTTTCTTCCTCCGATCCGCTTCTTCTTGCTCTGGTCTTCTCGTCCGGCATCTTCTTCCATGGCGTCGGTGTCTCTTCTGGGCCACTCCGCGCAATGGGAGGCTCCCGCTGTGTGAGGCTTCGCTGCGTCTGACAGGTCTTTTATAACGGAGGGCGGGGCCACCTGGTGACCCCACCCCCTCTGACGCACGGGGACGTCATGGGGAATTCCCTATGGCTTTCCCCATGACGTCAGAGGGGGGCAGGGTCACCAGGTGGCCCCGCCCTCCATTATAAAAGACCTGTCAGACGCAGCGAAGCCTCACACAGCGGGAGCCTCCCATTGCGCGGAGCGGCCCAAGAAGAGACGACGACGCCATGGAAGAAGATGCCGGACGAGAAGACCAGAGCAAGAAGAAGCGGATTGGAGGAAGAAGAAGATGGAAGAAGAAGATGGAAGAAGATGCCGGAAGGAGAAGATGAAGAAACCGAAGGATTAGACCAGAAGAAAGAACATTTTATTAAAGGAATTGTCAAAGACCGTCTCATGTCATTTTTACCATTTTTGTCACTTTTTTTGGTGAAATGGTAGGCCCTTACCATTTCACACAGGGGGGGCGGGATCTGGGGGTCCCCTTGTTAAAGGGGGCTTCCAGATTCTGATAAGCCCCCCGCCCGCAGACCCCTACAACCAATGGCCAGGGTTGTGGGGACGAGGCCCTTGTCCTCATCAACATGGGGGCAAGGTGCTTTGGGGGGACCCCAAAGCACCCTCCCAATGTTGAGGGCATGTGGCCTGGTACGGTTCAGGAGGGAGGGGGCCGCTCTCATCCCCCCTCTTTTCCTGCGGCCTGCCAGGTTGCGTGCTCGGATAAGGGTCTGGTATGGATTTTGAGGGGGACCCCACGCCATTTTTTTTTTTTTTTTTGGCCGGGGTTCCCCTTAATATCCATAGCAGACCTGAAGGGCCTGGTAATTGAATTTGGGGGGACCCCCACGCTTTTTTTTTTTTATCAATGACTTTTTTTTTATCAATGACTTTCAATGAATGACTGTTCTCTGTGTTACGGGAGCCGACAATTCATTAGCCGCAAGTGATTTTAAATAGCTTTTTTTCCTGCAAAAATTACACTTTGTGCAGGGACAGTTCTAAGCACGGGAAACATGCGCCCCTTCACAGGCATACTATAGACACCCCCCAGGTACGAAATTTAAAGGAATATTACACTTTTATTGTTTCACTTTAAGCATTATTAAAATCACTGCTCCTGAAAAAAGGGCCGTTTTAAAAAACAAAAATTGCATTGATACATGTCCCCTGGGGCAGGACCCGGGTCCCCAAACACTTTTTATGACAATAACATAGCCTTTAAAATTAGCACTTTTGATTTTGAACATTTGCGTCCATTGTAATTAATAGGGTTCTTAAGTTCGCACAGACTTTAGGTCCGTTCGCGGGTTCTGGTGCGAACCGAACCCGGGGGTGTTCAGCTCATCCCTACCTGTGGGGACAGCACACGAACACAGGGACAGTGGACACATCCCCTCTGTCTCCCCATTTGGGACATTCCTTTACTTATAGGTTTATATGACCCTCAAACGGACTTTGTATTCCATCTTTTCTGGACATTAATCCAGCTTTTGGAATCTTGTGGTGAACTTCACTTATGGGTTCACCCAATTTTTTCCTGTGAGGCTCTTTCATATTATGTCTCCCCATTTGAAGGAAGGCCCATTGGGACAACGTTTGTGGACTTCCACATATTCCACAGCACTGAGAAGAATAAACTACCCTGCCTATTTTTTCTCTTTCCCTACACTAATCCCCAGAATCCACAAGCAGATAATGTAAATGAATCACAAGCAGATAATGCAGATGAATCAAAATAGCAGATAATGCACAAGCAGACACTGTACAGAACAGTACAATCTCTCACTGTTCCTAACGCCGGAACACACTACATGAGGCCGCCGGCGCAGCGGCCTTATATAGTGTGGGGCGTGTACTAAACCCCCTGAGCTATAATTGGCCACAGGCCTCCTGCCTGTGGCCAATTATTGCTCTCCTCGCCGCTGGCTCTATGATTGGCCAAGCATGCGGGGTCACAGTGCATGCTTGGCCAATCATCAGCCAGCAATGCACTGCGACTGGCGCAGTGCATTGTGGACCGTTCGCATCACACAAATTTAATGCGAACGGCCCACATAGTTCTGGGCTCGACGAGCAGACGAACGGCCGATGTTCGATTCGAACGTGGGTTTGAATCGAACACCGGGCCCATCCCTACTGAGGAGTGAGGACGGCTTCCTCTCCTCTGTGATTCTTGAACTGCTGCTTGGGAGATGAGCCAATTGTTCCATCTCCTGTACCCTTATCCAGCTGTTGGACAGACGCATTCCTCCATCCAAGCTCGTCCTGTGCAGAAGCAGGTTTGTCAAGGTGAGTCAACACTTGCTGCATCCGCCATAAAAGCTCCGCTTCCATAGCTGCAGGTGGTGGTGGGCAAAGCACACTGTTACTCTGCCCCCTTGCTGATAATTCAGCCAGGATTTTAGAGATGTTGGCTGGTACCTCCTGATAGTCCCAGGCAAAGGAAGCCCAGACCTGCTGCTAAGTAGAGTCTAGCAGCAGTCTGTAGGCGATCTCCAGCTCCCATTAAGTGGTGGTCCATCATTAGAGAATGATCTGCTCTCTCCATGGGCCATTATCAGTGGGTAGGAGGCTTGCCCCTAGTCCTCTCCAAAAGCCCCTTTCCTGGTTGGGTCTGTCACAGTTTGCATCTGACCGCCCCATAGAGAACAGCGGGCTGTGTCTGTGCTCACTCTACATAGCGGAGTGGATACAGACCTGTCATCCGTTGCTCAGCAGGGATCAGCGGACAGAAGCCCCAATGAGCAGGCAGATCTGCTTGACAGAGTTCGCCCCATGGGAAAGGGGCCTTAGAATTACTTTATTGTAATTTATGATTTTTACATTTAGGCCCCTTTCACTTGAGTATTCTGATCAGGTCCGCACATACCAACCACCACCATACACTCCACAGCCCTCTCCTGCACATACCACCCACTACCATACACTCAGCACCCCTCTCCTGCATATACCACCCACTGCCATACACTTAGCACCCCTCTCCTGCACATACCACCCACCGCCATATACTTCATATCCCTATTTTGCACATATCACCCACCACCATCAACTCTTGTACTGCACCTGCAGTCTCTGACCCTCTACTGTACTACATCTGCACTCTCTGACCCTCTCCTGCACTATGCCAGCATGTCTCTGACCCTCTCCTGTAGTACACCAGCAGTCTCTGACTCTCTCTTGTACTATGCCCTGCAGTCTCTGACCCAGTCTTGTAGTACGATTGCAGTCTGTGATCCTCTCCTGTAGTACGCTGCAGTCTCTGTACTATATCTGCAGTCTCTGACCGTCTCTTGCACTAACTGCAGTTATCTCTAACAACCAATCAGTGAGCGGTAATGTAGTGTTGTAACCTCTAACAACCAATATGATTCCCGATACTCTAAAAAATGATACATACATATTTTACCTGCAGCCAGAGGACTTATTTCCAGTTATTGGAGGAAAACCGAGGTCCCCTCCCAGCTCCAGCATTAGGTCAATGAAACACGGTAACAATATGATGTAACGTGGAGTTGTTTCATAAAATATGGATACCATGGGACACATCTTCCTTTCGTACCCTACATTTAGAATATACCTCTTCCTGACTTGTACATAAGATGTATTGTTATTACAGGCTGAATATCTCGTTGTTATTGAGCCACTTAATTGGTAACTATGGTGCTTGTATCTGTTTTTGTACTTGGATTTGTTTTTCTACTTAGTCTACCTTTCAAATCTACTGTTAATTGTTAACTCTAATATACAATGTATACAGGTGAAAAGTATTACTTCCATTACTATCCTCAAACTCCTTGATGGCTTGTGTGATAAGCTTTAGTACATCTTTTGTGTAATACAACCAATAGACTTGATTTTATCTATGTGATATCCTTTATTACACATACATTGTTTTTTGCTTCTCTGTTTGCAACCTTAATAAAAGCTACAATTTAAACAAACAAACAAAAAAAAAAAATCAAAACACTGTAGTCAATGCAAATAGCAATCAATCGGGTTCCAAAATTCTGTCTGGGCAACAACTTCAATTTTATGCTTATTTTTTTTCTCTAGTTCCCCTAAATAATTTTAAGAACTTGAGTTCCCAGTGAAAGTTTGGGAATTTAAGGGCCCATTCACACTTGTGTTATGTGTGTTGTAAAGCAAGCAAATAAGAGTGAATCTTGCACAATGTATTTATTTTGAAAGTACAGTATTACTGAACATATTAACGTTTATTTCCACTTTTGTGGCAAAATTGGGATAGCTTTCTGTTTGTTACATGCTCCCATTCACAAGCAAAATGTAATTGAGGATGCTACACCCTCAAAAAGTAATTAAGCTACACAGGGCGTGTGTAAAGCCTAGTATACACCACTAGTTTTTTTTTTTTGTGGAGCCAGTCGACTGCTGGTTTTTCAGCATGCTCATCCGACAGAAGCCAGCAGAACTTCTGTCAGAATGGCTGCCATACACAAGGGCCTAATGTTTTTATTGAACTGGCTGATGTCACCTGACATTCGGCCCATGTGTACTAGGCTTAAAGCGGAAGTAAACCCGCTGACATTTGTTTTTATTTTATATACACCTGTAAGGGAAAAGGCATAATGAGCTAGTATGCACCGCATACTAGCTCATTATGAAATACTTACCTTAGAACGAGGCATCGGTAACTTACCTGGTCCACGCCGAGGTCGCTGACATGTTGCCTCGGCGTGTCTTCCGGGCATCGCGACTCCAGCGCTGTGAGTGGCTGGAGCCGCGATGTCGTCACTCCCGCGCATGCGCACGGGAGACTTCATCCCGGCAGGGTTCGGATTCTGCCAGCCTTTCAGCCGAGAATCCCCCGTGCGCATGCGCCGCTGCAGTCAGCGGCGCATTGCACGGGGAATATCTCCTAAACCGTACAGGTTTAGGAGATATATTTTTTACCTACAGGTAAGCCTCATTATAGGCTTGCCTGTAGGTAAAAGTCAAAATTTAGACTTTACAACCACTTTAAAAGTCAGGAGTTGCTGTGTAAAGACAGCAGCTTTAGCAGCTGCTGCTGTCATAAAATAAATAAACAAAAAATGTCTCATACAAGTGTTTATCAACACTAGGAATGAACCAAACGTACCCGGTCTGAGCCAAGTACAGCAAACATTACAGAAGTTCTGGAGGTGAATCTGAACCCAATTGAAGGCAATAGGATTTCCATTGCTGCCACTGCTTTGTCCACTGCTGGTATATTCTTCATTCAGACATTGGGGACAGTAACGATGTAACTCCTATGCATATGGTATTGCATTATCTCTGTATTAGGTTTCACTCTTCATCATCTTACAGATGCCAAGTGCGTACACTACACTGCACTGCACTGCACATATGCCACATGCTGCATAAATAAATACATTTAAAAAAAGCAAAATAGCATAAAGGAAAATATTAAGGCTGAACCTACAATGCAGTACCATTGTACTTCATTGTACATCATGAAGTTGGAAAAGTGGTAGACACAGCAGTAATGGAAACTGGAGAGGCATGTAGGGTGTTATTACACTGTATAAGTTGGTTTCACCTGCAAAAACTGAAATGGTACTTTTAATCCCAGACTTCATTCATATATTCATATAATCTATTCATATTTTACTAAGAGTCTTAGTTACAGTATGTAGGCCTTTGGATATACATGGTGCCGACAGGAAAGGACAGCAAGGTGACTAGTGAGGTGTGTTACATTTGAAGACAGTAGTTACCATTTTGCCTCTGGCAAGGTCTATCCCCAGTAGCATGTAGGCCAATCTTCTAACAGAAGCTAGCTATTCGTTCAAGCAGAGAGTGAGCTCTGGTCATGAGAGGAGACATGGAAGATTCTCCTCTGAGAAGAAGCCCTGAGTGTCAGACTAGGGTCAAGGAAGAAGAAACCCAGCAGGCTGTGCACAGAGGAGCTGATGAACTAATCCAGGAGTAAGAAGCTTGTCATCTGCTAAAGATATAAGAATTTGAAAGAATGGTGGGGTAAAGTAGCTGAATAAGTGCAACCAAAGATGGGAGTTTTTTCTATTGTTGTGTCCTAATATAAAAGTTGGTGTTTTTCAGGATTATTAGTGTTTGGTCTAAAATGCTTTACATAGGCCCCTTTAATTGCTGAACCTTTAGGCCCCTTTCACCCTTGTGCGACTTTTCCTGTGACTAGGGATGGGCCCGGTGTTCGATTCAAACCCATGTTCGAATCGAACATCGGGCGTTCGCCCGTTCGGCGAGCCCAGAACTATTTGGGCCCTTCGCATCAAATTCGTGTGATGCGAGCGGCCCGCAATCCACTGCGCCAGTCGCAGTACATTGCTGGCTGATGATTGGCCAAGCATGCACTGTGACCCCGCATGCTTGGCCAATCATAGAGCCAGCGGTGAGGAGAGCCATAATTGGCCACAGGCAGGATGCCTGTGGCCAATTATAGCTCAGGGGGTTTAGTACACGCCCCACAGTATAAAAGTCTGCCGCGCCGGCGGCCTCATATATTGTGTTCCAGCGTGTCAGTGATATGTGGCTGTGATCCATTCTGCAGTGCTGCTGACTGCTGACATTATCTGTGCTGTGATTCTGGGGATTAGTGTGTGCGTGCTGTTAGTACAGCATTGCAGTATCACATTAAAACACCTTCCTTCCTTTCTTCATCCTGTTGTGTCATCTAAGGCAGCCATCTGGGCTAATGAATTGCCGGTTCCCGTAACACAGAGAACAGTCATTCATTGAAAGTCATTGATAAAAAAAAATCATTGATAAAAAACAAAAACAAAAAAAGCGTGGGGGTCCCCCCAAATTCAATTATCAGGCCCTTCAGGTCTGCTATGGATATTAAGGGGAACCCCAGCCAAAAAAAAATGGCGTGGGGTCCCCCTCAAAATCCATACCAGACCCATGAGGTCTGGGATGGATTTTAAGGGGAACCCCGGCCAAAAAAAAATGGCGTGGGTCCCCCTCAAAATCCATACCAGACCCTTATCCGAGCACGCAACCTGGCAGGCCGCAGGAAAAGAGGGGGGACAAGAGCGCCCCCCCCCCCCTCTTGAACCGTACCAGGCCACATGCCCTCAACATTGGGAGGGTGCTTTGGGGTCCCCCCCAAAGCACCTTGTCCCCATGTTGATGAGGACAAGGGCCTCTTCCCCACAACCCTGGCCATTGGTTGTGGGGGTCTGCGGGCGGGGGGCTTATCAGAATCTGGAAGCCCCCTTTAACACCCCCAGATCCCGCCCCCCCCCTGTGTGAATACCATTTCACCAAAAAAGTGACAAAAATGGTAAAAATGACAGGAGACGGTCTTTGAAAATTCCTTTATTAAAATCTTCTTCTTTTCTTCCTTCTTCCTTTCTTCATCCTTCGGTTTCTTCATCTTCTCCTTCCGGCATCTTCTTCCATCTTTTTCTTCCTCCGATCCGCTTCTTCTTGCTCTGGTCTTCTCGTCCGGCATCTTCTTCCATGGCGTCGGTGTCTCTTCTGGGCCACTCCGCGCAATGGGAGGCTCCCGCTGTGTGAGGCTTCGCTGCGTCTGACAGGTCTTTTATAACGGAGGGCGGGGCCACCTGGTGACCCCACCCCCTCTGACGCACGGGGACGTCATGGGGAATTCCCTATGGCTTTCCCCATGACGTCAGAGGGGGGCAGGGTCACCAGGTGGCCCCGCCCTCCATTATAAAAGACCTGTCAGACGCAGCGAAGCCTCACACAGCGGGAGCCTCCCATTGCGCGGAGCGGCCCAAGAAGAGATGACGACGCCATGGAAGAAGATGCCGGACGAGAAGACCAGAGCAAGAAGAAGCGGATTGGAGGAAGAAGAAGATGGAAGAAGAAGATGGAAGAAGATGCCGGAAGGAGAAGATGAAGAAACCGAAGGATGAGACCAGAAGAAAGAACATTTTATTAAAGGAATTGTCAAAGACCGTCTCATGTCATTTTTACCATTTTTGTCACTTCTTTTGGTGAAATGGTAGGCCCTTACCATTTCACACAGGGGGGGGGGGGGGATCTGGGGGTCCCCTTGTTAAAGGGGGCTTCCAGATTCTGATAAGCCCCCCGCCCGCAGACCCCTACAACCAATGGCCAGGGTTGTGGGGACGAGGCCCTTGTCCTCATCAACATGGGGGCAAGGTGCTTTGGGGGGACCCCAAAGCACCCTCCCAATGTTGAGGGCATGTGGCCTGGTACGGTTCAGGAGGGAGGGGGCCGCTCTCATCCCCCCTCTTTTCCTGCGGCCTGCCAGGTTGCGTGCTCGGATAAGGGTCTGGTATGGATTTTGAGGGGGACCCCACGCCATTTTTTTTTTTTTTTGGCCGGGGTTCCCCTTAATATCCATAGCAGACCTGAAGGGCCTGGTAATTGAATTTGGGGGGACCCCCACGCTTTTTTTTTTTTTTATCAATGACTTTTTTTTTATCAATGACTTTCAATGAATGACTGTTCTCTGTGTTACGGGAGCCGACAATTCATTAGCCGCAAGTGATTTTAAATAGCTTTTTTTCCTGCAAAAATTACACTTTGTGCAGGGACAGTTCTAAGCACGGGAAACATGCGCCCCTTCACAGGCATACTATAGACACCCCCCAGGTACGAAATTTAAAGGAATATTACACTTTTATTGTTTCACTTTAAGCATTATTAAAATCACTGCTCCTGAAAAAAGGGCCGTTTTAAAAAACAAAAATTGCATTGATACATGTCCCCTGGGGCAGGACCCGGGTCCCCAAACACTTTTTATGACAATAACATAGCCTTTAAAATTAGCACTTTTGATTTTGAACATTTGCGTCCATTGTAATTAATAGGGTTCTTAAGTTCGCACAGACTTTAGGTCCGTTCGCGGGTTCTGGTGCGAACCGAACCCGGGGGTGTTCAGCTCATCCCTACCTGTGGGGACAGCACACGAACACAGGGACAGTGGACACATCCCCTCTGTCTCCCCATTTGGGACATTCCTTTACTTATAGGTTTATATGACCCTCAAACGGACTTTGTATTCCATCTTTTCTGGACATTAATCCAGCTTTTGGAATCTTGTGGTGAACTTCACTTATGGGTTCACCCAATTTTTTCCTGTGAGGCTCTTTCATATTATGTCTCCCCATTTGAAGGAAGGCCCATTGGGACAACGTTTGTGGACTTCCACATATTCTACCTAATGACTACTCACCTAGGATTCAATCTTGTGCTTGCTACCGCTTTTGGGAGGTACATGTCCCTCTCTCCTTGGAATTTCATCACATACTGAATTGTCGGCTCCATTATGAGCGATATTCACAGTAGAAATTCAATCACTCTCTGCTCCTGATGAAGGTTCCCATATTCGGGGAACTGGAAACGCGTTGAGTATTCGGGGGTCATTTACCTCCACGAGAGCTCCAGTACCAATAGTTCTGATTTTTTGTAAAGTGTTTTTGTTTTTTGTTTGTAAATATCTTTTTTGTATTGTCATGTATACGTTGCACTGCATACCCTGTTATTGGACAACTAGGTGATTACTATTAACATTTGAATAAATTTACTATTTTTTTACACAACTTTGTTGAGTGTGGTGATCTAAGTAAAGTCCCAACAGTAGGGGGTTCTTTTTGGTCCATCCCTACCTGTGACTTTTGACATCAGAGCCGCATGGCGTACCGCATGATTCCCAATGATAACCATTCATATCTGTGTGACTTTAAGTCACACCAACTTCAAAGTAGTCCCTGTACTATTTTGGTCCAACTTTGATGTGAGTTGAGGTCCATAGACCTCAAGTTTACAAAGGCATTCCCTGAAATCACAGCAAAATCACGCCAAAATTGTGGCTGCAAAATCATGCGACTTTGAAGTTTTGGCAGTGTGAAAGGGGCCTTAACAGTTTTTCTTTTACATTGTTCATGCAATGTTTTATTGGATGTATTGTAAGGAATCATAGTCCACTGAATGTGACATATTTTGATGTTGGAAAACATAATTAGCCATGTCTAAAAGCCGAAGGAGATTAGGTAGTTTATTCCCCTTAATGTAGTGTATAATTCTCAATACTACAGATATAGCTTATAGACTTTCTTAAATGAGTATGATCTGTAATGCCCCATACACACGAGCGGAAATTCCGCCAGCAAAAGTCAGATGACAGCTTTTGATCCGAAAATGCGACCGTGTGTATGCTCCATCGGACTTTTGCTGGTGGGATTCCAGCCAGCAAAAGATTGAGAGCATGTTCACAGACAAAGTTCCGATCGGAAGTTCCGATCGTCTGTACCAATTCAGACGCGCAAAATTCCTACGCATGCTCTGAAACAATTTGACGCATGCTCGGAAGCATTGAACTTAATTTTCTCCGCTCGTCGTAGTGTTGTACGTCACCGCGTTCTTGACGGTCGAAAGTTCAGCAAATATTTGTGTGACTGTGTGTATGCAAGCCAAGCTTGAGTGGAATTCCGGACATGCTACAGTGGATGGTCAGAGAGTGTGTGGACATGATACAAGAGATGGTCAGAGAGTGCGGACATGATACAGAAGACAGTCAGAGAATGTGTGGGCATGATACAGGTGTCATGGAAAATTTTATTAATGTATGTTGTCAGATGCCCCCCAGTGTCGGTTTTGCTGTAATGCGCTCATCTGTGCGCATTCGCACATAAAGACGTTGGCGGAAGACCATTGGCTGCGTAAACCTTCCTATGGACACTACAGACGTGTTTGCTGGTTTAAGGAAGTTAATTTGTGCCTCACCGGGAGACTGGCCACTTCCCAGTGACGGCATTGATAGCTTCAAGCAAACATCCCTGTGTACACTGGAACTTTAGCATAACGGTATAAATATTGTGGCCCACGGAGCCATAGTTTTATATTGTTCGTTGTCATTGAAAGCAGTTTAGACGGTTTGTACATCACTGCTTAGTCTGTTTGAATGTATACATCTGTGATTGGTTCTTTTGAAGGAAAACAATTGTCCCTGTATTGTAGTCCCTGTATTGTATTTCCTTATATGGTCATTCACATCCTGGGTGAATGAGATGAGGCCACATCCTTTGTGGGAGGGGTTTAGCTGTTGGAGGCAAACCCCTGAGGGTGTGGCTTGGAATGTTTTCTAAATAAAGGAGTTCACTGAGCTGGGACAGGGCAATGATGCTGACCGAGGCTGAGATGAACATGTAAGAATACTTGCTGTTGATGGCTGTTTACTGGGCAATGGGGAACCAGGGGCTTAGATGGGAAGCAGCCAGACTGAGGTGGTGATGAATGGAATGCTTGGCTGGTGAGGTTTTGGATGCTGATGATGAGAGGGTGACGTGAAGCTGCTGGTAATGTCTGTTTTTGGGAGCTGGGGATCCAGGGAGGCATACGATCAGAGGGTGCATTATATCATAAGATTGAAAGGCGCTTATTAGCGCAAGAGTGTGGCGAAATATCCACGACAGTTAAGATGGCGGGCCAGGTGTTTAAGGGGCAAACAGGGCTTTCCCTCTACACAGGCAGAGAGGGGGAGAGAACAGAGCACAGTCCAATACACGTTTGTTGTCCTGAGACAAATGGGGTGCGTTTTCTCTGCCTGATGCGTTGGGAAAGTTTAGCTTTGCAAAAAGAACAAATGTTTTGTCTTTTGGTATAATGCCGCAATTTTGATCGTATGTGTGTGTGTATGTATGTCTGTGTGTGTATGTATGTATGTATGTATGTATGTCTGTGTGTGTGTGTGATCGTGTGTATGTGTGTCAATGTATGTGTGTGTGTGTGTGTGATCGTGTGTATGTGTGTGTGTGATCGTGTGTATGTGTGGGGAGAAGGATTGGCTTGTTATGGAAGTTGATGCCACAGTGAGTAACTTTAGGTGTTTAACAAGAAGTGTATGTTTTAAGTTGTGCTTTTTCATGTAACTAACACTTTTAAATGTGAGTTAGCCTAAAGTGTTTGTCTATGCGTTAAATGTGATGTCCCATTTGTGTCCGATTGTGTGGGGAGAAGGGTTGGCTAGTAGGGAAGCTTGTGCTAGTTTTGGCGGGAACAACTGCTTTGCATGCGTTAACGACGCCATTTTGTACCCTGGCTTTCATCTGCCATTTCCTTCTGTTGTTGTTTCATTGGATAGCATATGTTACTAAGTGTGCATTCTCAATTGTGCGGTGAGATTACATACTTTTTAGTGGAACTGTTCCTAAAGTGTATGTTTTAAGTTGTGCTGGGCCTTCCTATAGGGGAAGGGGCAAACATCATTCCTTTGTGTGTGAAACCATGTGCTAGTTTCGGCGGGAAAAAATCCCTCATGTTGTAGCCTAGCCTTTGTCTATTATAGGCTAGCTGTTTTCGTTTGGCGGGAAAAACTCCATCTTGCTGAAGTCTGGCCTTTGTTGATATGGTTTTTTTTTTCATCGGCCATCTTGTTGTATCTGCTGTGTTCAGCCTTTGGTGCAGATTTTCCTTTTTAAGTGAATTCTATTTTTTTGTACTTTTTACATATTTTTAAGTAAAGCTTTTGCGTTTTCTGTATTGAATTTTGATTTCCATTTGAATCTAGACTGGGTTTGTGTATAGTGAAACTAGCTTTGCAAGTGTATGGGAGTGTCTCAGATGGTTATTCATTGTTCTTTTTAGGCTTGTATTGTTTAAGCCTGCACTTGAAAATCTAGCCTCCCTCCCTCTTTCCTCTTCATTGATATTTAAATTAACCAGTTTGATGAGTTTTGATGTATCCACAGGAGGGGAGGGGCTTTTGATTGTTTGTGGCCTGCAATGGAAGGGAAAGGCTTTGATTGCACTGTTGTGTGGTATTCTGGTCTCAAAACTTGTGGTTTGATTTCCCAGGGGATATATGAGTCAAGGGGGATTTCAACATGGGGGTTAATTCCACCCACTCCAGGAAAAAAGGTTTTTTTATTTGCTGATGTTAGCCATAGATTTTTCTAATGTCTTGATAGACAAAATATGATGCTATTCAAGACTCCCCCTCCCCCTCCCTCTTCCTGTTCAGGTGTGCAACAGGAAGTTGATGGGAGGGGCCTGGGGTCTTTTGAATTAGGACAAAATCTTTTAGATTTTTAAAATTAATTAAGGTTTATATTGTAATACAGTTTTGGGGAGGCATTAAAGTTATTGTAATATCAAGGTACAGAGAGAAGCCATAATATTTGTTTTGAATAGTGGAGGATTTCATGGTGTTTTGTAGTTTGTCTGACAACACATTTATGGGGCTGCCGATAACTGGTAGTAGAGCATGTAAATGTGAGGATTAGTACGCTAGCACACCAGGAGGCCGTGTATAATAATCGGAAAACGCTGGGTGCCAGTACTGTAAAAATGAGGCGCTAAGCAGTACTGATCCGAAAATTAGTGCAAGGTGCCCTGGACGCAGGGACACTTCATAAGCGATTCGAATCGTCATGGGTAATGTTGGCCATCCATGCGTTGGAGATAAAAAAATAAGGCTCCACACCAGTCAGACAGCTGCCTTACACATGAGATCTGGGTTTGGGGCTCCGGACATGAGACCCCTTAAAGTGTGACATATATGGTCAGAGGGTACAGTAAGGTGTATTCCTTTGGAAGGTATTTTTGATGTCTGGTGGTACGAGACCCCAGAATAAAAAAATATTTTGGAAGTAGTTCAGTTGTGGCTTCAGAAATCTGTAATGGTGAGTGCGTTGATGGATGTGTAGTACATGCTTTTGTGATTCTCAGAGGAGGAACTGTGCTTAAAATCCAGATGCACATTCCAGAAATTTGTGTGGCTGGTCCATACAATATTCTGAGATGTTCTCATGTCTGTCCCATTGTATGTAGTTTTTTTTTTTTTTGCTAAGAGTGAAGGCAGAATTCCATCTGGTTGGTTTTAATTTTAATTTTTGATTTAGGAACTATGAAATATCTCCCCCACATTTGTATCAAAATGTTTGTCTAAAGTTTTAGTTGTGTCATGTTCTATGTGGTAACAAGAATAAGTCTGAACCTACCGCGACAGTCGTGTTGTGGGTGTTGTATTTTAGTAAAAACGTGAAAGTAAGGGTTGTAGAGGGTTTAGCTATTATCGGTTTCGACGAATGCCATTGACAATTTACCAATGGACACGAATGTTGTATTGTTTATGATTGACAGATTAATAACTTGTGTGTATAAGTATCTTTTCAGGTCCAAGGAGTTTCTGAGGCTCTGCACCATTCTAAACCCTGTATGTTTTCCTCCACTTTGTAAAGATGAGGAAAAGGGGGGGAAGAGGATGGGCTGAGTGACAATTTTTTTTAAACCAATGATACTAACCACTCTAATTCTAGCCAAGTTTGTGACAGGTGACAGGTGACAGGTGACTCGGTCATTGCAGAGAAGATTGATGAACAAGACAACAAGGATGAGAAGTATCTTTATTTATATATTTTTTTAAAGTGTATTTCCTAACTAGCTAAGAAAGTGAACAGGACACATGGTTGGGTCTACTCTGAGTCTCCACGGAGCTCTGGTGCCCCAGTGATGACAGCGATGTATGATATATAGATATATTGGTGTGAGGAGTTGTGACAAACTAGTAAAGACTCCAAACAGACATTTCTAAATGGAATTTTTCGATACATTTCTAGAGGGTAAAATTAATTATAATTTTGACAATAGGTCTGGTTCTCACCAGCTTTGGTATCGGGATAACTAGCCCACAGTTTATAAAGTAAAGCTTCAGATCTACGGTTTATAAAGTAATTCCCCTAATGGAAGAGATTCATGTGTGCTGGTGAATCTCGTCCCAGCATCTTATGTCGCGGCCGATCGCGAGGATCTGATGGCGCGAGGGAAGGTAAGAATGACAGGGACACCTAGAAGGGAATTGCTTGTACACGGTGGGGACTTGAGCTTATGAAACGATTGAAAAGTGTATCATCCATTGAGGATGGGATGTTTTCATGTAACTGTTGAAGCTACAAGGAAGTTCCCACAATCCAAAGGGGGGTCCTGGGAATTCATAAGTAAAGATTGTTATACCTGAATCGGGGATACTAGTGACAAAGTTCAGGCCCATATGGATGGGGCTTGGATCCCTGAGAGGCAAAGCCAGAGCTGTAGCTAGTGAAGAATGGAATTCTCTAAAGTCTGGGAATCTTTGGTGATTTAATTTTTATTTTTGCAGCGGATCATAGTTGAAGGAAGTAGGGGTATATTTACTCATGCTGTTTTTGTTTCTATTCCTTATATATATCGTGATGAGGTGCTCCTGCTGCCTGATTTGGACGCGTGACCAGAGCCCGAGCAGATGACCACATTTTTCTCAACAAGATGCCCGACCTGCAAACAAGACACAGAGGATCTCAGACCGACCAGCGACTACAACAGCTCACCATGTCATCTCTACTGAAGAACAGAGTCTCCATGTCAAGCCGTGTTTTCCTTTTTATGGACTGTAAGGCCAGGTGTAAGAAGATCGAAATTCATCAAGAGACACATGGGAGGATATGACAAAAACGAGGGACTGTCATGGAAAATTTTATTAATGTATGTTGTCAGATGCCCCCCAGTGTCGGTTTTGCTGTAATGCGCTCATCTGTGCGCATTCGCACATAAAGACGTTGGCGGAAGACCATTGGCTGCGTAAACCTTCCTATGGACACTACAGACGTGTTTGCTGGTTTAAGGAAGTTAATTTGTGCCTCACCGGGAGACTGGCCACTTCCCAGTGATGGCATTGATAGCTTCAAGCAAACATCCCTGTGTACACTGGAACTTTAGCATAACGGTATAAATATTGTGGCCCACGGAGCCATAGTTTTATATTGTTCGTTGTCATTGAAAGCAGTTTAGACGGTTTGTACATCACTGCTTAGTCTGTTTGAATGTATACATCTGTGATTGGTTCTTTTGAAGGAAAACAATTGTCCCTGTATTGTAGTCCCTGTATTGTATTTCCTTATATGGTCATTCACATCCTGGGTGAATGAGATGAGGCCACATCCTTTGTGGGAGGGGTTTAGCTGTTGGAGGCAAACCCCTGAGGGTGTGGCTTGGAATGTTTTCTAAATAAAGGAGTTCACTGAGCTGGGACAGGGCAATGATGCTGACCGAGGCTGAGATGAACATGTAAGAATACTTGCTGTTGATGGCTGTTTACTGGGCAATGGGGAACCAGGGGCTTAGATGGGAAGCAGCCAGACTGAGGTGGTGATGAATGGAATGCTTGGCTGGTGAGGTTTTGGATGCTGATGATGAGAGGATGACGTGAAGCTGCTGGTAATGTCTGTTTTTGGGAGCTGGGGATCCAGGGAGGCAGACGATCAGAGGGTGCATTATATCATAAGATTGAAAGGCGCTTATTAGCGCAAGAGTGTGGCGAAATATCCACGACACAGGACATGGTCAGAGAGTGTGCGGACGTGATACATGAGATGGCGGGGGGTGGAGGAGGCGCCAGATATAGTATAGATATCCGTGGATACTGCGGCTATCTGTGCCTGGAAGTGGGAGCAAATACCTGGATTATACAGGTATCTGCTCCCCCCTGAAAGGTGCCAAATGTGACACCGGAGGGGGGGAGGATTCCAAAAAGAGGAAGTTCCATTTTTGGATGGAACTCCGCTTTAAGTTATAGAAATTTGTGTATTAGTATTAAACCCAAAAAACAAATTTATAATATTGCTGATACCAGTTCTTAGAAGTAGTGGTTGCATTAGTTTCCTTTTTTTTTTTTCCATTTTTCCTTTTTTTTTCATTTTTCCTTTTTTTTACCTGGTGATTTGACTTCCTTTATCACACCAAGCTGTCCAGTAAAAGTGGCAGTTAAAAGGTTGAGACAAACCATTTACCACAGACAGTGGTGCTTACAATAGTCAACTTGTATTCATTTATGTAAAACCTTTATCCCAATAGGAAAAAAATAAACTGTTGCTGTAATTACTTAAAAAGTGTTAGCCGGAATTTTGCTTTAATTTGTTAGTCAAGTTCATCTAAATCTACTAGTGAATCTAACACCATCTCCCCCTCACATTGACAATGCTGCTGTCAAAGGGAGTCTCTGTTGCTCTTCTAGTGGAATGGAGACAAACTAAGACAGGAACAGTGGCGGCTGGTGCTCAAAATTTTTGGGGGGGGGGCGCAAACAAACAGCCTCACTGTGCCAAATCAAACGCTGCCACTGTGCCCATTAAACGCTGCCACTGTGCCCATTAAACGCTGCCACTGTGCCCATTAAACGCTGCCACTGTGCCCCCTCAAGTGCTGCCACTGTGCCCCTCAAGTGCTGCCACTGTGCCCCTCAAGTGCGGCCACTGTGCCCCTCAAGTGCTGCCACTGTACCCCCTGCCTGCCCTCTGCACTTACCTTGTCTCGATGTGCAGCTGGTGACGGCGTCAGGCTGCGAGCGGTGTCTCCTCATCGTCCGATGTCTTCTCCCGTGTGCCTCCTGTCTTCTGCTATGATTGGACGCCTAGCGCCTAGCGTCCAATCACAGCGCCTGTGACTTCAGCCAATCAGGTGACAGGTAACAGACCCGGCAACCTGATTGGCTGAGAGGCAGGTCTGTGTTAGGGAAGCGATGTATTCGCTTCTCTAACACAATACTGTGTAATCAGCGAACGCACAGCAGTGCGCCCGCTGTTTACACTTATGGAAGCCTAATAGAGCCCACCGCTCTAATCAGGTCCCCTATTAGAGCTTACAGCTCTAATAGGGCGCTTCCTAAACCCCCCCCCGCTGTAATTCAGATGCCCGGCGCCCGACAAGGGGCCGGACACCTGAATAGGGGGCGGCAGCGGTGACAATAGATAGATTCATGCAATGCATGAATCTATCTATTGGTGATAGAGCAGTGCAGGAGAGTGGGGGCGGTGCTCCTGCGTCCTCTATGCACGCACCACCACTGGACAGGAAGTGTGTTGCAGGTTGGATCACTAGGTGAACATAAAGGGTAAAAAGCCTAACACCAAATGCTGGACTCGGGAGTGCGCCCGCAAGGTAACCCCCTCAGGAGAACGCTTCTCCTAGACCTAGGGGGTTATCTGATGTGAGGAGGAGCCGCGAGAGCCACCGGGGGACCCCAGAAGACGAGGTTCGGGGCCACTGTGCAAAACGAGCTGCACAGTGGAGGTAAGTATGACATGTTAGCTATTTAAAAAAAAAAAGAAACTAACCCTTACAATCACTTTAATACTGCTTTAAGGCTGACTGCATGTATATCCCTGAATCAATATGAGTGTTAGAACGTGTACATAGGATACGTGTGTGTTCATGCCTTTACTGGTTTATGAGCAATGAAAAAAAAGAGAAGAGGGAATACAGGAATCACTGAGACAGAAGGAAAGTGAATAAGTAGAAAGCACTGAAGGATATGTGAGATCTGGAGATACAGAGAACTGGGGGTGAGAAGGTTCTAAGGGATGCTGGATTCACAGAGCTGAAGGGCAGCCTTGATTCCTGCATCCGATAAAGGAGATTAGAAAAGAGGAACGAGTGAGGTGGAGAGAGACTGCGGCGCGGTGGAAGAGAGCGCATTAGACTAGCTAGAGAGTGGAAACATGGGAACAGCAAAGCTCAGAGAAATATAAGGGCTATGAACGGGGAGGGAGTGTACACATGCTGAGCGAATTAACATACAAATCGCTTTTCCCTTGTGCTTCGTCATCATTATATTAGTAACTGACACCATGACAATCACACAGTGCAGAAATACAATAGCCAGAATCTGGCCCACTCTTCCACCCCAGGATCCAGTACAAAGCACAATTACAGAGCGGTAACAGCAGATACACACTAATTCACAGTGACACATACAATACATATATCAAAAGCACAATGCACACCACAAGACACAATATAGGTTGCATTCTACTGGGAATAAAGAATATATGATGTATATTTTTATTTATATATATATATATATATATATATATATATATATTTATATATATGCCTGTATTTATATATTCAGTATGGCGGCTGCACTTCATTCTCTTACCCTTTGTGTCAAAATATAAAAAACACATTGTACAAAATGAACCGACTCTATCTGAAAAGAGTGATTAGTATGTAGAACATGCTGAAAGAAGAACAGAGGTGATTCCTGGATTATCGTTTCCTTGAAGGGCTAGCAAAAGGTTTTATAATTCCAGGGTCCTTCCATTCCAACTTTGGATCAGATTTTTACTTGATTTGTGAATCTTGTCCCAGATGTGTCAAGCTGTATGATCATCCTTAGCTAGAACTACTAGCCTCAGCCCTAAATATATCAGTCAAGCACCCTAAACTAAATGTGCACTGTCTGTTCTCTTTAGATGTACAGTATTGCAGTGGATAATCTTACAATATGGACAAACTATATAGTGGTTTAGCTTGATATTTCAATATCTCTTACAGCCTGAATTACATTATTTGAACAATAACCCATCACCTGTAATACATATTCATGTGCAGAAGTACACAAAAGGATCTATCGGTTACTTTCCCCACTGTCTAAGCCCCCGTACACACAGTCGAAAATTCAGACGGAAAATGTCCGATCGGACCATGTTGTCGGGAAAATCTGCCTGTGTGTGGGCTCCTTCGGAGATCTTGCTCTCAAATTTTCCGACAACAAAATCCGATCTGACTTTTTCCGATCGTGTGTAGAGAATTCCGCCGGACAAAGTGCCACGCATGCTCAGATCAAATTACGAGAAAAGCTATTGGCTACTAGCCTCTACGTAGTTTCGTCTTACGCAACGAACGTCACCACATTCAGAATGATCGGATTTTCCGACAACTTTGTCCGACCGTGTGTATGCAACACCAGTGTCGGACAAAATCCGTCCGAAAAGATCCGACAGATTTTGTGGTCGGAATTTCCGACCTTGTGTACGGGGGCTTAGAGTGGCCATAGACATGCAAGCATACCTCCCAACTTTTGAACTTGGCAAAGAGGGACAATGTTTAATCACTTCAATACCAGGGCACTTGGAAACCTTCCTGCCCAAGCCAATTTTCAGCTTTCAGCGCTGTCGCAATTTGAATGACAATTGCACGGTCATGCTAGACTATACCCAAACAAATTTTTTATAATTTTGTTCCCACAAATAGAGATTTATTTTGGTGGTATTTGATCACCTCTGTGATTTTTTATTTTTTGCGCAACAAATAAAAAAAGACAGAAAACTTTGAAAAAAAAAAGTTTTTCTTTGTTTCTGTTACATTTTTTTTTAAATAAGTACGTTTTCTTCTTCAATGATGGGCACTGATATGGCTGCACTGACAGGCACTGATAAGGCAGCACTGATGGGCACCGATGAGGTGGCACCAGTGAGGTGGCACTGAAGAGGTGGCACTGACGGGCACTGATGATCGGCACTGATAGGCGGCACTGATGGGCACTGATAGGTGGCACTGGTATGCAGCACTGATGGGCACTTGTAGGCGGCACTGATGGGTACTTATGGGTGGCACTGATGGGTACTTATGGGTGGAACTGATAGGTGGCACGGATGGGCACTAATGAGCACTGATAGGTGGGCACTGATGGGCACTGATAGGTGGCACTGATGGACACTGATGGGTGGCACTGATGACACTGATGTGTGGATTCGCTGGGCATCCCTGTTTTGTTATGTGCCACAGAAGTGCCAATCAGTGCCTATTTGTGGGCACTGATTGGCATATTTTTTCACATGTGGATGGTCATGGGGGAGGTACCTGGCCATTCACATGCTGGGGGCTTCCCTGGTGGTCTAGTGTTGTCATCTGAGGGGGGGCTGCGCTGATAAACAATCAGGCAAGACCCCCCTGTCAGGAGAGCCGATCGGCTCTCCTCTACTCGCGTCTGTCAGACACGAGTGAGGAAAAGCCGATCAATGGCTCTTCCTGTTTACATCGTGATCAGCCGTGATTGGACACAGTTGATCACATGGTATAGAGCCTCTGCCGGAGGCTCTTTACCAAGATCGGTGTAGCAGTGTGTCAGACTGACACACCGCACCACCGATCGCCGCGATGCCCGCCCCCTTGGGTGCGCGGTGGCTGTTAACCTGAAGGACGTCATATGACGCCCAGTCAGGATAACTGAACCACCACCCGGCCGTCATTCTGCTATAGGCCGGGAGGGAAGTGGTTAAAGGGGCAGAATGTGATGTATGTCGTAAAATGTCCCCAAGCCCATGTTACCCAGTATTGATCTGCCACTACAGCCCTAAGCCCGGGGTTCACACCTATGCGAATTAGATGTGCGTTTCCCCGCATCTAATTTGCATAGTAGGAGAATGTGACTGGCTCCCTATGGAGCCGGTTCACATATCTCGGGGGCGGCTGCGGAGCGCATTACACAAAAACGCTGTGCGTCTTTGGCTCAGTTTCAGGGTAGAATTCAGGCAATCGGACCTGATTCGTCCCTGAACTGGGGAACAGGGACGCACAGCGCACCTGTGCCATCCGCAGCAGGTTATAGTGTGAACCCGGGCTTAATCCCATCCCAGTACAGAACTCCCAAAGAGTTGTAACCCTCCAACCCCTCAACACAGACCACCCTCTCAGCCCCTTCTCATTACAGACCACCACCATAGAACAGATCTAAGGGCCTATCCCCTTTTCAGTACAAAACTAACAGTATTCTAAAATTTCCCAGCCCCTTCTCAGTATAGACTTACCCTCCGATTCAGATTCCCTCCCTCCCCACAAGTAAAGAACACCCCTTCAGAAGAGAACCCTTCCCTCCTCACCAGCACAGACCACCTTCCTACCAGTACAGAGGTAGTACAAGTACAGACCCCATCCCTGCCCACCAGTACAGACCCCTCCTTTCCAGGGGGCAGAATCAAATAATATAGTGTGAGAGTCTATGGGAAGAGTCAGTCCCCTTGAGTACCTGGGAGTCATTATAAAACAGTACAGCTGATATTGCTGATGGAGGTTCTACTTTACAGTTCAGCTTCTTTATGCTCTTGTGTTATATTTTTGTGGTTTCTTTCATTATTCTAAGGCTGGCCATACATTATACAATTTTCTTGTACAATTTTCTTTTAGATTTATCAAAGCCATATAACATGAGGTCAAACCTAAACACTTTCAATTTGTATGCAATCGGGCAGGCCCTTGTACTACATAAAATCTATTATTGAATTAGAAAATTGTATAATGCCAGCCTAAGACCCCATACACACTATATAACTTTACATTTACCAAAACCATGTAGTGCAAGGGCCTGCCTGATTGCATACAAATTGAAACTCTTAAGCCCCATACACACGGTAGGATTTTCGCATGGATTCTGTCCGATCGGACAATGTTGTTGAAAAATCCGACCGTGTGTATGCACCATCGGACAGTGTACGTCGGATTGTCCGACGGACAAAGTCCTATCTCCTGCTGGATAGATTTTTTGACAACACGGTCCGATCACACCAAATCCGATCGTGTGTAGCGTTGTCCGACGGACAAAGTGCTACGCATGCTCAGATCACATTACAAGACCAAAGCTATTGGCTACTAGCCTCTACGTAGTCCCGTCGTAGGCAACAAACGTCACCACGTTCAGAATGATCGGATTTTCCGACAACTTTGTCCGACCGTGTGTACGCAAAACCAACATCGGACAAAGTACGACGGACATGATCCGACGGACCTGGTCCTCGGATAATCCGAGCGTGTGTATGGGGCTTTAAGGTTTGGCCTCATATTATATGGTTTTGGTAAATCTGAAGGAAAAATCTACAGGAAATTGTATAGTGGGTATCCAGCTTTAGAGTAGTTTGGTTGATTTGATCCCCTCTTAACTTTAAAGATGCTGATTTGTGATTGCTGTTTGTTATATACTTTAAACAGGATTTAAAGTATATCTAAAGTCAAAACCTTATTTTTTAATTTGGACAGTGTCAGGTTTTTTTTTTAGCGTTGTCTTTGTTTTGCTAGGGAGGCTTCCCTTCGCTTCATGCAGGTTGAGGTGAGGACACAACAGGAAGCAAAAGGTAATCTGTACAAAGTGATGAAGAATCTCCTCTTACACGGTTATCACTGGAACAAGCAATATTTCCATCTATTCTTGCTCTGGTGCCAACTGTAAAATTCTAGATTTCCCATCACCTTTTTTCTTTGGTGATGGTGGTCACCAGGACATATAGATGAGATAGTGAATCTCTCCAGGGAGGACTCAGACAGCAATAAAAACTTGGCAGAGGTTCTAATCTTTACCTAACAAGGATGGATCTGATACAGTTTAAACTCATCATACCCTTATCACTTTTGCAGTATGTTATGTATTAAACAGTCTGCATCAATAATTTACTAGCCATGCAGGGTGCTTTTAAAATAATTAGTCACTACTTTTCAATAATATATAAGCTTACCTGCAGTTGATTTTACATTTTATAAAATTCGTTTAATGAATCAAGTAAAAAAAAAAAAAGTCAGCTTTATTCTTATCATACTGTATAAAAGCCTTTGCACTAGTTCAGCATTTTCTCCCTTTTTTGCAGGTTGTGCACCATTATAAAAGCTTGCCTATGTGATAATTCTCTGTAAGAGGTGCTAGTGTGGAAATCCCTTGGCTCTTGCTTTATTCATAGATATGCTGTAGGCTGCTGTAATCCCAGCTAATTAAATGCTCTATTGTCTTCTCTCTAATGATTATGATAAGAAATGTATTGAGAGCAGGTATAGGCGTAGCAAAATAACAATGTGCTTTGAGATGATAAAGAATAGCGTGGGAGGAATATACCATTTTTCATGTGAAGTAATAGCTACACATTTTAATTATTAATTATGATCTAAGGAGGTAACTAGGCCTCTAGAGTAAAATCTGTGGTTGGTCTCTTCTCATTCCAGTGACTCATCCATTCAATAGAAATTCCCAGTCACTTGAAAATACATAAGAAAATGCCATCTTATAACAGATAGCCAAGAAAAAATTATAATATACTGTATCTCAGTTATATGTCACATATATGGGCCCTACCTTAATTCTAAAACGTTAAACATACTCCATAGGCCCATTTCAGTACCCGAAATCAAAGAGATTGTACTTACCCATTTATTGGTTTATTATTGGAATAACGGATGTTTAAAGACCAACTCCACCTTTGTAACAAGGTAAAAATTAGGTTGGCCAGCATGTTCAGATATTTTACTCTGCGATCAAGTGCTGGTCCTCTTTAATGTTAAAAGAGGTGGAATCCAACTCACTTCCTGTGAGCCCCAGGCAGTCTATCCAGGAGTAAGCCCCAGGATGACGTCATCTTGTGACTAAACACGTTTGAAGGAGGGACGTGCTGATGTCATTGCGTTGTTTACAATCCCAGAAGGACGGGTGGTGTATGTAAGCCGGTTGGCTTTTTAACAAATGCTCTTTATTCTACTCCTTGTGTAAGCACATTACCATATATACATTAAAGGTGTGGTTTGGTTTTACACTATGGCAAGTTTTTTCTTTTTGGGTCATTATGAATGCTCTGATGTTTATGTCCACTGATCACGGAGTTGATTCCTGGTCCATATGAGATTGATAGGACCTCTGCTTGGCCTCACTTCGATGGATTGAGTTTTGTCTGTGAGTTGACATCTGACCTGCTCTTTGGAAAAAGGCCCTGGCTGGGTATAAGCTGCAAGCTTCCTTAAGCTTGAGATCTGGTAAGCACATAATCTATGTGATGGAGGGCCACAGTCCTGTCATGGTGTATAAGCTATATACTTTAATGTCACCAGAATTGAAGGGACTTATTCACATTCACTTTATGTTAAATGGACTGAATATATGGACTCACAATTCATATTGTCTCATTCATCTATTTGCATGCATTTTCTTTATTAATCTATATATTATTTATTTATTACTTTAATTAAGGATTAGCGCAGCTCCATTTTTGTTTTATTTCTATTTCTGTGTTTATCTCACGGTTGAGCTGCTGCTTTGTGGTGTATGAATTTAGTGCAGAATTTTCCAGATTCCATATCCAGGAGTAAGAACTGTTGAGAGGGAGGCAGCTGTCACAAAACCCAGCTCTTTTCCAGTCTATCTGTAGGGAAACAGTGACAGGAGGAGCTTCTAGTTCTCTGCTGCTGGTCACATGTTCAAAATATATATAAAAAAACAGCCTTTGGAATACAGAGTAAAAATAAGTAATTAATATCAATAAACTGTTTTAAATTGTCATATAAATATATATTTGGAATTAAACCTTTATTATTTTTTGCCAATAACACGTTGTGGGTGGATTTCTGCCAGTCACAGGTTATGTAACACCCCTCCAGCCTGTGTCCTAGAATAAGAGGGAGGTGAAGCCACCATCAATTAAGATGTAATATCTCACCCCCATTGTGTTTAGCTAATTGGTTGGCATAGAGCAGGAGGGAGGGAGTGGGCTGTCATTTATCACTGTGTAAATGCCCACATGCGTGACTCTATAGTTACATGAGCTGCTCAGATGTGAAAGCGAGGATATGCTCAGGGTATAAATACACTGAAAACTGAGGATGTGTAGAGCTGCCAAAACTGCTCTGCCAAACCCACAACTGCAGTGGGGACATAGACAGAAGGGGTGACAGAAAACAGCAGGATCAACCAGGTTTTTTGCAGTGACTGAGTGAGTATAAACAGCATGTAATACAGCATTTATTGATAGCTTTTAACCACTTCCTGCTGGTGTTATGCATACATGCATCCTCTTGGCAGGTACTCTTTAAAACAGAGAGGCCACATATACAGTGCCTTGAAAAAGTATTCATACCCCTTAAAATTTTCCAAATTGTTTCATGTTAGAACTATAAATGCAAATGTATTTTATTGGGATTTTATGTGATAGACAAACACCAAGTGGCTCATAATTGTGAAGTGGAAGGAAAATGATAAATGGTTTTCAAATTTTTTTACAAATAAATATCTGAAAAGTGTGGCATTCATTCAGCCCCCTTTACTCTGATGCCCTTAACTAATATCTAGTGGAACCAATTGCCTTCAAAAGTCACCTAATTAGTAAATAGAGTCCACCTGTGTGTAATTTAATCTCATTATAAATACAGCTGTTCTGTGAAGAGGTTTGTTAGAGAACCGTAGTGAACAAACATCACCATGAAGGCTAAGGAACACACCAGACAGGTCAGGGATAAAGTTATGAAGGCGTTTAAAGCAGGGTTAAGTTATAAAAAAATATCGCAAGCTTTAAACATTTCACGGAGCATTGTTCAATACATCATCCGAAAATGGAAAGTGTACGGCACAACTGCAAACCTACCAAGACAATGGCAGTCCACCTAAACTGACAGGCCATGCAAAGGAGAGCATTAATCCGAGAAGCAACCAAGAGGCCCATGGTAACTCTGGAGGAGCTGCAGAGATCCACAGCTCAGGTGGGAGAATCTGTCCACAGGGCAACTATTAGTCGTGCACTCGACAAGCGCTGTTGGTGCCGGTTCGTGAGCTCCGTTTTCGTCTGTCCGTCTCCTCTTGTTGCAGTCCCGCGTTCCGGGTTCGTAAGTCGCGTTGTCCGTCTCCCTGGAAAAGTGGCAAGAAGAAAGCCACGCGCTGCTTGTCTCGAAACCTAAACACTTACTCGCACGTTTTTGGTTGTACACGATCGGGAGCCATCTAGCGGCACGCACATTCAGGGCCGCCCGCCACGAAACACTCCGACCGATGCCGCATCCGGCACTCAAGGGTTCCCTTACGCGGTCGTGCTACGCAGTCTTCGAATCGTTCAAACACGACTCACGCACGGGTGCCGTTCGCACTCACACGTATCGTTCATGTCCTGCCATTATTCGAATCAGTGGCGCCAGCGAGCGTACCAAATCGCTATTCACATTCCGAAGCACTGTTGGCATACTAATTGTACGAATCACTTCGACCGTGTCGAAACCACGTGTTAGCATGACAATCATTTCATCATTTCAAACATGGCTAACGTATCGGGCCATTCGGTCATGCTAAATCATTTCGCATCAGTTAAACAGGGCGTTCATGCCATCGCTTCGATCCTGGTCCGGTCGCATCCATACATGCTCCGATCGGGGCGATCCAGATGCACGACTACCCGGCCTCATTTCGATACATGCGCCAAGGGCGGAATCGCATCACTGGTTGCGTACATTCCTGATTCTTGCCCCTGTCATGGTATATCATTTCTGTCACCTTACCACGATAGGCCAGCCTGCAGACACGTGACCAGTCTACTAAGTAACGGGTCTTGGCAGCCGCCATGTCATCAGTCGGCAGCGATGACCTCACCACCCCCGCTATCTCCGTCATCAGCCTCCGAGGCTGGCAGTGTCCAGTCCCTTAGGGCATGGACAATTCCCAGGCTGTCCGCCGAGCTGAGACGCAGAGGGATACCCTTCTCGGCCGCGGCCAGGAAGGCGGAGCTATTCAGGCTCCTCTTCCCACCACCGGCCGCAGCAAGCCCCAGCAACCAGCAGGCGTCTCTGGAATCGATTTCAGCCGCCGTCGCTCAGCTACACACCCTCGTGTCTTCCCTGTCTTCCTCAATCGTTGAGGTCCAGGACAGGGTGTCTCGTCTAGAGACTAGCCCGGCTGCCACGGTTCCGGACCCTGCGGTGGTCCCAGCCATCAGTGCACCGGCCGCAGGTAGTGAGCTTGCCACGACTACCGTTCACCCTTCCCACCTGGTGCCACCCAGCGTAAGGAAGGACATTCTAGAGGGCAGAGACGTTAACCTGGCCTCACTCTTGATCTCGGTCCATGACTTGGCCGAGAACAAGGCCTACACCTGGGGGGACGTCTCGGTGGTTTTGAAAGCGAAGGACCCGAGGCTCAACAGAAAGCTCACGGTGCCCGAGTTCACGCTCGCTTTCGGCATGTTTAGGGACGTGCTGTGCTCAGCCTCCCCCGGCAGACGGGAGGAACTGGACCTCTACCTCCATTTGATCGTAGACCTGGGCCACAAATACGGTGGCTCAGCGTTCTACGACTATCATCGGTCCTTCTCGGCCAAAGCCGCAGCCAGATTCTCACAGTTTCATTTGACAACGGACTGGAGCGTAGTGGACACGGAGTTGTTCTGCCGCCACTTCGCGGGTCTTCGCTCCCCGCTATGTGCTGTCTGTCAGTCAGCGTCCCACACCACGGTCTGGTGTGCCAACATAGCCTCTGTCCATCCGATAGCTAGCACGGCCTCTACCAGCACGAGCCAGGCTCAGCAGGCCCCGGCGCAAGGGCAAAAGGTGGACAAGTTGGGACGTCCGGTGCGGATGGTTGGGGGAGCCGCCATTTGCAACAATTTCAATTACGGCTCCTGCAATTTCAGCCAGTGCCGGCTCTTGCACGTTTGCACCCTATGCCAGAGGGCGCACCCCAGGATCCTATGTGAGGTCAAACAGAAGAACCACGACTAAGCCGGGTCAATGCCCTTTGGCTCGGTGTTTACTTGACCTCACACCCCACTCCGTCACTCGCCAGCTACCTCATCCGGGGTTTCACCGATGGGTTTCATACCGGGCTCATCACCCTGCCCCACTCCACCCACGAATGTCCGAACCTACGCTCAGCAGCAACAGATGAGCCAGCGATTGACGTCCTTCTGCAGACGGAGTTGGATCGGGACTTCTTGATAGGCCCGTTCAGTCAGTCCCCTTTAACATCTGGAGGGTTAGCCCTATCGAGCTTGTACAGGGAATATTTTCAAATAAAAAACGTCTGGTGTATGATCTGTCAGCGCCTCATTCTTCCGTCGCTCCCAGTCTCAACTCGCTCGTCCCCTCATCAAGTGCAGGGAGCGATATTATTTTGCGACCAATTTGACCTTCGGGTCTAAGAGTAGCCCTTGGGCAGCCAGGGCAGATCTGGCCATGTGGGAACACTTTCTTGGTAATTGGAACGGTGTGTCCCTGTTCATCCCAGTCGTGTCCACGCAGTCACCTCAGGTGGTGACCGATGCGGCGACATCCACAGGATGCGCCGCCATTTTTGGCCATTTGTGGTTCGCCGCCCCTTGGCCTCCTCAAGCACTAGCCACACCAGGCTTCACTACCACGTCAGCCCTCTTTGAGCTCTTCCCCATCGTAGCAGCCGCTCACCTATGGGGTCACCATTGGTCTGGACAGACTGTGGCTTTCACGACAGACAATCAAGCCACAGCCAAGATCATCAGCAAGGGCAGGCCTAAATCCAGGCCCGTCATGTCCTTCCTCCGCAGACTGGTCCAGCTGTCCCTACAGCATCAGTTCAATGTTTACTGCTCATTCATTCCAGGGAAGTTTAACTCAGCGCTTATTGTCATTCTCACCTAGCACTGTCACACAGCACGATACGCCAGTACGTGGCCGGGGTGCCGCACTACTTGTCGCTTCAAGACCCCGCGAGGCCTTCGGTGTTCTCCTGCCACGCAGTGAGGCCCTACTACGGGGAGTGCAGAAACACCAGCCGCCAGTCAGCCCGAAGCGTCTGCCTACCACGGGGAAAATCTTCAAGGGAATGTCTGACATCCTGGATAGGTCCCCTTTCGGTCTCCTCCTCAGCACCGTCCTGCAGGCTGCGATACACATGTCGTTTTATGGGTTTCTACGGCCCAGCGAGTTCACTCGCAGCCACCCAGCCGGTCCAGCCTTGCATAGAAATAGTCTCTGCCGCCACCAGGATCACTACGTCCTTCACTTGGCGACATCCAAAACTCAGCAGCGAGGTTTCCGGAGTAGATGTTCACCTGTACAGGACTCACAACAACTGGTGCCCAGTTGCCGTGTTAAACCGCTTGACGGCACTGCTATCCGACCGCCCAGGGTCCAGTCCGCTTCTACCCTTTCCGGTATAACCCCTCAAACTCGTCGCAGTTCGTGGAACATGTCCGGGTCCTTCTCGGCAATCTTCAGTTGGACCCCAGCCAGTACTCCGGGCATTCATTCCGGATTGGGGCGGCCACGACGGCCTCAAGACAGGGGGTTCCGGACCATGTGATCAAGGAACTGGGTCGGCGGAAATCGGCCTGCTTCTCTCGCTACATTCCTAACCCACAGTTAGAGATGGCTCAGGCCTTCGCTCGTCTTACTCAGTGACATTACCTTTAATAAATAATTATCCCCTACCTGAAGGTTTTTGCCCCCTTATTTTGGTGTACCATACGGTAGACCAAGGCACACTTTCAGGTCTATTTCATGTTGGTGAGTTTTGTGTTGTTCCTATATGTCATCTTTACTCATGTCGTCCGTAGGGCTCTAGACCATAAATTGGAAGGCCGGGTACCGGCCTGAAGTTATGGGAGGAGCCCGGAGGGTATTTAAGCAGCCCAAAGGCCGCCGGTCTTTGTCGGTTTCCTGTGCGTGATACCCACCCACCCTCCCCTTTTAAAAAGCCTCTTCCAAGTATTCTTACCTCAGACTGAATACTCATTCCACATTATTCCATAACTACTTCTTATCATTCTTTATCTAGGGTATGCCCCCTTATTTTGGTGTACCATACGGTAGACCAAGGCACACTTTCAGGTCTATTTCATGTTGGTGAGTTTTGTGTTGTTCCTATATGTCATCTTTACTCATGTCGTCCGTAGGGCTCTAGACCATAACTATTAAGCCCCATACACACGGTCGGACTTTTTCATCAATTTGGTCCGATCGGACAAGGTTGTTGAAAAATCAGACCGTGTGTATGCACCATCGGACAGTGTTCGTCGGTTTGTCCGTCGGACAAAGTCTTATCTCCTGCTGGAAAGATTTCCCGTCAACCCGGTCCGATCACACCAAATCCGAGCGTGTGTACGCTTGTCCGACGGACAAAGTGCTACGCATGCTCAGAAGAAATTCTGTGACGGAAGCGCTCGGTCAGGTAAAACTACCTTTCCTAATCGACACAGCACATTCGTCACGCTGCAATGTTAAAATGTCTTTAATGCAGCGCATTCTCTTTTTCTTTACAATGCAACAAGAATGACATCTTTTAGCTGCTCCTATTCACCCGCACTTCTCACAAACTTACTTCTTTATTACTTTGCAGCATTTATACACTACATGTTTATTTTTACTCTGAACGGAAAAGAATCTTTGTTATTTTTTTACCATGATTTGTCTTTTTTTTTTTTTTTGGGGGAATACATATTTGAATGTTTTTTTTTTTTTTTTTTTTTGGAGGGGGGTTGTGTGTCTCAAATTACCAAAAACACATTATTTACATTTGTATTTCTTGCTTAAATTTACTAGGAGGTTGTTTGTTGTTGTTGCCCCTTGTTAATTCTACTTTAGGATTAGTGAAATGTACCAGCCTACTCAAAGAAAAACTGTCATTGTAGCAAAGTAAAACACAATAGTCAATGATTATTTCAAATCAAAAAAACCTTTATTTAGGTCACACCAACAAACCAAAGAGGAACGCAGCCATGGTGAAACTTGGGGAATTTGCAAAGTCTTGGCCCCCCACGGCAACCATCATTGTCCAAGCGTAGAAAATTGGGGGCCTGAGGAGTACGTATATTAAGGGGAGTGCAATCTGGTCGTGAAGTCCAAAGTATCCGGAACTGCAGCAGATGCCATCTAGGTCCCCAGGCTCTGGTACTACAAGAGGCTCCATCTTCTCTCACACCAGACTGATTGCAGGTCGTCACTCTCAGGTCTTCCTTCCACGCTTCCTTCCACGCTGTGGCTGTCGTGCTGGTGGGGTGGCAGAAGGAGGAGGAGGAGGAGGAGGAGGCGGAGCATGGTAACTATGGCAAACATGTGTGAGTGGGGTCATCTCCCCAGCCCTACCCTTATTTAGGACATGGAGGATGAGCCCCTCACACATGTTGCGTTGCCCCACCTCCATACCCATCATTTTTGTGACAACCACCGAGCCAAAGGTCTCCTCGTCGGCGGGTGTGGCATGTAGGGAGTCTGAAGCCTCTCTGATCATCCGGAGCGCTGACTGTGCCGCATAACCCCCCCTTCTCGCCCTTTTGTACGGAGGGCGGAGGGGAGGGGTTTGGGTGTCAGTCAGGCTCCGAGGCCTAGCCCCCTCTTGGCTGCCACTACCCAGCTGGTGGCTGCCACTAACCCCTGCCTCCTCCTGACTGCCACCTTCCACAGCCACCTCCTGGCTGAGGTCTTCCTGTGTAGGAAAAAGGGACATAGTTTCAGTTATTTGTTCATCAAACACACACAATTCTCATCTAGTGACTGGTGCAAAATGTTTACAAATAGAAAACCATACAATTCTCAGCCCAGCAGTTTAGATTCTGGCCCCAAATGTCTCCCACACCACTGTCTGTTGATATGTCAAACACGTTAGGAACTAAGCAATTGGCGATCCTGAATTAAGTGAACATCATTCATTATTCCCATAAATGGTAACAAAACTACTATACCTGGAACAAGCTGGGCTCCTCCACCTCTTCCAGACTGGAAGGCCCAGGTTGCTCCTCGGAAGCCTCATCAGGGGTGGGCTGTGCGCAAGGAAGCGTGGAAGGAGGAGTTGAGGTTGGCTCCGTGACATCAGCCTGGTCCTTCAGAAAATGGAGACTCTGATAGTACCAGAGCTTGGGGACATAGACCTCATCTGCTGAAGTTGCAGTTTCCTCAGACTTCACGACCTTCTTCCTCTCCCTGATATACGCACTCCTCAGGCTGCCAATTTTCTTTCTAATATCATCAACAGTTGCCGTGGGGAACCTTGGCTTGACAAATTCCACAAGTTCCTCCAGGGCTGCGTGCCTCTTTGGTTTGTTGGTGTAATGTGGGTGTATACCCTGCCACAATATGGGAAAATCCCTGTATTTGGCAATGAAGAGGGGGAGAAAACTCATGTCGTTGAATCCCTTCATATCAATCTCTGCAAGACACAACAACACACCAAACCCTATAAATTATGTCAGGCTAAACTCTCCTAATCTTATCCATAAAGAAGCCTCAAGTTCAAATCAGTCTAGGCTAGTTATGTACCAACGTTAAATTGTACCTTCGTTTGTAGCGATCGTCTCGTGTGAGTTTTCTCTCCCCTCGTCTCCCAGATCGTGGCTACGACACAGGCGTGTGACGTTTTATATACACTGCGCATGCTTCAAACTCTGCCCGCCCCTGACGATCTTCAGTACATCAAGACAAATTCTGGCACTTATTGTGTTTTGATTTTTACCAAGTTGTACATTCCAAAATGGACTCTCGAGAACTAGTGCTGGGACACCCAAACCCCCTTTTATTATGGCAATACTAGAGGGGGGTCTCCATCACACAAACTTCACACAAACTTCTACCAAAAAGCTAGTCAGTTTAGCACCTTTACAAAGTGACTTCATTCATGTAGTTGACATTGTAACTGGCCAAACTAAAATAGTGTCCGTCACTTTCAATGTTTGTCATTTCCTATTTCTGCCCTCAATAGCTTGTGTTGCTAAATCTTCCTTTTGGACATTCTCATAGGGGAGCGAAAACTTGGGCCGTCTGAGGAAACCCCCAAACCAACACCTACCAAAAAAGGGGAAAGAGCAGAAGCAGAGGAGGAGGAGGAGGAGGAAGGAGAGATCATCGAACTTGGAGAAATTGTCACCACAACAGGTGAGTGTGCCTCATTTCCAACACCCCATTTTTGTTTGTTTGTGGTTTTTTTAGGTGACGTGGATGTTGTGGAAGAAAAATCGCACTTTACACAGAGAGTGCCCACGTACTCATCGGAGAGATAATGGTCTGCAATAGAGATCTAGATTACATAAAGCAAAACATCAATGATGTTCAACAAAAATTGAAGAACATCATTGATATTTTAGGAAAAATATGAAAACGCACCAAGTAATTAACACACATTTGTGCCAGCTTCAAAACACATTTGCAACTTAAAAACTGTCTGAAATTTGGAACATGCACACATTGTGTCCACATGTGCTAGCTCCCACCATGGTGGATGAATGGCAACGTTTTTTTGGGGGTGCAAACACTTTACGAACACCCAACTTCGAAAGTGGTTGTGGTGAAGGGGTTGCACCCCCAAAAAACGTCCCACTGTCGAAGGCAAAGGGAAAAAATGTCAAAGTAAAATAAGCTAAAAAGAAGACTGAAATGACATGAAATCATAGGTTGGTTAAAATATCAGATTTATTAAAAAATGCCTCTCACACATCGTCAGGCAGAGCAATGGCCCCCCTACCCACAAAGTGATGCATATATTGGTCCCGGACCACACGGGCATTTAGAGGGGGGCAAGCCTGGACGTGCCACTCGAAGGGCTGTGAGTTCGGCATGGAGTTTGCAAGAAGCAATGTGGGGGGCCACACAATTGCTTTTTTTGGCCTAAAAGGACCTGAATGATGGCAGCAAAACGCAAAAAAGCAAAACGCTAAAGCTAAAAGCCCGACACCAATTCCGCGTACAGCACGAACTCGGCGACGAGTGTGAAGGGGTCGGCTGGTGCAAAACTAACACTGAGAAGCGCGAATCTTAAGTCACCAAACTTCCACTAACTCTCGCACAACTTTACGTCACGACGTTCTTCCGGACTCTGAACACACCATCCTTTATGGAAGAGTGGCAAGAAGAAAGCTGTGAAAGAAAGCTTGGTGGTGGCAGCATTATAAAAGCAAAACGCAAAAAAGCAAAACGCTATGTGTGGTGGATGCTTTTCTTCAGCATGGTGGTGGCAGCATTATGTTGTGGGGATGCTTTTCTTCAGCAGGGAAACTGGGGCGGAGCAGCAGGACAATGACCCTAAATATACAGCCAGAGCTACAATAGATTGGTTTATATCAAAGCATAGTCATGTGTTAGAATTGCCCAGTCAAAGTCCAGACCTAAATCCAATTGAGAATCTGTGGCAAGACTTGAAAATTGCTGTTCACAAACGCTCTCCATTCAATCTGACAGAGCTTGAGCTACACACTTTTCACATATTTATTTGTAAAATAAAATATATAAAAAAACATTTATAGTTTTCCTTCCACTACCCAATTATGTGCCACTTTGTGTTGGTCTATCACATAATATCCCAATAAAATACATTTAGGCTTTTGGTTGTAACATGACAAAATGTTGAAAATTTCAAGGGGTATGAATACTTTTTCAAGGCACTGTATGTAGCCCTATTTAACCACTTCCCTACCGGACCATTGTCATATGACATCCGCAAAAACACTCTGCCAACCCGGTTGGACGTCATATGACGGCCTCAGCTTCTCGCTGCCCCTGGGGCCCGCTGTGCACTAGACATGTGCAATTTGTTTTGTTTTCTTTCGTTTTTCGTTTTTTTTTCGTTACTTTCGTTCATTTGTTTTCGTACGAATGAACGAACGATTCGCAAAAAATTTTAACGAATAACAAATCGTTCGAATCGTTCGAATCCGAAAATAAAGAAAATCCGAAAAAACTAATTAGAAACAACGAATGTACGAATGAAGAAAATCCAAAAAACGAAAACAGGAACAACGAAAATGAAAATGAACGAAAAAATTCCTACATTCGTAACTTTTTTTTTTTTTTGTTGAATTGGTAATTTTCCGTGTCCCTTACAATGGTGCTACTTAATGTGCCTTGAATGGATTGAACGAAAAAATTTGTAAATTCGTAACTTTTTTTTTTTCGATTCGTAATTTTCCGTGTCTCTTACAATGGCGTTGCTTAACGTGCTTCGGATGGATTGAACGAAAAAATTTGTAAATTCGTAACTTTTTTTTTTTGATTCGTAATTTTCCGCGTCTCTTACAATGGCGTTGCTTAACGTGCTTCGGATGGATTGAACGAAAAAATTCGTAACTTTTTTTTTCGATTCGTAATTTTCCGTGTCTCTTACAATGGCGTTGCTTAACGTGCTTCGAATGGATTGAACGAAAAAATTCGTACATTCGTAACTTTTTTTTTTCGATTCGTAATTTTTCGTGTCTCTTAAATTGTAATAATAGCATACACATTACATAACATTATGAATTATGCTCCAATTACGAATCTACGAATGTTACGAATAAGTACGAATGCGTCCGAATTTCGAATAAACAAATAAACGAAAATTAAGCGGAAATACGAATCAACGAAAAAATAACTTTTACGAAAATACGAATCGTTACGAATACGAACACCGATGACTTACGAATGTACGAATCGTTACGAATACGAACACCGACGACTTACGAATTTACGAATCAACGGAAACGAAAAAAAACGAAACGAGAATAAACAAATTTTTTTGTTGTGCACATGTCTACTGTGCACACAGGCCCTCCCCGATCACGGTAAAGAGCCAATGAGGCTCTGTGTGAGGAGGAGACCTGGCTGAAAATGTACAGTGATGTGCCAGATTGCCTTCCCAAATAAAGAGGACCTGTCACAGCCTATCAGGAGTACCTGTCACAGCTCATCAGGAGTACCTGTCACAGCTCATCAGGAGTGCCTGTCACAGCCCATCAGAGTACCTGTCACCAGCATCAGAGTACCTGTCACCAGCCCCAGAGTACCTGTCACCAGAATCAGAGTACCTGTCACCAGCCCAGAGTACCTGTCACCAGCCCCAGAGTACCTGTCACCAGCATCAGAGTACCTGTCACCAGCCCCTGAGTACCCGTCACCAGCATCTGAGTACCCGTCACCAGCATCTGAGTACCTGTCACCAGCATCTGAGTACCTGTCACCAGCCCCAGAATACCCGTTACCAGCCCAAGATTACCTGTCACCATCCACAGAGTACCCATCACAGCCCATCTGAGCACGCTTCACAGCCCTTTACCTGTCACCAGCCCACCAGAGTACCCAAGTACCTGTCACCAGCCCTCAGAGTACCCAAGTACCTGTCACCAGCCCACCAAAGTACCCAAGTACCTGTCGCCAGCCAACCAGAGTACCCGAGTGCCTATCACCAGCTCATCAGAGTACCTGAGTACCTATATCCAGCCCATCAGTGTACCCGAGTACATGTCACAACCCATCAGAGTACCCGAGTACCTGTCACCAGCCCATCAGAGTACCTGAGTACCCGTCACCAGTCCATCAGAGTATCTGAGTACTAGGGATGAGCCTGCTCGGGTGTTCGCCTGTTTGCCGAACAGCGAACATTATGCAGTGTTTGCGTCAAATTCAAAAGCCGCGGAACACCGTTAAAGTCTAATGGACATTAACAATAAAAACCAAAAGTGCTCATTCTAAAAGGCTTATATGCAATTTATTGCCATACAAAGTGTATGGGGACCCGGGTCCTGCCCCAGGGGACATGTATCAATGCAACAAAAAGTTTTAAAAACTGAAGTTTTTTTAGGAGCAGTGATTTTAATAATGCTTAAAGTGAAACAATAAAATTAAATATTCCTTTAAATATCGTGCCTGGGGGGTGTCTATAGTATGCCTGTAAAATGGAGCCGTTTCCCCATGTTTAGAACAGTACCACAGCAAAATTACATTTCTAAAGTAAAAAGTCATTTAAAACTGATCGCGGCTTTAATGAATTGTCGGGTCTCGGCAATATAGATAAATCTCATTGAAAAACGGCATGGGTTCCCCCCCCCCAGACCCTTTGGGTCTGGTATGAATATTAAGGGGAACCCCAAACCAAAAATGTAAAAAATAAATTGCGCAAGGGTCCCCCCAAAATCCACACCAGGCCCTTCAGGTCTGGTATGGATTTTAAGGGGAACCCTGCACCCATATTTTTAAAAAAAATGGTGTAGGGGCCCCCTCAAAACCCATACCAGACCCTTATCCGAACACGCAACCTGGCAGGCCGCAGAAAAAGTGGGGGGGGGTGAGTGAGTGCCCCCCCTCCTGAACCATTCCAGGCCACATGACCTCAACATGGGGGGACTATGGAGTCACCCCCAAAGCACCTTGTCCCCATGTTGATGGGGACAAGGCCTCATCCCCACAACCCTTGCCCAGTGGTTGTGGGGGTCTGTGGGCGGGGGGCTTATCAGAATCTGGAAGCCCCCTTTAACAAGGGGACCCCCAGATCCCGGCCTACCCCCCCATGTAAATTGGTAACGGGTACATTGTACACCTACCATTTCACCAAAAAAGTGTCAAAAATAGTAAAAAAGACAGGAGACACTTTGGGAAAATTCCGTTATTAAAAAATAAAAAAATAAAAATGTCCCACGATGTAGATCCATCTCTCGCCGCCAATGATCCGAAAAAAAATAACATAACAGCTCCACCTCCATGGGAGGCTCCCACCAAGTGATGCTTCTTCTCATTGACAGCTGTTATATAGCCACATGATGTCAGGGTAAGACAGGGTCACCCGTTTACGTTACCGAGGGGGGCTCATCCTTACTGAGTACATGTTGCCCAGCTCATCAGAGTACCGCAAGTATCTGTCACCAGCCCATCAGTGTACCCAAATACTCATCTCCAGCCCATCAGAGTACCTGAGTAGCTGTCACTAGTTGAGGTGTTTTCTTTTCAAAATGGGGTCATTTTGTGGGTAATTCCATTGTTCTGGTGCTCCAGGACCTTCAAAAGTATGATAGGCCGTTAGGAAATTAGTGTAATTTATGCTACTAGAACGCCTGACAGTGCTCCCTGCATGTTGGACCTCTCTATGTGGCTAGGCTTTGAAAAGTCCCACACCTGTGGTATCGCCATACTCAGGACCTGTAGCAGAATGTATTTTGGGGTGTAATTGGAAGTATGCATATGCTGTTTGTGGGAAATAACTTGTTATTATGATAATTTTGTGTAAAAGAAAAAAATAATAATAATTTCTCCATTTTCCCAAGAATTGTAGGAAAAAAATTACAACTTCAAAAAACTCACCATGCCTCTTATTAAATACCTTGGAATGTCTACTTTTCAAAAAGGGGTCATTTGGGGGGTATTTGTACTTTCCTGACATTTCAGGGCCTCAAGAAATGAGATAGGCCGTCAGTACACCAGGTGTGATCAATTTTCAATGATTTGCACCATAGCTTGTAGACTCTATAACTTTCACACAGACAAAACAATATACACTTATTTGGGTTATTTTTACCAAAGATATGAAGCAGTGTAAATGTTGGCCCAAATTTATGAACAAAAATGACTTATTTGGAAAAAAAAAATCATAGAAACTAAAGAAAAGATTTTCTTTTTCCAAATTTTCGCTCTTTTTTCACTTCTGTCACAAAAAAAACCCAGCGGTGATTAAATACCATCAAAAGAAAGCTCTATTTGTGGTAAAAAATGATAAAAATTTAGTTTGTTTACAGTGTTGCATGACTAAGTAATTGACATTCAAAGTGCGAGAGCGCTGAAAGCTGAAAATTGGTCTGGGCAGGAAGGGTGTATAAGTGCTCTGTATTGAAGTGGTTAAAAACATTACTCTGCTGAGTGCAAACTATCTGTCCCAAGTTGTGGTTTGCCCAGCACAATAGAAAACAGAAATCAAGTAGCAATCCCCTTATGCCGCGTACACACGATCGGAATTCTCGTCGGAAAAAACTCTGACGGTTTTTCCGACGGAATTCCGCTCAAGCTGTGTTGCCTACACACGATCACACCAAATTCCGACGGTCAATAACACAGCGGCATAAAACACATTCGACAGCACTATAAAAGGGAAGTTTAATGCTTCCGAGCATGCGTCGAATTGTTTCCGAGCATGCGTCTGAATTTTGCGCGTCGGAAGTGCATACACACGATCGGAAAATCCGATAGAAAGGTTTTCCGTCAGAAAAATTGAGAACAGGTTCTCAATTTAAAGTCCGTCGGAAATTCCGACAGAAAAAGACCGTTGGGCATACACACGGTCGGAAAATCTGATGAAAAGCTCCCATCGGACTGTTTCCATCGGAAATTCCGACCGTGTGTACGCCGCATTAGTGTATAGAATGCCCACAGAGTTGAAATTTCCCACTTTGCTCACTGCTTTTTCCTGCATTTTTTCTCTTCATATAACATTGAGATTAATCATATGCCTACTCCTGCTAAAAGTTTATCTAAAACCAGTTTGCCAGTATCCGGGCAATAAATAAAAAAATGTATGGAGAGAACAGGGAGAGTTAAATAAACGATGAACATATTCCCATAACACATCATAACAGAATCCACTATTATGTGGGTACTATAATATTAATACTGTTTAGAATGTCAAAAGGCCTGCATACACAGAATAATGAAAAGCAGGTTCAGGATGGCAATGACAATTCATAACTGCACAGTAAGGATGAGCCCGGTGTTCGATTCGAACCCATGTTCGAATCGAGCACCGGGTGTTCGCTCGCTCGGCGAGCCCAGAACTATTGGGACCGCTCGCATCAAATTCGTGTGATGCGAGCGGCCCCGCAATGCATTGCGGCCCGCGCAGTGCAATGCTGGCTGATGATTGGCCAAGCATGCACTGTGACCCCGCATGCTTGGCCAATCACAGCGCCGGCAGCGAGGAGAGCCATAATTGGCTACAGGCAGGATGCCTGTAGCCAATTATAGCTCAGGGGCTTTAATACACGCCCCACGGTATAAGAGGCCGCCGCGGCGGCGGCCTCGCATATTATGTTTCACTCACAGTGTCAGCGTGTCAGTGTGCTGCTGACTGCTGACAACAATATGTTCTTTATTTCTGGGGATATGTGTGTGCATGCTGTTAGAACAGCATTGCAGTATCACATCTGGGGGGTGTCTATAGGTAGCCTGTGAAGGAGGGCAGGTTTCCTGTGCTTAGAACTTTCCCTGCAAAAAAGTGTCATTTTTGCAGGAAGAAAGCTATTTAAATCACTCGCGGCTAATGAATTGATGGCTCCTGTAACACAGAGAGCTGTCATTCATTAATAAAAAACAAAAAAAAAAGCGTAGGGGTCCCCCCAAATTCAATAACCAGGCCCTTCAGGTCTGGGATGGATATTAAGGGGGATCCCAGCCAAAAAAAAAAAAAAAAAATGGCGTAGGGTCCCCCTCAAAATCCATACCAGACCCTTGAGGTCTGGTATGGATTTTAAGGGGAACCCTAGCCAAAAAAAATGGCGTGGGGTCCCCCTCAAAATCCATACCAGACCCTTATCCGAGCACGCAACCTGGCAGGCCGCAGGAAAAGAGGGGGGGACGAGAGCGGCCCCCCCTCTCGCCTGAACCGTACCAGGCCACATGCCCTCAACATTGGGAGGATGCTTTGGGGGTCTAAGACCCCAAAAGCACCTTGTCCCCATGTTGATTAGGACAAGGGCCTCTTCCCCCCCCACAACCCTGGCCGGTGGTTGTGGGGGTCTGCGGGCGGGGGGCTTATCGGAATCTGGAAGCCCCCTTTAACAAGGGGACCCCCAGATCCCGGCCCCCCCCCTGTGTGAAATGGTAAGGGGGTACAAAAGTACCCCTACCATTTCACCAAAAAAGTGGCAAAAATGGTAAAAAGGACAGGAGACAGTCTTTGACAATTCCTTTATTAAAATCTTCTTTCTTCTTTCTTCATCCTTCGGTTTCTTCATCTTCTCCTTCCTTCATCTTCTTCCATCTTCTTCTTCCATTTTCTTCTTCCTCCGATCCGCTTCTTCTTGCGCTGGTCTTCTCGTCCTTCTCGTCCGGCATCTTCTTCCGTCGGCGTCGGCGTCGGTGTCTCTGTCTCTTCTTGGGCCGCTCCGCGCAATGGGAGGCTCCCGCTGTGTGAGGCTCCGCTCCGTCTGACAGGTCTTTTATAATGGAGGGCACCTGGTGACCCCGCCCCCTCTGACGCACAGGGACGTCATGGGGAATTCCATGATGGCTTTCCCCATGATGTCAGAGGGGGGCGGGGTCACCAGGTGCCCTCCGTTTTAAAAGACCTGTCAGATGGAGTGGAGCCTCACACAGCGGGAGCCTCCCATTGCGCGGAGCGGCCCAAGAAGACACCGACACCGACGCCGACGCCGACGGAAGAAGATGCCGGACGAGAAGGACGAGAAGACCAGCGCAAGAAGAAGCGGATCGGAGGAAGAAGAAAATGGAAGAAGAAGATGGAAGAAGATGAAGGAAGATGAAGGAAGGAGAAGATGAAGAATCCGAAGGATGAAGAAAGAAGAAAGAAGATTTTAATAAAGGAATTGTCAAAGACTGTCTCCTGTCCTTTTTACCATTTTTGCCACTTTTTTGGTGAAATGGTAGGGGTACTTTTGTACCCCCTTACCATTTCACACAGGGGGGGGGCCGGGATCTGGGGGTCCCCTTGTTAAAGGGGGCTTCCAGATTCCGATAAGCCCCCCGCCCGCAGACCCCCACAACCACCGGCCAGGGTTGTGGGGAAGAGGCCCTTGTCCTAATCAACATGGGGACAAGGTGCTTTTGGGGTCTTAGACCCCCAAAGCATCCTCCCAATGTTGAGGGCATGTGGCCTGGTACGGTTCAGGCGAGAGGGGGGGCCGCTCTCGTCCCCCCCTCTTTTCCTGCGGCCTGCCAGGTTGCGTGCTCGGATAAGGGTCTGGTATGGATTTTGAGGGGGACCCCACGCCATTTTTTTTGGCTAGGGTTCCCCTTAAAATCCATACCAGACCTCAAGGGTCTGGTATGGATTTTGAGGGGGACCCTACGCCATTTTTTTTTTTTTTTTTTTGGCTGGGATCCCCCTTAATATCCATCCCAGACCTGAAGGGCCTGGTTATTGAATTTGGGGGGACCCCTACGCTTTTTTTTTTTTTTCATTTTTTTTTTTTTTTATCAATGACTTTTTTTTATGAATGAGTTTCAATGAATCACTGTTCTCTGTGTTACGGGAGCCGTGAATTAACATTAGCCGCGAGTGATTTTAAATAGCTTTTTTACTTTCAAAAATGACACTTTGCGCAGAGACAGTTCTAAACACGGGAAACATGCGCCCCTTTACAGGCATACTATAGTGAAAAAACGGCCGTTTTTAAAAAAAAAGCATTGATACATGTCCCCTGGGGTCCCCAAACACTTTTTATGACATATTAGCCTTTAAAATGAGCAAAATGTCTCTATGGCTATATCAGAGGAAAATTTGGCTCATCCCTACTGCACAGACATGGACTTTTTATAGCAATGTCTCTATGGCTATATCAGAGGAAAATTTGTCTACATAGCATAGTCTTTATAATACTCTATACAGCAAAAAGTCCTAAACACTACTTCAGGAAACAGTTTAGAACACAACTACTTGTGATTATCCTCATAAACAGTTTACCTCTCAGTGAAGTCTGAGGGAGCTCTGGTAACACAGACGGATATCTGGAAGGATTCAAGTACCAAGGACTGCCCACTGGAACTGCAGTACTCTGCTAGTACTCTGGTATGTTAAGCTCCCACCTGCATGATGGTTGAGACTAGACATGTGCACAACAAAAAAAATTTTGTTTTTTTTTTCGTTTCCGAAAAAAAATTAGTTTTTTTTTTTCGTTTCGTTTTTTTCGTTTCCGTTGACTCGTAACGATTCGTACATTCGTAAGTCGTCAGTGTTCGGATTCGTAACGATTCGTACATTCGTAAGTCGTCGGTGTTCGGATTCGTACATTCGTAAGAGTTATTTTTTCGTTGATTCGTTTTTTCGTTAGTTTCATTTTCGGGCGCATTCGTATTTATTCGTACATTCGTAACATTCGTAACATTCGTAACATTCGTAGATTCGTAATCGGAGCATAATTCATAATTTTATGTAATGTGTATGCTATTATTAAATTTTAATAATTTACGAATCGAAAAAAAGAGTTACGAATCGAAAAAAAAAAGTTACGAATTAAAAAAAAGTTACGAATGTACGAATTTTTTTGTTCAATAGAGGTACGGAAATTACAAATCGAAAAAAAAAAAAATAAAAGTTACGAATCGAAAAAAAAAAAGTTACGAATCGAAAAAAAAGTTACGAATCGAAAAAAAAAGTTACGACTGTACGAATTTTTTTGTTCAATCCATTCGAAGCACAGTTAGCAGCACGATTGTAAGGGACACGGAAAATTACCAATTCAACAAAAAAAAAAGTACGAATGTACGAATTTTTTCGTTCGTTTTTCGGATTTTCTTCATTAGTACATCCGCTGTTTCTAATTATTTTTTTTCGGATTTTCGTTGTTTTTCGGATTCGTTCGATTCGAATGTTTCGTTAATTGGATTCGTACGATTCGAATGATTCGTTATTCGGATTCGTATGATTCGAACGATTCGTTCATTCGTACGAAAACGAACGAACGAAAATAACGAAAAAAAACGAAAAACAAAAAAAAAACGAAACGAATTGCACATGTCTAGTTGAGACAGTGAAGGGACTCTCACCTTGCTGCAGATCACTTGCCCTCTGCCCTACCTATGCTTCATCAGGTATGGGCGGAAAGTTGAGGAACATATCTTACCTAGGTGTTTCCAGGAACCGAAGATGTGAGCAGATGGGCACTCTGCTTCAGAGGAAATTTTTAATAGGGACATAGGGCAAACAAAAAAAAAAAGGCTGACAGAGGTTCTGGACTCACCTTTCTAGTAACCCCTTGCTAATCTTCTATCCATGACAGGTGGCACCAGAATATTAATTGTTGGCTGGTGTCAGAGTCTAGTGAAAGCAGTGACATCACCCCTCCATCAAGTGACAGTGCTTAGGGCTCAATAGGCAAAAACACATTGATGCCGATCTTACTGCTTTCTCTAAATTTAATATCTATATCTTGCAGGAGTTGAAAAGGTTTCCTTTCATTCTTATTTTTTTATTTTTGATTCCTAATTGTTATTCTTTAAAGGAAGTCCTTCTTAAGATGAAAAATGAAATGGCTTTCTAATTTTAGTGTCAGTGTACTCTATATTACCTGCAGTTATTAGTGAGTAACTTAGCAGACTTGTAGTAGTGATAGAAAAATACCAAACAGCCATTCTCATTCCATGCAGGGATGTAGATAAGGGGGCAGTTTGGGAAGTTGGGAAGTTTACCCCCCCCCCCCCCCCCCCCAGAGCATCACTTCAAAAATCAAATGCATGGCAGAGCAGCTAGGGACACACCATGCAGTTGATTTCTGGCAGTCAGCAGCGCTGTGCCAGAGTCAGTGTAGTTGTGTTCAGGGGCAGACTGACCAGGTTGCACTATGATCTACTTGTCAATCACCAGTAGCTGATGGGTAGATTGGTTCCCCCGTCCACCCCAGGTGCTTGTATTTGACATCGCCTGACTGGGACAGATGAGAAGAGAGAAGGAGGCAAGGAGGAGGGAACCAAGGGAGTAATACTTAGAGGGGCTTCCCGCGCTACTCTGCATTTAAAGGAAACTGTGTCCCCCGTTTTTTGGGCCCTGTGCCCCATGTTCCCACTGTGTGCCCCACTGTGTGCATCGTGTCCTGCTGTGTGCCCTGTGTCTCGCTGTGTGCCGCATGCTCTGCTGTGTGCACCATGCCCTGCTGTGTGCCCCATGCCATGTTGTATGTCCCATGCCCTGTTGTTTTCCCCTATGTTATACTGTGTGCCCAATGCCCTGTTTTGTCCCCTATGATGTGCTCCATGCTCTGCAGTGTGCCCAATTCCCTGTCGTGTGCCCCATGATGTGCCTCATGCCCTGTTGCATGCCCTGCTGTGTGCCCCGTGTCCTGCTGTGTGTCCCATGATGTGCCCGTGCCCTGCTGTGTACCCCATGAGGTGCCCTATGCCCTGCTGTGTGCCCTTTGATGTGCCCCATACCCTACTGTGTGCCCTGTGATATGCCCTACTGTATGCCCCATGATGTGCCCTACTGTGTGCCCTGCAGTGTGCCCCATGGTGTGCCCTACTGTGTGCCCCATGCCCTATGTGCCCCACTGTGTGCCCTCTTGCTCCCATGTAATATGCCCTGCTTCATATTGGGCCCTGCTGTGTCCCCCCTGTATTGTGCCCTGCTGTGCCCCATATTATGCCATGTTGTCCCTCCTATTGTGCTCTGCTGTGCCCCATAATGTGCCCTCATGCCCCTATGTAATATACCCTGCTGTGCTCCATAATGTGTCCTCTTGCCCCCATATAATATGCCTGGTTGTGTCCCATAAAGTGCCCTGCTGTGTCCCCCTCTGTAATGTGCTATGCTGTGCCCCATAATGTGAAATTCTGCCCCATAATGTGCATTCATGCCCCCATGTAATATACTCTGCTGTGCCTCATAATGTGCCCCTCTGCCCCCCCCCCCCCCCATGTAATGTGCCCTACTGTGCCCCATAATGTGCCTTGCTGCCCCCCATATAATGTGTCCTACTGCGCCCCCCCTGTAATGTGCCCTTATGTGCACCCTTAATATGCCCTGCTGCATCCAATATAGAGTGCCCTCTTGCAGTGCCCCCCCTCCCACGTATTGTGCCCTCCTTACCCCCTGTGCTCTGCCCTTCAGCCCCCTGTGCACTGCTTATCTTAGGTTCGTCCTAGAATTGAGCATCTGTGCAGAATGATGCAAGCACAAGTTTCACATTAAATAGGTAAGTTTCAATTTTTTATGATATTTCTAAAAATAATTCTTATATCAACAGCTCACTGATCATTGTGTTGTTCTGTGAGCTGTAGAACTGATTGTTATTTCAGGGCTTCCCTAAGATCTCAAACTTTTTGCCAAGAATTTTGCTAATATTTTGAGACTCGTTAATGACTGGAATGGTACAACTGGATTGGCGTAGGTTCAATGTGGTGCCCATATTTAAAAAAGGATCAAAGTCTTTAAGAAGGAACTATAGACCTGTTAGTTTAACTTCTATAGTTGGGAAGATACTGGAGAGTTTAATAAAAGACCACATAGATGAGTTCTTGCTGGAAAAAAATATTTTAAGAAACAGGCAGCATGGATTCATGAAAGACAGAAGTTGTCAAACAAACCTGATTTTCTTTTTATGAGGAGGTAAGTAAAACCTTGGACAGAGGGGTGGCTGTGGACGTGTTATACCTGGATTTTGCAAAAGCGATTGCCACAGTTCCCCACACACGGCTCATGTGTAGGGTAAAGTCTACAGGCTTGGAAAGATTCATTTTGTAAATGGATAGAAAACTGCCTAAAAGACAGATTTCAGAGAATAGTGGTTAATGACTCTTACTCCGAATGGTCTAAGGTTATCAGTGGTGTATCCCAAGGTTCAGTGCTGGGACCCTTACTTTTTAATATCTTTATAAATGATATTGGGTCTGGGATTAAAAGTAAAATTTCTGTCTTTGCAGACACTAAGCTATGGAGTGGAATAATGTCCTTACAGGGTGTTTCCAATTTACAAGCCAACCTCAATGCACTGTCTAATTGGGCAACTAAGTGGCAAATGAGGTTTAATGTTGATAAATCTTAGCCCCCAAGTTATGCACTTGGGGGGCTAAGAATATGCTAAGAATAGGTGGAGTACAACTGGAAGAATCCATAGTGGAGAAGGATCTGGTTTTTTTTGGCAGATCACAAGCTCAATAATAGCATGCAATGCCAAGCTGCGGCTTCCAAAGCAAGCAAAGTCCTTTCTTGTATTAAAAGAGGTATGGACTCCAGAGAGAGATATAATTTTGCCCCTTTACAAATCATTAGTAAGACCTCTTCTGGAATATGCAGTTCAGTTTTGAGCACCAGTTCTCAAAAAGTATATCGGGGAACTGGAGAAAGTGCAGAGAAGGGCAACCAAACTGATAAGAGGCATGGAGGAGCTCAGCTATGAGGAAAGATTAGAGGAACTGGAGAACTGGGCCGACTTCCCAGTCGGTCACCAGTTCCTTTAGAAGGGACAGACTGCACCTAAATGAGGACAGTGCAGATCTGCTGGGAGTGAAGATGGCTGAAAAGTTAGAGGGGTTTTTAAACTAGGCGATGGGAGGGAGGGTCCAGAGGTAGAGATAGTCAGCTTGGAACATATTTCAGAGGGTAGTATTGGGGGCATTAGTGGTAGGTTGACTAAATCACATAAACCCAAGGTAAGTATAGTAACAAGTCCTATTTGCAATCTCGGAACACCCAATAAGAGGACAGTATGCGACCGGTCTAAACTACGTGGCATGTTCACCAATGCAAGGAGCCTGGCGTACAAGATGGGTGAACCAGAGATACTGTTGAACGAGGATGATTTCGATTTTGTGGGAATTTCAGAGACCTGGTTCAACAGCTCTCATGATTGGCTAGCAACCATTCAAGGGTATTCCCTTTATCACAGGGAAAGAGAGGGTAACAAAGGGGGAGGGTATGCCTATATATCAAGAATAATGTACAAGTGTATGTGAAAGATGACCTCAATAAGGGAGCTAGGGAGGAGGTGGAATCCTTATGGGTAGAGGTCCAAAGAGATGAAGCTAAGGGCAAAATAATACTGGGAGTATGCTATAGGCCCCCTAACCTGAGGGAGGAGGGGGAGACGGACCTCTTTTCACAATGTGGATTAGCAGCAAGGATGGGAAGTGTTATCATAATGGGGGATTTTAATTATCCAGACATAGACTGGGTGGAGGGAACCGCACATTAGTCTAATGCCGCATACACACGATGGAATTCTCGTCGGAAAAAGCTCTGATGGTTTTTCCGACGTAATTCCGCTCAAACTGTCTTGCTTACACATGGTCCCACCAAATTCTGACTGTCAAGAACGCAGAGACGTACAACACTACAACGAGCCGAGTTCATGCGTTGAATTGTTTCCGAGAACGCGTAGGAATTTTGTGCGTCAGAATTGCTACACACGATCGGAATTTCCTCTCAATGCTCTCAATTTTTTGCTGTCGGAAATTCGCCCAGCAAAATTCCGATGAAGCCTACACAGGGTCGCATTTTCCGCTGAAAAGCTCTCATTGGTCTTTTTCTGTCCGGAATTCAGATCGTGTGTACGTGGCATTAGGCCAGTTCTGAAAATGTCTTGCAGGATAATTTCATGGGTCAGATGGTAGACACACCAACTAGAAACAAGGCGTTACTAGATCTACTGATTACCAACAATACAGACCTGATCACGAATGTGAAAATACGGGGCAATTTAGGAAACAGGTCAATTGGCTTCAGTATAAATCACACAAATAGGAAACACAAGGGGAACACAAAGACACTGAATTTCAAAAGATCGAACTTCCCTAATCTACAAACCTTCTTAGAAGATATAAATTGGGATAAAATCTTAGAAACAAAGAACACGGAGGAGAGATGGGTTCGTTTAAGAGCATAAATATAAGGGCATTAGCCAGTGCAATTAGGGCAGCTAAGATAGAACACGAAAGACACATAGCGGAGGAGAGCAAAAAAAATCCCAAGAAATTCTTTAAGTATATAAACAGTAAAAAAAGGGATGACAGACCATATTGGTCCCATAAAGAACGAGGAAGTACATCTGGTTACAAAGGATGGGGAGATGGCATTGGGTACTGAATTTATTCTTCTCCTGTCAGAAACCATGAAATCAGGCTGAGATTAAGTACAGTTAAATCACACTTGTTTAATAATAAAAGTAAAAAGAACAAACATAGTCAAAACAGGTTCTGTAACCGGAACGGATAGTCAGCCAAGCCAGAAGTCAGGAATCAATGTAGTGGAACAGCAAGCAGGATCTGGAGCCAGAAGGGATGTCAGCAAAGCGAGTCTTGAACAGGATCGCAGGAGAACGTTTCTGTGATGTTAACCAAGGCGAAGGCAGAGCTCCTCTGGACTGGGCAGCTTAAGCAGGTAGGACTGACGAGCAGGATATCATCAACAGCTGAGTAACTGTGGAGAGAGATGGGAGCTGGCAATTAGCCGACAGCTGAGCGGCCAGCTCAGAGAAGGAAGGGCTGAGCCCAGCCCTGACATCTCCTCAATATCCACAAGGGAATCGGGGGGGGGGGGTGGCTTCAGTAACCAAAACTGCAGTGTTTTTCCTCATGACAAATCACAGGAAGCACCTTCATGGCTAAAAGAGGACAGAATTAGAAATAGACTTGGGAAACTTAACATTAATAAATCACCGGGACCAGATGACTTGCACCCGAGGGTACTTAGGGAATTCAGTCAAGTAATTGACAGACCATTGTTCCTAATTTTTACTTGGTCTTGGTTTTCTCTTTTTTATGCAATTTTTATACATTTCTTATGCATCTTCATGTAATTTTTGTGCGTTTTGTGTATAGCTTTTTTGCATGTCTTAGTCATGCATGCTTCTTAAACAGATACCAAGCTCCATGATAATTCCGTTTTCTCCCAGTTTTTAAATTAAATTAAATTAATATATATTTTTACATTTTGATATCTACACATTTCTATATAGACAAAGTTTTGTTTCAACACATATAGGCTGCAAATGAATTCATTATAAACAAGTATTTAAGGGATATTTTGTGTGTATGTGTGTTTTTTCTATTTTTTGTTTTTTACTAATCTTTTCTGTCTTATAATAATTTTGTGTTGACATATTTTCTCTGTAGTTTTCAATGATTTATTTCAATGCTATGTATTCAACTTTTTATTTTACAATTGTTTTCTTTTTCCATATGTGTCCTACCTTTGTAATTTATATATAGTACTCATGTAGCCAGTATTTTGACTGGCTGCAACGTCTGTGCTTGTCTGGGTTTTTTGTGTTACTACTCTCAGCATGCAATGAAGTCCTGATTGATCTAATAAGGTGTATACTTGGCAGTGGTTTCAGATGCTCCGCTGACATCATCCTCATCTGTGTTTTAAAGGAGGGAGGAGACCAATTTAAGGGATGTCAGTGGAACATGTCAGGGTAGTGACTAAGCTCAGCGTCGCTGTGTGAAACGTGTCTACCAGTACCTGCTTTCTTGTCCTGTGGTGTCATTTATGTTACGGATTTTACATTAAAGAGACTTATCATTTACCTCGGAGTGCAGCCATCCATTTCTTCCTATCCTAATTTTTACTGACAGTCTACTGACTGGAATGGTACCAGCTGAATGGAGAAAATCCAATGTAGCACCAATATTTAAAAAAACACTTAACCTGTGGCCATTGCGACATACAAGACCCAAAAATAAAGATATTCATCTGTCAGCTATTTCAGTCTTGTTAACTCTTTCTCACCCTTCACAGACCAGTTAGCCTAACATCAATAGTATGCAAGCTCTTGGAGGGAATGATAAGGGACTATATACAAGATTTTAGTAATGAAAACGGTATCATTAGCAGTAATCAGCATGGATTCATGAAGAATTGTTCTTGCCAAACCCATCTATTAACCTTCTATGAGGAGGTGAGCTGCCATCTAGATAATAGAAGGCCCGTAGACGTGGTGTATCTGGATTTTGCAAAAGCATTTGACACAGTTCCCCACTGTACAAAGTAAGGTCCGTTGGCATGGACCATAGGGTGAGTACTTGGATTGAAAACTGGCTACAAGGGCGAGTTCAGAGGGTGGTGATAAATGGGGAATACTCATTGGTCAGGGGTGGGAAGTGGGGTCCCCCAGGGTTCCGTGCTGGGACCAATCCTGTTTAATTTGTTCATAAACAACCTGTAGGATGGGGTAAACAGCTCAATCTCTGTATTTGCGGACGACACTAAGCTAAGCAGGGCGACAACTCCTCCGCAGGATGTGGATCTGAACAAATTTATGGGGTGGGCATGACAAATGAGGTTTAATGTAGAAAAATGTAAAATAATGCATTTGGGTGGCAAAAATATTAATGCAATCTACTCAATAGAGGGTGAACTTCTGGGGGAATCTAGGATGGAAAAAGACCTGGGGGTCCTAGTAGATGATAGGCTCAGCAATGGCAAACAATGCCAAGCTGCTGCTAACAAAGCAAACAGAATATTGGCATGCATTAACCACTTAAGCCCCAGACCAATTTGCAGCCAAAGGACCAGGCCCCTTTTAGCGATTCGGCACTGCGTTGGTTTAACTGACAATTGCGCGGTCGTGCGACGTGGCTCCCAAACAAAATTGCCATCCTTTTTTTCCCACAAATAGAGCTTTCTTTTGGTGCTATTTGATCACCCCTGCGGTTTTTATTTTTTGCGCTATAAACAAAAATAGAGCGACAATTTAGAAAAAAATTCGATATTTTTGACTTTTTGCTATAATAAATATCCCCAAAAAAATATATAAAAAAAAAATGTTTTCCTCAGTTTAGGCCGATACGTATTCTTCTACATAATTTTGGTAAAAAAAAATCGCAATTAGCGATTATTGATTGGTTTGCGCAAAAGTAATAACGTTTACAAAATAGGGGATAGTTTTATAGAATTTTTATTATTTATTTTTTTACTAGTAATGGCAGCGATAAGCGATTTATATTGTGACTGCGACATTATGGTGGACACATCGGACATTTTTGACACATTTTTGGGACCATTGTTATTTATACAGCAATCAGTGCTATTTAAATGCACTGATTCCTGTGTAAATTACACTGGCAGTGAAGGGGTTAACCACTAGGGGGCGGGGAGGGGTTAGGTGTGACGTGTGTGTTTTTTTTACTGTAGGGGGGCGTGGCTTGGCGTTCGACATCACTGATCGTCTTTCCCGATGACAGGGAACAGACGATCAGTGACAGTCTCACTAGGAAGCACGGGGAGAGGTTTGTTTAAACATACCTCACCCCGTTCTTCAGCTCTGTGACCCAATCGCGGGACACCAGCTGCGATCGGGTCCCGTGGCCACGGTCACGGGCGGCGCGCTCGCGACCTACGTCTGGGCACTTAAAGAGCAATGTACCTGTACGTTGATGTGCCCAGTCGTGCCATTCTGCCGACGTAAATGTGCAGGAGGTGGTCCTTAAGCGGTTAAAAGGGGGATTAACTCCAGGGATAAAGCGATAATTCTCCCACTCTACAAGACTCTGGTCCGGCCGCACCTAGAGTATGCTGTCCAGTTCTGGGCACCAGTCCTCAGGAAGGATGTACTGGAAATGGAGTGAGTACAAAGAAGGGCAACAAAGCTAATAGAATGTCTGGAGGATATTAGTTATGAAGAAAGGTTGCGAGCACTGAACTTATTCTCTCTGGAGAAGAGGCGCTTGAGAGGGATATGATTTCCATTTACAAATACCATACTGGTGACCCCACAATAGGGATAAAACTTTTTTGCGGAAGGAAGTTTAATAAGACACGTGGCCACTCACTAAAATTAGAAGAAAAGAGGTTTAACCTTAAACTGTGTAGAGGGTTCTTTACTGTAAGAGCGGCAAGGATGTGGAATTCCCTTCCACAGGCGGTGGTTTCAGCAGGGGGCATCGATAGTTTAAAAAAACTATTAGATAAGCACCTGAACGACCGCAACATATAGGCATATACAATGTAATACTGACATATATTCACACACATAGGTTTGACTTGATGGACTTGTATCTTTTTTCAACCTCACCTACTATATACTATATACTATATACTATTCCCTCTTGAGAAGAGGAGATTAAGGGGGGATATGATCAACATGTACAAATACATATGTGGTCCATATAGTGAACTTGCTGTTGAGTTATTCACTTTAAGGTCATCACAGAGGACAAGGGGGCACTCTATACGTCTAGAGGAAAAAAAATTTCATCTCCAAATATGGAAAGGTTTCTTCACAGTAAGAGCTGTGAAAATGTGGAATAGACTCCCCCCCAGAGGTGGTTCTGGCAAGCTCAGTAGATTGCTTTAAAAAAGGCCTGGATTCTTTCCTAAATGTACATAATATAACTGGGTACTAACATTTATAGGTAAAGTTGATCCGGGGAAAATCTGATTGGCTCTCGGGGGATCGGTAAGGAATTTTTCCCCCTGCAGTAGCAAATTGGAGCATGCTTTGCTGGAGTTTTTCGTCTTCCTCTGGATCAACTTTGGGTTAAGGATTGTGTATATGGGATTGTATTTTTATTTATTTTTTTGGTTGAACTAGATGGTCTTTTTTCAACCTGACTAACTATGTAACTATGTAACTATGAATTTATTGGTAAAAAGGTTGCGAAACCCTGCTTTATTAGGTCTCCAGCCTTCTATGTGCCATAGTGATCCTTTCTGTCTTCCATGTACCATAGTGATCCTTCCTGCCTTCCATGTACCATAGTGATCCTTCCTGCCTTCCATGTGCCATAATGATCCTTCCTGTCCTCCATGTAACATAGTGATCCTTCCTGCCTTCCATGTGCCATAGTGATCCTTCCTGCCTTCCATGTGCCATAGTGATCCTTCCTGCCTTCCACGTGCCATAGTCATCCTTCCTGCCATCGTTACCTCCCTGACATTTCCCTCATTCTTAAGCTCAAAGGTTAAGAGGTATGTTCTGTATGTATGGACTCTACACAGTACCATTTATCTTGCCTGGTATGCTGGGTTAACAAAAAATCAGTGAGTGTGCTGTCTTCCAAAAGAGGGTGCTCCTTTGCACCTGCCCAGTAAGAATAGCTATTACAGTACACCACCCTGTGATAGGCAGTCCAGTGGCTCAGAGCACTGACTGGTGTGTTCTGGTTGGGGGAGGGGGTTGGCGGCAGTCCCTGTGTCAGGACACAATAGCCCAGCGGGGGGGGGGGGGGGGGTAGCTGTACTAACATTGCATATGTTAGTACAGTGATCTGTCAGTTTTTTTTCATCCAGGGCTGAATGAAAAAAAGCATACAGTGTGTACCAGGCTTTAGACTGAACAATAGCTAACCTCACTGGGCAACGGTCATAAAAACTGGAGGAAGGCAAAACTGAAATCAGGTTAAATTTTTCAAGAAGATCTGAGAAAATAAAATTAAAGATGTGATTGCTTACTATCAGCAATACATAGTTTTTCCTTTTTCCAGTGTTTATGAATTTGGTGCAATTTATTTTATTTAAAAAGACTTTTACTTAGTATTTGCTGCTGAACCCCCCCAGAATAAAACATTATCTACAGCCCAGATTTCATGTATGCATTCATCAATGAAATCTATTTCCTTCTTTTTAGACTTTGTACCCTCTTGCTCTAGTTTTAAATTTCAATTTTATAATTCAGGTCATTGTAAAAAAAATGTCCCAGATAGATTAATACGTCTTTAACGTAATTATAAAAGACCTTGAGTTTGTATAAGCAACTTGGCAGTGTATTCCCAATGATGCAATCCACCAGGATTAAGTGCATGTTTGTATATAAGTGCAATTCAGAAAAAAGACACACACACATATATATAGTGCCAGTGCCTTGAAAAAGTATTCATACCCCTTGACATTTTCCACATTTTGTCGTGTTACAAACAAAAACGTAAATTCATTTTATTAAGATGTTATGTGATATAGACCAACACAAAGTGGCACATAATTGTGAAGTGGAAGGAAAATGATAAATGGTTTTCATTTTTTTTTTACAAATAAATATGTGAAAAGTGTGGCGTGCATTTATATTCAGCCCCCCTTAGTTAATACTTTGTAGAACCACCTTTCGCTGCAATTACAGCTGCAAGTCTTTTTGGGTACATCTCTACCAGCTTTGCACTTCTAGCCACTTCTGCACCACCGCACACCGATACACGTCCTTACTTTGAAGGAGGGTATCGTTGTTATGGCAGCAGCTAACTGCCATAACCCCGTTATCCTCTTGTTCGGCCGGTGGTCCGCTTCAAGATAAAAGTGGTCTCTGTGGTGGATTCGCCACGAGAGGGGCACCCTCTCCAGCCACGCTCCGGTGCGGCGGATTCGATTTAATGTTCCTCCTTCCTTGGCATGGAGACGAGTGAGGGGAAGATGGCCCCCACCCGTCTCATTGACATTGCAGTGCGGAAGCGACGTCGAAACGTCACTTCCGCCCATAGCTCTTAAAGGACCACTTTTTTTAATTATTTTTTGTAAATGACACATTTTTTTTATTGTATTTTATTGTATTTTAGTGTAAATATGAGATCTGAGGTCTTTTTGACCCCAGATCTCATATTTAAGAGGTCCTGTCATGCTTTTTTTCTATTACATTCCTTGTAATAGGAATAAAAGTGACACAATTAAATTTTTTTTTAAAAAAACAGTGTAAAAATAAAAAAATTAAGGTAAAATAAATAAGAAAAAAAAATGTTTTTAAACGCGCCCCGTCCCGCCGAGCTCATGTGCAGAAGCGAACGCATACATGAGTAGCGCCCGCATATGAAAACGGTGTTCAAACCACACATGTGAGGTATTGCCGCAATCAGTAGAGCGAGAGCAATAATACTAGCCCTAGACCTTCTCTGTAGCTCAAAACGTGCAACCTGTAGAATTTTTTAAACGTCGTCTATGGAGATTTTTAAGGGTAAAAGTTTATTGCCATTCCACAAGCAGGCACAACATTATCTTTCACAATATTAAAACAATTTCCAAAAAAATGCGCTTGTAAGACCGCTGCGCAAATACGGTGTGATAGAAAGTATTGCAACGACCGCCATTTTATTCTCTAGGGTGTTAGAAAAAAAATGTATAATGTTTGGGGGCTCCAAGTAATTTTCTAGCAAAAAAAAATGTTTTTAACTTGTAAACAACACATCTAAAAAGAGGCTTGGTCCTTAAGTGACTAGAGAGTGACATTTTTGCCCATTCTTCTTTTCAAAATATACTTTTTATATAATATAATAACAACTATAAAGTGTTGACTTTCTGTCTCAGTGACATTGGTCACCAGACCAAATAGAGGGGTGAATCTCCACAGCAGGGACAAAGATAGCAATAAAAACATTGCAGAGCATTTTACCTTTCCCAACCCTATCCACAAGTAAAAAAAAAAGTTTTGTCCTTACTCACACTTTAAATTGATTTAAAAGATTACCCGGGCCTTAAAGCGGGGTTTCACCTTCAAAAATTTTTTTTTAAAGGTCAGCAGCTAAAAAAAAAGTCGCTGCTGACTTTTAATAAGTACACTTACCCTCCCAGGGCGCCCGCGATGTCGTTCGTGGAGGCCGAGATGTCCCTCGGCTATCCGGATCCAGCGCTGCCATCCTTCGTAAGGGAAACGGCTTCACGCGGCCTACTGCGCATGCGCGAGTCGGCGCACGGCCTACTACGCATGCGCGAGTGTCATTTGTGAATGGGGAACGCGGTGTGTTGTGGGACACAGTTCCCATAACACACCGCGCCCCATTCACCTGAAGACGGAAGAAGAGATGATCACCGCAGCGCTGGAGGAGGCAGGTAAGGACGATCTGCCTAGCAACAGCCATTTCTGGTAAGTAAAAAAAAAAATATATATATATATATATATTTTTTTTTTTTTTTTAATTGTTACTAACATTTTTTCTAGTTTTCATTTTCAGGGTGTTCCACCACTTTAACTAATGTTGAAAATGGCTATTAATACTTGGTTGTTGGTTGTTTATTATTCACATTTAACTGCCAAGCCCCATTTCAGCACCGGTCTCTCCAGTGGTTTAATGTCAAACTCTTTTAGCTCATGCTTAAAGCCCAATTAAAATAACATAATTAGATGCAGTCACAGTTTACTAGCATTCTTTTTTCTTAAACATACATTCACTTTCCTGTTACAGCAGTTATGCAGGGTCTCCAAATATGACTGTGCAAACCAATAAGCACTAGAGTTGTATAGCACCTTTCCCGAAGGAGCTGCGTGTTAATTTGGACTCTCTATTTTGCGCCTCAACTACAAAAAAAAGCCTCAGCCCCTCTGACCCACCTGGTTGAATAAAAGTCACTGCAAGCACTTAAATTAACACAATTATAGATACCTTTAACCAGGGCTTTTTTTTCTGTGAAAATAGGTACAGGAACTCAATCACGACCCCCCGTCCCATACACACACCCTCCAAACCGCATCAAGTAGTGGGTGTGGTCAAATTTCACTAACAGTGGAAGGGTCTTAACAGGGTCATTAAATATCAGGAGTGCATTCTGTAAAGAGTGCAGAGTTCAGGGAGGGGGTTACACACAGACTGCAGAGTTCAGGGGTGTGCTGCATACAGAGTGCAGAGTTTAGAGGTGCACTACAAAGAGTGCAGAATTCAGCCTTCTTCCACAGCTGACTTACCTCTGCATCCCCCATCCCCATCTCACGTTTACCCCTCTTCAGCTCTGACCTCTGCATGCAACCCCCCTCTACTGCTCCATCTTCTCCCCATCTCCTTAAAAGCTCCATCATCTTCTATGTGCTCTATTTTTGTTGTTGTATTAAGCTGAAGCACCCAGCCAGCTCTAGTACCTCCCTGCATACTGTAGTTGGTTCCACCTCTCTCATTTTCTGGGAGATCATCCAGTGGGGATGTTGGCATTCGCACTGCACCCCCTGTACCTGCATCTCCCTTGTCCCCATCCTTCACTCAGTGGAAGCCACTCAGGAGATCTGATCTGTGGGAGCCGTTGGGGAACAAGCTGTCACTTGTAAGCATAGAAGCCAGACTTTTGTGTTTTCAAGTAATAGTTGTCAGCAGGGAGCAGAGGGCCTGAGCCAAAGGAGGTGGAACTGAGTTCCACCAAGTTCCAGCTGAAAAAAGCCCCGCCTTTAACTCTTGAGCACCAAGAAATGGATACAAAACCGTTACGTGGGAAATTAACTCAATGTATTGGTACAGGTTAAAATGAATGGTGGTTTGAGCATAAATGAGTATACAGAAGGTAGGATCAGACACAGTCCGCTAGACAGTATAGTCACTATGTCAAGGTAACGTAGACTGGAATCAACACATGAATGAGCAAAGTCAGCAATTAACAGTACATATACTGTAAGCATTAGCTGCAATGTGAACAATAATACTATAACTAGTCTAGTGTGCACTCTAGGAGAATGATTAGTAAAAGGTGCAATGCCCCTGAGAGGTACCTCTTATGCTGCGTACACACGAAGGGACTATCCCGCGGGGTTATCCCCTGGACTCAAGTCCAGGGGATAATCCCCTCGTGTGTGGGCCTCCGACGGACTTTTTTTCAAAAAACCCGGCGGACTAAAGTTTTAAGTTTTGTTTTAAAATTAAAACAATCCCGCCGTTAGTAGGCTAGTCCGCCGGACTTTTAAAATGAACGGACTTGCCGCTCATCGGAAAGTCCGTTCATTTAGCACGTGACTTCAGGTACGTAGCTAGCATAGGCAGTAAATGCTGGCGCGCTAGCTCCGTCACCTGGCATGGATTTAAAGGGACTCCCCACGCCGAAAAACGGCGTGGGGGTCCCCCCCAAATCCATCTCAGACCCTTATCCGAGCACGCAGCCCGGCAGGCCAGGAAAGGGGTGGGGACGAGCGAGCGCCCCCCCTCCTGAGCCGTACCAGGCCGCGTGCCCTCAACATGGGGGGTGCCCTGGGGAAAGGGGGGCCGTGCGCCCCCCCCACCCCAAAGCACCTTTTCCCCATGTTGATGAGGACAAGGGCCTCTTCCCGACAACCCTGGCCATTGGTTGTCGGGGTCTGCGGGCGGGGGCTTATCGGAATCTGGGAGCCCCCTTTTATAAGGGGGCCCCCAGATCCCGGCCCCCCACCCTATGTGAATGAGGTACCCCTACCCATTCACCTAAGGTGTAAAATGTAAAGTAAAAAAACACACTTTTGAAAAAATAATTTATTGCACTGCTCCGGGGGTCTTCTTCCGTCTTGGGGGTCTTCTCGCCGGACTCCTCCGCCATTTACCTAGCTCTTTTACAGAGCGGAGAAGTCCGGCTACCTTCTTCGTCGTCGCCGCCGTCGTCTGGGGGTCTCGATCCGCCTTCGGGGGTCTTCCGGGGTCTCTTCTGTTCTTGCCGCTGTCGTCGCTTTCTGCGCCGCCTTCTTCTTCTTCTTCCGCCTTCTTCTTCTTCTTCTTCTTCCGATGTTGACACATCGCTCTCTCTGGCCGGAATGCAAGAGCCGCGCTGTGCTGGGACTTATATAGGGACAGGGTCACATGCTCATGTCACATGGTGACCCCGCCCCCTTGTGATGTCACAGTCCCGGAGGATGCTGGGACTGTGACATCACAAGGGGGCGGGGTCACCATGTGACATGAGCATGTGACCCTGTCCCCTTGTCCCTATATAAGTCCCAGCACAGCGCGGCTCTGGCATTCCGGCCAGAGAGAGCGACGTGTCAACATCGGAAGAAGAAGAAGAAGAAGAAGGCGGAAGAAGAAGAAGAAGGCGGCGCAGAAAGCGACGACAGCGGCAAGAACAGAAGAGACCCCCCCGGAAGACCCCCGAAGGCGGATCGAGACCCCCAGACGACGGCGGCGACGACGAAGAAGGTAGCCGGACTTCTCCGCTCGGTAAAAGAGCTAGGTAAATTGCGGAGGAGTCCGGCGAGAAGACCCCCAAGACAGAAGAAGACCCCTGGAGCAGTGCAATAAAATATTTTTTCAAAAGTGTGGTTTTTTATTTTACATTTTACACCTTAGGTGAATGGGTAGGGGTACATCGTACCCCATACTCATTCACATAGGGTGGGGGGTCGGGATCTGAGGGCCCCCTTATAAAAGGGGGCTCCCAGATTCCGATAAGCCCCCCGCCCGCAGACCCCGACAACCAATGGCCAGGGTTGTTGGGAAGAGGCCCTTGTCCTCATCAACATGGGGACAAGGTGCTTTGGGGTGGGGGGGCCGCAAGGCCCCCCTTTCCCCAGGGCACCCCCCATGTTGAGGGCACACAGCCTGGTACGGCTCAGGAGGGGGGGGCGCTCGCTCGTCCCCACCCCTTTCCTGGCCTGCCGGGCTGCGTGCTCGGATAAGGGTCTGAGATGGATTTGGGGGGGACCCCCACGCCGTTTTTCGGCGTGGGGAGTCCCTTTAAATCCATGCCAGGTGACGGAGCTAGCGCGCCGGCATTTACTGCCTACGCTAGCTAGGTACCTGAAGTTATGTTCTAAATGAACGGACTGCTCCGTGTGTGGGCAAGTCCGTTCATTTTCAAAACTTTTTCCCGCGGATTGTCCGCCGGAGAAGTCCGGGCGTGTGTGGGCAAGTCACACGCTCGGAAAGTCCGGCGAAGCCCCGCAGGAAAGTCCGGCGGATTGTCCGCTGGACTAGGTCCGCCGGGAAAAGTCCCTTTGTGTGTACGCGGCATTAGTATATGCAATAGGTAAAGGTCTCTATGTAGCAGCTGTAAAGGGGTAGTCCTTAGTCCAAACTCTTCAGCTGGTTAGCATTGGGGCCCAGTTGTATTGTAGCTGCACATGAGAGTCCCAGTCAAGCTTGCAAGCAGCAATAAGGCTGTATGGTCAGTTCCTAAAGGGCTTAGTCTCTCTATCAGCGGTTAGTGAATCCCCCCAGCAGCAGTCCACCAATCCCAGCACTATTGCAGCTCACCATCCGGTTACACAGACCAATCAGTCTACTCTCTGCTCTGCAGTCAAGGAACTCTGGCTGTCGGCGCTCATGAAATCAGCACTCTGGATCCCGCTCAGGCCACCAATATCTAGCAGTGATAGTGAACACTGGACAATGATGTGCACTCTATGGTCCCCCTCACAGCAAGAGTAATTTGCTTCCTGTACAAACCTGAAAAAAACATATTTTTTCTCTCCTGCTGGCAATCTCCCTTTTGGAAATGCAGTTTAAAACCTCCTAAAGCAAGAAGAGTCTCTCTCCTCTGGACTACAGTTCCCACAGTGCAGTGCTGCCTGACTTAGTCTACTGAACACTTCCTGCTCAGCAGCTCCCTTCTCTTGCTGATATAGCTGTTAACACCAGTTCAGCATCGCAGGGCAGCAGCTAAAGAGAGCAGATGCAGCCAGTGTTTCCTTAACTCTCCATTCTTAGCCAAGCACCTGGCTACAGTTGGACTCAGTGCTATCAGTAATTAGCATTTAGTAACAGCACAGCATGCTAAAGAGTAAAGAAGGGACTGCAAAAGATGTCCTATACAAGATGTAACTATACAACCATATATTCTCCTATAGTAAAAAAACAAAATTTTTTTTTTACAAAGTATTGTTTTAAAAATATTTACAGAATAATAAAAAACATTAAAATCTTCCACATAGCATTTGTCCTGATAAGTCAAGTCTGCATGTTTCACGGAAAGCCTGCTTCTTCAGGACTGTAACCTAGGACAAGTGTGTGCTTTACAATTTTCTTTCATCTACAGTTTCCAAATATGAATAAATAAAGAGTACAACAGCATATTATTTCCAAATCTTGTATATCAAAAATCATCAAGAAATCTGTCCAAGAAGAGAGGAGAAGCGGGATGCCGGATTTCTTGTGCTGCTGTTCTGCCAGAGTCTTAAAATCCAGTGATGTGCTGGAGTCCAAGTTCCCACTGACCAAGAGGATTGCTGGGGCTTGTAGTCCCTTTTGAATACACTCTTGCATGTGCAGGTATGCTGGGGTAGCCATAAGCCTGAGTTAAGGATAAAGGAGGCCATACATGGAACGAAATTCTTCCCTGCAACCGCAGGTTGCTTGATCCCCCTGTCAAAAAAGACAGTGTTGACAGAGGAATTCCTTCTGCCGTGGAAAGTTGTCTCTGCCGTGTGAACTCAGTGATTATTGCTAGTGGCTATACCAGCCACTAGAGATAATTGCATGTAAAATCTGGCAGACTGGTTGTACCCATGTTGATCGATCAATCAACTTGGGTACATTCAGCCTGCCCATACATGGTTTGAATCTTTGCAAATTCAAACAATCTATAGCCAGCCTTAGGAACGTTGGAGAGATTACTGCACTTCATGTTGAACTGTTACCTGTGAATGTAATCATGTTAATTTATTTAAGTAAAGCTTTTGATACTTTGCATTTGTCTGAAGTGATGCAAGTAATCGGCACATATAGTCTACAGCTCGGGACACTGTAGACATTGGGGTATGAAGATAATGATACAAGCGTTAATACAGTGTGAACATACAGTGGTTACCAAGGGTAACAAAGGTTTCTCTAGCAGCCTGTCGTTAAGTGTGTACATGTGACAGGTGAGATAGCCTCTTGCAGCGAGGAAGATGTTGTCGGCACTCCTTCAGCAAAGATCTATCTCCCATAGCAACAGGAGCAGTTGTGTACCACTGGGGCCCTCATCCTGTACACAGGTATGGAAAAAAAAAGAGTGAAGTGCACGCATGCAGTCTGCACTAGGTGTGCGGCGGGACCCCATATCGTTACTGGGAGTGATACGCTGGACAGGTGGACCCTCCTAAATGCACAAGTATCCATGGTGATGTACAGTATATTATATTGAAAGAGTTTACTAGATTTCAGTCGGTTGTTAAAGTAAAGGTAACCCATGTGTGAGATGGTGACCCTATACATAGTGCCTAGCATAGCCCAGAAGAACCCACCCTGGGGTAGGCCTCTCATGTGACCTTTGCTTGGCGCCCAACGAGGAGGGAAACATGGGAAACCACCACACAACCCCTACCCTACATACCTTCTTAAATATTTACTAAGCATTAAAATAGGTAATATTGATTGAGGGAGTTTAGTTCTGCTTTAAATATAGTATGTGTAGAGCAAATAAAAGCATGCCAGAGGAGTGCTTGATGTCTGCTGCCAAGCAAGGGGGAGGAATCGAAAGGTATGAGGCTGCTTTGGCAGGAAGATCTTCACAGAGCGTGAGAAATAATGAACCATAAAGGTTGCCAGTGCCACTGTATTTTAGAATGTCACGTCATCCCCTGTGGTCAGCATTTGACTGGTCACATTTTTCATGTTGCAGTACAAAGATTCAATTCAAGACCTATACCTAAACTATCAAAAAACTAGCTGGTGAAGAAGCAGGAAGCTGAATTACAGTTTTTTTATTATTCTGCCCGGTCATCATCTCACAGTTACCAGATCTCAAAAGCCTATTGCGCTCTTGTGAGAGGAACTTCACTGTAAGGTGAAAGAAAAAAGGCCATACCTCTGGGAAGAACTACAGAAGGCATAGGTTGAACGATGAATCGTTTTTTAAATACTGTATCTCCAGAAATTCACAGATAGAATGGCAGAGGTCTGCAAAGCTGTAAGTGCTGAAAAAGGATGATTCTGTGACGAATAAAACAAATATATGAAATAAAATGAATGTTACGACATTCTCAATGTATTGACTATCATTTCAGATTAATTTAATACTACCTGAGTGAATAAAGATACAAATGTCTGGTTGATCTCAAACTACAAGATTCCTCCAATGTTTCCCATGAAGATTCAGTGCACAGAGCAGAGTCCAGATCAACTGTTCATTCTCATCCCTGATCAGCTGCGCACAGGATAGGTGAGATTTAATCTTCCACCCTGTGTGTTAGCCGCTTTAACCTCTGGAGGTTTTCGTCACTAGAGATGAATGTTGCAGGAAAGAATATTTGCCTCCTCGCCTTCGATCGCCTCCCAAGTTTTGATGACAATGATGACAGGTCCGTAGAATTCACATCACATCACATATTCAATTGGTAGTGCCCACACCCTGATAAAGACATAGTTTTATCAATAACGAAAAACATACACCGCTTGTGCTACCTTGCAAGGTTATACCCAACTGCTGCTATAAGGTATCCTCCACATCTTGAAAACGAAATAAACACCCCCCCCCCCCACTGGGGTTGCAGCATTATTTGCACACTAATTAAATACTCAACATACGCTATTTATATCAAATCAATGCAATTAAATCAATGTTTGAATACATTAATAAAAAATCAAGTGCTGTCTATATAACAAAGCTCAAGCTCTTAAAGGTGCTCTGTGCTCCTAATAATCCCACTCAGTTTGGGACATACAGTATGTGTGATACATCCAACAAAGGTGAATATCTCCTAGGTGCACCCCTAATGTGGTCCAAGTGATCCCCACTTGCTCTACCACTCACCAAAAGAAATTAATCCTTGTGTTAGCAAGTGAATTAAATAAGGCTTTGTATTACCCTCCGGGCACCATCTGCAATGTTCTTCCTTGGTAAATAATAACCACTTGCCTATTGGGCACTTTTCACCACTTTCCTGCCCAAGCCATTTTTCAGCCATTTTTTTTTTGCTGTCGCACTTTGAATGACAATTGCACGGTTGTGCTACACTATACCCAAACACATTTTTTATAATTTTCTTCATACAAATAGAGCTTTCTTTTGGTGGCATTTAATCCCCGCAGTTTTTTTTTTTTTTACAAAAAAAAAAAAACACAAAAAATTTGGAAAAAAATGTTTTTTACTTTTTTCTGTCAGTAAATTTTGTAACTAAGTAATTTTTCGCCTTCACTGATGTGCGCTGATGAGGCTGCACTGATAGGCTGAACTGGTGGGCATTGATGAGGTGGGCTTATGGGCACTGATGAGGAGGCACTAATATGCCAAACTTATGGGAACTGTTAGGTGGCACTGATATGTGGCACTGATGACACTGATGTGCGGCACTAATGGGCACTGTTAAGTGGCACTGATGGGCACTAATAGGCGGCACTGGTTGGCACTGATAGGGGGCATGGATAGGCAGTACTGATGGGCATTGATGGGTGGCATTGATGGGCGACACTGATGGGCATTGATCGACAGCAGTGATGGGCATTGATGGGCAGCACTGATTGCCAGCACTGACCAGCATCGCTAATGGACACTGATTGCTGCCACTAGTGGGCACTGATTGCTGGCATTGGTGGGCAATGGTGGGCACTGATTGCTATATTGTAATCAGGGCACTTCCTAGATTACATTCCTAGATGTACCTCTGTGTAGAGATGTGGGAATTGGAAGATGTCCTCTATCCAGGTAGTTACCAGCTTCCAAACGCTATGTTGGTCTAAGCAAGGGTTAAAAGGTACCAGCAGCAGCGAATATCACATGCATGGGAAAGGATGAGCCTCATAGTGTGAATCCATATATAAAACTCTATTTATTTAAAAAATGATACAGCTAAAAAATGTATGAGGCCTTTGACCGGGTAAACTGGGTTTTTATGTCTGCCACACTACACCATATAGGGCTGGGTAGCAACATGTTGCAATGGATCTCTGCAATATACACAACACCATCGGCCAGGGTGAGGGCTAATGGAGTAACCTCCGACCCCTTTCTGATCACAAATGGGACGCGACAGGGATGCCCACTCTCACCCCTCCTCTTTGCGCTGTCCCTCGAACCATTCCTATGCCACATTAGATTAAATCTGAACATAACGGGAATACCGATTAACCACACCCAATACAAAGTATCAGCCTACGCTGACGACCTGTTGTTCTCAATCTCGAACCCGACAATATCCCTCCCAAATTTGATGCAGGAATTTACAACATACGGGGCGCTCTCAAACTTGAAGATTAATTTTTCTAAGTCAGAGGCGATGGGGGTGGGGATACCGTCAACGCAGCTCACACACCTCCAAGCCAGCTTTAACTTGAAGTGGACAAACAAGGCCCTGAAATACCTAGGCACATACATCCCTCACACACTCTCGAAACTGTACGAACTTAATTTCCCACCGCTACTATTGAAAATAAAAACTCTCCTGAACCAATGAAATTCTGGTATGCATTCCTGGATAGGCCGTTGCAACATCCTAAAGATGACTATCCTCCCAAAAATCCTCTACCTAATGCAGGCCCTACCTATACACATACCAACTGCTTTTTTCAAAAGGGTACAATCAGCATTCACAGAGTTCGTCTGGGCAAAAAAAAGACCTAGACTCACCAATAAACTGCTTGTTCTCCCCAAAACGCACGGCGGTCTAGCCTTACCAAATATCCAAGACTATTATCAGGCTGTACACCTGGGGAGACTCATAGATTGGTGCCGCCATCAGGAAACCAAGCTATGGGCCAAGATGGAACAATCCCAAAGTGCGATCCCTCTCCGGGGAGCACCATGGTGCTACCCAGCACTACCAACAGAGATCAAACTTCACCCACTGATTGGTAACTCAGCGCGGATCTGCGCCCGGCTAATTTCGCAGACGTCCCTCTCTTCCCCGAATTCGCCCCTCTACCCTATAATAGGCAACCCCTTATTTACACCGGGTCTTTCTGACGGGTGCCTCCGGAGTCTAGGTGAGGCGGGCCTACACCAAGCTTCCCACTACAGTTCAGGTGGGCGCTGGAAAACGATGGCGGATTTTCTGGATCCTACGGGCCCGTTTCGCCTAGACTTCCTGAGGACACTCCAACTAACACATTTTCTCAGTACGATCCCACCCCCCACAGGAGACACAAAGACGCTTACAGCCCTAGAGGAGCTCTGTACTGACACGGGTGCCCTACCACACACACTCTCACTGACCTATAACCTTTTAAATACTCCCTCAGCAGACTTTATACCCCCGGGACTACTTAAATGGGAAAAAGAGTTAGATTGTCAATTCAATAACACCAAGAGGCAACGTATTCTTAGATTCACACACAAATCCTCTATCTGTGCCAAGATCCAGGAAACAAATTACAAAATTCTCTCACGATTTACCCGACTACATCAGACCTGTGCTGGCGCTGTCCCACAGACAAAGGGACCCTGCTCCCATATTTTTTGGTCATGCCCTAAACTAACACACTTCTGGAAAGTAGTGTGCGAGACAATACAACAATTTACTGAGCGGTCCATCACAGATGACCCAGCGTTCTTCCTCTTACATGCCTCCAATATCCCTGATAGGAAATAAAAGAAGTCAGTGATCCGCCACCTACTTGACGCAGCTAAGGCATGCATACCACTCCAATGGAAATCGGCCCTCCCGCCGACCATTGATCTCTGGCTCCAAAAGGTGGAGGTCATCAGAAAAATGGAGGACCTTATCCTCACAGCTCAAAACAGAGAGGAGACATTCACTAAAACCTGGCAGGGATGGAATATGTTTATATACTCAGCTGAGGGTCAGGCCCTGAGAGGATCTGACATAGACACATAATATCGCGTGCAGCGACAGCACTATGTTGAGTCATACGGACATAGACACAAGCCACGCAGCTACAATTCTCATCAGACCTACCGGCATTCCATGATCGGGGGACACACACTGTTCCCCCTCCCCCCGCCCACCCCTCTCCCTCAATCCCCCCCCCCCTACTCAATACTCCCCCTTTCTTCTTTTCCCATCTGTCCTTCCTATTCTTTAACTCCATCCTCCCCCACATATTGGGGGCTGTATAAATGTAGGTACTTAGATAATTAAAAGAAAACTAGGAAGTGAGCCCACGAGACGAGACAACTCCACAAATATGGTGTTTATTGTTCTTGTTGATACTGTTAGAAACATTATGTTGAATCACCAGTTTTGTCTTTTACTTTGTATGTTATGTTTGTATGTTATGTGGAAAGTATGTAACCTGCTGGTCCATGTGGACCCATTTTCTGACATAAACAATTAAAAATAAAAATGTATGAGTGTAGAGCTAACAAGCCCATACATTGAAACACAAGCAAAAACAACAGTGAGAAAGCCGTTTCTTCCGGTATACTGGCGTGGGTTCCATTTAAATAAATAGAGTTTTATATATGGATTCACACTATGCGGCTCATCCTTTCCCATGCATGTGATATTCGCCACTGCTGCTACCTTTTAACCCTTGCTGAGACCAACATAGCGTTTGGAAGCTGGTAACTACCTGGATAGAGGACACCTTTCACTTCCCACTAGGAGGAACGCGGTCGCCTGGGATTTGTAGTACTACGCCTGTTACCCCTGCAGGGGTGAGGCGCTCCAGTGAGTGCAAGCACATAAGGGGAATTTGATGAAGGAGGGGAGCACAGGATAACCATTCTTGGTTTTCACCTATCGCTGCATTTTTGCACTGAATTTTGCCATATCACAGACTTTTGTGTCATCTTGGATTGAACTATTTATATATTTTTTTTCTACTATACATTTTTATTGAATATAATTTTTTCATTGCACATTATTTTTTCTATCATCAATTGGACATTTATTTTGAATTTGCACTTTCTGGATTTGTTTTGAAGTTTATGGTTCTTTCTATTTATTGCATTTAACATTTATCAACTATTTATTATCTGGCACAATTATATTACAGAAACACACACGTTGTACATTATATACTAATGTAATAGAGTGGATTATAGGATTTTAACTCGGTTCACACTGGGGATTCCTGACAGGCAGGGAGGGAGAGGAGGAGAGAAGACAGCACATTACATGGTAAGACCTACCCTGAAAATAAGCCCTACTGTGTCTTTTGTTGCCAAAATGAATTTAAGACCCAGGCTTATTTTCGGGAAAACACGGTAGCAGCAAGACTCACCTGAACCAGGAAGCGCTGCTGTTCTGAAACCAGCGTGCGCTCCAAAGAGCAGATGTGACATCACGGGGAGTCCCTGCCCTGGTCGCATATGCTTTTTGGAGGTCACACTGGAAATACAGGTGATGTCATTACCCAAAGACGGGCAATGCTTGCATTTGGAAAATTACTTGTCACTGAGTGGGCAGAGCTTGATGGGGAACCAAGAGACTAGTTTCCCATCAGGTCACTTTTGATTGATAGCATAAAGCAATGGGTGTACTCCAAATCTGCTTTAGTGACTGTAGATCCACCCACTCCTGTGCACTGTCAATTAAAAGCAAGGTGGAAATGATGGGGAACTAGTCTGTCTATTCCCTATTAGGCTCCGCCCATCTCAATTATAAAACGCCTCAGACATCCACCTGTCAGTGTGATGGGTGCAGTGGCCACAGAGGATGGGAGTGAGTGCACTGAGAAAAGAGACTCCTTCCCCAATAAAGACACAGACAAATTCACGTACCTGTGTCTGACAGGAATATGAACTGGGTACCAAAACCGCTGCTACGACCTGATGTAATTCTGAAGGGTGTCTACAACACCATTCAGTTTAAGGGGTTTATTTACTAAAGGCAAATAGACTATGCACTTTGCAAAGTCAGCAGCACTCTGCAAAGTAATTTGTTCCAGAGCCTACTAAATGAGGGAACATTCTGCTGACTTCCTTCATCCAATCATGTGCAAGCAAAAACTTTTTTTTCCTTGCGTGTCATTGGATATTAATGCAAAGTGAAGCTTCACCTCATTTACTAAGATATAGAACTAATGCCCTTGCAGAGAGCAACTGCACTTTCAAAGTGCACAGTCTGTTTGCCTTTAGTAAATCCACCTGTGACAGACCTAGCCGGGACACAGGCTTTTTGAGAGGATTGAATGCGAGCCTTATGCCGACTGATTATGGGCCCTGGTTTTTAAGGGGCACAGGGTGAATGAGAACCCCACTATAATCTGTGCTAGTCAGATTCAATGCTGTATATATGTATATATAATGTGTGTTGTCCCATGCTGTTGGGACACACACTGTCAGATGCTAATATCATCAACTCCAGCCACCTGTCTGTTGTCTTGTATAATGTAAATGAGTCTAGTCTAGCTTGTAAGAGTATTCCACACATTGTTGTTTGTGCTACTTAACCCTGTGTTGATGTTTATGGTAATGTGTATTGAATAGTTAGTGAGCTAGGAGCCGTAAAGTCTTACCCTGAAAAGTCTTCTCTCAGTCAACTCATCTGAGTGTTGATTTAGATAATTAGCTCAGGTTAATTCTGTTTCTGGCTACAGTTGTATTGTTAGAATAATACGAGCAGGAGGGGGGACCTCCTCTTCTACTGTATTATAAATACTTGTCATTTTGGTTCTAATAAATCAGTCCATGTTAGCACTAAGCAAGTGTCGTCTTGAATCCCTGGTTGGAATATCTGATACCTATATTCAGACTGGGAGGAAGTGGTATATGACGAAAGCACTCAAGCCGAGTGTAGGGACGTTTCGTCACACAACCCTTATGAGTAATACTGCTGTATAACTGCAAATGATCAGTCTGAAAAGGTAGTGTGGAGCTTAGCAGGAGCATGTCTTCACTTTCTCATGCTGTAGCCTAGCCCTCAGTTCCATGATTTTTAAAGCGGTAATGAACTTTAGGAAAACAAAAAATTCCTTCTGCAAGTTAATAACATGTGTAAGAAGAAAACCTGGTGCCAAATAATACTTTATAAAATAAAACTTAATATATGTATAGCTACTCCCCAAAAAAACTATGAAAAAACACTGTGCGATTTGAAAATCAATTCATGCAAGCTATCCTGAGTGCCAGGCCCAGGCACCTACGAATGTACGCAGGCACCCTGTTGTTTGTCTGTATACATTTTATAATTATATAAACAGTATTGCGCTATGGATTGTCCTTTTTTGATTTTCCTTATGAGATAATTTGGAGGAAAGGAGGACACAGTACAGAGAGCTCATCCATTAACCAAGGGTTCCTAATAGGATTTCCCTACAGCGCATTAGACCGACTTTTTAATTAAAGAGGTCATCTGGTGAGCAGTTTTCATATCTGAGCACTTCTGAGGGTGTTTTATGTTTACTGGAGGAGTACAAATAGAAGGCTAGACAGACAGAATGCCCTTAGGCCGTGCCCGCCCGGTATTTGTAGCAGCGCTATATAATATTTTCTCAACTTAATGTGAATAGAATATTAAAAAAAGTGCATCTCTAATAAAATATATTAAATAAATAATAAATTAAATAAAATAATAGATGTTCAATGTGCACGTGGATGAATAAATTGATTATAGATGTATAAATAGTTGGATCAATAAATAATAATAAATAATTGGATATAATCAGCGTGTCTCCACAACAACAGAGTGCTAAAAAGTCTACGTGTTCAACAAGTTCATCCAATCTGGTAAATTTAGCAATAGTTGTGACAGTTCTATAGTTATATATTCTTGTGCTGAGATTCCGTGACTTCCACCATAGATTTCACCGTGTGGGAAGACTGTCCCCTTTTGGGGGTACACTCACCAGAGATATACTTTATATACGCCTGTAGTCATAATTTATATGGACCTTCTCTTCCAACATCAGCAAAAAAAAAACCCAAGCGCGTGAATACAACCAGAGACCAGCCTTTTCCTCCAGCATCAGTCAGTCATATCCTCCTCAGCGTGGTTATTTTTATAAACATGTATGGAAACAAATATTGGGCCACATAGCGTAATATTGCTTTAAAATTATTTATTTAGATACTTTCCCTTTAATAAAAAAAATAAATAAATCCCCCCTAGTGGGTTCTGCGTACCGAAAACAAATTAATATGTAGCATTTAGGTTAAACATAGCGGTGTACTGTGCCTGCTCTGGCCGGATGTGGAGCTTTTCTGTGCCTTTAGAGGAGAGGGCGTCCTTCCTATCCGGGAAGCCGTGGAGCGCACCGTGGACCGCAATGCGTCTGACGTCACTTCCTGTTGACCTACGCCCTACGTTTTATGTTTACGGTGAAGGATTTCTTTTCTGCCATCCAGATTTAAGTCACCATCAATTTATGTTATGAACTTTACCACTGCATTATTTTTTATATATTTTTTAGAAAGTTTTGTCACATTGGCATATATATTGTTGCACTTTATATTTCAATCAATTTATATCTTAGAGAATCTTTTTCTGGCAGGTACTAGATACCTCATGTAGCACTTTTATTGCACATGTCACTTTATTCCATGTCATATGGTCTTTAAGATAAGGTACATATCATCATAATCACACAGTGCAATAATTTTTCAATAATATAATGTGTTAGTATGCATTGCATACTAGCATATTATTAAAAACTAAGCCCTCCAGCGGTGCGCTATCACGGGTTACAGGGCTTCTATCTTTGCCTCGTCCTCCTTCCGGGGTTTGCAGGCTCTGGCCACCTGAATGGCTGAGCCGTGATGTCATCACACCCGTGTGTGGGAGTCACAGCCATGGCACAGAGCTCTGAAGGAACACATAAGTATGCCATTCTATCAGAGAGCCTTTCGCTGGTGACATCACCGGCTGCCAAACAAGTGAATATCTCCTAAATGGTGCACATTTAGGAGATATAATAAAGCTTACTTGTAGGTAAATTTAATAAGCTTACCTGTAGGTAAAAATCAGAGCAGAGTTTACTACCACTTTAATAAATGACTGATCACCTGCCTGCTGATTAGATAAAAATGATGGTTTTGTGTAACTCTCCAATAAGCAGGATTAAGGCAAAAAGGTGACAAGGAAATATGACTCTTGTTTCACTGTGTAGTGTTGAAGCAGAGTGCACATTACAAAACTGGCCAAGCAGCTTCATTCTAAGCGCAGGGCTAAAGGCAAATCTCCTAAAATGTTGGGTTCAAATTATAAATTTATCACATTTTGAATACATATAGTTGGTAAAATCTGGCATTAAAGAACAGGCCTGCAGCTAAAGGGAACATGGGTTGAGGGCCAGCATGACTGGGGGGACAGCTGTGGTAAGTAGCACAGGGAATTTCCTGTTAGGAAGTGGGTTAGGGCTAAAAGGGGGGGAATTATGGTCAGTGGTGAGGGGTAGGTGTGGCTTTAGTTCATTTTGACCCCTGCAGAGGGAGGGGTCAGCTCACTCGTGGGGCAGCAGTGTAGGAGACAGGACACAGGCAGTAAGTTTTTCCTGTGTGCAGCCATGGAGACTTTAGATAGGCTGATGAAGCAGATAATGACGGCTGCTGAGGAGAACGGCACACAGTGGCTGAACTCTCATCTTACTGTGTTGCTTCGAGGGTCAGGGCAGAGCTCAGCTCCTCCTTCCCCTGTACTATTGCGTGCGAGGAGGTTGAGGCCTCCTGCATATTTTCGACCTGACGAAACCCCCCCCTGGGTGAGCCGCCGCTCTGGGAGCCAGGTTACGGACCCTCCAGCCCCCGGGGCGAAGCGTCCTGCTATGGCTGCCACTGCGGGGGCTGGGAGGAATCCCTGTCGTGGGCGGAACCCGTCCGGGAGGGCGCCATCTGCATCCCCCTCCAGGCCTCCTTCTGCTGGGGACCAGGACCCGACAGTGCACCGTGCAGGGCCTTCCCTTTCGGCGAGGACGGTCTGCGGCTGCTGGCGCGGACCCCTTCCCCCTAGCGGCCATGGCCATCGGTGGAGGAAGAAGAGGTTTCCCTGGTGACGGCGGTGGTGCTAGAGCGGCGTCTGTCAGCTGGCAGAGTGCTCAGCGGGGGAAATGTGCAGGAGCCAGCTGCGAGGTACGGAGGGCGCAAGCTGATGACGTCAGGGACGGGTGACCAGGTCCTTCCACGTCCACAGCGTCCCCTGGTGGCCAGGGGCACCAACGATCTGAGGGAGAAAGTTCTTGTCTATTCCTTTAACTGTACCTGTTGCGTCTGTGTCCCCCCTCCCCCTGTTAGTTCCCCCTTGGGTTGTTGGTGGGGGGTGGGCCGGCCTCGGTGCCTGTTGTTGCTACTGGGGTTGGTTCCGTGGGTGCTAGCAGGGCCTCTCAGGGGGGTTTGGGTATCCTAGGCATGGGTGCTTTGTGTGTCTGTTTCCCTTTGTGTTTTCTGTCTTACAGGCCTGGTGTGCCTGATGTGGATCCTGGGGCCCTCTTATGTCCATTGAGGGGCAAAAAGGGCCCTGGTCAGACAGGAGGGCAGACAGCTGGGTTTCTCAAGGGAGGAGGTTTCAGTACGTTGGATTGGGATTCTGGGCATGTTATGGTCCCACGTCCTTCCTGAAGTGCAGCGTTATGCTAGATTGGATGTGCTGTTGTTGCACGTTGAGGGTAATGACCTGAGTATCAGGGCCTCTAGGGATCTTATTCGGGATGTTAAATGGGACTTCCTTTATTTAAGATCAGCTTTTCCTGAGTCGGTGGTAGTGTGGTCGGATATAATAGGCAGGACAGCTTGGAGGGGGGCCCGGTCGGTTGCATCGATCAACAAGACCAGGATGATGGTCAATAAGGCAGTGGCGAAGTTTGTGGTGCGTAATGGGGGACTGGTGGTCCGCCACTGCGAGTTGGAGAAGGACATTGGCCTGTATTTGAGGGCCGATGAGGTTCACTTCTCAGCAGTGGGGATTGACATGTGGTTCCTGGGGCTCCAGGATGGGCTACAGCAGGCCTGGTGGCTGTGGCGGGCCTCCCACGCATGAGGTGGTCACTGGTAGGAGTCTGTGGCAGCGGTCTCTGGTTCGTGAAGGTTGGAATGGTGGAAGGTAAACAGGATATGGTGTGGGGACTGGTTGGACCTATCTTGGTATGGGTACCCTCCCAATCTGGAAATAATGGGCTACCAGTCATCGGGATGCAGTGGCAAGAAGGTGGCAATAGTTCGTCCCTGAGCTGGTAGGATCACGGCTAGGGGCCAGGATGCAGAGGTGGTGGTGGTGCAGCCGATGCGGTAGAATACCTTCCTTCATGAACCTCAGACATAACAGAAGTTGGTGTTATTATATGTTGTGTATGTATATATGTATATATATATATATATATATATATATATATATATATATATATATATATATATATATATATATATATATATTTCAGTTTATATTTAAATAGAGTTCATTTTATAAAATTTGTAATATGTATATATAAAAAGGGGCCGGATGGCCATTTAATCCAGATGGTGTGGTGTACTTATTTATTAAGTAAGGTAAGATAAATAAGTTGGGGTTATGGTTTAAGGTGGGGCATACGGGACATCAGCTATACACCAGTCATGAAAATCTGAAATCTGCAGAATATGAACCTCAAAAAGTTAGAAAATAGAAAATATTATACAATGCCAACTTTTTGTGCTTTGAAAATAAAATGCCAACCCACATACTGCAGTTTTCAGAAATGAACATAGCATAGGTTGGCAACTTGTCATTCGTGATCTACCAGCAGATTGCTAATGGGTGATAAGTAGATCAATGTACCTTACAGAGATCTGAGAAGAGAACAGGAAATGTATTTGTATTTTGCAAACTCATCCAAGTCCATGAGCGGCTCAGACTAGGAGCTTAAATGCGCAGTGCAGGGAGTGCATGGCATACCAAGTCTAAACTGTTAGTGCCTATGGATGTGGTGCACATCATTCGGCAAGTGACCCAAGATTTCCCAACAAGTATTCCCAAAATTGTAAATAAAATAAAAAAGAGCGTAAAAAAAAAAAAAATATATATATATATATATATTTTTTTTTAAATACATTTTTTTTGTATATATATATATATATATATATATATATATATATATATATATATATATATATCACTTTGACCCTAAAACTGCCTTAATAGAAACCAAACCAGAGTCTCTTTCTATAGGGATTCAACTTGTAGTTTCAAGGTACAGTTTAGTGGATTCTATAATACAAAAGATGTAGCAACATTGCATGTCTGTGATTATCAAAGGGACACAAAAATATGAATGTAAACTTGGTAGGCGTAGCAAAATACAAGGTCACAGAGTAGAAACCAACAGATTATTATCTAGAAATTCTGGGAACCTGTTTATTGTTGATACAAATGATATTTCTCCTCTATAAAGGTGATTGAACAATGATGTTCAATACAGTATAAAAACCGCATGGTAATTGCCGCTGGCAGGCTTAACATGCAATTCTGTACAGTTAACTTCACAAGGACAGGAAAAGAATACTAAATTGGATCACTTAAGTGATCATAAGCATTGCAGACTTTATGTGCATGGAAATCTAGAATGTTGTCTCCATCTAGTGGCCAGTAAGCAAATATTGTCCTATTATTCCATTATTATATTACTCCATCTATTATTTGCTTTTTTTTTTTTTTGTCTGAGAACTGTCTACCTTTCTTAAAGCCCAGATCTGGGAAATCTGAAAATTCTCCCTTGCAGTGGATCTGTGCCTGCATTGTAAAAGTTAACTGCTTGTTTATTTCTGGGGAGAGTAAAAGCACATTTATTTACTTAATCCTCCACTACCCTGGCAGATGGCACTCCCCTATGCTCTGGAGGTGGACTGGACTGCACTGTCCCTCAACCAGTGGCAACTGGTACTCAATAATATAGGGGGGCAGCAAACCAACGCCACCCCCCCTCCGCGGGAGACATAGGGGGGGGGAGCCATTGAGATGGACAAGAATGCAGGAAACACCAGATGAACCCAGAGATATCCCAGTGACTGTCCATCATAGAGAGTGCCTGTCACCTGCTTTAATGTGAGGAGTAATCAAAGACGTGTAAGAAGCATTGGCTGGCAATGCACATACAGCCCGGCTCATGCGCTCCCAGCAGCCCTTGGCTCATTGCACACACAGCTCTGCACAGCCCAGCCATTTTTTCAGTTTGGCCATGTATACCAAAAATCTACTGAGACCCCTGCCTTTTTGTACCCTGAAAGCCCACCAGAAAATATTCACTCTGATTCCGTGAGCAGACTCCACGAACGCCACTTTCCTGAGAACCCCCCCGTGAAACAGGCCACAGGCATCGGAAGAAATGGCGGTGTGCTCCAGAGAAGGAGTTAGAAGAGATACCACGTATTATTGTCCCCAATGTCCTTCCCAACCAGACCTCTGGTTTCTGCCATTACCATACTTCTATACATTATTAGGGGAGTATGGTAAACGTAATTCTCATTTCCTGTCATTCTCCTCCACACCCCTTATGCCACTGCACTGACCTGTACATACCTCTGCCTTCTCTGGAACTGAATGCAAAAAGAATATACCGCGCTACCTAAAAGATGTGCAAAAAATAAATAAAAAAATGGCTGCAGCTAAAAAATTGCGAGATATGCACAATCACAGGAAGTTATAATAGAATGGAAGCTGCGCACAAATTAAATAAAATGTAAAACATATGATATCAAGAGTGACTGTTGATGTGACCATATAAACCAATACAACAAATATATGATGCAATATTGCTGTGTGCAAAAAATGTTAGATGAAACCCAGCAAGTAACAAAAAACAAAATACTCATATAGATGAGAAAAAATAAATAAATAAAAAAATAAAATATTATATATATATATATATATATATATATATATATATATATATATATATTAAAGTCCAGTGATGAAGGTGACAGAAAATTCGATGAGTGAATTATCTTCTCTGTAATTAACACAAAACACCACCAAATGAGTGAACCACCACCATGCAGCATATGCGCTTACCAGAAGGCAAGCGATATAGAGCCTGTAGTATCAACACAGCATCAAGACCTCAGATCCCCTCTTGCGAATACAGTGAGAGCAAACCAGGGAGTCCCAAATCGATAGGCAGTCGAAAGGCAGCAATCACGATCTCAGCAAGGAAAGAAAGCTCACCATAGTGTAACTCAATTTCAGGAAACAATTTATTATACAAAAAAGTAATGCACTTACATTTAAAATCTTTAAAAACGCATGCATGTAAAATGAAGTAAGCCGGCCGGCTTGTAGACACCCGTCCTAGACAGCGATGGCGTCAGCACGCCTCCCTCCCTGACCTGTTATACCACCAAGTTTCTGCCTAGCGATAAACATACCTCTGCCTTCTCTGGAACTGACCCTTGCCTGCTATACGACCAAGCTTCTGCCTAACGCTAGACTGTATCTACCTCTGCCTGCTCTGGAACTGACCCTGGACTGTTTGACCACGTTTTTTGCCTGCCTCTTGGACTGATCATTTACCCTGCTATGCTATTGGGAACACAGGGGTCTCACATATGTTTGGGGCCCCAGAAATGTTTTTCTGGATGAAGAAAAATGTTTTTGTTTTTTCATTCCCAGATTAGGGTCTGCAGACTCGGAGGCTTCAAAGAGATTTGGGTGGGAGAAGCATCTACCCCTGTCCCCATTCTTTCCTGGCCTGCTACTTGGACCATGTTCCTGCTTACTACCAGGACCAATATTTTGGCACTGCTGGCAATGTCTCTACTTGCACTGACCCTGGACTGTATATGGACAGTATCCCTGCCTGTACTGACTATGGACAATATTCCTGTCTGCTGCATGGACAATTTCATTCACTGTCGCTGACCACCTCCCTGCCTGCTGCCTAGATCAGGGCTCTACTCCTGAGGACAACTGCACTACTAAAACCACAGGTAATCTTTTGTTTACCCTTTGCTCAGCAGAATGTATTTTAGGGTGTAATTTAAGCTATGTGTTAGAAATATGAAGGGCCTTCAAAAATGTGATAGATTGTAAGGAAATTGGATGTGTAATTTATGCTCCTAGAACGCCTGAATGTGCTACTTCAATGTTGGGCCTCTGTATGTGGCCAGGCTGTGTAAAAGTCTCACACATGTGGAGGAGTAGCAGAATATATTTCGAGGTGTCATTTGGGGTGTCATGTTTGCTATGTACATGCTATGTGTTGGAAATATCTTAGAAATGGACAACTTTGTGTAAAAAAAATGTGTTTTCATTTTCTTTCCACAGTTTCCAAAAACGTCTGGAAAAACAATGAACCGTTCAAAAGACCCATTATGCCTCATAGATTATACATGGGGTGTTTTCTTTCCAAAATGGGGTCACTTTGTGGGAGCATTTCCATTGTCCTGGTGTTCCAGGGCCTTCAGACGTGTAATAGGTAGTTGAGAGATTAGATGTGTAATTTATGGTCCTAGAACGCCTGAATGTGCTACTTCAATGTTGGGCCTCTGTATGTGGTCAGGCTGCGTAAAAGTCTCACACATGTGGTATCGCCATACTCAGGAGGAGTAGCATAATATATTTTGGGGTGTCATTTTTGATATGTACATGCTATGTGTTGGAAATATCTTAGAAATGGACAACTTTGTGTAAATAAAATGCGTTTTTATTTTTTTCCCACATTTTCCAAAAATGTCTGGAAAAAAATGAACCGTTCAAAAGACTCATTATGCCTCATAGATTATATGTTGGGGTGTTTGCTTTCCAAAATGGGGTCACTTTGTGGGCATTTCACTATACTCCGGATGAGTAGCAGAATATATTTTGGGGTGTCATTTGTGGAATGTACATACCATGTGAGAGAAATAACCTATTATGACAATTTGGTGTGAAAAAAAATGCAAAGAATTGTGGGAAAAAATGACAACTTCAAAAAACTAACCATGCCTCTTACTAAATACATTGGCATGTCTACTTTCCAAAAAAGGGTAATTTTGTTGGTATTTGTACTTTCCTGGCTTGTTAGGGTCTCAAGAAATGAGACAGGCCTCAGCACATCAGGTGTGATAAGATGTGATCAATTTTCAGTGATTGGCACCATAGCTTGTAGACTCTATAACTTTCACACAGACTAAATAATATCCACTAATTTGGGTTATTTTTACCAAAGATATGTAGCAGTATACATTTTGGCCCAAATTTATGAAGAAAAATTACTTATTTGCAAAATTTTATAATAGAAATTAAGAAAAATGCATTTTTTTACAAAATTTGCGGTCTTTTTTTAATTATAGCACAGAAAATAAAAAAACTATAGGTGATCAAATACCACCAAAAGAAAGCTCTATTTGTGTGAAAAAAAGGACGAACATTTCATATGGGTACAGTGTTGCATGACTGAGTAATTGTCATTCAAAATGTGAAAGCACTGAAAGCTGAAAATTGGTCTGGTTAGGAAGAGGGTTTAAGTGCCCAGTGGGTAAGTGGTTAATCATGTACACAGGAAAGCAGCTTCCAGCAGAACATACTCACCAATTTATGTGTGTGGATTGTGGGGTGGTGGTGGGTGTTATAGTTTGAATATGTGCCTTTTTTAATATTATGTTGGAATGCTTTGTAAGAATAATGACTGTTAAGTATGTTTATATAATCTTGCAGATAAAAATGATGTCGGCTGGTGGGTGAGTAGAAATGTTACCCGTTCTACACTGAAAGTAAAGCTGTTTCCACAGGTTTAGAACATTTTTAGATTGTACGCTCTTATGAACAGGGCCCTTAAAACCCAATTGCTAACTGTTTTGCTAAATGTAGCACCATATATTCTGTAGAATATTTTTTGAAGCTAGTAAATGAATGTACATGTCACGAAGGGGTTTCACTACCCAAGCTATCATGTTAAAATAAGTTGTTTATAAAGTAAGAGAATGGCTCCCTCTAGTGTCATTAATGTGTTAATGCTGTTAGGACTTTTCTTACAATTCTGAGAGACAGCACTGCAAAGCATTTGGGGAAATGTAGTTCAATGTTCAAATGACTCATAGACTTAAATCAGTCAAGGAACTACTTACCCACCATGCCCAGGTCACCTACCCACAATTCCAGGCCACAGAACAGCCTGCTGGGTAAGTAAATAAAAGGGGCAGGCGTGGCTTGCTTTCTCTCTCCCCGGACTCCATCTTACACACAGCAGGAGGTCTGTGTGTGTGTCCAGGGCTGGGGAAGCCTGCGGCCTACAGCGGAGAGCGGATCGCCCGCCCCAGAGGGATCCTTGTGAACGGCTCTACTGCACCAGCTTGGAGTGGGACTGAGATATCATAAGCAGCGCCTTACAAGCATATGAACCTGGTGTGGTGAGCGGGCATTTGCCCAGATCAATATAGTGCACTGTTGCCGTGTATAGTTTGTCCAGACTGCTGTTGGGATCTGTAGTCCCACAGGAGTGATCTCATTTATCTATAGACTGTGCACAGGGGAACTTCAGGGTTTGCTTTCCCCTGTACTGCAAGGTCGATGCTGAGTTGCATCCTTCATTAAGGAAGAAGTTCTACAGGTGCCTTATATGTTCAAGCACACAGTTACCAGCGTTCCATTTCTACTATAATTTGCTACCTATTTGTTTCTTACCTGGATTTACAAATACTGCAGTCTAATATAAAGAGCTGGCTGAAGAGGAACAAGACAAGGAACTTTTACCATTTGCTATAAAGCGTTGCAACTCGCTATACATTCTGAGAACTGCATTACAACCTAGGGGGAGCCCTTGAGAATATGATATAGATATATGTATTATATCACGCTGATGTATTGTGCTTGATATTACGCTGCCAATTTGATGTGTGTGGGAAGATGCCCAATATAAGTGCTTTATCATATTGGACATTATCCACAATTCTTGCCTGTCTGCATATACTCTCCAGGTGACCGTTGAGTTCTTAATTTCAATTACACATTGACTGTTGTTTATTTTCATTCTTTATATTGGAGTTGCCACTGTGTCTATTGTGTTAAACAAATCTTTCAGTAAACTGCTGAAGTGGTTTACTTACGATTTGTGTAAGATTCTATCGATTACTACCTCTAGTGAAAAGACGGGTACCAAGATGACGGTAAATATACAGTACAGTGTGTCATTACTGAGTCTTCTCTTTGTAATCAGAGTCTTCAAGTGGGAAATGCGATATTCCTAAGAACCAAGGCCTGAGGTGTGCCATGGCCTGGCTGGTCGGTATGCCTGAAAAGAGGGCATACCCTTGATGTAAGAATGAGAAGTACTATAAGTATGAAAGGCTGGGGGAATGGGAGGGTGGGAACCCAGAACGCCGACGACCCAGGCCCTAGAAGAGGAGGAGGCTTAAATAGTCTCTCTGACTCCTCCCACAAATACAGGCTGGCCCTTCGGCCAGCCTTAACACTTGTAATCGGAGTCTTCAAGTGGGAAATGCGATATTCCTAAGAACCAAGGCCTGAGGTGTGCCATGGCCTGGCTGGTCGGTATGCCTGAAAAGAGGGCAAAAAGACACAAGATTTAGGTGAAGAAGGGAAGGTAATGATCCAACATGTAGACTAACGTGCGCCCGGATGGCAACAGTGAGTAACCGGTAAGTATCCGTTGTGACAGGAGAACCCACTGACTCCTGACTTGGTGATGAAAAGGAACCCCCTGAAGAACCTGCGAAGCTACGCAGAACCCACCTGAACGTCCTGTGAAGGATGGAATGAGCCTGATGCCCAAAACAACCCAGACATGCGAATTAACTGCTTGTGCATGAGAGGATACGTAGGGAAAAGGAAGCAAGGGCTGGCCCGAGGAACCCCTGCAAAATGATGGCCGAGAAGCATGGACACCAGCGAAGTAGCTCAGTGAAATGCCCCCCCAACCCCTGGCCTACCCCTACTATGGTATGAGGATGTGAGAAAGAGAGGGCAAAAAATACCCCTGACAGGAGTGCAAAAACCTGGATGCCTGATGGATGTGATGGAGTAGGCACTATGGCAATGAGCATCGCCAACATGGAGCAACCATGCCAGACACAAAACACTGGTCCCACCTGATACGAACGCGTCGTGCTGCAGCCAAGACGGCCCAACCTGAGAACACAAACTGGAGAAATGACAGACAACCAGACATGAGAACAACAACACCCCTCTGTGCCTACCTACGAAATGAGAAACATGAGCAGAAATGTCGAGACCACTGTGCGTGATGACTGACGATGGACCCCCCCCCCTCCTTGTGTGAGTGGTGAATGAGCCCGAGTAACCTGCAGCGCAGAGACAGGTAATTGACTTAAGAACTCAGGGCTGGTGTACCCACGGACTGTGGTGGGTAGTCGTATGAGTGTGGTGAATGAACATGCATCGCATGACGTGTGGTATACGGGCGAGAAAATTTAACAAACGAAACCTCAGCCCGTATGGATCTGTAGACGTGACAGATCCTGACCTGTGAGCCCTAACTAACTGACCCAGATACAACATGAACACAGATACGATGAGACATGACAACCAACGAACAAAAAACAGCCATCGGAGTGTGCCCTGAGTGAACAACGCCCCTCTGAAAAATGCTGTGGCTGAACACCGAGGCCGAAACGTTATGACAGAAATGCTGAGGCCGAAACGTAATGACAGAAATGCTGGAGGCCGAAACGTTATGACAGAAATGCTGGAGGCCGAAACGTTATGACAGAAATGCTGGAGGCCGAAACGTTCTGACAGAAATGCTGGAGGCCGAAACGTTATGACAGAAATGCTGGAGGCCGAAACGTTATAACAGAATCCAGAGGCAGAAACGCAATCCCAGAAATCCAGGGGCAGAAACGCAATGCTAGAAATCCAGGGGCAGAAACGCAATGCCAGAAATCCAGGGGCAGAAACGCAATGCCAGAAATCCAGGGGCAGAAACGCAATGCCAGAAATCCAGGGGCAGAAACGCAATGCTAGAAATCCAGGGGCAGAAACGCAATGCCAGAAATCCAGGGGCAGAAACGCAATGCCAGAAATCCAGGGGCAGAAACGCAATGCCAGAAATCCAGGGGCAGAAACGCAATGCCAGAAATCCAGGGGCAGAAACGCAATGCCAGAAATCCAGGGGCAGAAACGCAATGCCAGAAATCCAGGGGCAGAAACGCAATGCCAGAAATCTAGGGGGAAGAAACGCAATGCCAGAAATTCAGGGGGAAGAAACGCAATGCCAGAAATCCAGGGGGAAGAAACGCAATGCCAGAATCCAGGGGGCAGGAACGTAGTGACAGAAATCCAGGGGGCAGGAACGCAGTGACAGAAATCCAGGGGGCAGGAACGCAGTGACAGAAATCCAGGGGGCAGGAACGCAGTGACAGAAATCCAGAGGGCAGAACGCAATGACAAAATCCAGGGGCAGAACCGCAATGACAGAAATCCAGGGGCAGAACCGCAATGACAGAAATCCAGGGGGCAGGAACGCAATGACAAAATCCAGGGACAAAAACGCAATGCCAGAAATCCAGGGGCAGAAACGCAATGCCAGAAATCCAGGGGCAGAAACGCAATGCCAGAAATCCAGGGGCAGAAACGCAATGCCAGAAATCCAGGGGAAGAAACGCAATGCCAGAAATTCAGGGGGAAGAAACGCAATGCCAGAAATCCTGGGGGAAGAAACGCAATGCCAGAAATCCAGGGGGCAGAAACGCAATGCCAGAATCCAGGGGGCAGGAACGTAGTGACAGAAATCCAGGGGGCAGGAACGCAGTGACAGAAATCCAGGGGGCAGGAACGCAGTGACAGAAATCCAGGGGGCAGGAATGCAGTGACAGAAATCCAGGGGGCAGGAACGCAGTGACAGAAATCCAGGGGCAGAAACGCAGAGACAGAAATCCAGGGGGTAGAAACGCAGTGACAGAAATCCAGGGGGCAGAAACGCAGTGACAGAAATCCAGGGGGCAGAAACGCAGTGACAGAAATCCAGAGGGCAGAACGCAATGACAAAATCCAGGGGCAGAACCGCAATGACAAAATCCAGGGGCAGAACCGCAATGACAGAAATCCAGGGGGAAGAAACGCAATGCCAGAAATTCAGGGGAAGAAACGCAATGCCAGAAATCCTGGGGGAAGAAACGCAATGCCAGAAATCCAGGGGGCAGAAACGCAATGCCAGAATCCAGGGGGCAGGAACGTAGTGACAGAAATCCAGGGGGCAGGAACGCAGTGACAGAAATCCAGGGGGCAGGAACACAGTGACAGAAATCCAGGGGGCAGGAATGCAGTGACAGAAATCCAGGGGGCAGGAACGCAGTGACAGAAATCCAGGGGCAGAAACGCAGAGACAGAAATCCAGGGGGTAGAAACGCAGTGACAGAAATCCAGGGGGCAGAAACGCAGTGACAGAAATCCAGGGGGCAGAAACGCAGTGACAGAAATCCAGAGGGCAGAACGCAATGACAAAATCCAGGGGCAGAACCGCAATGACAGAAATCCAGGGGCAGAACCGCAATGACAGAAATCCAGGGGCAGGAACGCAATGACAAAATCCAGGGACAGAAATGCAATGACAGAAATCCAGGGGCAGAAACGCAATGACAGAAATCCAGGGGCAGAAACGCAATGACAGAAATCCAGGGGCAGAAACGCAATGACAGAAATCCAGGGGCAGAAACGCAATGACAGAAATCCAGGGGCAGAAACTATAACAGAACGTTGAGGCAGAAATGTAATGACAGAAACGCTGAGGCAGAAATGCCATGACAGAAAACCTGGGGCAGGAACGCAATGACAAATGCTGAGACTGAAATGCTGAGGCAAAATGCAACGACAGCAGTCCTGGGGCAGACTGCTATGACAGAATGCTGAGGCAGAAATGCCATGACAGAACGCGAATGACAGAAAAATACGCTGAGACTGAACACTGAGGTAGAAACGAAATGACAGAAGTCCAGGGGCAGAGACAAAATGACAGAAATCCAGGGGCAGAAACGCAATGACAGAAATCCAGGGGCAGAAACGCAATGACAGAAATCCAGGGGCAGAAACGCAATGACAGACATCCAGGGGCAGAAACGCAATGCCAGAAATCCAGGGGCAGAAACGCAATGACAGACATCCAGGGGCAGAAACGCAATGCCAGAAATCCAGGGGCAGAAATGCAATGACAGAAATCCAGGGGTAGAAACGCAATGACAGAAATCCTGGGCCGAACGCAATGACAGAAATGCAAGGACGGATACCCTGGGCAGAAACGCTGGGACTGCAATGCTGAGGCAGAAATGCAACGACAGAAATCCTGGGCAGAACGCTATGACAGAAACCCTGGGCAGAAACGCAAATGACGGAAACACGCTGAGCCTGAACGCTGAGCCTGAACGCTGAGGCAGAAATGCAATGACAGAAATCCTGGGCAGAAACGCTGAGGCAGAAAAGCCATGACAGAAATGCTGAGACTGAACGCTGAGCCAGGAATGCTGGGCAGCACACCGCGCCAGAAATGCTGGGGCAGGAAGGCTATGACAACGCAGAGACTGTACGCCGAGACGAAACGCTGGGGCATGACCTGAATGCTGGGGCATGACGTAATTGACAGAAATGCTGGGGCAGCACGCTATGACAGCAACGCAGGGGCAGAACGCTATGACAGAAACGCAAGGGCAGGAAGGCTATGACAAATGCAGAAACTGTACGCCGAGAAAAAATGCTGGGGCATGACGCAATGACCTGAAAGCTGGGGCATGACGTGAATGACAGAAATGCTAGGGCAGAACGCTATAACAGGAACGTAAGGGAAAAATGCTGAGACAGAAATGCCGGGCAGAACACGCTAAGACAGAATTGCCGGGCAGAAAAACGCTATGACAGAATTGCCGGGCAGAAAACGCTATGACAGAATTTCCGGGCAGAAAACGCAATGACAGAAAACGCTATGACAGAAATGGTGGGCAGAAACGCTATGACAGAAATGGTGGGCAGAAACGCTATGACAGAAATGGCGGGCAGAAAACGCTATGACAGAAATGGCTGGCAGAAAACGCTATGACAGAAACGGCGGGCCGAAGTGCTATGACAGAAATGGCGGGCAGAAAAAACGCTATGACAGAAATGGCGAGCAGAAACCGCTAGCCCAGCGAAGGATGGATGGACGACACCACCTCGTGGGAAACGAGCGGCGGTACCCTGGCCGGACTCTGAGGGAAGCGGGGTAGATGCCCAGTGACCGTGATTGCAGAGCACCACGAGCCGGCAGGAAGCCGCCCCCCCCGCGAACACCAATAAAGATCTGCCAAAGGGGAAAGGAACTGGCGGGCGGCCTATGCACCTCCCCCCGACGGAATACCGGGAGGCCCCCACATGGAGCCAGCTCAGCCCAGGAGAAGCAGCTGGCAGGTGGCCAACACCCCGCACCAAGCAGATATGCATGTCATGGATGTATATGGGGAGGAGTCAGCAGGCGGCCGAACACCCCCACCAATTGACATGCGGACCCATGCGGGGAGAGAAGTCGGCGGCGGCCGAACTCCCCCCCCAGACATGACCCTCATGTACTTGTGTACCTGTATAGGGAGAGGAGTAGGTGGCAGCAGAACACCCCCCCGCCTCCCTAGTCAGACGAGCGGCAGCCCGGCCAGACAGAGCGCAGTGAGCACTGCAAGGACGGGCGCCCCCCCCGCTCCCCCAGGCATGGCGCCGGGAGAGCGGGCGGGCTGCGGAAGGATGGACGGACACCCCCTGCTCCCCCCGGCATGGGCGCCGGGAGAGCGGGCGTGCTGCATGCTGTGGGGAAGTGGAGGACGGCGGAAGGACGGGCACCCCCCGCTCCTCCAGGCATGAGAGCCGGGAGAGTGGGCGGGCAGCTGCACGCTGGAGCTGAGGTTAGAAAGGCAGCCCCGCTACCCCCGACATGGGTGCCGAGAGAAGCGGGCGGGCGGCCGCCCCCCCACCCCCACCCCGATGTGAGATGGAGCAGGGTGGCCTCCACGACGGTGGAAACCCAGGGATGATGGGGGGGGGACGGCAAGTGGTCACAAAGGTGCCCAGGAACCGACACCATGCTGTGGCCGTCCGCCGCTCCGACAGGCGACCGGAAGTGACGTGCTTCCAACCCAGAACGCCGACGACCCAGGCCCTAGAAGAGGAGGAGGCTTAAATAGTCTCTCTGACTCCTCCCACAAATACAGGCTGGCCCTTCGGCCAGCCTTAACACTTACCATTGGGTCTTACACTAACATTACTATACAGTTCTGGGGTTGAGAGGCAGAGTACAGACCCAAAAAATTACCAGCAGCTCCTTCGGGGGTAGTGCTACACATGGGGGCTCGTCCAATCAAACACCCCCCCAGAGGGCACCCTTATGAGCATCAAGATGTATCCCACCACTGTGATTCAGTGGTGTGAGGCAGAAGGTGCCCGCTCAGAAGCGAGCGTGGCAATTGAGCTCCCAGGGGAGGCTTGGGAGGAAGAACAAATCAGTCAAGTTGTGAAGGCACTCTCCCCAGACAGAAAGGCAAGGGTGATTGCCGTTAGACCAGATCATGGGACCTCCCACACTCATTCACTGTTAGAGTGGAGAAAAGGGGTACCTGAGAATTTCAAAGGCGCAAGTGTGCAACTGGCCAACAAAACAAAGTTTTGTCTAATACACCCAAAGGTTCAAGACGAGGGTTCTACCAGCTCCACACAGGCAAAAGTAGCTACAGTGAAAATTCCCTCCTGTCCACATTTCGCCATGGTTGGGCCGGAACTCTTTGCAGCCCTAGGGCACTTTGTGTCAAGATGCCAGAAGGACACTCCAATATACTCTGGAACTGGATATCGCAAGCTCAGCGCTTTCTCTGGAAGCCAACCCATGCCTCCAGGAGAAGACAACTTTGAAGAGTGTCTGGACCAGACCACTCAAGCCTTGGATGAATGGGACATTCCTGAGACTCATAAGAAACAGAGAATAGCAGAGAGCTTAAGAGGGCCTGCCTCAGAGGCGATCCACAATTTGAAGCTCAGCAAGCGAAATTGTGTTGCCCAGGACTACCTGGACATTCTGCAGTATGTGTTTGGGTGAACAGAGAAGGTCTCCGATCTTATCTACCAGTTGGACCACACTTACCAAGAGGAGGGAGAGAAGCTGTCAGAGTACATGAGACGTTTGGACAAGATTATACACCAGATCTTGCTGAAGAAGGGTCTAGATCCCCGGAAGGTAGATGAAATCAGAGCCCAGCAAGTCTTGAGGGGCACTTAGCCTTTAGACCCCATCACCCTCCTCTTGAGAACCCGTCAAGGTAGTGGCCTCTTGAAGTATACGGACCTGATCCGGATTGTACGTGATGAGGAGGCCATACTGGAAAACAAGAAGAAAAGATGCCAGAAGCCAAGATCTGTCGTTGAAGTCAGGGCAGCCAGACAGCTGATGGCGACCCCCAGATCGAGCTCCTCAAGACTCAAGTGTCACAGCTGATAGAGATGATGGCTCTGTGGACCACCAGGCTCATTATTCCACCCATTGAGGGAGTTCCAATGCCCAAGAAGTCATTAAGCTCTACAGTTGCAGCAGGGGAGAGGCCAGCAAATCATGGGACCTGTTTCAACTGCGGAGGAGTTGGACACTATCGACGGGTATGCCCCAGCCCAGCAAAGCCTGAGGCGCAACACCAGAAGCCAGTGGGAAACTCCAGAGGGCCCGGTAAAGGAGTCCACCAGGTGCCCTGCTGTATTAGCAAAAACCAAACAACACAAAGCAAAGTAGGGGGGGAGCCAAAACCCCTACAGAGGGCTCCCATTGTTGCTTCTGAGCAACATAGAGTCCCATTTCCTTTGACCCAGGCTACCCGGAGTCAATGCATACCAGACTCCCAGAGCTCAACCTAGGCTTAAGCCAGACTAGAACCTCCGCAAGAGGGGAGTCAAGATACGAATCACTGAACAGGCTCAACCTGTTACTTCCCACAGGTTCCCTCCCAAGCTAGTGGGACCTTCTCCAGTTGTCTCCATCCAGGTAGAGGGAATCTTTACCAAGGCCCTCTTGGATACTGGAGCTCAAGTGACTCTTCTTTACAGAGACTTCTACGACAAGCACCTCAAGCACTTGCCACTACAGAAGTTGGAAGAGCAGGAGATTTGGGGCCTCAGGACTCAGAACTTCCCTTATGATGGGTATCTACAAATTAAGCTGCCTTTGACCCCACTGTAGCAGGAAAGGCAGAGACCTTTGATACATTGGCGGTGGTCTGTCCTCATCCTCCAGGGGCTGGAAAAAGTTCCCTCATTATAGGAACGAATACTGATCTTGTGAGAAGACTGCTAGTACCTCTTATTCAAGAGCAGGGCACTTCAATTCCCAGTATGCACCCTATGCTGAGACAAGCCTATCAGGGCCTGGTGCAGGAAGAAAAGGCCCCAGCTGAAGGAGTGGGAAAAATCTGGCGGTTGGACCGGAATAAGAAGACATTACAGCCCGGTGAGGTAGTTTGTTTGAGAGCGTCTTTCAAGCTGAATTGGAAACAGTCAGACCCTTTCATTGTCCTTGAATCAGACAGTCAGGAAGAAGACAGAGGGTTGGAGATAATTCCAGAAGTGATCTCAACCAGGGCACTACAGAGAAACCATGGGAAGATCTCAGTTAGTGTTTGCAACACTACAGCCTCACCGGTGAATATGCCAGCTAGGATGTTGCTGGGGAAAGTAAAAACAGCCACCTCAGTCTCACCGTATGATTGGAGGGGTGGAGGGAAAGATGAAATCCCAGTGGAAGAGTTTTACCCAAAGAACACTTCTCTCACACCTGCCTGGATGGAAAGGGCAAAGACTCAGCTCCTAAGATGGCAAGCTGCTTTCTCAAAGAGTGAGTTTGACGTTGGGCACGCAAAAAGTGCCCAACACCAGATCCGCCTGGAGGAAGACAAGCCTTTCCGAGAAAGAGTCAGAAGGATACCTTTGGGGGACTTGGAAGACCTGCGAGAACAGCTGGCCGAGCTGAAGAGAACAGGAGTTATCCGAAAGTCTCGGAGTCCATACGCTTCCCCAATAGTGGTGGTAAGGAAGAAGAATGAGTTGTTGCGGTTTTGTATCGACTACAGGACACTGAACCGAAGGACCATTTGTGACCAATATACCACACCCAGGATAGAAGATGCCCTACAGAGCCTGTCAGGGACAAAGTGGTTCAGCGTGCTGGACCTGAAGAGTGAATACTATCAAATCCCCATGCACCCTGAAGATAGGGAGAAGACCGCTTTCATTACCCCAGTAGGATTCAAGGCCTGTCTGGCACCCCAGCCACCTTTCAGAGATAAATGGAGAAGACTGTGGGTGACATGAACCTTATTGAAGTATTGGTATACCTAGATGATATCATCTTGTTTGGCAAGACTTTGGAGGAGCATGAAGAGCTCCTGGAGAAGGTCCTGAAGAGGCTCCACGACGAAGGCCTGAAGCTCTCAATGGAAAAGTGCCAGTTTCAACCAACCTTCAGTAAATTACCTGGGCCACATCGTGTCTGCAGAAGGAATGGCTACAGACCCTCAGAAGCTGGAAGCTGTCACCTCCTGGCTCGGCCAGGAGGTGACAGTTTCCAGCTTCTGAGGGTCTCTGGTAATCTCTGGCAAATCCCTTAACAAATCTCTGGTAATACGAGCAGAATCCCAAAAATGACCTAAGCTCGTCACATTAGTGGGTCTCGGACCCACTAATGTGACGAGCTTAGGTCATTTTTGGGATTCTGCTCGTATTACCAGAGATTTGTTAAGGGATTTGGTAAGATAGCTCGCCCACTCACTGAGCTATTCAAGAAGGAGGAAGACGATGACCCAGACTCAGTTAAGTCTGTAAAACCAGCAGGAGGGACCAGGAAGCCCAAAGAGTCCATACAAGAACAGTGGACCACCCAGTCCGAAAAGGCTTTCAGACAAGTGGAGCCTCACAACTGCTCCAGTTTTGGCCTTTGCAGATCCGGCCAAGCCATACGGACTGCATGTAGATGCCAGCCAAGATGGGTTGGGCGGAGTGCTGTACAAAAAACATGACAGGCACTTAAGGCCTGTTGCCTACATGAGTCAGAGTTTGGCACCTGGTGAAAGAAACTACCCCACACACAAACTTGAGTTCCTGGCCTTGAAGTGGGCAGTAGTGGACAAACTGAGGGATTACCTATATGGAGCAGAGTTCGTAATCAAGACAGATAACAATCCCCTCACCTACCTGCTCACTACCGCCAATCTGGATGCCACGGGCCATAGATGGCTGGCTGCCCTGTCAGGCTTTACCTTTTAGTCTGAAGTACCGGCCGGGGTTGGGAACAAGGATGCAGATGCTTTGTCAAGAAGACCCCACTGTTCCCGAGACTCCCCAGAAGAGTGGACCCAGCTTACCCCTGAAGGAGTGAGAGCCCTTTGTGAAGGGGCAGAACAGCAAGTAAGAGGTGGGGCCCGGGCTGAGGAAATCAGAGTGTCACCTGCTGGGGTGCCCAGTTGCTATTGCAACGTCACCCAAGTCGGGGATGAAGGTCTGCCAAAACTTTCAAAAAAGGACCTGCGTAAAGACCAGCTGGAAGATCCCCTCTGTAGTTTGGCCCTAAAGGCTTTGGAGAGTCAACCCCCTGACCTACTTCTCACTAACCCTCAGAAGGACGCCCGATTGTTACGCAAAGAGTGGGATTGGTTGCAGCTGCAACAAGGGGTGGTCTACCGAAGGGGCCCCTCTGAAGATCCTGAAGAGAAATGGCAGTTGTTCTTGCCAGAGAAACACCAGGAGAAGGTGTTAACTGCTTTACATGATCATCATGGCCATCTAGGGTCCGAGAGGACTTTCCAACTGGTGAGGGACAGATTCTATTGGCCCTGCATGCGGGCTGAAGTCGAGGGTCACCGCCACTCTTGCCTCAGATGTATTCAAAGAAAGCCCGGCAGTGAGTGTGACATGCAGTGAATGGCACAAGGTGGGTCTGAGGCATCAACTCCACCGCGGAAGCTGAGGAGGCATGATCTACATTGGCAGCATCGGGTGCTCTATATGAGGCGCCAGGATATAGGGGTAGTCTCCATGTGACAGCAGTGCTGGTGTATGAATGATGAGACGAGATAATCTGGGAACAGATATTTGATGTATATGTATATATTTCCCTGGCTTGTAGGATTCATTTCATATACACATTTTCACATCAGTTTATATTTTTCATATTTTATTTACAGCACTTTTACTCACTACACTTATGTTTGCACATATTTAGGTTATTGCTGTCACTTATTGCATATATAGTAGTTATCATACACATATCACATACAATTCCCATTATTATTATTATTATTATTTTTTTCTTTCATTTCTCACCATCACCACCACATTTGTGATATACTGGGTCCATGGTTTACATATCCCTTCTAATTCAATGTTCATTTTGAATGCATACATGCTTTCTATTACTACATATATACATTAGTTCTTAACCCATCATTCTAGATACATACTTACCAGTTTTAATCTATTTTAATACATATACATCAAATATCTGTTCCCAGATTATCTCATCTCATCATTCACACACCAGCACTGCTGTCACATGGAGACTACCCCTATATCCAGGCGCCTCATATACAGCACCCGATGCTGCCAATGTAGATCCCGCCTCCTCAGCTTCCGTGGGGGAGTTGATGCCTCAGACCCACCTTGTGCCATTCACTGCATGTCGCACTCACTGTGCGCCTGGCAAGCTTTTTCAAAATATCTATTTCTATTTTCATATTTACTTTTATTTTATTTTTGCTCAGTACAGAGTGACGTTTATTATACATATATATTTCATAGAAACCTGTCGCATCTGCTCCTGATGAGTGGAAAAGCATCCACGAAACGCATCGAGCTATACTTGATGCCACAGTAATACCTACTACGCCCAAACGTTTTTATCAATTAAACTATTTTTTATACAGCACAAATATACCTACATAATGAGACCGTGAGCATAGGTACCGGGCATGCCGTTTTTTGGCACTTGTGGGCTACATCACCGCCTCATTTATTTGCTTGCCTTGTATTTATTTTGAATCATGTGTGTATATATACTTTGTATGACCATGTCTATGTCTCGTGTTTATCACTTGCATATATACTATATGACTCTTTCACTATATATATATATATATATATATATATATATATATATATATATATATGATGAATAAAATAATTTCTACTCCTACCTCAGCGTTTCATATGCTTCATTTAAAGTCTTTTTTTTTTAGTACCTAATCCAGGGATGGAGGCGCCTCACCGGGCCTCAATTAAAGTCCCAGAATTCCCCTTTTTCTTGTCTAGTACATTGGGATGGAAGCAGTTGAAAAGTTGGATCAGCAGTGTTCCCCTGCTATCTACTGCGTGAGATTTATTCTCAGTTGTTGGCATGCCCTGATTGGCACGTGCACATCTGGGATAACTAAGAGCATACTTTGTACAACGGTGTATGTTCTTAACCAGCCTTAACAGGTGATACACAAACTATGACATTCCCAGTATGTGTTTCACGGTCCTCACATGACCATTTATGCTTGCATTTTCCTGCGCGCCTGCCCTTCTGGCGGTGTTTGGCGCCGTGTAGTTTACTGGGCCCTTGTGGCGTTTGGGGGTTGTTCCTTCACTGTGGGAGCTGCGATGCGCATGGTGGTTTCCCTCCCCTTCTCCCTTTTGGGAGATCTGGGTTGGCGGCCCCGCGCGCATCAGTGCCACGGTCCTCGCGTTGTGCGCATGACGAAGTTCTGACATCACTGCGCCGACGCTGAGAGTATCAACCACGTGGTTTCCATTGGGGAGGTCATTTGGCGCCAATTACCGAGTGATATCGGCTTGGGTGCGGACGCCCCTCCCCCTTGCGGGCCCACGCACGTGGCATTGGAGGCGTGGACACTACATATCCCCCAGCGGGAGTGGACTGTTTACACGGCCTGCTTCCTCCTGGGGTCTCTGCACACCAGCTGTCCAATTGCTTGGTGTTGCATAGTACACAGCAATCGGGTAAGTGCTCCTGGATCCAGGTTTCCCTGGCTTGTAGGATTCATTTCATATACACATTTTGACATCGCTTTATATTTTTCATATTTTATTTACTGCACTTTTACTCACTACACTTATGTTTGCACATATTCAGGTTATTTCTGTCACTTATTGCATATATAGTAGTTATCATACACATATCACATACAATTCCCATTATTATTATTTTTTTTTCTCCTTTCACTCCTCACCATCACATTTGTGATAAACTGGGTCCATGGTTTACATATCCCTTCTAATTCAATGTTGATTTTATTTTCATATTTACTTTTATTTTATTTTCGCTCAGTACACAGTGACATTTATTATACTTATATATTTCATAGGAACCTGTCGCATCTGCTCCTGATGAGTGGAAAAGCATCCACGAAATGCGTCGAGCTATACTTGATGTGATACCACAATGATACCTACTACGCCCAAACGTTTTTATCAATTAAACAATTTTTTATACAGCACAAATATACCTACATAATGAGACCGTGAGCATAGGTACCGGGCATGCCGTCTTTGGCACTCGTGGGCTACATCACCGCCTCATTTATTTGCTCATCTTGTATTTATTTTGAATCATGTGTGTATATATACTTTGTATGACCATGTCTATGTCTCAGGTTTATCACTTGCATATATACTATATGACTCTTTCACTATATATATATATATATATATATATATAAATCAATAAAAAAAAATCTTCTCCTACCTCAGCATTTCATCTGCTTCATTTAAAGTCCAACCCCTCTTTTTTTAGTACCTAATCCAGGGATGGAGGCGCCTCACCGGGCCTCAATTAAAGTCCCAAAATCCCCTTTTTTCATGCTCGAAACTTTAACCTCTGAACAAAAGCCATACTGGAGCAGGCACATAGCAGTTATAGTGCACGCTTACAACAGTACTACAAGTGATGCCACAGGATACTCTTCTTATCGTCTGATGTTTGGGCGGGAGGCCCGGCTACCCATAGATCTGGCTTTTGGTACATCTTCGGATCATACCTCAACAACTTCCCAAGCTGTTTTTAGATGCCTGAGGCCAAAAGGAATTTGATCTCAGGGTGCAAGTACAAGCCTTACAACCAGGAGACAGAGTGCTGTTAAGGAATCTAGGTATACCTGGGAAGCACAAATTAGCTGATCGTTGGAAGTCACAGCCCTATGTTATATGTAAGCAACTCACAGGGCTGCCAGTGTACCAGATTCAGCCAGTTTCCTCTATCAGAAGCAGTCCGGGAAACTCCCCAGCAGGATTTACCATTCACCTCTACCACCTCTCAGAGACCTTGACCAGTGACTAGGTCCCAGTCTAGGCCTCTTGACGCAAATGATGAAGACAGTGAAGAAGGAGGTATGGGAGTAGACTGGTTGTGGTCATCTCACACACCAGAGATGGCTACCACACATTCTCCTCACCCCACGAAGACAAATAGTGAAACCCTTCGACCAAAGGCCCCTGAATTTGTGCCACAGGATATGCCTTCCGAAGATCCAGAAGATACTCAATACTCTTTGCAGGGAACAGAGTCTGAGGAGCCTTTTTCCATGAATGCAGACTAAATAAAAGACACAGAAGTACCGGAAACTAAAGTGGAGAAAGACAGTATCAGTGTGTCTGCAGCACCCAAAGAGCAAAAAGTGAAGAGAATTATTCACCCACCCAAGAAACTGACATATGATATTCTGGGAAAATGCTCTGAACAGGTCTGTCTCACTTCAAAAATAACTTCTGAGATGCCTGGTCTCTCCACCGCTGATTTGGTGGAGGACAACCCCATCTCACCCCCTGGCACATCTATACAGGACACCACAGTGTCAGTAACAAGTGTACAGAATTGTCCCCCTTCCTACAATAATTGTTGGGAGACTCCTCTGTCAGTCCTTTGTCATCGCTTGAAGGTGAAAGCATGTAACAGGTCACAAGCTTTGACTGTCTTTGGGGACCAAAGACTTAAAGTGGGGGGAGTATTGTTGTGGAAATTATATTGTATAAAATGTATGTGGACATTTTATTCTAGGATGTATGTTTTTATAGATTGTCATCTGTCTCCATGTGTCTGATTTAATCATGTGCAATTCCTTTTGTGAGTGCCCTACCCTTTTACTCCATGTCACTTCCTGTGATGTCATTTTGTATTGTGGGAGTGTCTGCTGTTGGAGGCAGGCATTTCCTGTTTGTGAAAGCTTTTGTGATAATAAAAAGGCCATGCTGGGGAGTGTGCCAGAAGGATGGCTGGCTGACCAGGCAAAGATGAGGCTGTAAGAATACTTGCTGTTGATGGCTGTTTCCTGGGCAATGGGAAACCAGGGGCTTAGATGGAATGCTTGGCTGGTGAGGTTTGGATGCTGATGATGAGAGGATGACGTGAAGCTGCTGGTAATGTCTGTTTTTGGGAGCTGGGGATCCAGGGAGGCATACGATCAGAGGGTGCATTATATCATAAGATTGAAAGGCGCTTATTAGCGCAAGAGTGTGGCGAAATATCCACTACAGTATGTAGCGCAGGGGTTTCACTATCCAAGCTATCATGTTAAAAAAAGTTGTTTATAAAGTACGAGAATGGCTCCCTCTAGTGTCCTTTATGTGTTAATGCTGTTAGGGCTCAGACTTAAATCAAGTCAAGGAACTACTTACCCGTTGTAAGGTACACGTCTTTCTCCTTGTGTTCTAAATTCCTAGGCCAGGAATGTTAAAAGCGGAGGTCCCGATCACCGGTGGTTAATCAACACACATACACTCAATGGTACGTGAAGAATGATTACAAAGTTTATTGAAGAGTACATCGTCTTTTATGTGTAATACTAGAAGACCCTGCCCCATGTGGAGCCAATCAGGGCATTACACATAAGCATACATCAGCAATTTCTAGTCATGTGATGGTCGTTAGTTTGCAATATGGAATATAGGGCAAAGGTTAGTGTATGACAGTTAGTTCTCGTTATCTGTACACATCTGCTAACTTGACCACAAAACTCCTAAGTCACTGCTAGCTAGTTTCATATCCTCTGGTGAAGTACAAAGATAAAAACCACAAAACAGATGCGTCCTGATATGTCAACACTTGTCAGTTTGTTACATAGTATGCAGTATACACTTATAACAGCTTTGTTCAAAAGCTGTTACTCTGAAAGTTTAAGCATATTAATTTCAATCACTATTAAAATGGTATATCATTATAAGTAGCCCCCTTATAATCCTCCCTTTGATCATTCTGTTTTAGCATAATGATCATCCTTTATCCTTGTAACGTTGGTAAGTATTAATGGGGGCGTGCCATTTAGGAGTGAGGTAAAATTTAAAGGTATGGCCATTAAAGGAACTCTGGCAGTACTGGGATGTAGTTTACTGCATATCCAGCACTTTTCAAAACCTGATTTTTGGGCATAGCTATATTTAAATTTCAACAACAACATTTTATCAGAAAACTCTTGGGGGGGTTCACTTCTCCTATGTCTTAATATAGGAGTGTTATTTGACTTGGGAATCCCACATATCCCTTTTAGTGGTCCCAAATCTTCTGGGTGGTATATACAGTTATCAGCCAAGTGGGTAAGAATACCACCAGAATTAGACAGCACCAGAGGCACAAGGTCTTCCCTGTTGCTGATGTTGAAAACATTATATATATATATATATCTAATGTCCTCAAAATTCACTATTCTTCTTCTTCTTCTTCACTTGTCCTGATGATAGAAAGATCTGTTTTGTTTCCAGGTAAAGTCATCGTATCCTTCAGGGAGATTTGTCCTATGCCTTCCTGAATATCTTGTAGATTTTGTCGTTGTCTTGAAGGGAGTGTATCCTCAGTTACTGTTAGGGGCTCTGGAGTTGAGGGGAGCTGGGGACACTTCTTCAGTCGGCTGGCGTGGATCCAGGTGTTGCCTAGGTCCGTTAGTACCGCGGTCCTGGATACCTTTTCCACCTTCCACGGTCCGGAGTAGATTGGTCCAATTCTTTTCCTGTGAGCCAGCTGCTTAATCAGTACTTTGTCCCCTGGGATGAAGGGGTGGGTAGGTTCTGTTGAAAGAGGAGAGAAGGTGACAGAAACTTGTTCATTTATTTCACGAAGCATACTTACCAGACTTTTCACGTACACTTCCTGTTGGGAATAAACGTTAATATCAGAATTTGGGTCTAATGGGGGTAATTCTATATTTGCAGGGATTCCCATTAGAATTTCAAAAGGGGACAATCCTGTCCTGGAATGGGGGGTGGTTCTTATCTGAAAAAGGACAGAAGGTAAGTGTTCCAACCAACCTTTTAGAGTACCTCCTGTAGCCTTTTTTAATTTGTCTTTGATGTTCCTGTTCATTCTCTCTACTACTCCTGCACTCTGGGGATGATAGGGAATATGTAGTTTCCATTGCATCCCCAGAGATTTGGCTACAACTTGGGTCACTGAGGAACTAAATGCGGGTCCTCTGTCGGACCATATGGTTGTGGGTATCCCGAACCTACAGATCCAATAATTTAACAAGCATCTCGCTGCTATATTTGCGGTTTCTCCGGTACAGGGAATTGCCTCAACCCAACCTGACCATTTGTCAACGATTACGCAGAGGCACCTCAAGTTTCCCTTTTGCTTTGGTAGGTGTGTGAAATCTATTTGTAAATCTGTTAATGGTCCCAAGGGTGGAGGTAGATGGCCATGTAGGCCATGTCTTTTTCCTTGAACATTGTTCTGGGCACAAGTTAGGCAGCTTCTAGTTAGAAGCTTAGTTTGTTTTTGTAAATTATTTGTGCAAAAAGATTTTGAATATATATTTACAAGAGGGGCGGGTCCTATGTGTCCTGGGCCATGGAGGTAGGATAAAATTAGGATACAATTAGCTTCAGGTATACCCAGGATCTTCCCCTCTTTTGTCCAAAGACCTTCAGAGTCTTTGGTCAAACCTTCATTTGCCCAGAAATGGACATCTGTATCTGTGGCCATTGACTGCATTTGGGCCACAACAGTTTTGAAATCAGGGGATGAGAAGTGCTCTTTAAAGAAGATTGTGGTAGGGGCTGGTGAATTAGGTGAACTGGCAGCAGCCTTTTTTGCTTCTCTGTCTGCGAAAGCATTTCCTTTTGATACTATACTATTGTCTGATGAGTGGGCTTTTACTTTTATAACAGAAACCTTTTTAGGGAGCAGAATTGCTTGCAGTAGATTAAGGATCTGCTCTGAATTAGCTATCTGTTTGTTGTCTGCTGTTTTAAATCCTCTATTGGCCCATATCACACCAAAATCATGTACCACTCCAAATGCATATCTGCTGTCTGTATAAATGTTGACTTCCTTGTTTGTGAACAGAATACAGGCTCTGGTCAGAGCTTCTAGTTCTGCTACTTGGGCAGAAACAGGGGGCAATGGTTTTGCTTCTAACACTGTATGTGGCAACTGAACTACAGCATAGCCAGTTAAAAATGTAGAGTCAGAGGGACGGGAACAACTACCATCTACAAAAACATTTTCGGCATTTATAATTGGAATGTCAGAAAGATCAGGTCTTGGTGAAGTGACTTGTTCCACTTTTTCTACACAATTATGTGTGTGATCAGGTTCGTGTGGTAAACGTAACATGGAATGTAGTAAACGTACAACTGGATTGCTATTCGGAACATATTTAAGTACCAAGTTGTCAGTATTTAACAAAGTGATCTCGTATCCACTGAGTCTTTGGGAAGTCATGTGTTGTGTGTTCATATTCTGTATGAGGTGGGTAACTGAATGAGTGGTGTACAGTGTCATTTTGTGTCCCAATACTATTTTGTTGGCATCCTGTGCAGACATGGCACAGGCAGCGACATTCTGAAGACAGGACGGCATGCCCTGGACTTGGATAGGGAGTTTTCTAGATAAATATGACACTGGACGATACCCTGAACCATGAGATTGTGCAAGTACTGCAGCAAAAGATTTTCCTGAAACTACACAGTACAACTGGAAGGCTTTACCATAATCTACCAATCCCAGGGCGGGGGCGGTGGACAAACTCTTAATAAGAGCATTAAAAGCATTTTTTCTGTCTTCTGTCCAGTCTATCAATTTAGGGGCGTTTGACCCGGCAGCCTCTCGTAGGATACTATCATAATGAGAACAGTCAGGAATCCACTGGCGGCAATATACAATTGCGCCCAGAAATGACAACAAAGCTGCTTTGTCTTTTGGAGGACTGAGAGCTTGTAAGGCTGCGGCACGTTTGGGGGACACTAGCCTGGTTCCCTTGTCCAGAATACATCCTAGGTATTCTACTTGTGGTAGACACCACTGTATTTTTTTCCTTGAGGCTAGGTGGCCGGCTTCGGCCAGATGTTCTAACAGTAATGTTGAATCGACCGCACAATCTTCAGCAGAACGACTGCACAAGAGCAAGTCGTCCACATACTGTATTAGTACCGACCCATGCTCGGAAGTCCAAGACTTGACGGTCTCGTTGAGTACCATGGAGAAGGCGGCGGGGCTGTCTACATACCCTTGCGGTAAACGCGACCAAGTTAACTGACCCGCGCCGGCCCATGAGAAGGCAAATATAGGCTGAGCCTCTTCGGCAATAGGAATGCTAAAAAATGCGTTTGCCAAGTCAATCACTGTGTAGCATAGGGAATCTGCAGGTATGCATGAAAAAATGAAAGTTATATCAGATACCAAGGGCGGGAGGGGTAGTACTTGCTTATTAACTGCCCTTAGATCTTGGACTAGCCTCCATTCGCCACTGGTCTTTTTTACGGGGTAAATGGGCGTGTTCCAGGGGCTGATTACTGGTTTCAAAATGCCTAAGCGTATGTATTCTTCAATCTGTGGTGCAATTCCATTGGTTTTCTCTGGGGGCAAGGGATACTGCTTGTGGTATTGTGGCTGTGCATCTGGACGTAATTGGGGAGTGTAGGGTGTGCAGTTGATAAATCCTACGCTACCTTTGTTTTCTGCCCAGATTTTGTGAGTCTCTAAAGTAGCGGGCAGTAACATAAAGAATCCTTTATGTGTGTGTCGTTTAGGACCAGTCAGGTCACAGAAAGGGGAACTTGCAGTTAGTGACCCTTCTTTGTCAAATTTAATAGTGATACTTAGACTGGACAACAGGTCCCTTCCCATAAGGGATACAGGACAAGAGGTCAACACAGCAAAAGACTGATCGCACAAATGTTGCCCCTCGGGAGTGGTTACAGGTAATGGTGGAGTGATGGGATGGGTAACAGGGGTCTCATTTATACCAATAGAGTTTCCCTCAGTACATTGTGGTGTGTCAAAAATTACATTATTCACTGAACTTGATGTGGCGCCCGTGTCGATTAAGAAACAGACACGCTGCCCATCAACATTTAATACAACTTGGGGAAGACTCTTCCATGAGAGGTTATAACACACTAGACTGAGGGAAGGGACATACTCTAGGCATCCCTATTGGGGGTTTGGCTGCTGGCGGTTTGATGGCCACTGCATAGGGATCCGGGGAGTGTTAGGGACAAAAGGTGGTGGTCCATTAGGAGGCTGAGGTGACATTTGTTGTTGTTGAGAAGGATATTGTTGTGGCTGGCGAGGATCCTGATAGGGTGGGTAACGTGGAAACTGGGTCGGGGGGTAAAATCCTCTTCCTCTTCCCCTACCCCTACCCCTATTCTGTCCTATCCTATAGGGACATTGAGATTTCCAATGTCCTTGTTGGCCACAATTATAACAGCCCTGGTCCGGGGGGTATATAGTAGCTGGATCAGGATACGGTTGCATGGTCATAAGGGGAACAGGGGACACTGTCTCTGGCCCCATGCCAATGGAAGTAAAAATTCCCCCTTTCTGTTCAAAGACTCCAGAGCATTCTCTGGATCTTGCATCTTTCATAAAATCTTCGGGCGTTTGTTCAGTCCATTTTGGATTTGTAAATTTAAGGAGCTGGGTAACTTTAGGGTCACCACCAGACATAACTGTGGTTGTAAAAATTTGTGCTGAGGGTTTGTCTACCGCTTTCCATAAATGGTAGACTCTGGTACAAAAGTCAAAGAATTTCTCTTTAGGTCCTTGCTTGGCTAGAATTAACTCTTGCAGAGCTGATGAACCTTTGTATAAGGTTGACCAGTGACTACCTATACCCTTCCAAAAGGAAGTCCAGTCATTTAAACCTTGGACGTGGGCTGCCCATAGAGTTTCTATAGGGGTTTCTTCGGGGCTATCAGGGTCTATTATACTAAGTATGCCTTGGACATCTTCTTTATCTAAGCTTGACCCAATACTGTATTTTGCCAAAAAGGCAGCTGCTTCTCGGGGGCTTTTCTTTGGATTTGGGCATAACTCCTTTATTTTAGAAAGGGTTCCCAGAGGCAAGGGGATGTGTACCTGAGTCGTACCAATATGCATTAAAGGCGCTTTAACATCACACATTTCCTCCTCTTCTGAGGCATTGTCAGAACCTATTAAGGGGCTCTCTGTTTGTGTAATGTCCCCGGATTTTTCCCCTTTGGGAGGAATTTCTTCCTTTCTTTTAGTTTGGCTACGTGTGGCCGTAGAGGGTTGTGAAATAATGGACTCCTCTGCTTTCTTTAATTCCTCTGCCTTCTTTTCAAGAGCTTTCCTATACTGTTCTAGTTCCTCCCTTTGTTTATATATTCGTTCCTCCGCTTCCAGTCTGTCTAATTCAAACTGTTCTTTTTCTTTCTCATACTGTTTCTCTTTAGGGGTTAGGTTTCTCTGCCTTTCTTTTTCTCTGATACTTTCAGCTTCTATTCTTTCACTTTCTCTTTTTATTCTGCCATTTCTTTCCCATTCAGCTATCTGATCATCACTTGCTACACCATATACCATACTTGCGAGGACATGAGGTTCTAGTGAGGGATATAATTGGGGGCGAGGACCAGGCTCTCCTGAGTCCATTTTTACAGTGACATAAGGTGGAGGGGGTTCAAAGGTAGGGGCGGATACATTTGTTTTAACTGCAGGAGTCTTTTTAGCATATTTCTTTCTATAATCTTTTAAACATTTGCTCCATGAGTGATAACAATCTTTCATGTATTGAGGGTCATTAGATTTACACGGGGGGTAGGAATGCTTATGCGTCTGACAAATTTTGCTAACTTCCTTCCAATCTTCCTCTGAACAAGGACCTTGTGGTCCCGGATCATGAATACCTAACTGGTGGCATCTTTCCCGGACTTGAGCCCAGAAAGGTTCCACCTGTGGTCCGGGTAGATTGTTTTTAATATATTCATACGGGCACGGGATCCCTATGTCCGATCCTGGGGTGGCCACAGAATTCCCCATCTAACAAAGTGGGCAGAGTATGACTAGTATGTGGGCACAAGTGATAACAACCCGTTTGGGTAATCACTTGTTGTCGAACAATTGGGTAGTCTGCTTGGTCTGTCAAATTAGATGGACTAATGGGACTGTGAAGGTTTACCCTTAGTACTCGATTTATGGTTCCTTTCTTTGTGGCGGGATATATTCCTCTTACCCCTAATCTACAGGAATAGCCCCCTGGTCTATTGGTTAATAGAACCCACCTATTTTCTATTTTAAAAAACAGTAATCCTATAGTACAATGTGGACAAGGTGGAGCTATGTCACTACAATCAGGTTCTGCATATTCAGAAGTCATTTAACTCTTATACTTTATACAACATACAATTCTTTAAATTTTTAGGTACTTACGCTGTTCTGTGGAAAAAGAAGTCTCACATATATATATATATATATATATCTTAAACAAAACTTTATACTTATTTCTATAGGTCTTATACTGTAAATCTTATGAACAGAATTATTTTAAATGATCATTATAAAACCATACATTTGTTCAATTTTATAGTGCACTTTTTGTTTCTCAAAAACGTAATGGGCGTCCGCTCAACCAAACCTTTTATCACGGGCGTAATCTGCTACTTCCCGGTGATTAAAATAATAATAATAATCTCTTTTACAATAGTTTTTTTTATAGTCAGACCAACCTAGTCGGACTCTCTTTAAATACCCAAATAACCTACGTAACTACCTGCGTGTCCTTTTAACCTCCCGGGGGACCAACCTAGTCCGCCGCGAAGGCACAACAACCTAACCTCCCGGGGGACCAGCCTAGTCCGCCGCGAAGGCACAACAACCCCTTTAAACTAAATTCGTGGCGATGATCTGGACAGCGTAAGCATTTACACCTATTCACCTTAAAAGGTAAAAAGGGCAAAATCACTTACCTGTCACAAGATATCCCACTTCTGAACACCAGTTGTAAGGTACACGTCTTTCTCCTTGTGTTCTAAATTCCTAGGCCAGGAATGGTAAAAGCGGAGGTCCCGATCACCGGTGGTTAATCAACACACATACACTCAATGGTACGTGAAGAATGATTACAAAGTTTATTGAAGAGTACATCGTCTTTTATGTGTAATACTAGAAGACCCTGCCCCATGTGGAGCCAATCAGGGCATTACACATAAGCATACATCAGCAATTTCTAGTCATGTGATGGTCGTTAGTTTGCAATATGGAATATAGGGCAAAGGTTAGTGTATGACAGTTAGTTCTCGTTATCTGTACACATCTGCTAACTTGACCACAAAACTCCTAAGTCACTGCTAGCTAGTTTCATATCCTCTGGTGAAGTACAAAGATAAAAACCACAAAACAGATGCGTCCTGATATGTCAACACTTGTCAGTTTGTTACATAGTATGCAGTATACACTTATAACAGCTTTGTTCAAAAGCTGTTACTCTGAAAGTTTAAGCATATTAATTTCAATCACTATTAAAATGGTATATCATTATAAGTAGCCCCCTTATACCCACCATGCCCAGGTCACCTACCCACCATGCCCAGATCACGTACCCACAATGCCGGGCCACAGAACAGCCTGCTGTGTAAGTAAATAAAAGGGACAGGCGTGGCTTGCTTTCTCTCTCTCCGTACGCCATCTTACACACAGCAGGAGGTCTGTGTGTGTGTCCAGGGCTGGGGAAGCCTGCGGATCGCCCCCGCCCCAGAGGGATCCTTGTGAACGGCTCTACTGATCGAGCATGAGGATCGGTCTGCGCTTCAGAACATTTAAAGTCAACTGCTTTTACAGTCTCTGGCCATCTGAAACAGCTTTACGTTGTGACGGCGCCAGTTTGGAGCGGGACTGAGATATCATAAGCGGCGCCTTACAAGCATCTGAACCTGGTGTGGTAAGCGGGCATTTGCCCAGATCAATATAGTGCACTGTTGCCGTGTATAGTTAGTTTCAGGCTGCTGGTGGGATCTGTAGTCCCACAGGAGTGATCTAATTTATAAAGATCATAGAGAGACATAGACTGTGTACAGGGGAACTTCAGGGTTTGCTTTCCCCTGTACTGCAAGGTAGATGCTGAGTTGCATCCTTCATTAAGGAAAAAGTTCTACAGGTGCCTTATATGTGCAAGCACACAGTTACCAGCGTTCCATTTCTACTATAATTTGCTACCTATTTGTTTCTTACCTGGATTTACAAATACTGCAGTCTAATATAAAGATAAAGAGCTAGCTGAAGAGGAACAAGACAAGAGACTTTTACCATTTGCTATAAAGCATTGCAACCTCGCTATACATTCTGAGAACTGCATTACAACCTAGGGGGAGCCCTTGAGAATATGATATAGATATATGTATTATATCACACTGTGCTTGATATTACGCTGCCAATTTGATGTGTGTGTGCTCTGAGGTTGGAGTGGAAAGGTGCCCAATATAAGTGCTTTATCATATTGGACATTAGCCGCACTTCTTGCCTGTCTGCATATACTCTCCAGGTGACCGTTCTTAATTTCAATTACACATTGACTGTTGTTTATTTTCATTCTTTATATTTGAGTTGCCACTATGTCTATTGTGTTAAACAAATCTTTCAGTAAACTGCTGAAGTGGTTTACTTACAATTTGTGTTAGACTCTATCTATTACTACCTCTGGTGAAAAGACGGGTACCAAGGTGACAGTAAATATACAGTAGTGTGTCATTACTGTGTTTTCTCTTTACCATTGGGTCTTACATTAACATTACTATACAGTTGTGCCAAGGGGATCGAGTCCATTTCTGGGGTTGGGAGGCAGAGTACAGACCCAAACAATTACCAGCAACTCCTTCGGGGGTAGTGCTACATACATAATTTTGTTTCTGCTGGCATAATAAAAGTACATTATTGAGCTTGTTTGTTGTTTTTTTTCTCTTTTCTTTCTTCTTTCTAATTAGTTTTGGGGGTGGTGGTTTTGGGGAAGTGCAATATCTTTCTTTTATATCTTATAATTTCTATATGTATTTGTGCACCAAAAAAACAAATCTCTTCAGCACACCTGCAAGTAAATGATAAAGGTGGAATCTTTATATATAACAGCTGTGGAGAATTGCAGTTAATGAATTCAGCTGGTGGATAGGCAGTGTTGTGTGTGTCAGCCCTGGTTCACATTGGTGTGGTTTGACATGCTAAATCGGTGCCAATTGCACCATTCTAATCGGTGCAGCGCCGCAATTTCCAAAAGTACTACTTTTTGGTGACTTCGGGGTGTGGTTTTTATGGACATCAGTGCAGAATCCTGCACAGATGTCTCTGAAATTCCCCCCGCAGTTAGGGTTGCCACCTTTTCTTCAAGCCAAACCCGAACATTTTCACGGCACACAGTAATTTTTTTGTAGTACACACTATAGGATTGTAAAATACCTTGGGTTACCCAAAAAGAGTAGTAATGAGGTGTGCTACGGTGGCTGTGGCCAAATTGCAATAACAGTTGGGGGGGGACTTAAAGGGGCATGGTTAAATAAAACAAAAGCATTACCCATAACATATGATTCGATTAATAAAAGAAATGTCAGTGAAAATAGCCTACCTTAAAAGTGGACACTGTCAGCCAGTAGAGCAGTGGACGTGTCAGTAGAGCAGTGGACGTGTCAGTAGAGCAGTGGACGGTGTCAGCAGGGCAGTGGACGGTGTCAGCAGGGCAGTGGATGGAGTCAGCAGAGCAGTGGATGGAGTCAGCAGAGCAGTGGACGGTGTCAGTAGGGCAGTGAACGGTGTCAGTTGTGGACGGTGTCAGTAGGGCAGTGGACAGTGTCAGTAGGGCAGTGGATGGTGTCAGAAGAGCAGTGGACGGTGTCAGTAGGGCAGGGGACGGTGTCAGTAGAACAGTGGACGATATCAGTAGAGCAGTGAACGGTGTCAGTAGAGCAGTGGATGGTTTCAGTAGGGCAGTGGATGGTTTCAGTAGGGCAGTGGACGGTGTCAGTGGAGCAATGGACAGTGTCAGTAGGGCAGTGGACGGTGTCAGTAGGGCAGTGGACGGTGTCAGTGGAGCAATGGACGGTGTCAGTGGAGCAATGGACGGTGTCAGTAGGGCAGTGGACGGTGTCAGTAGGGCAGTGGACGGTGTCAGTAGGGAAGTGGACGGTGTCAGTAGGGCAGTGGATGGTGTCAGTAGGGAAGTGGACGGTGTCAGTATGGCAGTGGATGTGTCAGTGGGGCAGCGGACGGTGTCAGTAGGGCAGTGGACGGTGTCAGTAGTGCAGTGGATGTGTCAGTAGAGCAGTGGACGGTGTCAGTAGGGCAGTGGTCGTTGTCAGTAGGGCAATGGATGGTGTCAGTAGGGCAGCGGACGGTGTCAGTAGGGAAGCGGACGGTGTCAGTAGGGAAGCGGACGGTGTCAGTGGAGCAGTGGACGGTGTCAGTAGGGAAGCAGTGGACGGTGTCAGTAGCGCAGTGGACGGTGTCAGTAGGGCAGTGGATGGTGTCAGTAGGGAAGTGGACGGTGTCAGTAGGGCAGTGGACGGTGTCAGTAGCGCAGTGGACGGTGTCAGTAGGGCAGTGGATGGTGTCAGTAGGGCAGTGGATGGTGTCAGTAGGGAAGTGGACGGTGTCAGTAGGGCAGCAGACAGTGTCAGTAGCGCAGTGGATGGTGTCAGTAGGGCAGTGGATGGTGTCAGTAGGGCAGTGGTCGGTGTCAGTAGGGAAGTGGTCGGTGTCAGTAGGGCAGTGGATGGTGTCAGTAGGGCAGCGGACGGTGTCAGTAGCGCAGTGGACGGTGTCAGTAGGGCAGTGGACGGTGTCAGTAGGGCAGTGGATGGTGTCAGTAGGGAAGTGGACGGTGTCAGTAGGGCAGTGGACGGTGTCAGTAGGGCAGTGGAAGGTGTCAGTAGGGAAGAGGACGGTGTCAGTAGAGCAGTGGACGGTGTCAGTAGGGCAGCGGACGGTGTCAGTAGGGAAGCAGTGGACGGTGTCAGTAGCGCAGTGGACGGTGTCAGTAGGGCAGTGGATGGTGTCAGTATGGCAGTGGATGGTGTCAGTAGGGAAGTGGTCGGTGTCAGTAGGGCAGCGGACGGTGTCAGTAGGGCAGCGGACGGTGTCAGTAGGGCAGCGGACGGTGTCAGTAGGGAAGCGGACGGTGTCAGTGGAGCAGTGGACGGTGTCAGTAGAGCAGTGGACGGTGTCAGTAGGGCAGTGGATGGTGTCAGTAGGGCAGTGGATGGTGTCAGTAGGGAAGTGGTCGGTGTCAGTAGGGCAGTGGACAGTGTCAGTAGGGCAGCGGACAGTGTCGGTAGCACAGTGGACGGTGTCAGTAGGGCAGTGGATGGTGTCAATAGGGCAGTGGACGGTGTCAGTAGGGAAGTGGACGGTGTCAGTAGAGCAGTGGACGGTGTCAGTATGGCAGCGGACGGTGTCAGTAGGGAAGCAGTGGACGGTGTCAGTAGCGCAGTGGACGGTGTCAGTAGGGCAGTGGATGGTGTCAGTAGGGCAGTGGATGGTGTCAGTAGGGAAGTGGTCGGTGTCAGTAGGGAAGTGGTCGGTGTCAGTAGGGCAGCGGACGGTGTCAGTAGGGAAGCGGACAGTGTCAGTGGAGCAGTGGACGGTGTCAGTAGCGCAGTGGACGGTGTCAGTAGGGCAGTGGATGGTGTCAGTAGGGAAGTGGACGGTGTCAGTAGGGAAGTGGACGGTGTCAGTAGGGAAGTGGACAGTGTCAGTGGAGCAGTGGACGGTGTCAGTAGCGCAGTGGACGGTGTCAGTAGGGCAGTGGATGGTGTCAGTAGGGAAGTGGACGGTGTCAGTAGGGAAGTGGACGGTGTCAGTAGGGCAGCGGACAGTGTCAGTAGCGCAGTGGACGGTGTCAGTAGCGCAGTGGACGGTGTCAGTAGGGCAGTGGATGGTGTCAGTAGGGCAGTGGATGGTGTCAGTAGGGAAGTGGTCGGTGTCAGTAGCGCAGTGGACGGTGTCAGTAGGGAAGTGGACGGTGTCAGTAGGGAAGCAGTGGACGGTGTCAGTAGCGCAGTGGACGGTGTCAGTAGGGCAGTGGATGGTGTCAGTATGGCAGTGGATGGTGTCAGTAGGGAAGTAGTCGGTGTCAGTAGGGAAGTGGTCGGTGTCAGTAGGGCAGCGGACGGTGTCAGTAGGGAAGCGGACAGTGTCAGTGGAGCAGTGGACGGTGTCAGTAGCGCAGTGGACGGTGTCAGTAGGGCAGTGGATGGTGTCAGTAGGGAAGTGGTCGGTGTCAGTAGGGAAGTGGTCGGTGTCAGTAGGGCAGCGGACGGTGTCAGTAGGGAAGCGGACAGTGTCAGTAGGGAAGCGGACAGTGTCAGTGGAGCAGTGGACGGTGTCAGTAGCGCAGTGGACGGTGTCAGTAGGGCAGTGGACGGTGTCAGTAGGGCAGTGGACGGTGTCAGTAGGGCAGTGGACGGTGTCAGTAGGGCAGTGGACGGTGTCAGTAGGGCAGTGGATGGTGTCAGTAGGGAAGTGGACGGTGTCAGTAGGGAAGTGGACGGTGTCAGTAGGGCAGCGGACGGTGTCAGTAGCGCAGTGGACGGTGTCAGTAGCGCAGTGGACGGTGTCAGTAGGGCAGTGGATGGTGTCAGTAGGGAAGTGGTCGGTGTCAGTAGCGCAGTGGACGGTGTCAGTAGGGAAGTGGACGGTGTCAGTAGGGAAGCAGTGGACGGTGTCAGTAGCGCAGTGGACGGTGTCAGTAGGGCAGTGGATGGTGTCAGTATGGCAGTGGATGGTGTCAGTAGGGAAGTGGTCGGTGTCAGTAGGGCAGCGGACGGTGTCAGTAGGGAAGCGGACGGTGTCAGTAGGGAAGCGGACAGTGTCAGTGGAGCAGTGGACGGTGTCAGTAGCGCAGTGGACGGTGTCAGTAGGGCAGTGGATGGTGTCAGTAGGGCAGTGGATGGTGTCAGTAGGGCAGTGGATGGTGTCAGTAGGGAAGTGGATGGTGTCAGTAGGGAAGTGGACGGTGTCAGTAGGGAAGTGGACGGTGTCAGTAGGGAAGTGGACGGTGTCAGTAGGGAAGTGGACGGTGTCAGTAGGGAAGTGGACGGTGTCAGTAGCGCAGTGGATGGTGTCAGTAGGGAAGTGGTCGGTGTCAGTAGCTCAGTGGACGGTGTCAGTAGGGAAGTGGACGGTGTCAGTAGAGCAGTGGACGGTGTCAGTATGGCAGTGGATGTGTCAGTGGAGCAGTGGACGGTGTCAGTAGGGCAGTGGATGTGTCAGTGGAGCAGTGGACGGTGTCAGTAGGGCAGCGGACGGTGTCACCCGGTGAGAACTGTATGTATGGATGGTGTCGGGGGGGGGGGGGGAGAACAGTATATATGGGGGGACTGTATATATGGATGGTGTATGGGGGGAGGGGGGCTGTATGTATGTATGTATGTATAGTGTATGGTGGGGGGAGGGTGGGTGCATGTATAATGTATTGTGGGGGGAGGGGGGAGTATGTATAGTATATGGTGGGGGGAGGGGGGAGTATGTATAGTGTATGGTGGGGGAGGGGGAGTGTATGGTGGCGGGAGGGGGGTGTATATTGTATGGTGGGGGGAGGGGGGTTGTATATTGTATGGTGGGGGAAGGGGGGTTGTATATTGTATGGTGGGGGAGGGGGGGTGTATATTGTATGGTGGGGGGTGTATATTGTATGGTGGGGGGTGTATATTGTATGGTGGGGGGAGGGGGTGTATAATGTATGGTGGGGAGAGGGGGGTTGTATATTGTATGGTGGGGCAGGGGGTGTATATTGTATAGTGGGGGTTGTATATTGTATGGTGGGGGGAGGGGGGAGTATATTGTATGGTGGGGGGTGTATATTGTATGGTGGGGGGAGAGAGTACTTTGAAATCCTGACATGGAAAAAGAAAACTTACCTTACAAGCTTGGCTGCAGTCCCAGCGCGATCTCTGCAAACATTCCTGAGCAGCAGTGAATGGGGATGCTTCGCCCACCTCCTTGTCCCTTCTCCAGCCATCCAGAGCATTCAAGGAGAGCACTGTGGAGGCTCCGCCTCTGCCTCTGTGTCCCGACTCTCGTTCCGCACTGGCAGCTAAACAGGAGCAGAAATCATGCGGCGCTGCGCCGCTGCGGACACGAAATCGAGGCGACAGCCGCACTAATGACACAGGGAGCCACTGGCGGGGCGGGAGTGAATAATGTGCACGGGTCTCAGGTGGTCAGAGACCCGGGCACATGTTTCAAAACCCGTACTGTCCGGGTGAATCCCGGACAGGTGGCAACCCTACCCGCAGTTGGGACTGACATGCGGTAATGAAATTGTTTGAGTTCAGCTGAGCTTGCACGATTTCCTCCCGCTGTCAGTGTGAACCAGGGCTCAAACTGTGCCTTTGTAATTCACCTGCTGCTATCCCAGGGACACCATTTCTTATCGAACTCCCTTACGTTTACCTTCAAATATCGTTACATGTAGAAATACAGATTTGCATATCTGCAAATAAACTAAAATAAAAAAAATACTAATCGTGGTCATAGCTCCCAACTGTCCCTGATTGTGAGGGACTGTCCATGATTTGGAGCAATGTCCCTCTGTCCCTCATTCCTCCTCATTTGCCCCTCATTTTGGTCTGATCTATATAGATGTATATAAAATGCACTTTTTATCTATCAAAAAGTGTTTTCCAGTTCTAAACCTTTCATCTGATTTCTAAATTGCTGCATTTGTAAATTTCAAAAGCCAATATAAAGAATTAGTGGTGGTAAAAAAAGCACTTGTGGGTTTAATCAATCTTGTTTTTTTGTACAATTCTCCTTTAAGGGGGCATGGCAAGGGGTGTGTGCTATGCCTGCATACTTTTGCTGATAGGTGTCCCTCATTCTCATCTCAAAACGTTGGGAGGTATGATCGTGGCTGCAATCAAAAAAACGTGGTTTCACCTTCTGACACAAAAATGAGTCATTGTAATCACCCGGAAGTTCCTGTGCTGGTCAGGATCTCCATCTAGGTGGACATGGCGAGGTCCCTCTTTAGAGGAGGTACTGCTCATTGGCCGGGTAAGTGTAGGATATGTACTTGTGATTACACAGTGTGGGGGTAGGGTGCCCACGTGTCCCGGATTGCCCGGGACAGTCCCGCAATTGGCAGCTCTGTCCCGGGTCCCGGACACCCTTATTCCGGGACAATACAGTGTCCCGGAATTGCACCCGGCCCTGGGTCGATCTAATGCCCCCTAAAATAGCCTTTGCATTGTCTCTGTCGGTAACTGTCTCAGCCTGTGGTGGACCCCTAGCTGGCAGAGACCCTTCACCACCGCAGGTGGCTCAGTGCCCAAACTGGTTGCTACCTGCCGCCCGCTTGCCGTGTAGCAACCAGTGACGTCACGAGCAGGAGAGAGGCAGAGACCTATCACAGTGGAGGAGATTTAGCTCCACCCACCTCCTCCCTGTATGTTCTGGAGTCCAGCCAGGCAGCGGCATGTAGAAGAAACTTCTGAGACAGGCTGCAGTGTAGAAAGGCAAGTAAAATGCTCACCAACATGACAGAAAAGACCGTAATGCAATGTACTGCAGGGAAATTATAATGGGGGGCTTCACATGACTAAGTGTCAAGTGACACAAGTTTACAGGCAGATAGGGGTGGTTTATGCAGGAGTGGGAGTGGTCAGAGGGAGTAAGGGGAGCGGCCATATAAAGTAGGAGGGCGGAGCTGGGAGTCAGTGCGGGAAGAGACTGTGAGCGAGGAGGCAGTTTTTACCACTGCTCCTCGTGTGCTTAGGATCCAAGATGGCCGACGGAGGCGATTTGGCGGCGCTGATGCGGGCGGCGGCGGCGGAACACGGGCCTGAGTGGCTGAAGGGACAGCTAGCGGCAGTGCTGGACGGAGCACCGGATGGAGCGGGGGACCGGTCGGAAGCGGAGGAATCGGACGATGGCGGCGCAACTCCACGCGGCCGGGTGTGCAGACCGCCAAAAAGGTACTCTCCATGGGCCACAGCGTGCCCATCCAGGCGGGTAAGGTGTCCTAGGAAGGAGCGGTCCACCCCCCCAGCAAAGCAGGCCATGCGGGAGAGCTCAGGGAGGGCTAGGAGTCAGCCAGGCCGCAGGCCTAGTGCGGTGGGCGGGGCCTCGGGCCTACCACGAGGAGGACCACCAAGACGGAATGGCAGTGCTTCTACAGCCTCAGCGGCCCCTGCAGCCCTGGACGGGGTGAGGGGTAGTAGGAACAAT